>CM046428.1:45368329-46100829 GCA_025506505.1 Flaveria sonorensis
CAGTGCTTAGCTTTCACTCATAAAAACAGAACACTTCACAACATGTAACATAAAACCTTATACATTCAGGAATTAAGTGTGTGAACTTCGAGCACAACATGAAAGTAAATCATGAACCTAAACTAGAGCTGTACGTTAGTTTTGTGTGTTAAAACCGTAATTGTTTTGTTAACTAGTCATGTTTTGGACCAACCTACCAAGCTCGATGTTTTATAATTTTTATATAAACAAGTTTATGTCGTAACTTATATAGGTTAATTATCTATGGCAAAATTTAAAAGTTATAAGAGAAATAAAAATCATATCTCATAGCTTAAACATAACTATTGTATACATATTTATATATTTGTATTAAATATGATATACTTTTTCGGGTTAAATATACTTAGGGAGTTTGGGTTTACATGTCAACCCATGAACAAATATGTCGAGTTCAGGTTCACGTACTGACATATTTTTTAGGTTGGTATGAAGTTCAATCTCCCAATCCACAAACATGACTTTTAACATCCAATCACCAACAACCATGACTAAACCAACCATGTTTTGGAACTATGTGAATTAACTTTCAGGGTTTCAAATTGTGATTGTGACCCTGATGGTCATGACTCATGGATATAACTTTGCGTACACAACACATTTTTTAGGAATTTTCAACTCAATCAACAACAAATCATTCCAAACGAACTCTTATGTTTCTTGATGACCATTTCGTTTTTTGTCACTAGAACACTTAAATCGTGATCATCTATATGATAGGTTTTGAATTTGTTGGGTGTCGGAAATAAAAACTAAATGTCTAAAATAATATATACATAAATCAATTAAATATTTACAAGGATATAGTGATGCCATCAAATATCAAGATAATGTGATGGCAAAAGGTATACCCTAGTGAGCAAGAGTAGTGTGACAATAAAATGACTTCCACCTCATCCAACAAGATTTTCACATCAGTTTCACATGACAAGGTATAACTATGTGAGTGTAAGTGGTATGAATTATTTATTATTATTATTTTTTTATTTTATAATTATTAACTAAAAGTAATCATAAATTAAAATAAATTTAATAAAAAGCACATATTACGCTAACAAACGATCGTAATACGCTCAGTCAAGTCCCTCTTAAGTTGGTTATGGAGTTTGTGATTGTGTATCTCATGATGGTTCACTTGCTTCTCTTCTTTGTCAAGTTCTAAGAATACGGCTTAACATCAGTTGGAGTGTATTGGGAAATTATTGTTAGAAGTGGCAACACCAAAAGAATATATGCCAAAACCAAAGGTTGTATGAAATAACGATTGATCAAGCACATTTTGCCATCATTGAAATGTCACATATGAGGACTCACGTGATGCTACCAAGTGCCGGGATCGAGCTCGATGAGGAAAAAGCTAATATTGATGAAATTTTTTTTTACAATATGGTAAATTGTGTTAAGGTGTTTGAGATGTGTGCGTATTAAATTTTATAAGATGTATGCATATTGGTTGGAAAAATTTTTATGTTTTTATTAAAATGTTTTGGAAAAAGAGTATATCTTCATTTAAAAGTGTTTACACCCTGTAAGAATATCACCTGAACTCAGTTAGCCATGTCTCAGTCATAAGAAAGCGGTGTTTCATGCTCCCAAGAAAAGAAGTCACTCCCTATTCACGCCACCCTAGCACTTACCCTAACGAATCACATAATGTCAGTTTTGTTTTATTTAGTAATTCAAAGGGGAAAAATGAACACATACCAAAAAGTCACAAAATAATTATCCCGACTCAGTTCTTAAATACTCTGCGAACTATTATAGACCGGTCAGATGGAGTAAACTTAAAAAGTTATTATTTTATTATAAATTTACCAAATCTTACTTTTTTTTTCCTTCAGACTAAATAGAATTTATGTATTCACAAGACATGTAACATAATAGTATTAAGGTGTTAATCAGTGTTTCTGTCAAGTAATGACTGTTGAAGACCAAATAATGTAAATTTTAATATAGAGGTAGTGAATGTGAGAATTCAACATCCAAAAAGTAAATGAGTAAATACCATTTATATGAGGTGAGTGGTTGGGTCAAATATCAAAACCATTTAAAGTTTAGATGATAAAGCTTCCTTTAAGAGGAAGAGTTCTAACGCCAAGCATATATTAACATAAATTAGTGACGATGTAAATTATATAAAGTAAGGGGTTGTTTGGTAATTTCTGAATTATTAAGTGTCGAAACAATAAAAGATCTGAACCATTCTGAACCATTAAGATTTTTATCTGAACCAATAAGAGCTAGTATATCGTTTAACTATTCAAAGGCAAATGTCTGATTAATTCAGATAAGAGGTCTTAACCACTTAACATTAGACCTCTTAACCATTCAGCATTAATATAATGGTTAATCATTCAGAGACAAATGTCTGAACCATTCAAACATTTGCTCGCGAAACACACAATCTGAACCATTATATACCGAACCATTCAAACATCTAAACCATTAAAACCTGATTCAAATGCGGCGAAGCAGGAAACATTCAGAAATAATAATCTATTACTTGGCATAAAAACCCCACCCTATAAATACCCTCACGGCCTCACCCGCATCCTATTCACGGAATAATAATAAGCAAGCCAGATTAAAATAATAAAAAAAGGGGGCTTTTCAATTTCATTCCTCTCTCCCTCCTTTCTCCATCTGCAAATTCTTCACTTCACTTTGCGAGGGAAATCGAAAATGGAGGTGACGATAAACCCTAATTTGAGTTCATTATTGCTGATTACAATCATTCTATCGCCATTGACGGAGGCAACTGCAGCATCAACGATCGGATGCGATGTGTTCAAGGGCAATTGGATGTTGGATCAATCGTATCCACTGTACAATGAATCCACGTGCCCGTTTCTCGAGAAGAGTTCAACTGCGTCAACAATGGTCGTCCTGATCGTTGTATCTCAAATTCCGGTGGCAACCTCATGGCTGCAGATTATTAAGGTACTTTTGTTCATCCCTGTTTCTTGGAGTTTTTGTGTTTGTGTTATCGGTGGCTGTTTACGGTGGGTGTCGGGTGGTGTGGTGGTTGATTTAAGTCTGTTAGAATGGGAAGGTCCCCCACACACATAAATGTGGTGGTGATGTGTATTTGTTAATGTGTGAGGAGAATGTGGTGGTGTTATCGAGCGGAAACACTTTTCTGTTTTTTTTGCTAGGAAGAATTGGAGTAAAGAGAGCGCATTTTTTTTTTTTTAACGTAAATGTAAGAACTCGTTTCGAAAAATATGTGTTTATTTTTAATCGGGCACCTATCTGTTTTTTCAATCGGGACCACTCTGACTCAACTTTAAACATTTTACCTATTACCTCACCATATTTATATATCATGTAAAAGAGAGCGTCTTCTATTTTCTGTTTTAATTGATAAGGGTTAAAAGTTTAAGAGGATAACTTTTTTTTTATTTTATAAATTTTGACTACCCTAATTAACTTTACAAATATGTGATTACAATTATTATTTTTTAAATAAACTTTCCAATAATACGTTAATATTTTTTATAAATAAGTTAAATCATAAAACTAGATTTTTTTTCCTCTTTAATTTAAGTATGAACGTGCTATAATTTTTTTATAATCAAAAAAATTAAATGTTGTGTTAACCGTTGTATCGCGTGGCATCCATCTTGTTCTACATATATAAATGAGTTAACATTTTACTTTATGAAAATTATAACTTTTTATAAACTTGGGGGTGTAGATGGAAAAAAATTTAGAAGAACATGACAAATGCGATTAAAAACATGAAATAAATGACAATTCACTTTAATTAAGATAAATATAAACGAGTTTTAAGGGTATTAGTTTGTAAAGATGTAATGTCAAATAGATTTGTGCTAAAAATACCCATCTTAGTTTTTTACTTGTTGGCTGTTGCATTCATTTTAGTTTGTTACATCACTAATCTTTCTAATTTTACTTGTCATAACAATAATTATAACTTTATAGCAAGAAATTATTACACCTAACTATGCTTTTTCAAGTAATTTTTTACAATCACGACCTTTTCTGATCTTTTTTCTTTTCATACTCAAATTTTTGTTGAGAATTCATTTTCTTAGATACCTTTTATGTATTTACTTTACTTTCACGTTTATACTTTATTTTTAACAAAAATGGATCATATTAGTACATTCAAAACATTTTTGATATATAAGAAAACATTAAGTGGGTAGTTATATGCTGTTAGCTTTTTATGATTATAGTGATAAAAGCCTTATCTGGAAAGTACCTATAAATATAACTCGCTGATTAATCATTTTTTCTATAAAGAAAAAAAAATGGACGTCCTAAAATTAGGTTAAACATCATTAATTATCTTTAAAGACTGTAATTCAATATATTATTTGACAAAAACTGTATAAGATGCGCTTTTATTTTTAAAACCTAGTTTATACTAATTATAATGTTATTCAGAAAATTAATTAAGATTATATGTTTCTAGCCAGCTATTATGTTTTTCACATGTTTTATACATTGTCAAAAGGTGAAACAATTTATTACTCGGTTTATGAATTTCCACCGACATTTTTTTATGAGAAATAATAATAAAACAAAAAGGCAAATGATTGAAGATATGAGCTTTTAAAAATACAATAAAACCGATTGGAGAAGGCGAAACTGAGTACATGGGTCTCAATGTTATTGGGACGGTTCTTTTGCCTCATGAATTATAATAACAATAATAATAAGTTTTTATAATATTACGTTTCTCACTGTCGATCAATAAAATGTTTCTTAAGTATATAGCTACTAATATAAATTATGTATATTTATAAAATTATACAAATAATTTTAGAAAATTATTTGTCAACCGAGTTTAAGGACAATAAATGTTATATATGAAAAAGTTAAAATGATTGGTTAAAATAATAACTGTTCTACAAAGTATAGTTTTAAGGATTGAATCTATGATTGTCAAATGATAGAAAGAATTGATTGATTATTATTAATAGGTTAAGTTATGTGCTCAACCCTAATAATATCATTATTAAATTCTAATAATAATATAGTTTTATACTCTCCCGCAGTTAGAGCGGTAGAGAATCGGACTCTTAAACTGAAAACAATAAAAGATAAACATAAAAAAACAATAAAAAATAGTCTCGATCTAGGTCACAATTTCAATCAAACTTCCATAATCTTGCAATCTTCAATCAAATCTTTAAATGCAATCCACAATATTAAATAATCATGTAATCCTGCGAGGGGCATCCAATGCGGCAGTGCGACAGCGGCATAGGGTGGCGTAGCGGCGGAGCTTAGTCCTGTAGGCGCCGCGGCGGCGGACCGTAGTCCAGCAGGTGGCGCGGCAGCGGCAACATGATCATGTGGTTGATATCCCAATCGAAAAGGTAAAAAAGAAACAAGATGACACTCGGCGACCGTGGTCGTGCGGTGGTTTGTCAATACCGAAGCCCGGTGACCGTGGCTAGGCGGCGTTCTTTGGTGACAATGAACCGTGGTACGACAAGAACAAGTGAAAGAAAAGAAACAAGAAAGATGGGGTACGACGACCGGTTTTGTGTGCAAGAAAGAATCGGGTTAAATGACTTGAATCTAAAACCGAGACGGATCTTTATTATAACAAAAATTATAAGAAAACTAAAGGCAAAGAGAATGGACAGGGCAGCGGCGGAGGCACACCGCCCTTTTTAGGGTTTGAACACGGTGTCGACGGTTAGGGTTTGTATATTTGTGGTGACACGACGAAGGTGGTATAGAACATAGTGTGGCTCTGATATAATATCAAATGGTAAAAAGACTTGATTGATTATTATTGATAGTTTAAGTTACATTATATAAAGTTTATAATGAAATCTTAAAAACATAACGGGTCCATGGGTTTAACCCTAACAACAATCATTACTAAACCTTACTAAACCTTAATAATAATACAGTCTAATTAACATATCAGTAATATAGTCTAATAATGATAAGATAATTTTATATCTTTTTAATAACATTATCTCATAATCAGGACAAGTTATTATTCTATTAATTATAATAAAACTAAAGTTATATTTTTTTAATATTGACGTGAAAGGATATTGTATAAACTCTGAATGTAATAAATAAAACCGACAAAAGGGATTCATGTGAATAAAAGAGCATGGCACGATACACGAGGTGAGGTGTCACGGAGGATGCTTCCTCGACTCTACACTTTTCGAGTCTTT
The DNA here is from genome assembly GCA_025506505.1 of Flaveria sonorensis. Taxonomy (NCBI): domain Eukaryota; kingdom Viridiplantae; phylum Streptophyta; class Magnoliopsida; order Asterales; family Asteraceae; genus Flaveria; species Flaveria sonorensis. Next base: position 45,374,545 of record CM046428.1, read on the forward strand.
CATTCCTACAGGGTAGTTTATAAAAGAGATAAGATTTAATAAAGTTTAATATAACATGTGGTGTAACGTTTTTGATATTCAAAGAAAAATAAATAAATTATGAAATTAGTTGGTGTTTACGAACTGTTTTACATTGATTAAACCGTTTTAACTGAAGTAATATTGGTTGGTTTGAGATCTAAAGGGTTCGGTTCACATTCGAATTTTGTGATTTTTCGATTTAACCGGTCCCATCTAATTTAAAATTTGGATCTGGTCCTATGTTTGTATATAATATTTTTTATTGTGGAATTTTAATAAAGCATTTTTATTTTTTACTATGTTTGTATATAATATTCTTATTTTGGAATTTTAATAAAGCATTTTTATTTTTGGACGGATAAAGTATTTTCATTATTTTGAATTTTTTTAATACCAGACTAGTACATTTATAATTTATAAAAATTGTATAAACCCTTAAACTATCAAAACTTAACTGTTAAACTGTAAACATGATAAAACAAATAGCGGTGTAAACGAGTCGAGCCGAGCCCGAGCTCGCTTAGGCTCGAGCTTGGCTCGTTTTAGCTTTAGAAAGCTCGAGCTCGAGCTCGGTTCGTTTATAGTTTTATTTCTAAACCTCGACTCGGCTCGTAAAAAAATTATCAGGCTCGAGCTCGGCTCGGGCTCGGCTCGGCTTGGGCTCGGCTCGTTTATTGTTAAATTATTAAATTTTTATTTTTTTATAATTACTTGTATATTTTTAATAATCAAACTTTATATATATAACATAATATATATATTATTTAATTATTTTTATCATAATAATATATATAATTATATGATTTATGTAAATATATATTTATATATATTTAATATGTAAATAAAAAATTATATAAATAAAAAGCTCGTTTAGGCTTACGAGCCGGCTCGAGCTCGATGTCTGAAGTTTGGGCTCAAGCTCGTTTAGTAAACAAGACATGATGTGAGCTCAAGCTCCGGCTCGAGCTCGTTTAAGCTCGATTTGATTCGAGATTTTTTCGAACCGATTTTGAGTAGCTTGCGAGCCGGTTTCGCTCGTTTACACCCTAAAAACAGACTACTCCATTCAACCCAAGCAACCCTCGCTAAGTCGATAATATGTTACCATTTAAGACGTAAAAAGTAAATTTGTATTCTCTCAAAAATATAAAAGATCAAACTTGTATTACTTTTAACTTTAAAATTTAAAACTGAACTTATATTTATATTTCTCTATAACATCTTTGATTCGGACGAGTGAAAATTTTAAAGGCTTATGTTACTTCTTTTTCTACAATATCTGCTATAAAATGCATTACCTCCTTGGCTCCTTTGTTGTATGCCTTCAAGTTAATATTTAACAGGATTTTTACATAATTTTACTTCTTAAAACCATTAATTACATATTTCTTCAAACTATAAAAATAATCATATATTTTTCGTTCCTAAAAAAAACACACACACACACACACACACACACATATAATACATATTTATTTATTTTATTAAAATAAACTTATTTAATGATTATTTTACCTTTATTTTTACTAAGTGATTCTTACATATTGAATTTTTGGTATTGTAATTGTTTAAAACTTTATAATTGTTTTTTGATTTGAATTTGTAACTTTAATTATCAATAATTGTTGTTTTGAAATTAAGTTTTAAGTTTTTGTATTACATATTTATTTTTTCACTAAAAAATATGTAAATGATGGTCTTAAATATGAAATTATGTAAATATCTCTTAATAAAAGTAATGGTAAAATAGTTATTGAATAAATTTATTATATAAATAGATAAATATGTAGTATATAAATTATAAGAATTAGAAACAAGTCAATGATTTTTTAATGTGAGAAAATATATATTAATGATTTTAAGAACAAGAAATATTTAAATATAGCATATTTAATACATAAACTTAGACAATGAGTAATGGTTAATGCCCCTTAAATGGCATTTTACGCCACATCAACGCCAAGTCGTCTTCTTTCTTTTAACTAAAAATATGGGTAATGGTTAATACTTTTTAATGCCCATCCGATCATTATTAAATTATTTTTTATTTTACCATTTTATTAAATAAAATAAAAAATAATAAAAACTTGATGCCATATTATATTAATACTTAAAAAAATAAACATAAGAAAAATGGGTAATGGTTCATTGTAAAAACACCCCAATTTAAAGTATCCTTTGAGCACAACGATCGGACCTTTCAAGACCGGAGAAGCCCGCCGATGAACGACAACGCGTTGAACACCGGCGACAAACGTTTACGGATCTGGGGATTTAGAACGGGGGATGATTTAGTGCGACGATGGTGGTGATGAGCAGAGTGACGACATTGATTAATTTGGGGTCTAATTCTATTGGACCTTCAATTAGGGAAGAACAATGAACACTTGAAGATCATAACAAAAGCATTCAAAATGTTTATACGATTGAACCGGTGAATGTTGAAGATTGAAGAGATGAAAGAATCAAATCTACAATTGAAGAGGTAGTGGAGGAGAGACTGATAACGTTAGGTTATTGTAAGTTTAGGGGTATCCAAATAATTCATTGAAATTTGCAAAAAGGTGGCGTTTTTTGGTAACGCCGGCAGCTCATAACGCCGGCCTAACGCCGACGGGGGCGGTGGCCACGGTATGTTCCGGCGTGAAGGGTAGGGCTTAACACATACAGCCGGTCTTACAGTTTGTTTCTTTGGGAAGGATAATAGTTAAAATAGTAATAAATATTAACCTTAGGCTTCTATGATTAAAAAGTGGCTATCAAAATGGACTCCTTTTTTCTGTTCTTTTCTTCGAAAAGATCAGGTAAAAAGAAAGGTTTCTTGTGGGTTGCTTATATTTAGAACTAGGTTAATACCTCGTGTATTACACATGTTAAATAAATAAAATATAAAATAATTTTCAACAAAAATTAATAAATTATAAAACGATTTTTTGATGTAAGATATGATTGACATTACGTACAAGTAATAAAAGTACAATATCATTTTTAAACTTTTGTTAAATTTTTTTTCTCAAAAAAGTTGGTTTTTAAATAAACTACTTAAAAAAAACCGTTTTTAAAAAGGTGTCATTTTTAATAATTTCTTAAATCTTTGAATTTTAATTATTTTAGTTTCATAAGAATTTTATTTTTTAGAAAACACAGGTTTTAAAATATGTTGTGTTTTTTAAAGAGTTTGATATTTTTTTAAAAAAAAATCTTATTTTATAAAAAGTTATTTCATCAGAAATTGCATTTGTAGAAATATCTCTTTTTTAATTTACTAAAAAAATTGATATGAAAAAGAATTAAATAATATCACTAGTAGTTAATGTGATATTTATAAGGAGAGAAAAACAGGAAAATAAAATTTTGGAGGCCTAGAAATATGCTATGTGGCTTCCCAAAATCTTTTTTTATTAGTATAGATAGATAGATTTAGTTTTGGATTGTTAATAAAACTATAAGTATTTAACAAGTAACTATATCTTTTATCAAATTAAGTGTAAAATTGCATCTTTTGAAATAAAAAATCTTATGTTAAATAAATAAATATATTAGTACCGCTTTAATATAAGTTAGAAATTCATGTATTACACGAGTTTAATAAATAAAATATTAAATAGGTATTAATAAAAGGGTTATTGATTTTAATAATCTCAAGTTTAATTATTGGCCGGGATTAATCCCAGCTTAGGAAATATGTACAAACACTCCCAACTTTGATCTTATTTTCCTCCAATGATACCTTACTAACTAAGAGTTAATCGCCGTTAGTTTTTTTTGATGAAATGGAGCTAACTTTGAGCCATTTTTAACTTCGCCATCGTCTCGCCTCTATCAGGTCCGTTTTTTTGTGTCTATCCTGCATCTTCATCTAAAATCTACGCCCAACGAGTCAAGTGATTCAAATCATGAGTTGTAGATTGATCGGTTTCAAGGTGCAGAAGTTTCAGATTGATGGAATAAATGGTTGATTTTAACTTTTTACTTAGTGTTTTGGCCATATATATAGTTTAAGTTATCAAAAAAACTAACGGTGTTAACTCTCAATTATCATGGAATCGTTGGATGAAAATACGCTTAAAGTTGGGAGTGTCTGTAAATGAGTTTGGATTAATCACAACCAGTAAATGAAAGTTGAGATTATTAAAATCCAATAACCCTTAATGAAAAAAAAGAAAAAAATGGTAATTTAAATCTAAGTAACCAATAGAGCAATAATACATCAAAATGGTATTTAAGTAGATAATAATAAAAAATAATATATTAAAATGTAAATAAGGGAGAAAAAAATATTCAGAAGTTAGAATTGTGAGAAGTTAGAATTGTGACACTTGATGGCATGAGCTATTTATTTATTAGAATAATAGCTTTAGTAAACATATGTATTATACAGAATGAATAAATAAAATATTAAATAAAATAAATTTTATTAATTATAAAATTTTATTATAATAAGATATGATTGAAATTTTTATTATTATAAATAAAACAAAAATTTTGTTCAAAACAAATATGTTTCCAAAAAATGTTAATTTTCAAAACTTTCTTATTATAACTCTCAGTTAAATATTTTTTGTTTTTGAAAATTTACTTTTTGAAAAAACAACTTTAAAATATTTCATTTTATTTAAAAATTTGATGTGTTAGGAATTTTTTTACAAAAATATATTTCTTTAAAGTTAATATTGATAAAAAGATATTTTTCTTAGTTTATTACAAAACTATTTTAATCTAAAAAGAATTAAATGATATTATTCGTAATTAATATATTAATTTAATAGTAGAGATAAACGAAAAAAAAAATGATTGAAAGAAATGTGATGATATCATGTCTCTTTTTAAGGTACCTTTTATTATAGTATGAAAACAAATAACCAAGTTACTAAAGACACTAGTGAAGCAAATAATAATATAATGTTACCAACTATTAATATTCAAATCTTGTTCCTATCATTGAGACATACTTAACATTGCTTGATTGTGTTTTTGGGGTCGTTATTGGGGAGCAAAAGGCCTCTTAGGATGTTCACGTAGGCATGTTATGTAAAAAATAATTCTTAAAAAACTTTTGAAATGTTGTATATAACTATATTCATAATTTATTATCGGTTTAAGAATTTATGATTTATATTATAGCTTGTTATATTTATTTGTAAAATGCATTAAGAATAACTAATATTTCTTTGTATTATATTGAAAATGTTCTAGTTAATGTTTATTTCTATTACATTAAAAGGTAAACATAATTGATCATATTTATTTACATTATATTAATAAAAAAACATATAGTTTACTAAATAAATACTTTGGTTATAAATATTAGTGTCCAAGGTGGAATCCATCTAAAATTTACAAGGATAAATGCATTACCAGAGTTTTTCCTTAGAAACGAAGGATGTTAGTTTTAACCAACTTAGTATATTAATTACTAAATAGATTTAAATTATTCTACTATTTATGAGTTCTACATTACTAGTTAGTTACTGTTTTAATAATATCTTTTTTTAACGGCAAACCTATTCTACTCTTACTACTACATTACTCCATATTACATCATTGTCTGGGTTTGAATCCAGAACCTCTCCCCTAAGAGACAAAGCCTTTACGAAGTAGGTTAGCATCACATTGACACCAACTCCTTTAGCTCCAACTTTTAATCTACAATTGACAAGCCTCATATTTTGTTTTGGTCCTAAAATTAGTATCGTAAGTTGACTCATTTTTTATCCTCAACTCATTAGATAGTTTCAAAATTTTAATATACATGACGCAACTCGACTATCAAATCGACATGTTAATGCGTCAGATTTAAGTGGTGTCGCATAACTTGATAGAGAGAGTTTGTTGTTGTGGGCACAGCAAGGAATGGTTATCTTTGATCTCAAGTTTCTTCATTAAGATAAGATGGGTACAAACCACTATTATTTCAATTATTATGAAAATGAAGGTGTAGCTTTCCATATTTAACCATCATAGGCTGTCTTAATCACCTTTTAGAACCATAATTAATTTTTGATTTATGAAAAGACTTTATGTGATGGGTCCAATTTATAACTAACATGATATATACTTTACAACAACAAAAGGATGTTCTTTTTTTCTAAAATGTGTACCGTAGCTTTCTAATTTCTAATTATAAAAGAATCATGTACGTGAAAAACATCTTCCTTGATCTGGTTGATACATTTTTTTCTTGATTTCAGTAATAAATAAAATCGCTTGTCATATATTAATGCATTCTTCTTCTTGTAATAGATTTGATGGTGAAAACTTCTTGGAAAAATTAAGAGGGAAAACCATAATGTTTGTAGGAGATTCACTTAGCCGAAACCAGTGGTTTTCAATGTTATGCATGATCCATTCATCAGTTCCAGATGCAAATTATGCAGTAAATATCTCCGTTATTCAAGACATGACCACTTACACCTTCACGGTACGCAATCCGACTACATTTTTGAATATTTATATATTTGAAATATATTTTAGAGTAATTATTTTATAAATAATTATAGGAGTATGGGTTGAAAGTGGCATACCATCATAATTTGTACCTAGTGGATATTGTAAAACAAAGGTTTGGGAGAGTGTTGAAGTTAGATACTTTGACAGCTGGAAAGTTGTGGTTGGACGTCGATTACCTCGTGTTTAACACGTGGCATTGGTGGAACCGTAGAGGAGCTAGTCAACCGTAAGTACCCATTAACATGTAGATTAATCATTTAGACTACTTTATTAACATGTAGATTAATCGTGAATATAGATTTGACTATATACAAGACGGGAGTCGTATATACAAGGACATGGATCGTGTGGTTGCTTTTGGGAAGGCCGTAGTTACATGGGGTCGTTGGGTTGATGCAAATCTCCTTTCTAACAAAACAAAGGTGTTTTTTCAAGGAATTTCTCCATCTCATTACAAGTAAGTTTTCCTTTAATATCACAGATAAGCTTATAATACAAATTATAACACTCAACATCATTTCATAAGATTTAAAATGTAAATTGATAGCGTGACAAATAATATGTCACGCTACCGGTTTCAAATAGTTATTTAAAGATGATGTGAGCGCGTTATTCATTGTTGTAATCAACAACACGACATCTATCAAACCAACAATAAAGCGTAAGTTGATTAAGTTGGTTGTCAAAAATATGAAATTACAGTGGCACTGAATGGGGAGAACCAAAGGCAAAATCCTGCTCAGGTGAGAAAACTCCTCTTCTAACCACCACCTATCCTGGAGCTTCACCACCGGCATTGGCGGTCCTCAAGAACTCGCTCCAAACCATCAAGAAACCGGTCACTTTGCTTGACATAACTAACCTTTCTTTGCTTCGGGTAGATGGTCACCCATCGGCTTATGGTCTGGGGGTGGTGGATTGCAGCCACTGGTGCCTCGCTGGAGTTCCCGATACATGGAATGTTCTGCTTTACAACCTTATGTTTCAAGGAAATGAAAATTCATAATTCAATTATTGGATTCATAAAGAAGATTAAAGTGATATACTATAAATACAAGAAGAGTTCTTTAGTTGGGGTCTTAATTTCATTTCAAATTGGTATAATTGCCATGGAATTAAATGGCGAATGTTACATTCTTTATTAGTTCTGGATTTGAATATAATTTCTTAGTGTTTTCAAGATTTGTATACTGAAAAGAGCATCTCCCGTGTAATGGTGTATGTATACTGATTATATATTACGATAAATTTGGTGTGATTATAATAATATTTTTTTAATGACATATACCTTATAATTACACTATCACATGGTATTAAACCCGTGATCTTGTCCCTAAAAAACATGTCTCTATAGTATGGGCTAACCACACAAACAAATCAACAATAATCTTTAATTAATCCAATGCTTAAGAAGCGCCTGTACCCATAAGCAAATACCACCCACAAGTTAAGGGAAACATAAGATTGAAACAACCCAAAACTACCCTTAACTCATAGCCAATATAAAGATGTCACATCATTCTATTTAAATGTATCTTAAAATTACGCTAAAGGGAGGGGCTAAACTGGCATTATTTATTCAACCCAAAAACTCTTCATCGTCTAGAGCTCGAACCAAAACACAGGTTTTATAAATTAAAATTCATATTTAAATTTCTCGATTTTAAAACCTATCGAAATTTCCAAGAAGAGAGCAATTTAAAATCCACTTGCGCATACGATGGGCACAACTCATGGATTAATTGTAGTCTGGCTGTCTAAATAAATTCCTATGAAAACAGTTTTTTTTATAAGAAGTAGATCTTAACCCATACTCTAAATGCTTTTGTGACAACACTTCTAACAAATAAATTATAGAGTAAAAGTCACTTTTGCTCCCTGTGTTTTGGTTAAAATAACGGTTTTCCTTCAAACGTTTCAAAATCGCGATTTTACTTCCTGTGATTTGAAATTTATCTCAATTAACTCCAAGCTACTAATGATGTTAAGTTTTTCTGAAGGGTATTTTGGTCATTTTAACAGTAAGGAATAAAAATATAAAGTATTCAAAATTTTTTATTATATTAAAAAGACTTCTCTGTAAATCCTCCAACACATTTTGACATCCACTGACAACTACCATCACTACCACCACCATCACCGCCACCACAACATCGACACCACCAGCCCCCACAACACTGCCACCCCTTAACTGCCAACACCATCACCACCACAAACCACTTCCCCTAACACCACCACCATCACTGTCACGTTCACCACAACACCACCGCCACCCCCACATCTTCTAGCCCTAGGACCCCGACCAAAATCGCCAGAAATTACCACCATAAAACCATCGCTGCCCAAAATCACAACCAACACCAACTACCACCATCACCATCGGTCACTACCATTACCATCACATCTTAAATTTAAACCCTAATCCAACCATCTTTAACAACCATAACCATTGGTCACCAAAATAAAACCTTAATCGAAGCATAAATCCACTTTAGAAGTCGATCTGTTCAAGAAAGAACACAACAACAAAAACCCACCATAAACTTCCTTCAATCTGCCTCAGATCTTCACACTTGCCACCGTCGATCTGCTCAGAATTTTTTTGTTTAACAAAAAACCCAACACTAAAAACCCTAAATCAATTTGGGTTGCGATGGTAGGGGTGCGGATAATGAAGATGATGGTGGTGTCGGAGGGACTCTGGGGTGGTAGTGGTGGTGGACCGGTGGGTGAGATTCGGGAACCCACCAACCATCTTAACTTCCACGATTCAAATCAAGGATCGACGACTTGAACAACCGACGGTGATGGTGGTGATCGGTGGTGATGGTGGTGACCAGTGATGATGGTGGTGGTTGGTGGTTATGATGCTGCAGGTGGTTGCAGGCTTGTGGTGGGTTATGGTGGGTGGTGAGATGACGATGATATGGGTGATGGTATTTGATGACGATGGATGAAGAAGATGGTTATATAATGACAATTTATTTATTTTGTCTAAGTCCTTCTAAATAGATAAATTACAAAATTAGCCTTCATATATAAAATGATTAAAATACCTTTGTATTTAACAGAAAAATTTAACGTCGTTAGTGGTTTGGAGTTAATTGAGATTAATTTCAAACCATAGGGAGTAAAATCATAATTTTGAAACGTTTGGAGGAAAACCATTATTTTGATCAAACCATAGGAAGCGAAAATGAAGTTTACTCTAAATTTTATATCTGAAGAAGTATAAATAACACCTAAGGCTCAAGGCCTTATGACCCTTACTATCATATCCTCACCTTTAAGAGTATTCCCAGCCCATTCTCTATTTTATGTGAGTGGGTGCCCTATATATATAGATGGTTGTGAGTGGTTATGAGTGAAAGAGGTAGAAAATTTACGGGAATTGTACCGTGTTTCCTTATATTTGGAAAAAAACGGTACAATGCCCATAAATTTTTTAATATTTTTGAAAGAGGTTGTAAGTGCATGAGAGAGAAAAGTTAATGATAAATGTATAAAAAATATTATTTAATTGAAAAAATGAGAGAAAACTAGTGATGTTTAATGTAATTATAAGGATGTGAATGAGGGATGGATTGTAAATGCTCTATGGCTTTTACCAATAAACATAGAACTAATTTTTAAATTTGTTTGTTATGTTTTTTTTTAACGGTAAATGTACGACTCTGTCGGAGGATATGTGTTATCTTAATTGGGCTCATCTATTCGTTTCCCAGCCGGAACCACACCCCCCAACAAACCCATTGCTGAGAAAACCCCCTAGCTCAAATTTAAACATTTTGCTCACAGTGAGACTTGAACTCATGACCTCTCTTTATTTACATATCATGTGTACATTCCTTAAGCAGTTGGGCTATTATTATGTACCTTGTATTTTACATATAAAACATTTTAGATGGATATATTTGTAATTTTATGTAAAGTGTAAGACACCTAAAATATTTTTTAAGCATGAAGTACAAGTGTTTAATGCAATAATTCCTAATTTACCCCCATTTAATAAACTTTTCTTCATTAATACATTATTTAATACACATGAGATTATTTAATTTAATTCATTTAGTATTATTTTATTTATTATATTTTAAATTAAAATTTAAATCTACATTTACCTTTTATATGCTTTATAACTAAATACAGTTTTAATCAAATAGTATTTTATTTAAATACTTAACTCTATAACCATTTTATACTATATAACTTATACTTTCAGGTTAAGTCAAATTTACACTTAATCTCCTAAACTTAAAAAAAATTTCTTCTATTTTTTTAACCAAATTACAATATAGCACATTAACTTTAATAAAATTACCATTTACATATTCGCTATTCTTTTCTTTGGTTTTGAGGATTCATTTTTTAACAGTATTTCTTTTTGTTATACTTTTTTATTATTAGCGTTTCATGTGTAAATTTTTTACAGCTAGTTAATACTAACGTATAAATTATCAGAATTAACATTTTCAAATTTTACAATCCCGTGCTAGCACGGGTCACTCTACTATCTACATATATATTTGAATAAATATAAAAAACTCTCACACATGGTGCATAAAGACTTTAGCCATCTGTGAGACGGTTGCATTGGGGTGACAAATCCATGAGCCATCTGTAAGGTGGTGTTCCTAGCAAAGAACGCAAATAGATGGAGTTAGGATGGGTGAGGTTGGGTATTTGAATATTCTTCAATTTTAATATTTTAATATTGTATATGTACATGTGTTTGAGGTTGGGTATTTGAATATTCTTCAATTTTAATATTTTAATATTGTATATGTACATGTGTTTATTAAAGAATAAATTTATATCACATTACTATAACTTATTAAATTTTAACTAATACATTTATAAATTTTTATATATTTGTTAAACTTATACTAATCAATATTTATATATGTTAAAACTTTTAAAAATTTAGAGTTTATAAATTTTAAAAAATTATATTTCCTTAGAAACCCAACTAAAAGTAATAATACTCTTCTTTTATTTTTGAGTTAATTACACGATTGGTCCCTGTGGTATGCTCGTATTGCAGTATTGGTCCCAACTTTTGAGAAATTACAACATTAGTCATTACTGTTTATCAAACCGTAACACTATTGGTCCCTAGGGTGGATGGCCGTTAGATTTTTCAGTTGAATGAATATGAAATGATGAAAATACCCCTTATATTTAAAATAAAAATGAACTAAATAATGTGGGCCCCTTTCTTATATAAAAATACTGTAACACCCGAATATTTTTTTTTTTAAAAAAGAAGAAAAGTAAAGAGAAATATTAAGCAAGAAATGTGAAATAACAAAAGTTGAGGGGTTAAAGTAGTGCAAGAGGCAAACTTTAATATTATTATATTTAAAAGTAGGCATGGCCGCCCACTCTCTCTGCTCACCAACTGCCTTCGACAGCAGCAAAAGAAGAAAAGCAGAGTTCATCGGTTTTCTAGAGAGAAGAAGAAGAAGATCGTCTAGAAGGTAAGATTTTGTGTGTTTTGTTCGGTTTCAGCTGAATTTTCAGCTTGTAGACCGAGTCTTATGTGTTTCCCTGTTTTCGGTTGTGTGTTTTTGATGTGTTTAGGTGTTTGAACTCCAAGTGCTCTCGAGTTTGGAGGAGTTTTACTCGAAGGCTGCTGTAGGTGAGTTCTAGATCCCCGGTTTTTCTGTTTTAAACATGTTTTGGGGCTGAAATGCATGTAAACTGTTATTTTTGAAATTCCCAGAATGTTAACCGTATGTTTCCCCTGTTTTATGTGGGTATGTGTGTTTGTGAATGTTTGACTGAATATTATGGTTGTACTTGTTTCATGAGTTTAGTATGCTAGATTTGGGCTAGGATTATGTAAAAATGATGATTGGAAACTGAAAATTCGCATAAGTTAGAACTGGTATAGTGTCCATGCGCCTAAGTAAATATCCATACGCCTAAGTGTTGCTCATGCTCCGAAGTTCCCTATGCGCCCAAGTATCCATGCGCCTGCATAGTGCTCATGCGCCTGCATAGTACTCATGCGCCTAAGTTTTTGCCCATACGCCTGTGTTTGCCCATACGCCTAAGTGTTGCTCATGCGCCTAAGTGTTCCCATGCGCCCAACTGTTCATGCTCCTGCATAGTGCCCATGCGCCTACATAGTGCTCATGCGCCTAAGTTGCCTTAGAATTTTTCTGAAATTTTGGGAAAAATGGAAATTTATGATTAAGCTCTGGGATGTTTTGGTGGGTTATGTTTGTTCATGTTATGCATGTTGTGGCCTGTTATTGATGTTCCTTATTACGTATTATTACGTGACTTTACGTGGTGTGTTAATGCTCTTATACGTAAAGTATTATATAATAAAAGTGAAAGACATTAATAACGAAGTGGAACCTAATGAAAGAATGTAAAGTCTTGTAAGCAAAGAGGTTCACAACTCATTGAGGGGTTGTTAGCTCAATTGTGTGCGGTTTAGCTAACCCATGAGGATGCGCACAGGGGTCAATCCTTGTGATTGACCAATATGTACGAAACAGGACCCTTGTCGCTTGCCTCGGTACTGGAGTCAGCTTCGTGCATAATGTTAGGGGTCTATTTATAGACTTCGGCCCAGTACCAGCTTCATGCATAATGTTTTGGGGTATAGCATATGACATGGGTCTAGATGAAAGTGAAAGATAATGATGAAAGTACGAAATGAATGAAAAGAATGTTGAAAGATAATAATGATATTATCAAGTTGTACGTAGGTTGTGTGATCACGAACGAAGGTTTTTACTAAAGGTAAAGTATTTTATTATATAAAACTAGAACTCACTCAGTAACGCTGACTTTTCATGCATTTTCAGTTGGCAGGTAACTTGTTGCTGAGGATGGCACGAGGGTGAAGCTACTTGGTTGGCAAGACTGGCATCCATCTCATGCAATAATAATGATGTTGTTTTGTAATACAACTAACTAATATTTTGTAATCTTGTAAATAACGATGTATTACTTAGCAAATGTATTTATTAAAGCATGAAATGGTTTTTGATGAATTATTTCGCTGCAATATTTTATTATTTAATAAATCTTAATATGTTTTGTTATAAATGAGGTTGTGATTGACCAACTGTGGGGTTCTCAGAAACGGGGCCTTACAAGTTGGTATCAGAGCCAAAGTTTAAGAGAAATGGGTAAATATTTTCAAAACCTAAACTTAAACTGAGAATGGGACCGAATGGAGGGATGCCAGCCCAAGTAGCTACGTGCCATCAGGTAATTTACTTTCTTAAGGTTAACCAGTATTATGTGCGTGTGCTATCTGATTTATGTGCTCTTAGTAGATTTGGATACTGATGTAGTCAGGATAGGAAATGCTTGGGGGATGAAGAGTAAAATAAGTGGCTAATCACAACTGGCCACTGTAATTAGAGACTTACTATACCTGACATAAACTGAGCTATTACCTTGAATGACCGTGTTGGTGTTTGAATCTTATAATGTTTAGAGGATGGCGGGTGGTAGATCTTCGAAGGCTTCGGTAGGAGGTGTGTAAGGTGGTTGTGGTGCTAGGCCACGAGTCACCGGGAACAAGGCTAAGGCTGCTGGGACGGCTCCTGCAGAGCCCGAGCTTCATTACCAGGAAGGCGGTGATGAGAGTGCTAATTTAAGAGCCTCTGTGAAGGAGGCAGTGGTGGAGGAGGTTCATCAGGTCATGCAGACGATCCTGCATTCTGTTGTGACATTCGTGCTGTGAGGGAGGATGAAAGGAAAGAGAAGGAGGAAAGGAGAAGGACCGTTAGGAGAGGTTCAGGAGAAGGGGAGCAACCAGAGACTGAGATGGTTGTCTCCAGTGATGGTGAGGAGGAGGAAGCGGTGCAGGAAACCGCCAAGGGGTATAGTTATGGGGCATTCCAGAGATGCAAGCCCCCAAATTTTAATGGAAATGGTAATGCTGCTGCCGCTCACCGATGGGCGAGGGAGATGGAGGCAGTGCTCAATATCAGTAAGTGCCAAGAGGACCAGAAGGTGAAGTTTGCTACCCACTCATTTGTGGACTCGGCCTTATGTTAGTGGGATAACATTGTCCAGGCCGAGGGTAGTAGAGAAATTGGGAGGATGAGGTGGAGTGAGCTGAAGAAGTTGGTGCTTGAGGAATTTTGTCCTCATAGGGAGCTCGATAAGATTGAGAGAGAGTTCTTACAGCTGGAGGTGGTAACCATGACACACCAGCAGTATACTACAAAGTTCAATGAGATGGCAAGGCTGGTGCTGGATCAGGTGACGTCGGTGTCAAGAAAGATCAAGAGGTATATTCAGGGTTTGCCGACAGACATCCGCAGGCACATGATCGCTGCCCGGTTGAGTACTTTTAGGTTTGTGGTTGATCTGGCAGGGAGGTTGTATGATGAAAGAGAGGTGGCAGTGGTAGAGGTGAATAAGAAAGGTGATGGTGACAAAAATTGGAAAGGGAAAAGATTTGGCAGTGGTAGTTTCACCCCCAAAAGCAAAAAGGCAAGAATGGATAACAGGAGGGTAGTGACGACAGGTACTGGGTCAAGGATATGTATCAAGTGTGGGAAGGAGAATGCGGGGGAATGCAAGTGGGGATCAAATCTCTGCTTCAAGTGTGGGAGGCCCGGTCATAGGGCAAGGGATTGTGGAGTGACGAAGTGCTACAATTGTGGCGAGACTGGGCATACGAGTAGAGATTGCAGGAAGCCGAGGGCCGAGAGTTCTGGGGAAAAGAAGGGGACCGAGAAGGATGGGCCGGGAGCAAAAGCCAGAGCATTCACGATGACTCGTGAGGAGGCTAGAGTGGACCCCGATATCGTGTCATGTACGTTCCTAGTAAACCAAACTTATGCCTCGGTATTATTTGATTCTGGTGCTAGTAAGAGTTTTATTTCTGCTGCCTTCTGTGCTAAGTTGTCTGTTAGGAGTAGAAAGATTGATGAGCCCTTTGATGTAGAAACTGCCATTGGTAAGTCTACCAGGATTTCTGATCTGATAGAGATATGTGACATAGAATTGGAAGGCCATAGGTTCTCTGCTAAATTATTCGTGATGCCCCTAGGCGGATTCGATGTGGTTCTAGGGATGGATTGGTTAGCGGCCTATGAGGAAAATATTATGTGTAGCAAGAAAATGATCCGATTGACTGCGCCTGATGGGAGTGCGGTGATGATCTACGGTGATCGAGTTACTATGGTTCCGAAGGTGATTTCGATGGTGGTGGCAGAGAAGTGCATGAAACGTGGATGTAGTGCCTACCTGGCTTACGTGAAGGATGTGGATGCGTCAGTACCACAATTGTCCGACGTACCAGTTGTTTGTGACTTTCCAGATGTGTTCCCAAAAGATTTACCAGGTGTGCCACCGGACTGCGAGATCGAGTTCCAGATCGACTTGATACCTGGTGCTCAACCTGTTGCCAAGGCACCGTATCGATTGGCTCCGTCTGAGATGAAGGAACTGATGGTTCAGTTGCAAGAGTTATTGGACAAAGGGTTCATTCGACCGAGTATCTCTCCCTGGGGTGCTCCAGTCTTCTTTGTAAAGAAGAAGGACGGTAATATGAGGATGTGCATCGACTACCGGAGTTAAACAAGTTGACCGTGAAGAACCGGTATCCGTTACCAAGGATTGATGACTTATTTGATCAGCTCCAAGGTGCCAGTTGATTCTCGAGGATAGATCTTCGATCTGGTTACGATCAGTTGAAGGTGAAGGAGCAGGATATTCCTAAAATAGCTTTTCGCACGTGTTATGGACACTACGAGTTTCTCGTTATGTCTTTTGGTCTAACTAATGCGCTAGCTGCCTTTATGGATTTGATGAACCGGGTGTGTCGGTCGATGTTAGATAAATCCGTGATTGTGTTTATCGATGATATCCTGATTTATTCGAAGAGCGAAGAAGAGCATGCTGGTCACATTCGCGAGGTATTGGAGACACTTAGAAGAGAGAAGCTGTATGCTAAGTTCTCCAAGTGCCCCTTCTGGTTACTCGAGGTTCAGTTTTTGGGTCATGTGGTAAATTCCAAAGGGATCATGGTAGACCTGGCAAAGGTGGATGCAGTGATGCAGTGGAAGTCTCCAAAGACGCCATCTGAGATTCGTAGTTTCTTGGGTTTAGCGGGCTATTACAGGAGATTCATTCAAGACTTTTCTAAGATAGCCTTACTATTGACCAAGCTGACCCGCAAGGATGTGAAGTTTTTATGGGGTTTAGAACAGGAGAGTGCTTTTGAAGAGGTGAAGACAAGATTGACTCAAGTTCCTATCTTGATGTTACCCCAAAGGAATAAAGACTTGGTGGTCTATTCAGATGCTTTTTATTCAGGATTGGGTTGCGTGCTGATGCAACGGGGAAGGGTTATAGCCTATGTGTCCCGACAGTTGAAAATCCATGAGGCTAATTACCCTACTCATGACTTAGAGCTTGCGGCTATGGTCTTTGCATTGAAGATTTGGAGGCACTACTTGTACGGGACAAAGTGCATTATCTTCACTGACCACAAGAGCTTGAAGTATTTTTTTGAGCAAAAGGATCTCAATATGAGGCAAAGAAGATGGTTAGAGTTGATCAAGGATTATGATTGTGAGATCCACTATCATCCGGGCAAGGCCAACGTAGTGGCGGATGGCCTTAGCCTAAAGGAGAGACCCGAGCCAATCCGGGTGAAATATTACCAGTTGGTGATGACCACCGATGTGATGACACAGGTCAAGGGGTTCCAAGATGAGGCGTTGAAAGAAAAACGCCTTAACTCCGAAAGGATGAGAGGTCTACTCTAGGAGTTGGGTGAGAACACTCTCGGAGTTAGAACCTGCTTCGGGCGGATTTGGATTCCTCGTTATGGAGACCTACTGGGGAAAATCATGGATGAAGCTCATAAGACTCGATACTCTATTCATCTCGGTGCTACAAAGATGTATCATGATATGAAGAAAGATTACTGGTAGCCGGGTATGAAGCGTGATGTAGCGGAGTATGTGAGCAAGTGCCTTACTTGCTTGCAAGTGAAGGCTGAGCATCAGAAGCAATATGGAAAGATCCAACCTTTAGATATACCTGAGTGGAAATGGGAACATATCACCATGGACTTCATTACGAAGTTACCGCGTACGGCAAGAGGGTATGATGCCATATGGGTGATAGTAGACAGTCTGACGAAGAGTGCTCATTTCTTGCCAATCCGTGAGACGTATTCATCTGAGAGGTTGGCGGATCTGTTCATCAAGGAGATTATGATGCGTCATGGTGTACCAGTGTCTATCATGTCTGATCGTGACACTCGGTTTACATCCAAGTTTTGGAAGAGATTTCATGACGCGATGGGGATGAGGTTGCATATCAGTACGGCGTACCATCCTCAGACAGATGGTTAGTCAGAGAGGATGATTTAGACACTGGAAGATATACTACGGCATGCGTGATCGATTTTGGAGGAAGTTGGGATGAACACTTACCGTTAGCTGAATTCTCATACAATAACAGTTATCATGCCAGCATTGGCATGCCACCATATGAGATGCTATATAGTAGGAAGTGTAGAACGCTCGTATGTTAGGGTGACATCGGACAGAAGGAGTTGGGGAGCGTTGAAGTGATCGAGGCTACGATTGAAAAGTTGGAGAAGATCTAGGCCTTTATGAAGGCGGCAAAAGATAGGCAAAAGTCGTATGCTGATAAGAGGCGTAGAGCGATTGAATTCAAGGTGGGTGATAAAGTTATGCTGAAGGTTTCACCTTGGAAGGGGATCATTCGGTTCAGAAAGCGGGGTAAGCTGAGCCCGAGGTATATAGGACCTTTCCGAATCATTGCTCGAGTAGGAGAGGTGGCCTATAGGTTGGAGCTACCCGATGAGTTAAGTAGGATTCATCCAACATTCCATGTATCTCATCTGAGGAAGTGCTTAGCTGACAAGGATATGATTGTGCAACTGGAGGATATCGAGGTGGATGAACGGCTCAATTATATGGAGCAACCGGTGGCTATCATTGACAGAAAAGAGAAGAGGCTGCGGAATAAAGTGGTTCCACTGGTGCGAGTACAGTGGAGGCACAGGAAGGGATCCGAGTCTATGTGGGAGACCGAGGAAGAAATGAGACGACATTATCCCCAACTATTCGAGGAGTGACAGGTTTTGGGGACAAAACCTATATAAGGGGGGTGGACTTGTAACACCCGGATATTTTTTTTTTAAAAAAAAAGAAGAAAAGAAAAGAGAAATATTAAGCAAGAAAGGTGAAATAACCCAAGTTGAGGGGTTAAAATTATGCAAGAGGCAAACTTTAATATTATTATGTTTAAAAGTGGGCATGGCCGCCCACTCCCTCTGCTCACCAACTGCCTTCGACAGCAGCAAAAGAAGAAAAGCAGTGTTCTACGGTTTTCTAGAGAGAAGAAGAAGAAGATTGTCTAGAAGGTAAGATTTGGTGTAATTTTCAGCTTGTAGACTGAGTCTTATGTGTTTCCCTATTTTTGGTTGTGTGTTTTTGGTGTGTTTAGGTGTTTGAACTCCAAGTGCTCTCGAGTTTGGAGGAGTTTTACTCGAAGGCTGCTAAAGGTGAGTTCTAGATCCTCGGTTTTTTTTGTTTTAAACATGTTTTGGGGCTTAAATGCATGTAAACTGTTATTTTTGAAATTCCCAAAACGTTAACCGTATGTTTCCCTTGTTTTATATGGGTATGTGTGTTTGTGAATGTTTGCCTGAATATTATGGTTGTATGCTTGTTTTATGAGCTTAGTATGCTAGATTTGGGCTAGGATTATGTAAAAATGATGATCGGGAACTGAAAATTCGCATAAGTTAGAATTGGTATAGTGTCCATGCGCCTAAGTAAACATCCATATACCTAAGCGTTGCTCATGCGCCTAAGTTCCCCATGCGCCCAAGTACCCATGCACCTGCATAGTGCTCATGCGCCTGCATAGTACTCATGCGCTTAAGTTTTTGCCCATACGCCTGTGTTTGCCCATACATCTAAGTGTTGCTCATGCGCCTAAGTGTTCCCATGCGCCCAACTGTTCATGCGCCTGCATAGTGCCCATGCGCATACATAGTGCTCATGCGCCTAAGTTGCCTTAGAATTTTTCTAAAATTTTGGGAAAAATGGAAATTTATGATTAAGCACTGGGATGTTTTGGTGGGTTATGTTTATTCATGTTATGCATGTTGTGGCCTGTTATTGAATTTCCTTATTACATATTATTACGTGACTTAACATGGTGTGTTAATGCTCTTATACGTAAAGTATTATATAATGAAAGTAAAAGACATTAATAATGAAGTGGAACCTAATGAAAGAATGTAAAGTCTTGCAAGCAAAGAGGTTCACAACTCATTGAGGGGTTGTTAGCTTAACTGTGTGCTGTATAGCTAACCCATGAGGATGCGCACAGGGGTCAATCCTTGAGATTGACCAATATGTATGAAACAGGACCCTTGTCGCTTGCCTCGGTACTGGAGTCAGCTTCATGCACAATGTTAGGGGTCTATTTATAGACTTCGGCCCAGTACCAGCTTCTTGCATAATGTTTGGGGTATAGCATATGACATGGGTCTAGATGAAAGTGAAAGTAAATGATGAAAGTACGAAATGAATGAAAAGAAAGTTGAAAGATAATAATGATATTATCAAGTTGTACGTATGTTGTGTGATCACGAACGAAAAGGTTTTTACTAAAGGTAAAGTATTTTATTATATAAAACTAGAACTCACTTAGCAACGCTGACTTTTCATGCATTTTCAGTTGGCAGGTAACTTGTTGCTGAGGATGGCACAAGGGTGAAGCTACTTGGCGGGCAAGACTGGCATCCATCTCATGCAATAATAATGATGTTATTTTGTAATACACCTAACTAATATTTTGTAATCTTGTAAACAACGATGTATTACTTAGCAAATGTATTTATTAAATCATGAAATGGTTTTTGATTAATTATTCCGCTGCAATATTTTATTACTTAATAAATCTTAATATGTTTTGATATAAATGAGGTTATGATTGACCGACTGTGGGGTTCCCGGGAACGGGGCCTTACAAATACTATTAAATTCCTATCACCTCACCTACCCACCTCCACCCATCATCATCATACCATCAACATCATCATCTTTAAATTTGATCATTCTTCCCTACCCATCATTCTTGTTTCACAGACCAAGAACGCTGGCCGCCACCACCAGCTGTTAGAACCACCACAGAACACCGTTGCCGTCAACCCTTCACCTTCCCCTCCACCCCCTGCAACGAGCACATGCCCACAAATCTACAACCAACACCGCCACCGCCTCCCCGCTTCCAATGCATCCATCATCATACCACCACCGATCACGACCACCTGCAACCTGCATCAACATCACCGCCCCCCACACCACCAGTCGAATACTTAATCGAATCTAAGGACTGGATCTGGGTATCCCATTAAATATTTCTTATGGGTGTCAGATCTGGTGTACGGTGGTTGGTTCGGGTGTTGATCCGAATGGAGGAGGCTAAGGGATGGTGTTGATGTGAAGACTGTATGTTCAATGGGGTTTAAGGTGGTGATGGTAATGATGGTTAAGCATCTGTTTTTATAGTTGTGGTGTGGTGATGATAGTCAGGTGATCAGGCGTGGTGATGGTTATGGTGACTGATTTTGATGGTTAGATCTAGCGATGGTATTGGTGGTCGACTGATGCAGGTGCTGGGTGATGGTGAACGATGTTGATGGTGGTTAGGCGATGGCTATAGTGGTATACTTATAGTGGTTTCGGTGATTGTGTTGTGGTGGTATGGTGGTGGCCGGTGGTGGTCGGGGATGGTGATGGTCATGGTTTGTAGGTGGTGATGGTGGCTGGTGGGTGGTGATTGTGATGGTATAGTGGTGCGATCGCGACGGTGGATGTGCGATGGGACGGTGCTGGTGGTGGTGATAGCACGGTGATGGTGGTTTGACTAAGGTGGGGGTGATGACACGGTGGTGGTCGGACTATGATGGTGGTGATGGTTGGACTGTAGTGGAGGTGATGGCATGATGATGGTGGTGGTCGGAATGTGTTTGTAGTGGTGGTCGGGTAGGGGTTGTAGAGAAGACACAGTGGTTGACATATATATACACTAAAATCGTATATATTAGTGTGTATATATATTATATTTATTATGAAAAGTGGATCCCATATATATTATATGTATTTTTTTTAGTTTAGGGGTATTTTAGTCTTTTCACCTCCACTTAATTGAGAAACTTAATAGAAGTTAGTGTGAGGGACCAATCGTGTTACGGTTAGGCAAACAGTAGGGACTAATCATGTAATTTCTCAAAAGTTGGAACCAATATTGCAATATGGGCAAACTACAAGGACCAATCATGTAATTAACTCTTTATTTTTCTTCAAACCTCCAGCTCTCCTATCCTATATCTTTCAATTCTTCTAATGTTTCCTTCAATCCTCACACAAATATACGCTTAAATGATAATAAAATCAAGTATATTTCACTTCCCTCATTTATGTATTCCTGATAAGTAGTCGAAATATAGTTCAGTGAATTAATGTATGATAATGTTAATGTGTTTGTATAAACAAATGAATGGCATGTTTATACAAATAAAGTGAGACCGACAAGGGGTCAAGTTTTAGCTATCCAAGAAGGAACACACAAATATATATAGAGGATATGAAAATAGATACCACCATCTTTGAAATGAGTACTTTTTTCCAGATCCGGTTTTCCCGATAATTAGAAGACGGGATTGAATGAGCAAACAACCTTTCAATAGAATTGGTGAAGGTATGTCCAAACATCATGTTTAACTTTAACAAATCCACAATGCTCAAAGAGAATGAGATTTATACATTGACATGAGTTTGCAAGAAAAGATGTTGAGAGAGGCTGCGATGTTCACCAAGCTTGACAGGAAATTGCATGAGGTCCATCAGGAACTTGCATGGAGCTTGAAAGTAATAAGCAATACAATGTAAGCTTGCATTAGGCTTCATAATATGATTATAGAGGATGGAGGTTATGCCATATCTCATTGGTCGAGTGATGATGATGAGAAAAATTGATGTTTGTGTGATCGGGTATATGTTTTTTATGTGATGAAATTGCATAGTTAAGTTTAGATATATAAAAAACAATTGTTACCATAATAGTAATCTAGACACAAATATGTAAGTGCATTTATGGTATATGTAATATGGTTATGGTAAGAACCAAGTATCGATGCAAGAACATGATAGCTCATTATAATAAAGCCTGATCATTAGTCAAACTTTTGATTCAATTTGATGCTTGTGAAGATATAATGCGATAAAATAAACTGCAAGTCAATAAATGGTTTATATAAAGTATTCACTTAAACTTAAAATCCACTTAGTTAATTATTAATGATTAATAACAAATATGTGATTTCGACACTTATAAAATTATGTAGGCTAGAGTGTAAGGTCTTATTTCCTAGCAATATGATTTTTTAGAAAGTTAACTTAATTTCACATGCTAACCACCTTGAATCATTGTTGTTGCAAAACTATGCTATTATTACGTATTGATGGTTATAAATGCTGGTTAATCTCCCATGTCTCGTTATTTGACCGTATGATAAGTTGGAAATCTAACATGTAGCCATGTGCTAACCGCCGTAAATCATATTCATTTAAAATCATTGTCACACCCTGGGTTTAGGTCACCCCAGGTCATGTGAACTGATCAGGATCGTATGTTATTTTAGTCAAAAAATCATTTTCAAATATCTTTGACAGCGGAACTTTATTTATAACAATATCGTAATATAGTTTTAGATATCAAGTCATACATCAAAAACCAAATAATTCATTGATTCATATCATCGTTTTACGAAAGATCATGTTCATATTTACAAGCCACGAGATTTTAAATCTTGAGATGACTCTATTGGATCGAGTGAAACAAGAACGTTTGTAAATTAGTAGTTAATGCTAGATGTGGAATCTCTGTTAACTACTAGTATCAAACACACAGATTGCAATACCTTAATGTAAATAACATAATAGAAATTCTTTCAAAGTATTCACTTGATTATAATGCACTGATTACAAAAGTTATAACAACAAAACAAATGTGCAAAGAAAGCCCAAGTAAGTTATTCACTTACATTTCTAGCACCTAAGAAAGTTAGAGTATAATATTTAGTATTGGGATCAAAACTCCTTGATGCAACTGGATCATGAACATCCAAGGGAGTTATGTGATGGAAATCTTTTTCACCATCATATTTAGCTTCTAATTTTAACTTTCTTATCAATTTTCACCCTCAGAATAGATACCATAAAGTTGTATCTTATGAACATATCTTCATATTGCTTGATGAGATAAAATTTTCTCTCCATATCTTGGTAATCCAGTTGAAGCACTTTCAATTCAATTGCATACAAAAATCTTGATCCATAATTTTTTTTCTATGAAGTAGTTCTTATATTTTAGATTAAATCCCCATTAGTGATCAAAACTTGTTGACTTTCAGAGGGATTCTTCTCTTTAAAGTCAAAGGATTCACTCTCGAAAGCTTTATTAGATTCTTCAGCCTTGTATGAAAGTTGTTTGAATCTGTATGCTACTAAGCTAAGATTAGTCTCATCTGCTTTGACTTCATATTGATGAGAAGATGGTTGATCAGCTTGTGGTGGAGATTGTTGGACTGGAACAGAGGACGATTCAGCAATTGGATCTATTCATGAAGCTGATTATTATGATGGTTGTGGTAGATGAGATTTTGATAGTTAATCAAGAGTGACTTCAGCTAGGGTACATGTGGATATGTACATAAGTTTCACCAAGAAGGCTTGTGCTCTTTTTCTTTTATATTCAGATGCTTGTCTTGCCTTTTTATGATGTTTTCTATAGATCCTCATGACTACCCTTTCAACATCTCTAGCTTTAAAATTATCACTTGGATTTCTAAACTTAGTCTGATTAGATCAACTATCTTAAATCTATTAAAGCATACTAGTTGATCTCTTGAGTATGTTACTCTACCGGCTGCTGGTTTGGTGATGAAGTATGTATTCTTGACTTGGTCATACTCCTAATCTTGGATTGGATCATATGCAAATAGAGGAGATTCAAGAACATCATCTCTAGACTCGGGATAAAGTGCTGAAGCCAACATCAGGAGTAGAAAACTTGTCCTTTCATTTCTAGTTCCAAAAGTCCTTAAAGTCTACAATTTGCTCTAGAATGTCTAGAGGTAGATCAACAATTTCATTTTCTGAGTCTTAGTAGTTGATTACTTCATTTGCTTTCTTTACTCCAAACTTTCCTAAACCTTTAACGTATCCGGTAACAACCACTCTAGTCCATTTGATAAGATATTCCACCATTTGTTTGGCTAACTTCAATTCATAAGTAATAAGTCAACAGGCCAAGGTTGCTCATTTCAAAATATTCAGCCATTTTTTTCTTGAAATTCTCAATTTTCTTTGCGTTTGAACTAGTGACGATTAACTCATCCACGTACACTCCAACAATTATTACTTCGTTGTTGTATTTGTGTTTGTAAACCGTGTGTTCTCTTTGACTTCTTTTAAAACTAAGATCTTTAAGAGTAGTATCCAAACTTGTGTTCCAAGCTCGTGGAGCTTGACGCAATCCATATAAAGCTTTTAAAAACCTCTACACCATGTGCTCACTCCCGGGTATCTTGAATCCATCAAACTGGTCCACGTATACCTCCTCCTTCAATTCTCCATTGAGAAATGTAGTCTTCACGTCTAAGTGATGAACTGGCCACCCAAATTGAGCTGTTAAAGCAAGTAGCAGTCGCACTATTTCCATACGAGCCACTGGTGCAATGAATCTTCATAATCTATCCCTTACTTTTGAACATACACTCTTGCATACATGTCTTGCTTTGTAGTGAGTGATTTCTCCTTCTACATCTTTCTTCATTTTAAAGAGCCACTTTAAACCAATTGATTTATTGCATTTTGGCAAATCAACTAGTTTCCAGGCCTTGTTTCTTTTGATTGCATTCCAACATAGCTTTCCGCCATTCTTTTCCTCCCTTTGCTTCAGCATAGGTAACTGGTTCTTCATTAATCGCCAACCGCACTCGTTGAAATTCAACTTATTGAATAGAATGAGTTCTATCATAAACATTTAAGATAGGATGAAAATCTTGTGTTGATCTATGAAGAGGATGATGCTACTGAAAAACTCAAGAGTTTAGCACTAGCTGTCAACTACTGAATTTTGCCGAAGTGCTGAACCACTGCCAATCAGCACTACCTAGTGCTGAACCACTGCCGATCAGCACTGCGTAGTGCTGAACCATTGCCGATCAGCACTCTCAAAGTGATGAACTACTGATTGACTGATTATCAACAGTCAAATAAATGACCTGCTGATCAACTGCTACACTAGACAAATTTGTCTGTACCAAAGTACATTGGTGGCTGCTGTGTTATACCTTTTGGAGACTACATTGCACTGAAACTATTGAGTTCTGATGTGCCAATTGTCTGTCTATATTATACATACATTTTCCTAAACCAAGAATAGATGTAAAGTGATTTATTCTTTGTGTTTAGATTTCTTAGTATAAACCTTCATAACCTCTTTTCCCTCTAAAATGATTGTTGTAGCCATCTCAAGTAAGCATGACTTGAAGAATGGCACTCAGACCAAACCTCCCATGTTTACACACATGATTATGATACTCGGAAAATTCTAATGGAAGATTTTCTAAGGAATCAAGATCTGAGACTCTTGCTTTCAATTCTAAATGGTCCATATGTCCCCATGATCCAAGCTGCTAGTGAAGATGAAATTATGATTTCTAAAGATCCTATAAAGTACTCAAATGAAGATCTGAAGAAAATGAATGTTGAGTCTAAAGCATTATGGTTGATCAGTATGAGCATACCTAACAGTGTCATTTATGTTTTCAAGAAATTCACAACTGCTCAAAAGTTATGGGAAGCATTGAAGGCCAGATTTAAAGGAACCGAAGATATAAAGGAGAACAAAAGAGATGTCTTAAAGCAAAATTTTGAAAACTTTGGTTTCACAAGGCGAGAAACCATGACTGTAACATATTTTAGATATGTTGAATTTCTAGACTCTCTAAATGAAGCTGGAGTGAAGATGGAGAATAGTGATATTCTCAAGAAATTCTTGAGATCACTGCCGAAGACAAGAACAGTTACACAGTGTCCATAAAAAGAACTGAAAATCTGAATACAATGACTCTTAAGGAGTTATATGGCATTCTTAGTGCCTACTAGATGGAGAAGGATGCTGATGAAGAATCACTCGATAGATCATCAAACTCCTCAAAGTCATCATCACTTATGGCACCTATTCTAGAACCCTTCCACTCTCAAGCTTATAAGTTCCAACGGTGACTCATAAAAAACTTGTGATCACCTAACCAGAATCTACAACTACTGAATCAAATTCTTCACCATATTTCAGCAGATGTAATCAGCAGCCCTTATCATCTTTCTTACTAAACTACCCTTCAAGCTTAGCTTTTGTTAATGAGCAGGCCAACTTCTTCCAACTCTCTAAAGAAAATCTTGAATGCATTCATCCAGATGATCTTGAAGAGATGGACATCAATTATCAAATATGCATGATCTCTTTTAGGGCTAATGATGCTCACCAAGTGATTTAATAAAAACAACTTAAATTAGACTCACTCTAAAAACTCAAATTAAACCATAGACAACATAGACCTAGACCACTAGATAGGCAAATGAACGTAATAGATTGTAGACAAGACTATGGAAGACCGGAATCAAACCCTAGAGACATTATTATAGAATAAACTAGATTTGGAAAGGACTAAAATGAAATTGATTTAATAATAGGGGGAAAGATTTTCTTTTTATAAATGACTTAGAGAAATAAAAACTACTTTTACTTAATTGTTTAAGCTATCGATTTACCAACAAGAACACGAGAAAACAAGAACTCTTAGAAAATCAAGAATGAGAAAGGTACTACCTAGGAGAATCATAGTTGCAACCCTTGAAATTCAAATGGTTATTAAACTATTATGGAATTGGGATCTAACGATACAAACCCCTAAGATACTTAATGGATCCCGAATCATTCTCTAGATGTGACCAAAAAGAGAACCTAGAAGATGAGTGGCACTACTGATTAGTCAAATTACCGCTACGTTTATTTGACAACACTTATGTACCTGGTTGATAGCTAATCTCTCAATCTAAATAACACAATTCATTGACAATAAAAGGGGCAACTTTTAAACAATCTATAGGACACGAAAAGCAACTAATCACAAGGACAATTTGATTAAGTATCACCTCTCGGACTCAAATTAAGAAGAGCCTTAAGACTTAATAATCAATTCAACCCAATTCCTATGGCTACTACGTCTAGAAAACCATCAAAAAATCAAAAACACAAAGTAATCGATCTAGATATGCAAGTTTGTATGAAAGAGATTGAACAACTAACATAAAGAATTTAGGAATCATCAACAATTATGCCAAAATACTCAAACTCATCAAATAGATTGAATAAACATCTTTACATAAGCGTTAACCATAATAACCGTTCAATAACAAAAATCCAATTAAGTTAACACAAACTAATCATCAACCTAGGTAGCATTATGATTTTAGCTACTCATTTTTAGTAGAAACATTACCTTAAACAATGAAAATAAGATCTACATGTTCAAAACAATTTATTGATAAACAAAGTTACGAAGACAAAAACCCGTGATCAAACGTTTGCAATTGTTCCTATGATCCTAGCTTCAATTCTTGGCTTTAAATCCTTCTAAAACCTTCAATTTGTCCTTGAAAATGCTCTTGAAACGGATGGTGGTCGAACTCCTTGTTTGGGTTGAGAAAAGTTGTATAAATACAACTTTGTAAAATTTTCCCGAAGATGCGATCTATGCGATACGCGCAGGAGAGGCTCTCCTACTGTGCGTATCGCATAGAATAAAAAAACCCAAAACCCTGATATGTAATCTATGCGATACGCGCAGGAGATGCTCTCCTGCTGTGTGTATCACATAGATGAGATTTTCCAGAAATTTTTAGTTTGTCACTTAGAAAAATTGCAAAGTGTTGGTCTTTTCCCATTGTTTGGCTCTTTTCTTTGTTTCCCATGCGTTTTCGTCACTTTAAGCACCCAAGCACCTATTGGAACACAAAAATAAAGAACGATAAGTGAAAACTAACGAATCCAACTACAAATTAAACAAAATTGACCTGAAATCGTGATTTAAACCGAATGTGTTTTACAACACATCAAAAATACCCACATTTATGCTTTTTTCGTCCTCGAAAAAGTATGCAATGGAATCATAACTAGGAATCAAGTTTTCGATCATACTAAAGCATTCCAATTATTCCCACAAACAAGCAACAAGTCACAGTAATCATCGGTAATGTTTCCAATTCTCCCCAACACTTGCTAATTAGGTTTCTTCTCGCATTTGTTTAAGTTCAAGTGATATCAGTTCATCTACATGGTCACACACTTAGAAAGCTACAGTTCATCCTGTTTAATTGATTACTTGGCGAGGCACATGTCAACCCTATTAGAGTTTTCCTACCAATGCAAACTAGGGAAGTTATCCCACTTAAGAATCATTGCCATATTAGGGTGAATGAATACGTGATGAATTTGCGAGCATAGACTGGTTTATTCTTTTTTTTTTCAAGTTCACCTCACCCATAGGTGTATCCTCCAGTCGCTATCCCGGAGGGTAACACATAAGTTGTTAGCTTACTTTATTATTATTATTATTATTATTATTATTATTATTATTATTATTATTTTTTTTTTTTTTTTTTTTTTTTTTTTTTTGGTCTAATGCTCTATGGAATATAATTGGCGGAACGCCACTTCTTTCGGATTCATTTTCATGAAAAGAAAGAGGTGTGCTATAAATTCCTTTTATAACAATCACTCTTAACTAGTGTAAGTTCTAAAGTCTACACGTGTGCCTAATTTATTTAGTTAAGGCCTCTCTGTTTCACTTAAGATGATAACCCACGAGATTTCTTGATTTAAATAGGTAATTTTAAAACACTTAAAGAAACTCTCAAAGCTAACTGGGTCACCAAACGATTACCAATTGACACATTCCTATTTGTTTTTAAATATTATTATTTCTTATTATCATTTTTTTAAAAAACCAATTCCCAATTTTTTTTTTATCATTTTCCATACAATTTCTACAACTCTTTCGAAAACATTTTGTCAGATTTTTTTATTATTTTTTTCAAACCTACGCAAACACGTAAATCCCCCATACCCAAACTTAAAACACACATTGTCCTCAATGTGGCTTGAAAGACTACACAACAAAACAATGAAACAAACAACCTGCAGGACCAGGTAAGAGTACTTAATACTTAGTTTCATACTGAGGAGAGATCTTAGATCACTTAACAATTCAAATAGAGAACTGGTAACTAGATACAGATGATACTAAGAACATAAGTAAATTAAAGAGACAGAACTAAAAACAATACAAGAACACAATATTGGTTTTCAAGGATGTTGTATATTGATCTCAAGTTCTTTTACAAGTGTTACAAAGTATATTTAAATTACAATAACCTGAGACACTTTTATACTACAACCTACAACCGTCACTTACATGTAAATACAGTTGGGATTTGACTAATCTAGACAACAAGATCAATCTAAAGTCAAAAGGTAGATTGTCTTTTGCCTAGTGACTATGACATGCCATAGCTCACTGACTTTTCCTAATACAAAAAGTCTACAGGAACAAGTAAGGTAAGTTACAAACAAAGACCATTCCTACTTTTTGATAAAGCATGGAAGTTTCACCAACTTGTGTAAAGTAGGTGAACCACCAGAACAGGCAGCGGAAAGTGTGTCAGCTTTATCAAAAGTTGATTCAGAGAAAGCATATTTTCTATGTCTTCTGAAGAAATCAATCTTCATAGCTTCGAAAGACTTCATCTTTGGCTTCGGAAGATGCTAGTCTTTGGCTTCGAAAGATTTCACACTTAGATTATTTTTCTGTTTGAGTGTGAAACTTCCGAAGTAACTCCTTCTGAACCGTTAGCTTCGGAAGATCTTACACTTGGACACATTTGAGAGTGTAAGACTTCCAAAGTTAGTTCATCTTTGTTTTTTAGTGCATGCATGGAAGACTTGGTTGTTCAGGCTTGTTGGTGCATCAGCTTCATAATCTTCAGATGATCTTACAAATTCCTCCTAGGCTGATGCTACCAAAACAGAGAAGTTCTTCAGATTTTGATAGTCCACATTAGGATCCTCAGCATACCTTTCTTCATCATTAGGTCTGGATCCTTCAAACTAACATAAAACCTTCTCATGTCAAAGAGATCATGCAGATGAAGATTGAGCATGTCTTTTGAGGAATAGACATGCATGCCTTCCTGATCTCTTATGACATGCCATCTGTCTTGATCTTCATCATAAGACCATGACATCATTTGTCTTCCAATAGCAAGAGGCTTTACTATGATTGGAGTTTGTTGAGAGACCTCTTCATGCACTCCCTCAGGATGCTCTGACTCATCCTGAGGTTGGGAGGTGGATGCCTTTCTTCTTTTTCTCTTTGAGGTTGATATTCTGGCCATCCTTTTTCTTCTCCCTAATGATTTTAACTGAGGGGACTAGTCTTGAGTACCAGTTTGTTCAGTTGAGTCCCCCTCAGTTGGGATCGCCTCTCTCACAGGTTTAGAAGAAGAGAGAGGAGGACCATGCTGTGGATCAGAAGATGAAGTTGGCTGAGATACAACTCCAGATTCAGGTTGTGTTGTCTCAGTGGGTTCAACCTTCACCTCAACTTCAGGTTAAGCATGACTTGGTGGAGAATGCAAGTCCACCAGCTCTCCCTTCTTTATCTTCTGCTTGATTACCCTGATATGCTCATCTATTGTGGATAGAGACATACGGCCAAGCCTCCTTCAAGAGAATCCATACAGCTTCAAGAAGCTCATCATCCTTTGTCTATCAGCAGACTTCTTTTGGCTTTTGTGGATGATGGCTCTTGACTTTGCAGCTTCTTCCTTTAATTTTTTCTTTTCAACTTGTTTTTCTCTTTTAGCTTTTTCTTCCATCTGCTTATTGTATTCAAACAATATATACTCAGATGGTAAGGGAAGAAGTGCATCTGCCTGATAGAGACCTGTGGCACTCAGGTAGCTGATCATCTTTAGTCTTTCTTCTTTAGTTGCAACCTGAGGTTGTTCAGTGGCCATAGTCTCTGGCTCAGGACTTTCTTGAACTGGGGAGAGGACAAGAATGTTCTTGTAGAGTCTTTTCAACCTTATTTCTTCCTTGTGCTTGAGGAGCAATGCTGCACCCTCTGCTTCCTTCCTCTCCTTTGACAACTTCGTGTCAGCCATTTCATTCAATTCATCTAAGGGGAGAGAGATGAGTTCATCAACATTATAGTTTCTAGTTCCCAGGTAGTTTAGCCTGGCTACTCTTAACTCATCTTCCTGAGTGTTTAGCCTGGGGGCAGCCCTGATTGCAGCTTCCATAAACCCTGGGGAACCACTTGAACTCTCTCCCCTCAGCTTCCTGTTCCTTTCTCTCTTCTCCTCCTCAATCTCCTCAGGAGTCATTTTCCTTTTGCCTTTGTCATCCACAGGCTTTAGTGACTCAGGCTGGAGAGAGCTTTGGCTTTTATTGCTTGGTTCAGCTGTCAAGCTCTAGCCAGAGAGAGGTTGTGAAACACCATCACCAGCTGGTGTTTCACTAAGGGTAATGGGTGCAGAGGGAGATCCTGTCTCAAGGTTCACAGGTTCAACCTCTGGGCCTTCAGTCAGGTTTTCCCTTTGAAGCTAATCTTCGGGTCTACCTCAACATCCAGTTGACCAAATATCTCACCTGCTATCCTCTGTCTATATAATTTTGATCTCAATTTAAACTCCTCTAGCACCCTATCTTGGATTCTTTCTGCCAATCTTACGGCTTGTCTATTATTGCTTGGGTTCACAAGTGGCAGATCTACCAAGTTGATGCTCTCATAGAAACTCAGGTGTGAAATGTTAAGAACTTTTAGTTGACCCTGAGCTCTAGAGATCATAAGAGCTCTCCTATTGCTGTCATACCCCCACCCCCATATTGGGTTCTTAGAAGGGGCAGACATTGATCTTGGTATTCCCTCCTCAAACAGTTGTTAGATAAGCAAGTTCAGATCACTGTCCAGAGGAGGTTGCTGAGTATGAACAACTGCAAGAGAGGACGGTGATTCCTCTATGTCCATACTCTGGGAAGAACTCCCAGGTTCTGTGATTGTCAGAATTTCCTCCCCTATTTTGGTAGCATCACCCTCTTGCATAGGTGAGCTGGGAGATTGATCCATGACATCCACAGGTTCTTGTGGACCTGGATGAGTTGTCCTCATGGGTCTCTCAACCAACTTGCCCTTGAGATCGGTGATCTCAAGTTGCTGGTCATTGACCATCTTCTGTAATATAGTCACCTGAGATTCCAGATGAGCTATCTTTGAAACAAAATAGGTGCAAAGATGTGACAGTTTGTGCACCTTTTGTTGCAGACTCCCCTCATCTTCAGATGAAGAATCATTGAGGGATGAGAGAATTGGACCTAAGTCTTCTTCCTCACCACCAGCATAGGTTTCTTGGCTGCTGGATTTCTCCTGCCTAATGACAACTTCCAGAGAAGTGTCAAGAGGCTGGGTTGCCATGGTAGAGGTCCTAGTAATGTTATCGCTTGCAAAAGTGATAGCCTCTGCCATATAGATTTGCTAAATAAGTTCAGGACTATCCACCTCAGTAGGGGGTTGCTGATGTGGGCTAGAGATGGGGGAAGCAGGAGTACTCATCTCTCCTTGAGTGTGGGAAGAGAGGAGAGACTCATGGTACTCACTGAAGGCCAAATCTTCATCAGAATAGAAGTCTAGGCTGGGAATGGGGCGGTTTAGTCAAGAGGTTGGGGATGGTAGCTTTCCCCAGAAGGTTCATCACTAGAGTGTTGAGACTCAAAGTGATGGCTTAAGGCTGTTTGTGGGGTTGTGAGCTCATCAGGCTGAGCATGAGGAACCTCAGCACTGATTGGTTGAAAGATGGGAGTGGTTTGCTCCTTAGGGGAAGTGGGAGCTCAAGATTCCACTTACTCCTGTATGGGTTCTGATATGAGGGCCTGCACATGCTTAGTAGCAAGTGCAGGGGTTCGTTGGGATTTTCTTTTGTAGGTGATGGTGATGGTAGGCTGTGTTTGAGGTGGTTGAGAGGTGGAGGGTGTTGGTTTAACACTAGCTGGTGCTGCTAGGTTTTCACCCTGAGCAATGAGCTCAAACATTTTTGGGACAAGGGCTGTTTCTACCCCAGAGAAGCCAACAGTTGGCTTCTTCAAGATTTTAAAGATGTCGGGCCTCATTTGTCCTATTTTAAGAATATTACCTGTTCCCCTCAACTGTGGTCCCAACTCACAGTTGAGAATGTGTTGAACATACCTAGGGAACATGTAGTACTCTAAGGAGTCCAAGTTTGCAAAGTAAATTAGTATATACAAACTGAGAGTACCTGAACTTGACCCCTTGTACCATCCCATGGACTATAAAAGAGAGGTATTCTGGAACTTGATCCCATCCTCCATGGTTGTTAGAAAGGCTATGAATGACGACATGGAGGAGGTATTTCCACTGAGATGAGACATTCCCCTTCCTGAAGGTTTTGACTGAGAAGTCACCTTCATAGCCCATCTGCTGAAAGGAGTGGTTGACAGCAGATTTGGGAAAGGATAGCTCACTTGCTTCATCATCCAGCTGCAAATGGGTGTTTATGATGGCCGGAGTGATGAAAACTATCCTCCCCTGCACTGTAGCAGACAGTGCCTTCCCCGTCCATGGTGACCTCTTGACAGGTCTTCCAGAACTCAAGCAACTGATCCTCATAGAGAGAAGGATCAATTGTTAGGGAGGTGAAGTAGTGCGACGAAGAAACTACCTACACACATCTGAGAAGCTTGGATCCTTCTCAGAGTGTAACAGGGCAACCTTATTATGTTGCCTGTGTAGGTGCATGAAAAAATCAGGGTCGTTATAATGATCAATGTTGGCCATTTGAGGGAGCTTTTGCAGTGAAGAAAGGAAGAAGAAGATGAAATTTAGGGGTAAATTTAAGGTAAGGATCAGTGAGAGTAGAAAGATGAAATAGAACCGTTTGGAAGATATATGTCGTAGATTTAAGACAAAGTTATGACAAAAAGATAAACTTTGAAATCCGCAAGTGGGTCCTACTTCTGAAAAAGTGCGCCCAAAAAGTTAGTTTTCTTGGAAGTTGTAAAACTTTCGAAGGCAATTTTGGCTTCGGAAGCTTTGTACAAAGCTTCCGAAGGAAAGTTTTGCTTCGGAAGAAATTTCAAAGCATTTTGAAAATTTGGCTTCGGAAGAAGTGAACAAGTCTTCCGAGACTTAGTTGCTTTCGGAAGATATTTGTTCTTTGAATACATTTAAGTGCTTATATACAAATTTAAGCTTCGAAAGATACTCCAAGAATTTCTTCCGAAGGTAAATCTTAGATAAGCTGTTAAATGATTTAAAGACATAAATTTCTTCTGAAGGAAAATTGAGTTCTTTCGAAGTTGAATTTTCATAAATCTGAGAAATATCAGTTAAAAGTTAGTTTTCTTCCAAAGAGAGCTGGGCTTATGAGGTGATCTAATAAACAACTTAGGACACACAGTTTTAGGAAATAAAGTTGATTAAGTTATTAAGGAAAATCTATTCAATGTTAATCATCCCAATAGCTGATACAAGATATTTAAATCTCTGTTCATCAAATGATTTTGTGAACTGATCAACATATTGTTTATTTGTGTTAACTTTGATTAGTTTGATCAATCCCTTTTCAAAATTATCCCTAATCAGATGATACCTGATGTTGATGTGTTTGGCCCTTGAGTTCTGCACATGATTTTCTGTAATGGAGATGGCATTGTTGTTGTCTATATGGATGGGAGTCTCCTGGAAGTTGAACCCATAGTCTAGTATCCGATTCTGAATCCAGAGCACTTGAGCACAGCAGCTTGCAGCTGCAGTGTATTCAGCTTCAACAGTTGATGCAAACACACAGGATTGCTTCTTGCATTGCCATGAGACTATCCTTCCACCAAGGAATTGACATCCCCCAGATGTGGACTTTGCAGTCATGTTGCAGCCACCATAATCACTATTTGTATAAGCATATAGATTAAAGTTTGAATTCTTTGGATACCAAAGGCCTAGATTTGGAGCACCTTTGAGGTATCTGAGAATCCTTTTGACAGTGATTAGGTGTGACAACTTGGGGTTGGCTTGATAACTGGCACATATACATGTGGCAAACATAATATCAGGCCTGCTAGCAGTAAGGTACATAAGTGACCCAATCATAGCCCTATAGAGATGTTCATCAACACACTCCCCCTCAAGATCAGGACCAAGGGAGTGGTTTCTGGCTATGGGTGTCTTGCAGCCTTACAGTCAGTCATCTTGAATCTTGTAAGTATGTCCTGTACATACTTTGACTGACTAATGAATATGCCATCTTCAACCTGCTTCACTTGAATTCCTAGAAAGAAACTGAGTTCCCCCATGGCATTCATTTCAAATCTATTCTTCATCAGCATTTCAAAGTCTTTGCAGAGCTTTGGATTAGTTGAACCAAAGATGATGTCATCTTCATATATTTGAACTAGCAATGTGTCATTCCCTATTTCTTTGATGAAGAGAGTCCCATCAATAGTACCTCTTTTGTATCCATGTTGTCAGAGGTATGTCGATAGTGTCTCATACCACTTTCTTGAAGCTTGATGCAGTCCATATAGAGCTTTATCAAGCTTGCAGATATAATTAGGATGATCTGGGTCTGCAAAGCCAGGTGGTTGTTTAATATAAACTTCTTCATCAATCACCCCATAGAGAAAAGCACATTTCACATCAAGTTGGTAGGCCTTGAAATCCTTGGATGCAGCATAAGCCAGGAATATTCTTACAGCTTCAAGTCTTGCAACTGGAGCAAAAACATTAGTGTAATCGATCCCTTCTTCTTGAGTGTATCCTTAGACAACCAGTCTAGCCTTGTTCTTGATAATAATCCCTCTATCATCCTTCTTGTTCCTGAATACCCATTTGGTACATATGACAGTCTTCCCTTGAGGAAGAGGGCATAAGTTCCACACCTTCTGTCTTTTGATTTGAAGCAGCTCATCTTGCATAGCTTCAATCCAGCTTCCATCCTTCAAAGCCTCATCAACTTTCTTCTGCTCTATCTGGGATAAGAAACAAGAATGTAGACAAACACGGCTGTCATGAGTTTGTCCTCTTGTTCTTACCCCTGAGTCAACATTTCCAATGATGTTTGTGGTAGGATGCGACTTATGGATCCGAAGTTGAGGAATCACAGCAAGTTGGTTGGTTAGATCTAAATTAGAGAAATTCTGTTCTGGCAATGAGTTGTCTCCCACCACATCAGCACACTTATCAAGAGAAACTTGATCCAATGAGTGTGTGACATCATTCATTATGTCTTCAATGGAGTGGTTATCAGCATCAAGAAATTCTTGATCACTATCACCACCTCCAGTTCCTCCTGCATTAGAAGTTCCTTCTCCTGAATTCTAAGCCTCTGAGCTGGAATTTAAAGGAAATTTAGTTGAATCAGCAGTATTTGTTATGCTTGTGCTGATAGGAGCCTCAATTATAGGGTTTGTTACCACTAGAGCTGAAGTAGTCTTCTTGGTTGGTCTTCTCAGCTCAAATCTTGGATCAGGATCTTCTGTTGATCTGTTATCTGTAGATCTTGAAACATTCTCACAAGACTTTTTAGAACAGTTGGTAACTAAATCAAGATGAAACAACCAATCCGGACCAGAACCTTTCACATAGGGTGTGTGTTCATTGAAAGTCACATTGGCTGACTCCTTAATGATTCTAGTTTTGAGATTGTATACTCTATAAGCCTTAGCTTGAGAAGAGTATCCAACTAAGTGTCCATCATCTGATTTCTCAGCAAACTTGGCTATTTGATCTTTGGTATTCAAGATGGTGCAAGGACATCCAAATGTTCTGAGAAAACCAATGAATAGTCTCCTTTTGTGCCACAGTTCATAAGGAGTCTTACCATGTTTCTTAACCACTAAAACTCTGTTTTGCATATAGCAGGCTGTGTTGACAGCCTCTGCCCAGCAGGTGATAGGTAGTTTAGAGTCAGACAACATGGTTCTAGCAACTTCAATAAGTGTCCTGTTTCTCCTCTCAGCAACACCATTTTGCTGAGGATCCTGGGAGCACTATATTGTCTTGAAATACCATTTTCATCACAAAATGTATCAAGGATTTGGTTTTTAAATTTAGTTCCTTGATCACATCTTATGGTCTTGACCTTGTGATCAGATTGATTCTCAATTTTCAGAATAAAGTTCTTTAATATTTCAGAATAAAGTTCTTTAATATTTCAGGGGTTTCATCCTTAGTTCTAAGGAGAAACACCCAAGTGAATCTTGTGAAATCATCTGTGATCACTAAACAGTAAGAGGTCCTTCCTAGACTCATTACACTGGTGGGGCCAAACAGATCCATATGTAACAAGTGTAGGGGAGTAGTGTTAGAGTTCATTTCCTTTGGCTTGTGAGACACTTTGTATTGCTTCCCTTTCAGGCATGCAACACAGTGGTCATCACTTGTAAAATCTTTCTTTGGCATTCCAGTTACCAAATCATTCTTAGTCAATTTATTCATGTTTTTAAAGTTTACATGGCACATTCTTTTATGCCAAAGGAAAGACTCATCACTATTTGCTTTAGACAGAAAGCAAGAAAATTCTCCAGAGGGAGATGTTTCCTACAGATCCATCTTGTACATTTCCCTCTCCTGGGGGTTCTGAGCAGAATATGCTCTTGAGGAATATCAACCCCGGGCTTGAGAACAATGCACTCATGCTCAGTAAAGAGCATGTGATGTTTTGGGTCACAAAATTAGGACACACTCAGAAGATTGTATCCAAGCTCCTTGACAAAGTTTACCTTCTCAATGCTGAGCTTACCATTTGTAACCTTGCCCCTGCCAGTAATGTAACCTCCTGCATCTCCTCCAAAAGCAACTGGTCCTCCATCAAATCTTTCAAAGTTTTGAAGTAAGGACTCATTGCCTCTCATGTGCCTGGAGCAGCCACTATTAATGATCCACACATTTCTGTTTGCCTTTGGCTGTCCCTGCATAAAAGGAGATGACTTAGTTACATTTGGAAACTCAAGCCTCATTGGTCTTGGGCTTGTTAAAATGACTTGAAGGCAATGAAATAGTAAGTGATCCTATGTTCAGGCTTTGAGGATCATTTGTTGTTGCTGATGAAGAATCTTCAGTCACACGGTCTTCCTTCATCTTCCACACCACCTTTGGAAAATTTGGCTTGACCTTCAAAGCTTCGGAAGCTTTTGCAGCATCACAAGATTTGGAGACTGGACCTTCAGAAGATCTTGCTTTCACTGCAGCAAGCTTCAGTACTTTGGAAGCATTCCTTTCTTCCGAGACCAAATTTTCTTCCGAAAGCAATTTTTCACATGCCTTTTATTCATTTTGGAGCTTTCGAAGGAAACAGATTTTCCTTCTAAAGCTTTCTTTTCCTTATTCTTCCCAGAAGCCATTTCTTTGACCATGTGGATAGTACTTTTAGGATTGTAGATGCAATCCTTAGCCAGATGAGAAGTACTACCACACATGATGTAGTCCATTTGCTTCCTTCTGGGAGTCTTTTTCTGAGAGTAAGATTAAACTTGAACACTTTCTTTCTCCAACTTCTTCTTCACAGATGATGCATCAATTTTCTTAGGGAGAGAATTGCTCTTGGAGGAGGATGGTCCAGACTGTGTAGCAGTGGTACACAGCAATTCAGCCTTCTCTTTGTTGGAATGAGTTGGAACAGTACTAAAACTCCTGGTACTAGAGTTTGTAGTTGATTCCTCAGCCTTTACCACTTCAAACCCTGCAGAGATGAACACTTGCTTTCAAAAGTCTTGCTTGAGCCTTCTTTGGTCTAAAAGTGGCCTTGATCTCTTGAGCCTTCTTTGATCTTCTCTTTGCTCTTCATCAAGTTCTTCCTCTCTTTAACACTACTCTCCTCAAGCTCATCTTCACCAGTTCCACACCTTGGAGATCTTACAGATAATAAGTATGTGGAGGAGCTATCTCACAAGATCCCAGCCCCTGCTTATTCTGATAACAAACTTTTGCATGCAGAGATAAGGATATTATGTTCTTGAAGGTCTCTTTTTCAAGAACACATTTTTCTACCCTGGCTTTGCTGATCACAAGCTCAGCCGGGCATTCAGTCAACTTAGTAACAAGATCTTTTATTTGACTCTTGTAGTTTGTTTGCTCATGTTTAAGAGTTGAAATTTTTTTCTCTAGATCTTCTATTTTAAGCTTATAATCATTTTCAGCTCTCTTAAAATCAGCTTTTAAAATGTTTAAAGACTCAATATCAGATCTCATTTCTAAGTTGTAGGACCTGTATCTGTTTACTTTAGCAATACATTCAGGAGAGCAAAGATGTTCTAATACCTTGGCTTCATCATGATCAGCCATGAGTGCTTGATTTGGAGCAGCATCTTCAGCTTGGAAGCTCCAGTCAAAGCCTCCTTCTTCAACAGCAACTACAGCTTGCTGTCTTGGCTTCTCATTCTGGTGTCCTCCTTCAGTGTAGTTTGGCCTGGATGATGCTTGGCCAACATTTGACTTAGGTGCCTTGCATTCTCTGGCAAAGTGTCCTATCTGGTTACAATTGTAATACTTTACTTTGCTTTTGTCCAGCCCAAACTTGCCACTGGTTGCATTGCCGGGAAACCTTCTCCCAGTCCTCTTGTAAAACTTCTGGGCTCTGTGAGTGAGAAGAGCCATCTGCTGGACTATCTCCATATATTCTAGATCATCTGGATGGATACAGTCCAGGTCTTCAAGAGTGAAGAGAAAGTTTCCTGAACTTTCATCAGTAGAGACAAAGGCTTGAGAGGAACTTGTCTCTTGGAAGGGACTTCCTCGGATGTAGCTCTCTCTGGGTGTCTCTGGGAAGGTGATGAAAGGACCCTTTTATAAAGTTTCAGGGTAGCAGATAAGATGATGCTATGGTTCTCTGCTATCCCTTTCACCCACATGAAGGGCTAAACTCTGGTGAGTATTGGAGTTACTAGATGAATTTTGCATGTTCATCTCCATCTGGTATCCACTGAGTATCCCATACAACTCAGTGAGAGTAAGGGTCTTAAGGTTTTCAGCCCTCTTAATGACCACACAGTAGTGTGTCCATTGTCTGGGAAGAGAGGACATGAACTTCCTAACAATATCCCTATTCTCAATAGTTACTCCAACATCAGCCAGAGTAACCATAATCTCAACATACCTAAAGTATTGTTGAGTCATGGTTTCACCTATCTTGAAGGTGAAGTTTTCAAACTGCTACTTCAGGAGGTCATTCTTGTTTTCCTTGGCTTCATTGGACCCCTCATACATCAGTTTCAGTGCATCCCATAGCTGTTTAGTGATCTTGCACTTCTTGAAACCTCTGTAGATGGAGTTTGGAAGAGTAGTTTGGAGGGCTGTCATGGCTTTCTGATCAATATCAATCCTTTTCCAATCTTCATCAAAAAAGTCAGCTCTCTCCTTTGGTATCATGCCACCACCAGCAGCAGCTGAAGAGGTGCATGGTACATGAGGTCCATTGTCAACAGACTCCCACATCCTGGAATCTTGAGACTTGATGAAGCCTTCCATTCTTTAGCATAAAGTGACAAAATCCTCAGGAGTGATCAGTGGGGACTTTTTCATAGTTCCAGTTTCCATATCAGCCTTAGAGATAGCTGCCATTTAAAGAGTTAAGTGATGTGTGAAGCCAAGAGGATTAAAGATGGTGAGATCTTACAATCAAGAGCCTGGAATGCTTTGATACCAATTGCAGGACCGGGTAAGGGTACTTAACACTTAGTTTCACACTGAGGAGAGATCTTAGATCACTTAACAATTTAAATAGGGATCTGGTAACTAGATACAGATGATACTAAGAACACAAGTAAATTAAAGAGACAGAACTAAGAACAACACAAGAACACAAGATTGGTTTTCAAGGATGTTGTATATTGATCTCAAGTTCTTTTACAAGTGTTACAAAGTATATTTAAATTACAAGAACCTGAGACACTTTTATACTACAACCTACAACCGTCACTTACATGTAAAGACAGTTGGGATTTGACTAATCTAGACAACAAGATCAATCTAAAGTCAAAAGGCAGATTGCCTTTTGACTAGTGACTATGACATGCCATAGCTCATTGACTTTTCCTAATACAAAAAGTCTACAGGAACAAGTAAGGTAAGTTACAGACAAAGACCATTCCTACTTTTTGATAAAGCGTGGAAGTTTCACCAACTTGTGTAAAGTAGGTGAACCACCAGAGCAGGCAGCGAAAAGTGTGTCAGCTTTATCAAAAGTTAATTAAGAGAAAGCATATTTTCTCTGTCCTCTGAAAAAATCAATCTTCACAGCTTCGGAAGACTTCATCTTTGGCTTCGGAAGATGCTGGTCTTTGGCTTTGGATGATTTCACACTTAGAATATTTTTCTGTTTGAGTGTGAAACTTCCGAAGTAACTCCTTCTGAACTGTTAGCTTCGGAAGATCTTACACTTGGACACATTTGAGAGTGTAAGACTTCCAAAGCTAGTTCATCTTTGTTCCTTAGTGCATGCATGGAAGACTTGGTTGTTCTGGCTTGTTGATTGCATCAGCCTCATAATCTTCAGATGATCTTACATAACTATTAAGAAACAAAACAAACAAAACCAAATAAACAGAAAGTGTGATAAAATGGAACAGACTCCCCTGGTGTATGCGGCGAGAATCCACGTGAGTCTTGTTCCATTCAAGCCATCTAATCGTCCTGATCATCAGCACCACCAGCACCACCAATATCACCAACACCACCAGCACCACCCTGCCCTCCATAATCTTCATAATAAGGAGGGTTC
This sequence comes from Flaveria sonorensis, assembly GCA_025506505.1. NCBI lineage: Eukaryota > Viridiplantae > Streptophyta > Magnoliopsida > Asterales > Asteraceae > Flaveria > Flaveria sonorensis. Next base: position 45,416,979 of record CM046428.1, read on the forward strand.
ACCTGGTACGGGTAAGTAAACCAAGGGGGCACTGGCATATGCTGCTTCTCCATTATATATCTGATCGCCCTGTCTTGGCGATCCAATCTGCCTTGAACCATCTGATCGTGTTCCTGAAATTGATTTCGGTACATTTCATCATGCTCATCCGTTCTTGTAAATAGCTGGTCTCGCAGATCCCGCAGTTCAAACTGTGGGGGTGGAAACTCTCTTGAAGGATGCTGTTGCTGAGGAATTTCATGGCGAGGCCAGCAGATGTTTCTCTATCTGTGTGTTGGTGCACCCATCTGGATAGTATCTGCAGCTGTAGAGCCCGCTGGTGATGGAACCTGCTGGCCTAGACGTACCCCAACCTATTTGATTGGCTTATCCCACTCAGTTTGACTGTCTAAGCTCCTGTAATCCAAGCACACCTGTATCTGGCCCTCTAGTCAAATGATGCTTTGGATAATGATCAAAAACACACAAATGATTTACAATGCGTATGACATAAGGGCCTAGATCAAATCTAGCATTGGTGCCACCCTTTCTACCCCTCGTGAATGAAGTCAGAAGATAGCATGCAAGATTGATGTCTCTTCTATTCACGATACAATATAAGCCAAATAAATCCACATTCGTGACCTTGTCCTTTCCTTTTCTACCCACAATAGTACCCGCGAGTAAATGATGAATGTACTTCAAAAACAGGTCTGTAATGGATGATGCAACCATGTTAGATGAAAATGGACCATCACTAATCGATCTCCAAAATTCATCAAATACAGCTTGAGAAACCGTATGCTCAACATCCTTTTTGTCTTCACCCCTTAGAGCAAACTCAAAACTTGTAAGGCCCCGTTCCCGGAGACCTCACAGTTGGACAATCACAACATTTTTCATATAAGATAGATACATTTCATAAAAACATAACAGTGGATTAAGTTATCAAAAACCATTCATGCATTAATATTTAATGTTGCTAAATAATACATCATTGTATTTTTAAAGTTACAAAAGAATCTTTCAGTTGTATTACAAAACAACAATATCATTGTGCACGAATGGATGCCAGTCTTTGCCTGCCAAGTAGTCTCACCCGCTTGCCATCCTCAACAACATCCTCACCTGCCAACTGATATGCATATAAAAAGTCAGCGTTGCTGAGTGAGTTCTAGTTTAATAATATAGAGAAATACACTTTGTAAATTTCATTTGGTGATCATTCATCAATATACATAATCAATCATAAAGTGATTCATTATCTTTCTTTCTTTCATTATCTTTCTCTTTCATTAACTAGGATTGCACAAAGCAAGAGCCTACATTGTTGGTTGGCAACAAATGCCGAACCCCTGTCGGCAAACGTTTATCCTGGTAGCTAACCCATCGACAGTTGATCCACACTGCTAGGCACGAAGCCTGCTCATGAACTAGGATCCCATTCATTGCTTGGTCAATCCCCAGGATTAGACCTCAGATGTGCATCCTAATGGGCTATACAGCCGCACATCAGTTGAGCTAACGACAACAAGGTCGTGCACCTCTATTCATTTTACTTGCAAGGCTTTTCATTCATCGTAAGGGCCCAGGGTAACATTCATTAAGTTTCACTGTTCTCTTTTATGCTTTCGTGTCCACTTGTTATGGATAATACTTATTAAGATACACATTACATAATCATATAATATGAAAATATTATTGACACAGAAAAGCAACACATAAAAAAGAATCAAGCATAATAATCCTTAAACAGCATAATCTTTCCTTATACAGAAGTTCTCCATACTTAAATTCTATTCCAAAATTTCCAGAAAATCCCAAGTCTTTAGAGAAATGCGGATGAGCTTAGACAAATGCGGATGAACACAACAAATGGGATGAACACTTAGCAAATGCGCAGGGGCAAAACAAATACGGATGAACACTTAGCAAATGCGCAGGGGCAAAACAAATGCGGATGAACACTTAGCAAATACGCATGGCAAAATAAATGCGGATGAACACTAAACAAATGCGCATGAAGACTTTAACAAATGCGCATGAAAACTTTAACACGTGCATGAAGAAAAGACTTTCTGTTAAATGCGGATGAACATAAAAACTAACATGCAATTCAACTTATGCCATTATCAGTTCCCAATCATCATTCTAACATGCATATAGCTTAAATCTATCAGTCTAACACTTAGAACATCATAAAATTTAAACGATCAACAAGAGAAGCACATAACATACCATATCATCAACATTGCTTACACCATACATGAAAAATCATATATTGTTTCGAAAAACACCAGTTACATATGCATACCGACCCCAAATAATCAGAAAACATTTAAAAGAGGGGATCTAGAACTCACCTCTACTGCTTTCAAGTAAAACTCCTCCAAACCCAAGAGCAACCAGGAGTTCAAACGCCTAAACACACCAAAACACAAAACCAAACACAAAAGAACACATAAGAATCTGTCCCGAAGCTGAAAGCTCAGCTGAAACCGAACAAAACACACAAAAACTCACCTTCAAGCTGAAACTTCTTCTTCGGTCGAACACTTCTCTTTTCTTCTTTTTCTTTTTGCAGCCGAGAGAGAGTGGGTGGAAAGGTGATAGTGGGCTGCCATGCTTCTTTTAAACATAAAATAATAATGTTTTTCCTTTTTGTACACTTTAGCCCCTCCACTTTTGCAACTTCTCCTTTTGTCTTTATTCTTTTATTAATAAATTTTGGGGTGTTACAAGTCCACCCCCCTTATAGAGGTTTCGTCTCTGAAACCTGTCAGTCTTCGAACAGTCGTGGGTAATGTTGTCTCATCTCCTCCTTAGTCTCCCACGTAGACTCAGATCCTTTCCAGTGCCTCCACTATACTCGCACCAATGGAACCACTTTATTCCGTAATCTCTTCACCTTTCGGTCAATGATTGCCATTGGTTGCTCTACATAATTGAGTTGTTCATCCACTTCAGTGTCTTCCAATGGTACAATCATATCTTCATCGGCTAGGCATTTTCTCAGATGAGATACATGGAATGTCGGGTGAATTCCACCTAACTCATCGGGTAGCTCCAACCTATAGGCCACCTCTCCTACTCGTGCAATGATTCGGAAAGGTCCTATATATCTCGGGCTCAGCTTACCCCTCTTTCTAAAATGAATGATCCCCTTCCAAGGTGAAATCTTCAGCATCACTTTATCACCCACTTGGAAATCAATCGGCCTATGCCTCTTGTTAGCATACGACTTTTGCCTATCTTTTGCCGCCTTCATAAATGCCTTGATCTTTTCTAGCTTTTCCGACGTGGCTTCAATGATCTCGATGCTTCCTAATTCTTTCTGCCTGATGTCACCCTAACACACCGGGGTTCTGCATCTCCTCCCATACAACATTTCGAATGGTGGCATGCTTATACTGGCATGATAACTGTTGTTGTAGGAGAACTTTGCCAATGGTAGGTGTTCATCCCAACTTCCACCAAAGTCAATAATGCATGCTCGGAGCATATCCTCTAAGGTCTGAATGGTCCGTTCTGATTGACCGTCTGTCTGAGGGTGATAAGCTGTGCTAATGTGTAACCTCGTCCCCATCGCATCATGAAATCTCTTCCAGAACTTGGACATGAACCGGGTGTCCCCATCAGAAACAATAGACACCGGCACACCATGACGAGTTATGATCTCCTTGATGAACAGATCCGCCAACCTTTTCGACCAGTAAGTCTCTCGGATTGGCAAAAAGTGTGCACTCTTCGTCAGGCGGTCTACGATCACCCAAATGGTATCACATCCTCTCGCAATACGAGGCAACTTTGTGATGAAATCCATGGTGATGTGTTCCCACTTCCATTCGGGTATATCCAAGGGTTGGATTTTCCCATATGGTTTCTGATGTTTCGCCTTCACTTGTAAACAGGTCAGGCACTTACTCATGTACTCCACCATGTCACGCTTCATCCCTGGCCACCAATAATCCTTCTTCAGATCATGATACATTTTTGTAGCACCAGGATGGATGGAATACCGTGTTTTGTGAGCCTCATCCATGATCCTTCCTCTCAGCTCCCCATAACATGGAATCCACATCCTCCTGAAACTGGTTTTAATGCCAAGGGTGTTTTCCCCCAAATCCGTTCCTGCCCCTTCATTCGTTCGGAGTTGATCTTATCATCCTTTAATGCCTCATCTTGAATTCCCTGATTTGACCCATAACATCTGGCATCACAACCAGCTGGCAAGCCTTCACCCGAATCGGTTCCAGCCTCTCCTTTAGACTGAGGGCATCGGCTACCACATTCGCCTTACTTGGATGATAGTGGATTTCGCAGTCGTAATCCTTGATCAACTCTAACCATCTTTTTTGTCTCATGTTAAGATCCTTTTGCTTGAAGAAGTACTTCAAACTTTTATGATCAGTGAAGATAGTGCACCTCGTCCCGTACAGGTAGTGCCTCCAAATCTTCAATGCGAAAACCATAGCCGCCAACTCCAGGTCATGAGTGGGATAGTTAGCCTCATGGATTTTCAATTATCGGGACTCATAGGCTATAACCCTTCCCCTTTGCATCAGCACACAACCCAATCCTTAATAGGAAACATCGGAATAGACCACCAAGTATTCATTCCCTTCAGCTAACGTCAAGACAGGAGCTTGAGTCAACCTTGTCTTCAACTCTTCAAAAGCATTCTCCTGCACTTGACCCCATACGAACTTCACATCCTTACGGTCAATTTGGTCAATGGTGAAGCTATCTTGGAGAAGTCTTGGATGAACCGTCTGTAGTAGCCTGCCAAACCCAAGAAACTACGGATCTCAGATGGCGTCTTTGGGGTCTTCCATTGCATAACCGCCTCCACCTTTGCCGGGTCCACCATAATCCCTTTAGAATTAACCACATGACCCAAAAACTAAACTTCCCGCAACCAGAATGCGCATTTAGGGAACTTAGCATACAACTTCTCCCTTCTAAGCATCTCCAATACCTCGTGAATATGACCGGCATGCTCTTCTTCACTCTTCGAATAAATCAGGATGTCATCAATAAACACAATCACTGATTAATCTAACATCGGCCGACACACCTAATTCATCAAATCCATAAAATCAGCTGGCGCGTTGGTTAGACCGAAAGACATAACGAAGAATTCGTAATGCCCATATCGAGTTCGAAACGCGGTCTTCAGGATATCCTGTTCTTTGACCTTTAGCTGATGGTAACCAGATCGGAGATCTATCCTTGAAAACCAGCTGGCGCCTTGGAGCTGATCAAACAAGTCGTCAATCCTCGGTAGTGGGTACCTGTTCTTCACCATCAACTTGTTCAAATCACGGTAGTCGATGCACATCCTCATGCTACCTTCCTTCTTTTTTACAAACAAGACCGGAGCACCCTAGGGAGAGATACTCGATCAGATGAACCCCTTATCTAACAACTCTTGCAACTGGGTCATCAATTCCTTCATCTCGGAGGGAACGAGACGATACGACGCCTTTGCAACAGGTTGGGCACCAGGTATCAGATCAATCTAGAACTCGATCTCGCGGTCAGGTGGTACCCCTGGTAGGTCTTCGGGAAACACATCATGGAAATCGCATACTACCGGCACGCCTGACAGTTGAGGCACGACAGCATCCACATCCTTCATATAGGCCAAGTACGCACCACACCCGTGCCTCATAAACTTCTCGGCTGTGATCATCGAGATTACTCACAATGTAATGCACTCCTTGTCTCCATGTATCGCAACCAAACTGCCATCGGGCGCAGTCAGACAAATCGTCTTCTTTCGGCACATTATGTTCGCTTCGTAGGCCGCCAACCAATCTATCCCTAACACCACATCAAAACCTCCTAGGTCCATCACGTACAATCTAGCAGGAAACTTAAGACCGTCCAACTCCACGAGGCAATCGTCTATCACATCAGTTACTTTGGTAGACTTTCCTATCACTGTCTCTACATAGAAGATCATGTCTATCTTCTTATTTTAACCATGAATTTCACGACAAAAGGTAGCAGATACAAAACTTCTACTAGCACCCGAATCGAAGAGCACAGAAGCATACAGTTGGTTTACCATAAACATACCTGAAACTACTTCAGGGATCACTCTGGCTTCTTCCCGGGTCATGTTGAATGCCCTTTCCTTGGCTTTGGTGTTCTCACTCCTCCCTTTCTCGCCCATAGTTTGAGTCCCTGAGCTCCCTGCTCCACCCTTCTTACAATCTAGGCCCAAGTGGCCTACCTCCCCATACTGATAACATCGTGGTACCCCGCACTCTCTAACATAGTGGCCTTCGCCTCCACACTTAAAACACCGGTTCGTCCCCACTCTACATTCAACCAAGTGAACTTCCCACACTTCTTACATTCCCTCCTATTACCCCCTTTACTCAATCCTGGGCAATGATCGTCAATCCTCATCTTCTTTTCCCCGATCCCATAATGGTCACCCCTAAATCGCTACCTATTACTGTTCATGTTCCAACTCTTTTCAACCTTCCTCTAAACTAGCACCGGATCCCTCTCATCATACAACCTTTCAGCCAAATATACTGCAGACCTGAAAGTTCTCAGTCTAGAAGCTATCATGTTCCTCCTGATATCCACGGGCAGACCCTGCATATATCTCTGGATCTTCTTGGACTCTAGGGGTACTAGATCCGACACGAGTCTTGCAAGCTCATTGAACTTGGAGGTATACTCTTGATGAGTCATGTTTCCAGCCTCCAAGTGCAAGAACTCCTTCTCAATTTTGTCCAACTCCCGATGTGGACAATACTCCTCCAGTACCAGTTCCTTCAAATCCGACCACCTCATCCTTGCAACAGACCGTTTCCCCTCAGCTAGGACAATGTTGTCCCACCAGCATAATGCCGAGTCAATAAAAGAATGGGAGGCAAACTTCACCTTTTGATCCTCCCGACACTCACTGATGTCTAGGACTACCTCCATCTCTCGAACCCAATGATGAGCAGCAGTAGCATTGCCGTTACCATCAAAGGTTAGGGGTTTGCACCTCTGAAACGCCCCATAGGTGCACCCCCTAGCGGTCTCCTTCTCCCCCTCATTATCATCATCATGGATTACCACCTTGAGACTAGATGGCTCTTCATCAGCTTTCTCCTTCTCCCCTGTATCTTTGGTCTTTTCACCATCCTTTACTGCCCTCAATACCTCGGTCACCACTGAAGGTAACACGTTCTGCATGACATTGTAGACTTCGTCAGCAATAGCTTCCTTTACCATAGACTTGAGGGTGGCGGATCCTTCACCCTCTTGGTGGCTATGAATACCCGAGTCCTCATGAACTTTCTCGGGAGCCTTAGCTTTGCTTCGGGTGACACGTGGCCCAGTAGTACGCCCGCCACGAGCGCCGCCTCGGGTTGCCTTCCCAGATTTCCTACCCGCCATAAGATCTACCTTCTATAAGATTCAAGCACTAACAAGGTCATTCAAGGTAATAGCTTAGATTATGTCAAGTATAGTAAGTCCCTAATTATAATGGCCAGTTGTGATTAGCCACTTACTTTACTCTTCATCCCCCAAGCATTCCCTATCCAAACTACATCAGTGTCCAAATCTACTAAGCACATAAATCAAATAGCACACGCACGTAATACTGATTACTTATGAAAATTACCTGATGGCACGTAGCTACTTGGGCTGGCATCCTTCCATTCGGTCCCATTTTCAGTTTAAGTTTAGGTTTCGAAAATATTTACCCATTTCTCTTAAACTTTGGCTCTGATACCAACTTGTAAGGCCCCGTTCCTGGAGACCTCACAGTTGGACAATCACAACATTTTTCATATAAGATAGATACATTTCATAAAAACATCGCAGCGGATTAAGTTATTAAAAACCATTCATGCATTAATATTTAATGTTGTTAAATAATACATCATTGTATTTTTAGAGTTGCAAAAGAATCTTTCAGTTGTATTACAAAACAACAATATCATCGTGCACGAATGGATGCCAGTCTTTGCCCGCCAAGTAGTCTCACCCGCATGCCATCCTCAACAACATCCTCACCTGCCAACTGATATGCATATAAAAATTCAGCGTTGCTGAGTGAGTTCTAGTTTAATAATATAGAGAAATACACTTTGTAAATTTCATTTGGTGATCATTCATCAATATACATAATCAATCATAAAGAGATTCATTATCTTTCGTTCTTTCATTATCTTTCTCTTTCATTAACTAGGATTGCACAAAGCAAGAGCCTACAATGTTGGTTGGCAACAAATGCCAAACCCCTATCGGCAAATGTTTATCCTGGTAGCTAACCCATCGACAGTTGATCCACACTGCTAGGCACGAAGCCTGCTCATGAACTAGGATCCCATTCATTCCTTGGTCAATCCCCAAGATTAGACCCCAGATGTGCATCCTTATGGGCTATACAGCCGTACATCAGTTGAGCTAACGACAACAAGGTCGTGCACCTCCATTCATTTTGCTTGCATGGCTTTTCATTCATCGTAAGGGCCCGGGGTAACATTTATTAAGTTTCACTATTCTCTTTTATGCGTTCATGTCCACTTGTTATGGATAATACTTATTAAGATACACATTACATAATCACATAACATGAAAATATTATAGACACAGAAAAGCAGCACATAAGAAAGAACCAAGCATAATAATCCTTAAACAAGCATAATCTTTCCTTATACAGAAGTTCTCCATACTTAAATTCTATTCCCAAAATTTCCAGAAAATCCCAAGTCTTTAGACAACTACGGATGAGCTTAGACAAATGCGGATGAACACGACAAATGCGGATGAACACAACAAATGCGGATGAACACTTAGCAAATGCGCAGGGGCAAAACAAATACGGATGAACACTTAGCAAATGCGTAGGGGCAAAACAAATGCGGATGAACACTTAGCAAATGCGCATGGGCAAAACAAATGCGGATGAACACTAAACAAATGCGCATGAAGACTTTAACAAATGCGCATGAAAACTTTAACACGTGCATGAACAAAAGACTTTCTGTTAAATGCGAATGAACATAAAAACTAATCTGCAATTCAACTTATGCCATTATCTGTTCCCAATCATCATTCTAACATGAACACAGCTTAAATCTATCAGTCTAACACTTAGAACATCATTAACTTTAAACGATCAACAAGAGAAGCACATAACATACCAAATCATCAACATCGCTCTCACCATACATGAAAAATCATATCTTGTTTCGAAAAACACCAGTTACATATGCATACCGACCCCAAATAATCAGAAAACATTTAAAAGAGGGGATCTAGAACTCACCTCTACTGCTTTCGAGTAAAACTCCTCCAAACCCGAGAGCAACCAGGAGTTCAAAAGCCTAAACACACCAAAACACAAAACTAAACACAAAAGAACACATAAGAATAGGTCCCGAAGCTGAAAGCTCAGCTGAAACCGAACAAAACACACAAAAACTCACCTTCAAGCCGAAACTTCTAATTCGTCTTCTTCGGTCGAACACTTTTCTTTTCTTCTTTTCCCTTTTGCAGCTGAGAGAGAGTGGGTGGAAAGGTGATAGTGGGTGGCCATGCTTCTTTTAAACATAAAATAATAATGTTTGTCCTTTTTGTACACTTTAGCCCCTCTACTTTTGCAACTTCTCCTTTTGTCTTTATTCTTTTCTTAATAAATTTTCGGGTGTTACAAAACTAAGCATCCTAACCTCATTCTTAGTATTTAGCCCAGCAGCTACCCCAAATTGTACAACACTCCTTTCACAAACTTGTCTCCCTAAGAAAAACGACACTGCATTAGCCTAATTGTACCTGTTTGCCTTATATTTTAGAATGACATGAAACTCCACTATTAACTCTAAATACTGTGGCTCAACAAACTGAATAGCACTCAACCATTTGAGTCCCAAAAATTGAGTGATCCTTTGAGTAGCATTCAACTAGTTCATCAAGTTCCAATCAATTGTCCTATGTCTCAATAATTCCATGTCTGCGAACTTAATACATTTCTCATATTCCTCGGTTCCTAGTGCAAATATGAGGAAAGTGTGACTAATCAAATCCCTCTCGTCTTCTGGAATAGGTTGATCATCCGGGTCCAGGACCATATAATGTGCATCGTATCTGATGGTCCTGGTAATAACATGAGCATGCGGTTGGTCCTCAGTAGCTCCCCTAGCTCTGTGTTTTCTTGATCATGAAGAACACGCACCTCTATCCATATTTGAGAATTGAAAAACATTTATTAGTCAGCAGAGATGTCATGCAGAATCCAACGATTGTATAGCATTTCTTTCGCAGTTGTTGGAACAAAACAAATTAAAAAGGAAATAGTAATGCTAAACAAAAGAAAACTCAAACAAGGATAAAACCCTAACCAAAACAAATTAAAAAATAAACAAAAATGCTAAATCAGATTTCTCCTGCTTGAATGGAGATTGAGTACAAGCTGGAAAAAAATGATTTAGGCAAACACCTGAAACCTAAACAAAACCTCGATAAATACGAACCTAGTATCATGACGTTAACACTACCCACACTTAAGTTTTCACACCATTCATAGGGTAAACATAAGGATATTTTATCATACCAAACCACAAATTACAACCCAAGTTACTTCTAAATTAGTCATATAATAAACCATGTGTCAAAGCAATTTTGCTTAAAGTAACAAAATTTAAAAAATCTAGCTCAAATCAAAACATCATCAACATATGTCAACCCATACCCATGCCTAAATTACTATCAAAAATCAATGTCATCCACAATGTCTATTTCTCAGGTAACATGAAAAATATTTGAAATTAAGTTCAAACTGGACATAATCATCATCTACCAACCAAACCCGCACTTAATTTGACATCAAATCCCAATTTCATCCAACAATCATTTCTACATTAAACTTCAATTTCAAGCAATTTCAAGCAATGTCAACAATTAATCGGGCTTCAACAAGTGAAAAACCAACTAATAACCCAAAATAAACTTACCACTAGACAAAATAAAACAAACAAAGACATAAAATTAGAAAAGAAAGAGGAAGACATACCTTTAGTTGAAGGGTAATGGAACAAGAACAAGAAATTGCAAACATAGTTGTAAATCACGTCTTTGTGAAAGATTGATGGAGAGTGCGAGTGGAAATGGTGGAATTGGGTTGAGAAAAGGGCTGGGAATGGGTGGTTGGTGATTGTTTGTGATTGTGGATAGAGATGGCGATGGTTTGTGGTGATGATAGGGTTTGGTGATGGCGATGGATGGTGGTGGCCGAGTGGTTGTGAATGGTGGCGGTTTGGTGATGGTGGAAGGGTGATGGTGATGGTGATGGTTTTGTGATGGTGATTGGAAGAAGATTTGTGGTAGGGGTCGGTTGTGGGGAAGAGGGGGTTTGAAAAGGGGAGTAGGTTGTATGGTTGTGGTGTCAGTTTTGGCGAAGAGGGGGGTTGAAAAGGGCGATGGATGGTGATACCAATTGACTGGGTCCGAATATGAATCTAAGGTGATGTGATTCAACTAGGATCTAATATGATGATTGAGGCAATGATTGTGTAGTGGAATTACAGAATCAAAGATCATAAATGCTGAAAATACTAATAAATGCTTTGTATATTGATACTGATGAACAAAATACAAAGTGTGCTAGGGTTTGTAGCAAAAGCTTGTAGCACTGAAAAGAAGCTTTTAAATATAGTGTATACTATTCTATTTATAGGCAGATACAGTGCCTATACAAAATGACTAAACTACCCTAACAACTATAGTTTAGAATACTAGTCTAAGTACAAAATACTAATGCGTATTTGAATTGTACATCCGCATTAGTTAATGCGGATGCGCTAGTTGCAGGACTTAACCCAACACCTTGTCAGCATTTCTTCTGTTAAGCATCCGCATTGACTAATGCGGAAGAATAAATACTTAGCAGCATTTGATTTTGCTTATCCGCATTAGTAAATGTGAATGAACAAATACTCAGCCGTATTTGTTCTTGCTCATCCGTATTGACAAATGCGGATAACCGATACTTGTCTTTTTTCTTCTATTTTCTTCACCCGTATTAATTCTTTGGCTTGTAGTTTCTTTCAACCGGAACAACCTTCAACCACCTCTTGAATTGGCATTTATGATCCTTTCAGGGTCCAACAATACTCCCCTTAAGGATTATACAGCCTATGTACTTTAAGGGTTTGATGGTGGTGGAGGTTGTGAGGATTCTGGTGGTTCTTCTTGCACTTGTTTTATTAAATACACAACACTGTCATCTACATTAACCATGCCATCCGCATTAAGGAAATGCGAATGAACAAAAACTTATCCGCATTGGGAAATGCGGAAGAACGAAACTTTGTCCGAATAAGTTTTATGCCTTGGTACTTTATGGAGACATTGTTATACACATTTGTTTTGCATCTTGGAGACAAATGCGGATGACTTAACATATCCGCATTAGTTTCACTTGGTTTTTCTTGAACAAAACTATTACCCACATTGGTTAAATGCCTGGTTTACCTTCACCCGCATTAACCAACACTGTTACCTGCATTAAAATTTGAACTTTGTCAAAAATTAATGTTTTTGCTATGGACAGTTTTGACTGTGTTTGCATTGTTGCTTTGTCTATTATGAAGTTTTGACTATGCTGGGATTATCAATTCTTGCTTGGATTGAATTGAACATCCGATACAAATTTCCCAGTTTTGACTGATCTTGGACTTTAGTGCTTCCAAAGGTCTGCATACACTGAGATACTATAGTATAACTTCCACACCAACACAGCCATTTTTCTAATTTTATATTTTCAAGAAAAGAAACAACTGTACAACATAATTAAAATATTTTTGAGATTTTGCAAATTTTTCATGTTTTTGTGAATATTTTCATAAAATTTTAATTATCCCCCCTAAAGTTTATATCCATATGGGATAAAAACTTTAAAGATTTTAAAATTTTGATACTGAAAGGAAAATGTTTTTGTAATTTTTTTCATTTTCTTATCTAAACATGAAGTAGAAGTATACCTTACTTGGGATCATATCAATCTTACCTTTCACTAATGCAAGCAATTGTTAGTAAAATAGACATAATCATGAACATATTGAATGTAGATCTGTTTGTCCTCTTAAACTCATGCTTGGTTAATATTTTAATGCCTGTAATCTTTATCATGTTTTGAGTAGATTAAATATTCAACATGTACCTCACACTCAAAAGCATGGCAAGATCAAACACGTGCATGAAATGCATGGTAGAACTTTTTCACAACTAACAAGACCAGGTCATTTAAATTATGAAATCTTATTTTGTTTTGGGTAAGGGGGATCCTCATTGGGATTCTTTTTACTTTGATCCTTATATTTATTTTATCCTCATTGGGATTCTTTTTGCACTTCACTTTGGAAGGAGATCCTCTTTGAGATTCTTTTTATTCATTCACAAGGAATGTAGTCTATAGTAGACTATATTAATTCATCCATTTTGGATGTGTTTCACATTGGGAATCTTTTTGGATCATGACATCAGCACTTTGTGCCTGTTTCTCCATGTCTTTGCTGAGCAAAATAGAGGAGAAACTGATGTGGGTGAATGAGATTCATAATGTATCATTACCTGGTGTGTTTAGGTTACTACACACACACCCACTTGGATAAGCTAATACTTACTCACACCCTGAGATGATGGCTTCATAGTTGAATATGAGCTTTAGTTCATCACAGCATGTATCTTCTTTTCTAAGTTGAGCCTACCCGCATATTAGATAAGTCATGTCAGTCTTTCAAGATTTTGAAATAAGCATTGTGAATGATATAACGACTATAATTATATCATTTCCCATCCGGAGTACAATTCATATACTTTAACAGAAATAACTTCTTCTTTGTGTATTTTTATAATATTTGAATGTTTTTGCAAATTTTGATTTTTACTCAAGGTTAATCATGCCAATTGATTGAACTAAGAATTCAAGCCGACTAGGGTCAAATGCCTTAGTGAACAAATCAACTAATTGATTGTCCGTGTGGACCTATATCAACTTGATTAGCCCTGTATCAAAAAGTGATATCTAATTTCAATATGTTTAGTTTTTGAGTGCTGACTTGGATTGTTTGTTATGAACATGGTGGCTATTTTGTCAATGTGAATTGGAGTGCGCAAGAAGTTATAACCATAATCAAGCATCTGGTTTTGAATCCAGAGAACTTGAGAGCAACAAACGGATGTTGCTATGTACTTAGCTTCTGCTGTTGAAACAGCCATGTTTGTCTATTTCTTGCATAGGAGACCAGTCTGGGACCAAAAATTGATAGATCCTTCTCCAGTAATTCTGCCACCTTGTGAGTTTCCACTGATTGCTATAGTAGTTCCTTGTATATGCTTAAAGTCATGAAAGAGGGAACTATCTCCAGTCATGTGTCGGGAGCATCCACTGTCCACATACCATAAGTTGTTAGACCTATATGGACGACCCTACAAGCATAAAAGAACTAGTTAGAATGTGGAACCCAAGCCAAGATGGTCTTCGGTTGCCCATATTGATCAATTACTGTAACCTTTTGATCCTTGCCTCCAAGTTGTGATTTAGAGGTTAGTGCTTTGTATTCATCAAACCTTGGTTTAGCAAATCTTGTTTGAATCTTTTCAGCAAAAGATTTTTATTTTTGATGTTTGAAGAATTTTTGTGGAGTCCTTTTTATTTTTATTTGATCAATTTCAATCGAGCTATTTGAATAGTAGTCAAATCTTTCATCCCTATTTCTATGTAGAAATTGAGCACGTTTTTTATTTTCAAAAATCACTTTTGTTTGATATCTTGGATGAGAACTAAGTGATTGTTTCATATTATGGTTAAGATTTCTTTTGACACTCTTCGACTGCCATGAATCATAGAAGTCATCATCAGAATTTGAAACCCTTGTTTGTTTAATGTGTGATTGACTTCTCTGTTTGGCCTTATCGGTTGATATTGGTGAGATAGTGTAAGGCCCCGTTCCCAGGATGCTTACAGCTGGCCGATCATTGCGCATAAAATATAACACATATATTTAAGTGTACTAAAACAACGCAGCGGAATAATTTAAAATCATTTCATTCCTTGCTTTTGCAAAATAATACAACATTCATGATCGTCACAAAATATTGTTTGTTCGCGTTACAATGCAAAAATGTCATAATTTAAACAATGGATGCCATCCAAAAAATGCCAAGTAGCTGCCCCGTACCATCCTCAGCAACATTACCTGCCAACTGGAAATTACATAAAAGGCAGCGTTGCTGAGTGAGTTCTAGTTTTATAAATAAAATACTTTTCTTTCGTTTAAAACCGTACTTTACTTTCGTAAGCGATCATACATCATACGTACAAATAGATAATCTCATTATTATCTTTCATTATCGACAACTTACATTCATTCATTTTCTTATCGTACATTTCATTCGATCATTATTACTTTCACTTCTCTATGCTCCAGGCTAATGCCTCGAGCTATACCCCAAACATCATGCACAAGGCGGGTACTGGACCGATGACTATAAATAGACTTCAAACATCATGCCCGAGGCGGGCCCAGCACCGGGGTATCATCATTTGGACCATGCCATGTGCTATACCCCAAACATCATGCACAAGGCGGGTACTAGACCGAAGACAATAAATAGACTTCAAACATCATGCCCGAGGTGGGCCCAGCACCAGGGTAAGCGACAATGGTCCCGTACGTATGGTCAGTCACAAAGACTAGACCCCAGTGTGCATCCTTCTGGGATAGCTAACCCGCAAACCCGTTGAGCTAACACCCTTCATTGGGTGTGAACCTCCTTATAGTGCTTACAAGACTTTTCTTACTTCCGATCGTTCATTAATGCATGCATTCATTCTTACCTCACATTAGTCATCTTCCACTTTCGTTAAGTAATACTTAACATAAGCATACACATACGTCACACCACGTAAGGTCACGACATAAACATAACATGGAACAACATCATCACAGCAGCATACAAAGCATGCAAAAATGAAAACAAGCACAGACCCCCATAAAACCTCCTTTCTTAACACTTAAGCTCTACATCCCAAAATCTCAGAAAATTCTATCTCCTTAAAGAAATGCGGATGAGCAAACAAATGCAGATGAACACCTCGGAAAATATTCCAAGTGTCCCAAAGAAATGCGCATGGACAAAACAAATATGGATGAGCATACAACAAATGCGGATGAACACTTAGCAAATGCGGGTGAACAAAATAGTCGATGTGTTCATCAAATGCGGATGAAGACTTAACTAATGCGGATGAACAACACTTATGCAATTATTCAAACTTAATGCGGATGATCAACTAACTGGAAACCGCGTCTTACACTATAATCAGTTCCCAATCTCATTCTTATACATTCATCGCACCGATCTAGCATGCTAAACTCTTAGAACAAGCATACAACCACGTAACCCGAGCAAAAACATGCAGGCCCTAACACACCCACTTAAAGAACAGGGCCAAACTTACGGTACAACATACTGGTCATATTAAAAGTTAGTTACATGCAATTCCAGCCCCAAAACAGGTTTAAAACATAGAAACCGGGGATCTAGAACTCACCTTAGCAGCCTTCGAGTATGACTTCCTTCAAACCCATTTGCACAATGAGTTCAACCACCTAGAAACCCACCAAAAACAAACACCCGAGCACAACAAAACACACATAAGCACACAACCGAGGCATAGGCCGGCCAAGAACAGCATAAAGCCAAAAATTCTTATCTTGAATTCGGTTTCTTGTTCTTCCTTCTTCAAAAATACAAAATCGGCTCTTTCTCTCTCCAAAATCCGGTGAAAAGAAGATATGCAGAGAAGTGTGGGCGGCCATGCCCACTTTATGCACCCACATTTATTCTTTTTGTCCTTTTGACACATTTAGCCCTTCAACTTAGGTTAAATTGTGTTTTCTTTCTTTTTCTGCACGTTTATACTTTCTTTCTCGTCTTTTAAAATTTTTTGGGTGTTACAGATAGGCTTGTTTTGTGGAACTCTCAAGCCTTTCTGTTTAAAAAACACAATCAGGTGTATTGTGATTTGTCATATCACAAACAGAACAATACTTATTGAAATAGCAATTTTTAGTTGATTGATTGTTCATGTCACAGATGGAGCAATATTGATTTAAATAACACTCAATTATGTTGTGATTAGACATGTCATAAATGTCACAGTACATTTGTTTGTCTTTTGATTTTGATGTGGAGGCTTCATGTGATTTAATATATTTTAGATTAGCCTCAGATTTTATTTTTAATAAAGAAGCAAATTCAGCCTTCTTAGTTTCTGTAGATTGTTTCACAATTCTACTTGGCTTGGTCTTTGGAGACTACTTTTGCTTCTTTTTACCCTTACTTGACTCCTTTTCAAGTTGGTCTACATCCTTTTTGTTAAAAATGTCAAAACCAACCCCTTGTTTTGACTTTGTTGATGATTTTGGTTCAGTTTATACTTTTGATTTTTGAACCATGGGTGATTTCCCTTTGGATGATGGAGAAGCTATTGCTTTTCTTTTGGATTTTAGTGAAACCTTTTCTGATTTGATTGAATTTTTAGGAGATTTAATCTCACTATTAGATCTGCTTTCAGCAGAGGATTTCACTGGTACTTCAGCATTCTCCACCACTTTGAGATTTTCAGGAATGAAATTCACAAATGGTATAATGGATTTGATTGGGCTATTTGGTTTCTTGAAAACTACAGGTTTGTCTGAGCACTTTTTGATTTTGATTGGGTGACCCAACTTGATTTTATCCTCATTGGTTTCAATAAAAACACTCTGTTTGTTTTGAGGATTAGTTATTTATGAAACTATTGTTTGAGTTTCAATAACTTTCTGTTCAGTTGGATCAGAATGAGTGAGTGCCTCAGGCATAAACGTATAGTTATCATTGTATGGAGGTGGACAAAAATTGTATCCAATCCCAGTCAAATCCTTTGGGTCTTTCTGTGAGTCAAGTAACTCTTGCAGCTTAACAGAAGAGAATTGAAACTTTTCAAGTTTCACTTCCATAGCCGATTGCTCAGCTTTGGTCTTTGTTAATAATTCAGTTAACTTCTCATTCTCAGCTGCGAGAGTGTACTTTTCACCATGGAGTTTTTCAATATCTGAAAGAAGTGATTTGATTTTAATTTCAAAATTTTTCATCTCTTGTTTTAACATTTTAAATTTGACCTTTTCTTCTTTGATTTTAAGAGCTAACTTGAGATTATGTTCTCTGTATCCCTATACTTCTTGAATGCATTTATCACTACAGAGATTGGATTTTACCTCAGTTGGCATTGGAATTGGACCATTATTAATGTGAGCCATGAGAGCATGATTCTGAAATTGAGGCTTGACTTCCTCTACATATAGGCTCCAGTCACAAACTCTATCTTGTCTGATGACAAGTGCATTAGAGGTTGGTTGATTGCTTCCCTGAGCTTGATGAGTCAGTTGGGGCTAACTTTGATGAGTTTGTTGGTGCTGATTTTGATGCTGATTTTGATGTTGATTGCTTGATTGAAAGCTTGAATTGGATTGAGATGATGGCTGACCATATGGAGTTCTTTGGTAATTGTTGTTAACTTTTCTGGGAGCATTGCATTCCCTAAAGAAGTGGCCATTCACACCACAATTAAAACACTTTACCTTGGATTTGTCATATCCAAGTTTTGTGTTCTCATTCAGACTCAGCTTCTTCCATTTTTGGAAGAATTTCTTAGCTCTCATCGCAATCATGGCCATCTACCATTGCAAGTCCATTTCTTCAACATCATCTGGATCCATTTCTTCTGGATCTTCCTGAATCAGATGTGCTGAAGTAAGCCTTCCTCCGAGATAGGCCTCAAAGCTAGCAACAAAGGCATTGTAAGTTGCCTTTTGCTCTTCAGCTTTTTGATCACTAGGCATGCATATGGGTGTTGTAGTAGAAGGAGTTGAAGATGATGGCTTGTTTTGTTGTGAAGCAACAATGAATCCAGTTGTTCTAGCTTGATCTTTGGAAGACAGAAAATCATCTTCTTCTGTCATAAAGGTATTTTCAACAGAATGAGTTTCTGATAGAAACTTATATGCCTCAATGACTTGAGGTCCACTAAGATTTCTGCTTCGCTCATCTAACTCCAGAGCTTCAATCTTAGCAATCATGATGTCTAAGCTGGTACTCTCCAAGTCAAGAGTGTTCTTCAGCATTGTAACATTCTGCTTCCAGTTTTGTGGCAGACTATGCAACATCTTCTTGTTTATTTCCTTTTCTTTATATATAACCCCCATGATTTCCAGATCATTCACCAACTGCGCAAA
The DNA here is from genome assembly GCA_025506505.1 of Flaveria sonorensis. Taxonomy (NCBI): domain Eukaryota; kingdom Viridiplantae; phylum Streptophyta; class Magnoliopsida; order Asterales; family Asteraceae; genus Flaveria; species Flaveria sonorensis. Next base: position 45,436,262 of record CM046428.1, read on the forward strand.
GTGATGTAGCTGCTTGGAGATTGATTCACCCTTGGTATGATGAAAGGTTTCATATTGGTTCACCAGTTTATCTTTGTTTATTTCTATCACCTCACTACTTCCTTCACACATAATTTGCAGCGGATCCTAGACACCTTTGGCTGTTCCATATTTCTCTAATCTTTTGAGGACATCTATTTTCAAAGTCTGAGTTAGAATGGAGTAGGCTTTGAGATCTATCTTGATTTTCTTGTATTCCTCATCATCAAGATTTAGATTAGGATCCTATATAGGGATTCTAACAGTTCTGTATTGAGTTGCTTGATCAGCATTGAGTGAAACGGGAATGTAAGGTCCATTACATATGGATATCCAGTAGTCAGGATCCACACCTGTAATGTAATTTCTACACCTTATTTTCCACTACTTAAACTTAGACTTGTGTTTAAGAATTGGAGGTTTAGATGCATGACCAAGTTCAGAGAAGTTAAAAGAATCCATTATAATAAATTTGATTTTAGATGGTTTGAGTATTGATTAAGTTGATTTTTATGTCCAGAATGTTCAAACAGTCCAATGTCAAGTTTTTCTTGTCTTGATGCGGTGAACAGTAGCAGCAGTAAGAAAGAATACGGTGAACAGTTGATTTTTCTAGTCTTGTCTATGAATTCTAAAGCTAACTTTAGGTTGTTTTTGTTAATATCATGTGATTATGAGTGGATTTTGTCTGATTTTGTTGAGATTCAACAGTCGAGCAGTGTTCTTCAGTTTCTGGGTCAAAAGAACAGCGATTGTTGATGAAGCTTCACGTATTTTCAGTATGAATGTTTATTAGAAGTATGAAACTTGCTAATAAACAACTCAATCACCAGTTCAATCGATTTTCGTTCAAGAGCTAAGTTGATTTTGAGATGAATTCAAGAGCCAAGGCTCTGATATCAATTTACCTGGTCTGAATCTGAATCTGAGTTGATGTGATTTAACTAGGATTGAATATGATGATTGAGGCAATGATTGTGTAGCGGAATACAGAATCAAAGATCATAAATGCTGAAAATACTAATAAGTGATTCGTATATTGATACTGATGAACAAAATACAAAGTGTGATAGGGTTTGTAGCAAAAAGCTTGTAGCACTCAAAAGAAGCTTACAAATATAGTGTATACTATTCTATTTATAGGCAGATACAATGCTTGTACAAAATGACTAAACTACCCTGACAACTATACATCAGAATACTAGTCTAAGTACAAAATAATGATCTGTATTTGTATTGTACATCCATATTAGTTGATGCGGATGTATTGGTCTTCATCTGCATTTCTTCTGTTAAGCATCCATATTAAGTATGTCATCCGCATTGACTAATGCGGAAGAACAAATACTTAGCAGCATTTGATTTTGCTTATCTGCATTAGTGAATGCGGATAAACAAATACTCAGCCTTATTTGATTTTGCTTATCCACATTAGTAAATGCGGATGAACAAATACTCAGTCGTATTTGTTCTTGCTCATCCGCATTGACAAATGCGGACAACCGATACTTGTCTTTTTCTTCTGTTTTCTTCACCCGCATTAATTCTTTGACTTGTAGTTTCTTCCAACCAGAACAACCTTCAACCACCTATTGAATTGGCATGTATGATCCTTTCAGGGTCCAACATTTTTTTCACAGATAAGAGGGGCTATGCGATAGGCGCAGCAGGTGACTTAACCTGCGCGTATCGCATAGGATGTGATGTTGACCGATTTGACTTTCATCTATGCGATGTGCACAGATGGTGGCACCCATCTGTTCGTATCACATAGATGGTTTTTTTCATAAAGTCTTGAGGATTTGTACTTAGAAAAATTTCCAAGTTTTAACTTTCTTACTACTATTCATCTCTCAAAAAATATTCCAATTCTTGTTTTGATTATAGACAAACCTGGAACTTCATTCCTTCTCAATCCCCCCTTCAACTCTGGTATGAATTCCTACAAAACACAAACAAAACCAAAGCATAACACCCAAAAACACTAGAAAGAATGACAATAAAAACACAAATGAACAAAAAAAATTAAAAATGAAACTTTTACAAACTCTACATTCGGGAATTAACCAGAAAGCAACCTTTTATTTCTCAAAGCTTAGGAACATCAAGGAGGGCTACATCCTCCTTGGTCTCATTCTCCATGGACTCTCCTATGTAATGTTTTAGTCGATGTCCATTCACTTTCCATGAACTACCAAAATCATCTTGAATTTCAATTACACCATATGGAAACACTTCTTTCACTCTAAATGGTCCTCTCCACCTAGATTTAAGCTTTCTCGGGAATAGTTTCAATCTTGAATTATATAACAATACTCTATCCCCACACTTGAACTCTTTCGTATCCTTCAATTTCTTATCATGTAAGTTCTCTCCTTATAACTCCACGATCTATCATAAGCCTCGTCTCTAAGTTCCTCTAACTCACTCAACTGAAGATATTGGTTCTTACATGCCTTAGACAAATCAAGGTTAACTGCCTTAAGTTCCCAAAATGCTCTATGCTCTAACTCTACCAGTAAATGACACGTCTTACCATAAACTATCCTGAAGGGTGTAGTGCCTATAGGCATTTTGAACGCTGTTCTAAAGGCCCACAATGCATCATCTAGCAATTCCGCCCAACCCTTATGATTTGTTCCAATTGTTTTTTCCTAAAATCCTCTTAATCCACCTATTTGCATTTTCTACTTGACCACTAGTTTGGGGATGATAGGCGGTGGATAATCTATGTGTAACCCCATAACGTGCTAACACCTTCTCCATTTGGGCATTACAAAAATGTGTTCCTCTATCGCTAATCAATGCCCAACGAGTACCAGACCTACTAAACAACTTTCTTAGAAACAATAGGACCATTCTCGCATTGTTAGTAGGCAAGGCTTGAGCCTCAACCCACTTGGACACATAGTCTATAGCCACAAGAATGTACCTATTTCCTCTAGACGCAGGAAACGGACCCATAAAATCTATACCCCAAACATCAAAACCTCTACTATCTGAATCGGGTTTTAAGGCATCTCATTACACTTAGAAATGTTACCGGACCACTAACACGCATCACAACTCTTCACTAACTCACTCTCATCCTTAAACACCATCGGCCAATAAAACCCACAATCCAGCACCTTCTTTGCTATGTATGATGGCCCATGATGACCTCTTGTCAAACCCTTATGACAATGTTAAGGATCTCCAATCCTTCCTCTCTACCCACGTATCTCCTCAATAACCTATCAGCACTCACATGAAATAAATAAGGAGCATCCCATATATAGTGCTTAGCATCTAAAATGAAATTCTTTCTCTGCTGAGATGTTATTCCTCCAATCACCTTACCATCGGCTAAGTATTTTCCAAATCCGGGAACCATGGCATACCTTCCTCCTCTACTCTCACGTACTTCAAGTCCTCATAAGGGAATCTATCCCCAATGGCCTCCTCCCAGTATCTCCTCTCCATTCGGATCCTCCAGCCGCGAGAGGCGATCCGCTGCTACATTCTCAGCCCCCCTTCATGTCCTTAATCTCGATGTCAAACTTAGAAAGAAGTAAGATCCATCGTATCAGTCGAGGTTTAGGATCTTTTTTTGTAAAAAGATAGCGCAAAGCTGCATGGTCAATGTACATGATGGTCTTAGAAAGCACGAGATAGGATCAAAACTTGTAATGCGAAGACAACTACTAAAAGCTCCTTCTCAGTATTCGTGTAATTCTCTCGAGCTTTGTTTAGTGTCTTACTCGCGTAATAGATGGGATGGAAGTGTTTGTCCTTCCTCTGTCCTAGGACAGCCCCGACTGCATAGTCACTAGCATCATACATCACCTCGAAGGGTAAACTCCAGTCGGGGGCCATAAGAATAGGGGCACTCGTAAGCTGCTCCTTCAGTAACTCAAATGCCTTAAGACATTACTTGTTAAAGACAAATGGAACATCCTTCTCAATAAGGCGGGTCATGGGTCGGGAGATTTTCGAAAAATCGTGAATGAACCTACGATAAAATCCCGCATGACCTAAAAAACTACGAATGGATTTCACATTGGTTGGTGGAGAAAGTCTACTGATGGTCTCTATCTTAGCCTATCCGCCTCGATACCCTCACGTGAAATCCTGTGCCCAAGAACAATCCCCTTAGTCACCATAAAGTGACACTTCTCCTAATTCAAAATTAAATTTGTCTCTACGCATCTCCTTAACATCCTCTCTAGATTCTCTAAGTAATGATCAAATGAGCTCCCGAACACAGAGAAATCATTCATAAACACTTCCATGGATTTCTTGATCATGTCCTGGAAGATAGCCACCATACACATTTGAAAAGTGGCTGGAGCGTTACACAACCCAAACGGCATATGGTTGTATGAAAAAGTCTCGTGTGGGCATGTAAATGTGGTTTTCTCCTTATCCTCTAGTGCAATAGGAATCTAGAAATAACCAGAGAAACCATCAAGGAAGCTGTAAAACTGTTGGCCAGATAGACGCTCCAACATCTTATCAATAAATGGAAGGGGGAAGTGGTCTTCCCTAGTAGCTTCATTTAGCTTTCTATAATCAATACAAATCCTCCATCCAGTGACTGTTCTTGAAGGGATCAACTTATTCTTTTACCAGTCATGATTACCGTCATCCCCCCTTTCTTTGGGACGACCTGAACCATGCTCGCCCAAGTAGAGTCAGAAATGGGATATATCAATCCTGCCTCGAGGAGCCTGAGAACCTCCTCTTTCACCACCTCTATCATGTTGGGTTGAGCCTCCTCTATCTCTAAACAACAGGCTTATACTCATCCTCCATGAGTATGTTATGCGCGCAAAAGGAAGAGTTGATGCTCTTAATATCAGTGAGTTTCTACACAATCGCTTGTTTGTGCTCCTTGAGCACTTCAATCAACCTTCTCTTCTCCTCCTCCGTCAGATGTGAAGATATGATGACGGGTAAACCTGCCTCACCATATAGAAATGCATATTCTAAATGTGATGGCAACTCCTTCAGCTTTAGGGATGGGGATGTTTCTACTGAAGGCTTCCTCCCCTCCTCAGTAACATCTCCAACAGTAAACACCTCTGGATACTGATAAAGCGTAGTGACGAGGTAGTTAAGATTAGGATCGGGATCACCCTCTATCTTAACCTCCTGGTTCTCCTCATCGAGGTCAGATATGGGCATTAGATCTACTCCACTGATGTAGTCCAGGCAACGATCCATGTGAGAAAAGAATGCATCAAGAAAATAGACTGAATCGTCCTGACTACCAGAATGGTTCATCACCTTAGAGACGTCAAAAGTGACGGTTTCCACCCCCACATGAAGTGTGATCTTACTCTCATAGACATCAATTAATTCCTTAGCTGTGCGTAAGAAGGGTCATCCAAAATGAGAGGGACTCTATCGTCTGCTTACATGTCAAGGATAACGAAATCCAAGGGGAACACAAATTTGTCTATATTCACCAACAAATTCTCCACAACGCCCCATGGATATTTAACCAATCGGTCAGCTAAGGATATGCTCATACGCGTTGGAGTCGGATCTCCTAGGTCTAGCTTCTTATAAATCGAGTAAGGCATCAAATTTATGCTAGCACCAAGATCAGCTAAAACGTGGTTCACAGTAGAACTACCAAACAAACACGGGATAGTGAAAATACTAGGGTCTGCTAATTTATCCGGTAGTTTACACTGCACCATCGCAGGGCAATGCTAACTCAGAGTAACAATTGAAAGGTCATCCAGCTTCTTCTTGTTAGAAAGAAGATCCTTAAGAAACTTGGCATATTTATTCATTTGTTGGAGTGCCTTTACGAATGGAAGATTCATGTTTAGTTATTTAAACAACTCCAGAAAATGTCCATAATCCTTAACGAATTTCTGCTTCATCAGACGAGTAGGATATAGAACTAGGCTCAAATCTATCGTGGGAGTTGTCTTCTTCACTTCAACCTTCTTCTTCTCCACTACTTCCTCCTATGGAGACTCACTAGTCGGTGGGTAATTGTTGGGTCTAGCCTCTGTTGCGCCCCTCCAGGAGTCTGCATCTTAATCTTCTCATTCATTTCCTCTTCTTCTCCTATCATAGGCTTCTCCTATTCTCTTCCTCTGCCATTTCGTGTCTCACTGCTTTCGAAGTCGTATTGGGATTTGGGAGAGCGCTCCCTGAGAAAGAACCTACAGGACGGTGTTCTAATTTCTTAAATATGTCACCTACGGAGCGCTGCAAGTCTAAGAAAGCGGATTGTTGACTCTTCAGCAGTACGTCATGCTCACTCAACCTTTTCTGGGTTTCTTGATCTTTATTGATCAGCTGAGTGAGTAGCTGAGTCTGGGTAGAGAGTATGTCCTTCAACTCCTTGTACATACCCCTACTAGCACCTGCACTAGGGCGTGCATCTCCTCCACCCAACTGATTTTGCCTCTACTAGAAGCCACATGGGTTTCCCCCAGATCTCCAACCAAAGTTAGGGTGACCTCTCCAATCCTAATTATATGAACCAAAAAACGCACTACTTGAACCCCTACCCTGACCACTCACGAAATCTAGTTTCTCTTGACTCATAACTAGACACTCCCTCATATCATGGCCACCTCTACAAACCTAACACTTATTAACACTCATCTTCAGGTCTCGAATTTCAAATTGCATAGCTTCTAAGGTAGCAGCCACACTATCAGTTGTGACGTTATGAACGCCCCTCGAAGAGGAAGTGGGGGCTCTAGTACTAGGAATGGAATTCCTAGGTTTTGGATGCTGCTGCTCAACCAATGCAAAACTCTCAAATATCTCCTCACACTCTTCTGTAGTCTTCTTCTCCATAATGTGTCCTCCCGCTAGAGTATTGAACATGAGTTGAGTTGCATAGGTAAGATCATTGTAGAACTTCTCGACAAGTGCCCACTCGGTCAACCCATACTGAGGCCACCTACTATGAAACATGTTGAAACGTTCCCACGCCATGTAGTAAGGTTTATCAGGATCCATGTGGAAGGAGTGAATTTGCTCTCTAAGTCGAGCGGCCCTAGAAGGTGGATAATACTTCTTAAGGAAATTTGTCTGTAAATCGGTCCAAGCAGTGATGGAATCCTGGGGTAAGGTGTCGAGCCAAGAAGCAGCTTGACCCCGTAAAGTGAACGGGAAGAGACGATGGTAGATAGCATCTTCTGTCACACAAGAAATGTTAAAGGTGTCACAGATACGAACAAAACGGGAGACATGACCAGGGGCTTCCTCATCATCCAGTCCGTGGAACTGGGTAGCATTTGTGATTGTAGACATGAAATACGAAGGAACCTGCTAGTTGTTCGCATTATTAATTGTGGGACGGTTGATCGTCGATCTGCCTCCAGTGAAACCATCCGATGCTCTCTCATGAATGGTACGCCTAGGGGGGTTTGCATCACCCATTGCAACTAACTCAAGGAAAGAAATAGAACGTACCTTAGAATCTAAGATTGCATAAAAACGTGCACAAGGTGGAGCGTGCCTCTCATGATACTCTCGCTCAGGGTCAGAAAAAGCAGAAAACTCAGGTGATCCTTACGAACGGGTGTGTGGCATGCAACTGAAAAAAACAAAATGGAAGAGGAATGATCTAAAATGAAAAAGAAGAAAAACTTAAACTACTGACTCAAGGCTAAAAAGAAATAAACTTTAAAAACAAAGCAGAAACTCTAAACCAAAACAAAACCTAACCAAATCCAAAAAACTCTAAACTTAAGCCTCCCCGACAACGACGCCAAAAACTTGATGCTCACAAAGTGATCTAATAAAAACAACTTAAATTAGACTCAATCTAGAAACTCAAATTAAACCCTAGACAACCTAGACCTAGACCACTAGATAGGCAAGTGAACCTAATCAATTATAGACTAAGGAAGACCAAAATCGAGCCCTAGAGACACTATTATAGAGTAAACTAGATTTGGAAAGAACTAAAATGAAATTGATTTAATAATGGGGGGAAAGATTTTCTTTTTATAAAGAACCTAGAGAATAAAAACTACTTTTACTTAATTGATTAAGCTATCAATTTACCAACAAGAACACGAGAAAACAAGAACTCTTAGAAAATCAAGAATGAGAAAGGTACTACCTAGGTGAATCCTAGTTGCAACCCTTGAACTTCAAATGGTTATTGAACTATTTTGGAATCGGGATCTAATGATACAAACCCCTAAGATACTTAATGGATGTCGGATCATTCTCCAGATGTGACCAAAAAGAGAACCTAGAAGATGAGTGACACTACCGATTAGTCAAATTACCGCTAAGTCTATTTGACAAAACTTATGTACCCAGTTGATAGCTAATCTCTCAATCTAACTAACACAATTCATTGGCAATGAAAGGGGAAACTTTTAAACAGTCTATAGGACACGAAAAGAAATGCAATTAGCTAACTTAGGGAAACCTTCTTTCGAACCGCTTATTCCTAAACAACTAATCATAAGGACAATTCGATTAACTATCACCTCTCATACTCAAATTAAGAAGAACCTTAAGACTTAATATTCAATTCAACCCAATTCCTATGGCTACTACGTCTAGCAAACCATCAAAAAATCAAAAACACAAAGTAATCAATCTAGATATGCAAGTTTCTATGAAAGGCATTCAACAACTAACATAAGGAATTTAAGAATCATCAACAATTATGCCAAAATACTCAAACTCATCAAATAGATTGAATAAACATCTTTACATAAGACTTAACCATAATAACAATTCAATAACCAAAATCCATTCAAGTTAACACAAACTAATCATCAACCTAGGTAGCTTCAAATCCTTCTAAAACCTTCAATTTGTCCTTGAAAATGCTCTTGAAACGGGCTGGTGGTCGAACTCATTGTTTGGGTTGAGAAAAGTAGTTTAAATACAACTTTGTAAAATTTTCCCGAAGAGGCGATCTATGCGATACGCGTAGGAGAGGCTCTCCTGCTGTGCATATCGCATAGATAAAAAATAAACCCAAAACCCTAATATGTAACCTATGCGATACGCGTAGGAGATGCTCTCCTGCTGTGCATATTGCATAGATGAGATTTACCAGAAATTTTTAGTTTGTCACTTAGAAAAATTTCTAAGTGTTGGTCTATCCCCATTGTTTGGCTCTTTTCTTCATTTCCCACGCGTTTTCATCACTTTAAGCACCTAAGCACCTATTGAAACACAAAAATAACGAACGCTAAGTGAAAACTAACGAATCTAACTACAAATTAAACAAAATTGACCCGAAAAAGTGATTTAAAACGGATGTGTTTTACAACACATCAGCTAAACAGTTCCAACAGAGAACTGGAAGAAAGTTTTTAAAGTAAAGTGTTTCAACAGCAACCAGCTGGGACATTTTGCTAAAGAATGTAAAGCCACAAAGTCAAACCCATCTCCACCAAGCTCATCAAACTACAAACTGTAACATCCGAATTTCTATGGGGCCCAAAAGTGGAAAGAAAGAAAAGAATCTTGAATAAAGAAGGCAAGGACAAAAGATGAAGGGTGCATTGTGTAAATATGTATAAAAGTCAAAAAAGTATGAGTATAAGAGCATGGTCGCCCATGCTCTTTCTCCTGCTGCTGTGACCGAAGGAGAAAGGGTTGTGTTTCTGGTTTTCTCTCGGTTTTGTGAAGAAGAAGAAGCTGGAATCTTCGAGGTATGTGTGTTTGCATGTTAATTGGTTTGGTTTCTTTGTGGTTTCACCCTTAGAAACCGATTTCTATGTGTTTTTGGTGTTTTAGTGCTTGTTTATGTTTGGTTTAGGTGTCTTGAAATCTAGTGCAGCCAAGTTTGGTGGAGTTTTACTTGTCTTCTGCAAGAGGTGAGTTCTAGACCCCGTTTACATGTATTTTAAATTGATTTTGGGGCTGAAAATGCATGGTTAAAAGATTTTATGGATGTATGTTTATACCCGTGAGCTTGTATAAGTATATGTTCATGTATGAAGCTTGTTTATGTGTTGGGAATGCTTAGAAATGTTTATTTAGGCTTTGAATAGGTGCTATAACAAGTTTGAACTGATTCTGATATGTAGAGGTGCACAGCAGGTAGTCATGCGCCCAAACAGGGTCCATGCGCCTGGAAATTTCCTTAGAAAATTCTAAGTAGAGGCTCACGCGCCCCAATAGTGCCCATGCATCCAAAAGTTTTGCTTAAGTATTCAAGTGTAGGTTCATGCGCCTGAACAGTGTCATGCGCCCAAGACCTTCCTCAGGAGCCTGTTTGCCCATGTGCCTGGGAGGCTCATGCGCCCAGAAATATTACAGATATGTCTAAGTGTAGAAATCATCCGCCCAAATAGTGTTGATGCGCTCATGCAGTGCTGATGCGCCTGCATAGTTCCCATGTGCCTAAGACACTTAGAAAATTTTCTGAAATTTTGGAGAAAGCTGAATTTTAAGGTGTGACCTAGGGTTGACCTGTGATTATTATTTGATTATTCTATTCATGTTTTATGATTGTTCTTGTGTTCCTATTACTATAATGTGACTTTATGTGGATTGCTCATGATCATAAAGTATTATCATTAATAAAGGGGAAAGATTAATGTTAATGAAAAGTGGAACATAATGAACGAATGAAAAGTCTTGCAAGCAAATGAAAAGGAGGTTCACAGCCAGGGGTTGTGAGCTCAACTGTGTGCGGTTTAGCTAACCAATGAGGATGCACGCAGGAGTCAATCTTTGAGATTGACTAATATGTATGAAGTGGGATCCTTGTCGCTTGACCCCAAGACTGAAGTTGCTTTATGCACAACGATGGGCATAGCATATGACAGGATCTAGATTACAGTGAAAGATAATAATGAAAGTGCAAAACGAACGATTATGAACAAGGATGAAAGATAATAATGATATAACCTCGATGTATGTATGATGTATGATCACATTCGAAAGAAAGTTATGATATTTTGAAAGAGTATTTTCATATACAACTCTTCCGAGGTATTTTTATGATTTTAAAACTAGAACTCACTCAGCAAAGCTGACTTTTATGCATTTTTAGTTGGCAGGTAATATTGCTGAGGATGGCACTAGGGGAGGCTACTCGTTGGGGCAAGGCTGACATCCATTCATGATCTATAACATTGTTGTTTTGTAATACAAATTAAGGATTCTTTTGTAACTGTTAACAAACCTGTATTGCTTAGCAACAGTGCTTATAAACTAATGAATGGCTTTTGATGTTTAATTCCACTACATTGTTTTAATGGATTATGAAATGTTTATTTTAATTATGCTATGATTGCCACACTGTGAGGTCTCTGGGAACGGGGCCTTACAAGTTGGTATCAGAGCCAAAGTTTAAGAGAAATGGGTAAATATTTTCAAACAAAACCTAAACTTAAATTGAAAATGGGACCCAATGGAGGGATGCCAGCCCGAGTAGCTACGTGCCATCAGGTATGTCTTTTCTTAAAATGTTAACCGACATTATGTGCGTATGCTATTTGATTTATGTGCTTTAGTAGATTTGAATACTAATGTAGTCAGGATAGGAAATTCTCGGGGGATGAAGAGTAAAGTAAGTGGCTAATCACAACTGGCCACAGTAATTAGGGACTTACTATACTTAACATGAACTGAGCTATTACCTTGAATGACCATGTTGGTGTTTGAATCTTATAGTGTTTAGAGGATGGCTGGTGGAAGATCGTCGAAAGCTTCTCGTGGTGGAACGCAGGGCGTTCGTGGTAGGCCATGTAGTGCAAGAAACAAGACCAAGACCGCAGAGACGGCTCCTGCTGGGCCTGATCTTCATCACCCGGAGGGAGGTGATGAGAGTGCCAACTTAAGAGCCTCGGTGAAGGAGGCAGTGGTGGAGGAGGTTCACCAAGTCATGCAGACAATCCTATTGTCTGTCGTGACTGAAGTGATCCGAGCTGTTAGGGAAGATGAAAAGAAGAAGAAGGAGGAGGGACGGAGAACTACTGCTAGCAGGAGAGATGATGTGAGGGATCACGATGAGGAGGGGGAGCTAAATGCTGGAAGGGGGGCCTCTAGTGATGATGAAGAAGTGGTGGTGCGGGAAACCACGAAGGGATGCAGCTATGGGGCATTCCAACGATGTAGACCCCCTACTTTCGATGGCAATGGTGATGTTGCTGTTGTTCACCGATGGGTAAGGGAGATGAAGGCTGTTCTGGAAATCAGTGAGTGTCGAGAGGACCAAAAGGTGAAGTTCGTCACTCACTCCTTCGTTGACACTGCGCTGTGTTGGTGGGACAACCTTGTCCAAGCCGAAGGCAATCGGGCCGTCGGAAAGATGAAGTGGGGAGAACTGAAAAGGTTGGTGATTGAGGAGTTCTGTCCTCATCGGGAACTCGACAAGATCGAGAGAGAGTTCCTACAGCTGGAGGCAGGCACTATGACCCACCAGCAATACACCGCCAAATTTAATGAGATGGCGAGACTGGTGCCCGATCAGGTTATGCCGGCATCAAGGAAGATCAAGCGGTATATGCAGGGGTTGCCAGCTGACATCCGCAGACACTTAATCGCTTCCCGACCGAGCACTTTTAGGCCGGCAGTGGATTTGGCGGGAATGTTGTATGACGAAAGGGAAGTGGCAGTGGTTGAGGTGAAGAAGACTGATGGTGGTGGTAATAACTGGAGAGGAAAGAGATTTGAGCGTGGTGGTTTTACCCCGAATAACAAGAGGCGGAGGGTGGATGACCGCCGAGTTGTTACTGCAGGCTCGGGGTCGAGGAAGTGTGACAAGTGTGGAAAGGAGCACAGTGGGGAATGCCTCTTGAGGTCGAATATTTGCTTCAAGTGTGGGAAGCCCAGCCATATGACAAAGATGTGTGGGATCCCATGGTGCTTCAACTGTGGCGAGGATGGCCACATGAGCAGAGACTGCAAGAAGCCAAGGGCAGAGAGCTCCGGGGCGAATAAGAGAGCCGAAGAAGGAGGGCAGAGGGCGAATGCTAGAGCCTTCACTATGACGCCGGAGGAAGCCCGGGTAGACCCCAACGTCGTGTCAGGTATGTTTCTAGTACATCACACTTGTGCCTCTGTATTATTTGATTCTGGTGCTAGTAGGAGTTTCATATCTGTTGCTTTCTGTGCTAAGTTGCCTATTAGTAGTAGACGTATTGATGAGCCTTTTGACATAGAAACTGCTATTGGTAAGTCAACCAGAATTTCTTGTATGATTGAAGACTGTGGCATAGAATTAGAAGGTCATAGGTTTGCTGCTAAGCTATATGTGATGCCCCTAGGAGGATTTGATGTAGTACTAGGGATGGATTGGCTAGCAACCTACGAGGCAAACATCGTGTGTCGCAAGAAGATGATTCAATTAGTTGTGCCTGATGGAAGTTTGGTGACTGTATATGGTGATCGCGTCACTACGGTCCCAAAGGTGATTTCGATGGCGGTGGCGGAGAAGTGCATGAGGCGCAGATGTAGTGCCTACCTGGCGTACGTAAGGGATGTGGACGCGTCGATACCACAATTGTCTGAAGTGCCAGTGGTGTGTGACTTCCCGGACGTGTTCCCAGAAGACTTACCAGGTGTGCCACCTGACCGCGAGATCGAGTTTCAGATTGACCTGATACCCGGTGCATAACCCGTTGCCAAAGCACCGTATCGGTTAGCTCCGACCGAGATGAAAGAACTAATGGTTCAACTGCAGGAGTTGATGGATAAAGGATTCATCCAACCGAGTATCTCTCCCTGGGGTTCTCCGGTCCTATTTGTTAAGAAGAAAGACGGTAGTATGAGGATGTGTATAGACTACCGTGAGTTGAACAAGTTGACAGTAAAGAACCGATACCCCCTACCGAAAATTGATGACCTATTTGATTAGCTTCAGGGTGCCAGTTGGTTTTCCAGGATAGATCTTCGATCTGGCTACCATCAGCTGAAGGTAAAGGAACAAGATATCCTGAAGACAGCGTTCCGCACGCGTTATGGACATTACAAGTTTCTCGTTATGTCATTCGGTTTAACTAACGCGCCAGCTGCCTTTATGGATCTGATGAACCGAGTGTGCCGGCCTATGTTAGATAAATCGGTGATTGTGTTTATTGATGATATACTGATTTATTCGAAGAGCGGAGAAGAACATGTCGGCCACATACGCGAAGTGTTGGGGACACTTAGGAGGGAGAAGCTATATGCTAAGTTCTCCAAGTGTGCTTTTTGGTTGCGTGAGGTTCAATTTTTGGGTCACGTGGTAAATTCTAAAGGAATTATGGTGGACCCGACGAAGGTTGAGGCGGTGATGAAATGGAAGTCTCCAAAGACGCCGTCTGAGATTCGTAGTTTCTTGGGTTTGGCGGGCTACTACCGAAGGTTTGTTCAAGACTTTTCCAAAATAGCCTCACCTTTGACCAAATTGACTCGCAAGGATGTGAAGTATGTATGGGGACGAGAACAGGAGGATGCGTTTGAGGAGTTAAAGGCAAGATTAACTCAGGCTCCTGTCTTGACACTACCCGAGGGAGTGAGGATTTAGTGGTCTATTCCGATGCCTCCTATTCGGGACTGGGTTGCGTACTAATGCAGCGTGGAAGAGTGATAGCATACGCATCCCAACAGTTGAAGACCCACGAAGCCAATTACCCCACTCATGACTTAGAATTAGCAGCATTGGTCTTTGCATTGAAAATTTGGAGGCACTATTTATACGGGACAAAGTGCACAATTTTCACTGACCACAAGAGCTTGAAGTATTTCTTTGAGCAGAAGGACCTCAACATGAGACAAAGGAGGTGGTTAGAATTGATCAAGGACTATGATTGAGAGATCCATTACCACCCAGGCAAGGCCAATGTAGTGGCCAATGCCCTTAGCCGGAAAGAGAGACCTGAGCCGATTCGGGTGAAGGCGTATCAGTTGGTGATGACCTCTGACGTGATGACACAGGTCAAGGAATTTCAGAATGAGGCATTGAAGGAAGAACGCCTTAAGTCTGAATGAATGAGAGGTCTAGTCATCGAATTGGGAGAGAACACCCATGGGGTTAAAACCCGCTTTGGACGGATGTGAATTCCTCGATATGGGGATCTATGGGCGAATTATGGACGAAGCTCATAAGACTCGATACTCCATTCATCCCGGTGCCACCAAGATGTATCAAGATATGAGGGAGGACTACTGGTGGCCGGGTATGAAACGCGATGTAGTGGAGTATGTGAGTAAGTGCCTCACTTGCTTGCAAGTGAAGGCAGAACACCAGAAACCATACGGGAAGATCCAACCGTTGGATATACCCGAGTGGAAGTGGGAGCACATCACCATGGACATCATCACGAAGCTGCCCCATACTACAAGGGGGTACGATACCATCTGGGTGATAGTCGACCGCTTGACGAAGAGTGCTCACTTCCTACCGATCCGCTAGACGTATTCGTCTAAGAGATTGGCGGATCTGTTCATCAAAGACATTGTTGCCCGTCATGGCGTGCAGGTGTCTATTGTGTCAGATCGCGACACCTGGTTTACGTCTAAGTTCTGGAAGAGGTTTCATGATGCCATGGGGACGAGGCTACACATCAGCACAGCTTATCATCCTCAGACAGATGGTCAGTCTGAGCGGACGATTCAGACACCGGAGGATATGTTTCGTGCATGTGTGATCGACTTCGGAGGGAGTTGGGACGATCACCTACCATTAGCAGAGCTCTCGTACAACAACAGTTATCATGCCAGCATTGGCATGCCACCATACGAGATGCTATACGGTAGGAGGTGTAGGACGCCCGTATGTTGGGGAGACATTGGGCAGAAAGAATTGGGAAGCATTGAGGTGATCGAGGCTACGACTGAGAAGCTAGAAAAGATCAAAGCCTTTATGAAGGCAACCAAGGATAGGCAAAAGTCGTATGCCGATAAGAGGCGTAGATCAATCGAGTTCAACGTGGGGGATAAGGTCATGTTGAAGGTCTCGCCTTAGAAAGGGATCATCCGATTCAGAAAGAGAGGCAAGCTGAGCCCGAGGTACATAGGACCTTTCCGAATCGTTGCACGAGTAGGAGAGGTGGCCTATTGACTAGAATTGCCTGATAATCAGCAGAAAGAGAGGTGGCCTTATGGTGGAAGCTTAACTCAGGACTCTCCAAGACCAGGCTGCAAGAGTTACTTCCCAAGAATCTCAACTAACAACTCTTTAATAATCAGCAGACAGGGGAATGGACCTTAAACGTAATGTTGAATCCATGCAAGAAACTATTGAGCTTCAACAATCCATCATTCTTAGCCTCCAAGTCTCTTTAGTATTACAAGAACCTTTGGATGTGCCTTCCTTCACTCACTTAGTGTCATCTAAAATCTCAGATGATGCTCCCAAAAAAGGGGAAGATAAGCCCAAATAAGCTGAAGACACTCTTCTGGGTCTGGCTGATCAAGTTGTCAGCCCCACACAACCAATTTCATTTTTCTTAAGATGGGATGAAGAATATGACCCTTTATCTGAACCAAAAGCCAAGTTGAATGATATTCTAGATGAATATAGCTATGATAGCTCAGAAGAGAAGGAAATAGAAGCCATAAGAATAATGAGGAGGATAAAGCAAAAGGTTTAACTTGGGAAACAAAGGATGGTTGCACTAAGAAGATCTGGCACATTTCTCTCTCTCTCTCTCTCTCAAAAGGAAAAGAATTAACTAATCATCAAAGAGATAAGTAATGCTAGGGCTGAAATAACTCCCAATGCATCTGCTGAAGAAGAGCCTCCACTACTAAAAGTGCTATCGGAAGCTATGGAAGAGCTGAAGAAATTAGCTACTGATGCAATTGCCAAAACAGCAAGACAGGAAGCTTCTTCAACAGATGAACTATCAGGAAGAATGATAGTCTACACAAGAGGAACCCATACCATGTAAGATGATCTGGAGAGACATGGGGTGACTTTTGAAGAAGAATCAAGCCAACTTCATAAAGATCACAAGGACACGCCTGAGTCTATAACTCAAGAAATCAGTTGAGGTGATATTTGGTCAACCAGATGTTGAAACTGAAACCCTAGTTAGCTCCGAGATGAATGTGGAAATAGATGGCCCAGAAGTCGCCAATGATGCTGAGAGATTTTAGAGAAATGCCGATGATCCCGAGTCAGCTAGTGAGCCATCAGGTGTACCTATTAGATCTTCAACAGTCAGACCTACTAAAATCTCTACCTTAGATAAAGGTAAGAGACAATAACTGCTAAAGAAGAAGTTGAGAATGAGTCTTAGGAAACAAGGGCCAGATTCCTGATGACTAAAAGGATGGAGATGATTCCACAGAAGGTTGATAACGAACTTATAGAGTTGCATGCTTGCATAGCTCAAGAATCTTCTGTAAAGAAAAAATCATTGCATTAATTAAAAGTGCAAAAGAATCTATAGCTATAATAAAAGGATCAACCCTATTGGAGAAACTAGCAGCATAAAGCCAAAAGCTCCATTTAAACCAAAGGCCAAGGTTGTTAAAAGAGTATCATCTAAGTCATCTAGGAAAACTGCCGAAAGCACTCAAAGGAAAACCACTCAGCAAGCTCTAGTGTCCACAACTGTTGAATCCATACAAATGGCCTCCACTCAGAAAAAGAATGAGAAAGATCAAGTAAAATGTCTTATAGCAGTTCAATTTAAGTTGAAAGGATTCAACTTTAATAAGGTCATGGAATGGAGTCTTTCGGAGATGAAATCAAAGCTTACAGCCACAAATCATGCTGAAATGAAGAAATCAGTAGAGTTAAATAGAAGAAAGAGAGCTGAATCAGAGAAGAAACACATAGAGAGAGTCAGACAAAAGACTAGAGATAAGCAACAGATGAAGATATGGTTTCTCTAGCAAACAAATAAGAAAAATAAGTATGTCTACTCTTGATTTCAAAATCAGAGATATCAAGAAGAGATTTACAGCTAGTGAGCTCTCAACATATGAATTATCTAGAGAGCAATGGGAAAGTCAACAAACAAGAACTAAGAAAACTATTCAAAGGTCTTCCTATCTACCGACTGAGCCTCTAGCATATCCTGAATTTGACTCCACTACCTCTAATAATGATCATCCTACCAAGAAGAAGGTTATGATAAGAAGAATTGTAAAGGAAAGGGTGATTGACCCGGAGGTGGAGGAGAAAATACTCAAAGAAACAAAAGTTTTGGGTGCTGGGTATGTATCCCAAATGAAGAAATTTATAGTCAAGAGGATAAATGGAGAGATCGTATACTATGATCATTAAAATGAAATACTTGATTTGCCTCTTGACATCTGAGAGCATATTACTAAGTACCTCAACATCTTTGGATATACAAATAAGAAATCCAAGATACTACTTCAAAAGGTACTATCCTTAGTCAAGGTTGAATCCGTTGAAGAGATCCCTAAAACTCCATTGTCAGCATATGATCTAATAATGGAGTGAGAATATGATCAGAAGAAAGACACATACTTTATCACCATATCAACAGTTGTAAGGGTAGTGTACTCAAGAAATCAACTAGTCTACTTTAACATATTTGAGATAGTTGACCTAAACAAATTAAAAATAAGGAACATAAGCAGTGAGTCTGATGCAAAGAAAGTAGAGAAGGTGCTGATGATAATTTACAAGTCTCATCTAGAAAAGTCAAAGCAAGCTTCAAAAAAAGAAGAAAGATGAAAGAATCTGAAGCTGCTGAAGCCACCCTATCTGCCGATCCTGCACCTAGCACTCAACCATAATCATCTCCTCCCACTATCCAAACAGCTCAAACTTTTGAGCATGTATCCCCAACAGTCCAACAAGCTCCTCAAGCAACTAAATCTCCAACTCAAAGTCAGTCTGATCAATCGGAAGATGTAGTGGTTATCACTATAGCTGCCGAAAGAATATGAAGAGATTTGGATAATCCTAAACAAGCTGATGAAGAAGAACTCTTAGAATCTGACCAAAATGAAAAATTAGAGGGTGATTGTACAAACATCATCAACTAGGGATATGATTTGAAGGCTGAGAGATACTTCAATGAAAGAAAGAACACATCCAAATCCTTCTTCTAACTGAGTTAGAAGTTTTGAACCTCAACCCTAAAGACCTACAAATAATGTTCACCTTGATCAAAGAATATGAAGGCATGCCATATAAGTACAAATAAATTGCTTCTATTCTAAAGATAAAGATTGGGAACAAAGTTGAAGCAGAACTAAGTGGAGAAGAAGAAGAAGATTTTCTACATGTGACTCCATTAAACATTCATGATCCAATCACTGATTAGAGCTACAATTCCTCCACCAACACCTTTTGTTTAACCTTTGCTGGTGCCACCAAAACTAAAGTCAAAGAGTATGATCTTTTTAGACTATCTCGGCACAACATGAAGGACTTGGTTAGTCTTCCTCTTGACAAACCCTCAAGAGATAGAAAAGAATACATGTATGAACTACTATTGATAATGATGCCTGCAGGATAAGAAAGAGTTTTGGTAGCATCATTCTAGGGAGAATTTGTTGATCTATGAAGAGGATGAAGCTACCAAAAACTCAAGGATTAAGCACTGGTTGTCTACTACCAAATTTTACCAAGTGTTGAACCACTATCGATCAGTATTGCCATGTGTTGAACCACTACCGATCAACACTCTCAAAGCGATGAGCTGCTGATTGATTGATTATCAGCACTCAAATGGATGAGCTGTTGATCAACTGCTACACTAGACAAGTCTATCTGTATCGAAATACATTAACAGCTACTATGTTCTATCTTTTGGAGACAACATAGTACTGAAGCTAGTGAGTTCTAATGTGTCGATTGCCTATCTATATTGTACATACATTTTCCTAAACTAGGAATAGATGTAAAATGATTTAATCTTTGTGTATAGCATTCTTGGTATAAGTACCTGTCACTTGTATAGTTTTGAGTTTAGCTTGTTAGCCCACTTGTTAAAATAGCTGATTGTTACTCTTTGTACTCAGAAAAGTAAGCAAGTGACTACTTTAAAATACCACATTATGTCTTTATTATTACTTAAAGTATTTGAGTTTGTTAAGTAAGACAGTTGACTTATATTTCGTATTTGTCATCTGTCGATCATAAAAAAAGTCTTGTTAATCAATAACCCGATCCAACACTTTGTGTCGGTGTATCATCGTATTTTGAATCACCATTCTCTAAAACTGAATCTGAACTTACTAAACCAAACCCATGAGTTGAAATCGATAGACTAAACTCATTAAAAACTAGGTTGTTTGTTCGGTTAACTGGGCTATTGAAAGAATCCGATGCACTACTGTTCTAGGCTAATGTGTTCTCCCTTTTAGTGCTTCATCAAGTGTTTTATCTTCAAAAGCCTTTGTGGGGGGTTTTGTTCAAAACATAAACTACATGTCTGACAGTTTCGCCCCACAACCATTGTGGCAAGTTAGTGGCTTTCATCATTGATCTTGTGACTCCTAAAACAGTTTGATTTCTCTTCTCTACTACACTGTTTTGATGCGGTGTATAGGGAGTAGTCAAGTACCTTCTAATCCCCTCTTCGTTACATAATTGCTCAAACTTTGAGAAAACAAATTCTCCTCCATTTTATCTTCTCAAAGCCTTAACTTTAATCCAAATTTAGATTTTGCAACACTTTTGAACTTGGAAAATGCATTGTAAGCTTGGTCTTTAGATTTGATAATATACACTCATATAAATCTATTAGATTTGATACTGTGATATCCGGAAATTTTCCGTTACCAAACTCCGTTAGTTCCGTTAAGTCTTGCATACACGTGTCGTGAGCACACACTAGTTGTCGTTGAACGTTGGTGACTTAATAATGATTAATAATGATAAACTGGTAATAATTTAGCTAATGATGTGATTATTAAGTTGTTCTTACGTGCTTACGCGATTTAAATGTTATTTGTGAATTTTATCGCTTAACGTAGTAACGTGTTATATTTATTCGTGTATTGTGTGACTAGTAAAGATAATACATATGATTATTATTGTTAGTTTATATGCTTATTATTTTAGTTAAAAACCTTTTTAAAGAGAGTTTAAAAGCTTAATTTTTATAAAATGTAAATTACAAGGACTTAAAAGGTAATTATGGATAATTAATTAAAAAAAACAAACAAAACTCTAACCCTAAAGCCTCATTCGGCCGCGACTTGCATTCCACACACACACACCTTCGAAATTCAGCAAGAACAAGCAATTGTGCCACGGTCTTGGATCGATTTCAAGCATACAACACAATGGAAACATCAAATCTTGTCCATTACACGTTTAAAGGTTAGATTTTTACAAGCTTTTGATGGTTTTATGTATGGCCGAATGTTATAGTTCAAAAGTCTGCAATTTAATGTCAATTCTTGGTTGTTTGTAGATGTTATGATGTTAGTTAGGTTATATTGATGCTAGTTTACGTTGATTGTGCAAGAAAGCTTTGATTTTGATGCGTTGTTCATAGGTTACTAATAATAGTAACTTTAATTGCATGAATATGGTGATTTGATGATGAATTGATGTTGTTAAAGTGTTTATCATGTTATGGGGATGTTACAGTGATGATGTTGATGCTAGAAACCTAAGAATGGATGTTGTAGTTCATATGTTACCAAAAGTAGAAACTTTTGGTTTTGAAGATTGATGAATCATGATGATTTGATGTGTAGAACATGTCTAGATGATAGCATGAGTTTGAATTGGTATATTGTTAATGAATTCATGAATGTATTGGGTGTTAGATAGATTTTGGGATGCACTTTTCCAAAAGGGAAACTTTATTTGCACAAAATCTTGAATATGATGATTTGGGCATGTTTGTGACTTTAGGATCATGTTAGCATGTTCATGGATGATTTCTAATGTGGTAGAATGCATTGTTTGGGTTGTATGAATGTTTAATTGGTCAATTGAAAGATTTGGTCTTTTTATGGGTATACATGATGATGGGTCATATGGGTATTGATAGTACTATTGTTTGGGTTGTAATAGATCATCGTTGAATATTTTGGTTGGCATGGATTCTGTTGAATAATATGATGATGATCATCATACACGCGTGTGAATCTAAGGCCCCTACTTAGTAGGATTGGTAGGGTTTAGGGTGTGAAGTCGTGAGTGGCTTCACATGGCATGTTGTGCATGATTTGATTCTATGTATGATGCATTAGTTATGGTATAGCTATGTTAAGCATGGTGATTACTTGAGATTCGCATGACTTGTATGATAATCTAGTTGTATGATGATCTAGGTAGTATATGTAGTTAATGAAGTGGCATACATGAACAATTTGTATGATATTCATGGGTGATGAACTATTATATTTGATTGAATGGAATTTCACCAATAATGTCACCAACGGGTCAAACGGGTCAACTGGGTCAATGTGTCTTGTTTTTCCAAAACCTTGAGTTCTTTGGTTTGTAGAGCACTTAGGGTTTCATCATGATTCTGTGTACACGTACTTATGTACTTGCGTGTTCTAGGTGACCTCTGAAGGTTGTCTTTCCACTCTCTCTTTCAAGTTAAGCTCTTAAGTCTTTATTGTGCACACCAGGTGAGTTCATGCCACACTCTTTTACATACTCTCTTTTGGAGGAGATAGCATACTAGTTTTTTAAAAGCTTTACTATTATAAGTTGTGTATAGTATAATATAGTGTTGTATACCATGAAAGCCCTCACACTTTCGGATTGTTAATAATGTTATTTAGCGGGGAAAACTTGGGTAGTACTACTGGGTCTGACGAGCCCCACCTGTGCGATTCGAGGTCAAACGGGTGCAATTTTGTCCTAACACAAACATCGACACGACCTGGTAAGTCGTGACGGGAGGCAACAAACGAAACACAGTCAGCTTCAATCGCGAAATCACTATGATTATTACTTGTGAATATAGACTAGCTATCTCATTCAATGCACTATTATATTTTATACTGTTACAGTTATGTTTTACGCAAACTCTTGAACTCACCAACCATTGTGTTGACTTTTTTAGTATGCTATTCTCAGGTTGAGGTTACCATTGCCTAGGAGCACGTGCACGGGTCAGCATCATTGTAGTTGTCAGCATGATTGAACCTTTGTTTTGGTTTGATTATTAAACATTTAAGTATTTGTTGGTATTACTTTGGGCGCGTGTGTTTGCGCATTTTACATTATATTGTTTTACTTTGGTCTTTCTGGTTTATTAAACGCTTTCGCATATTTTAAAGTTAAACTCTAATTTTGAATGTTTGTTCATATAGAGTCGTTCTGAGTAACTAATGACTGAGATCCTGGTATGTCACACGCCTCGCGGTAAAACCCCGCACGTGGATTTTGAGGGTGTGACAATCACTATTTCCGGTGAACATTTAGCCATTAAAAGAGTAGAATCATCATTTTCTCATACCAAATTTGCTCCATCTTCTAGTTTCCTTGGTGTTCAAGATTCAGTAGAAAATGTCCAACTTTATTACAATTGAGACACCTCATCAACTTCTTGTCACTCTAGCCGCATTGATCATTTTGATCACCCCTGCGATTACTATGGGATTTTGTCTCCCCCTCGACCGAGACTATTTCTGCCCCGACCTTGCCCGCGCCCATGCGGGTCATTTGAACCAGAATTTTTTTTGTTTTGAACCAGAATTTTTTTTGTTTTGAATATTGTTTCTGTCTGTTCTACCATTCTGTTTTTTTTAGCAGCAATTGACCTGTTGAATCTTTGATTGATTCAGTTGGCTTGAGTCTCTCTTTGTAAGCCTTGAGATGCCTAACCAGTTCTTCAAACGACATCTTGTTCAGGTCTGAATACTACTCGATTGTTGTGACAATTGGCAGAAACTTGTTTGGTGCAAATTTAAGCACCTTCTTCACTCTAATCTTTTCCTCTATGGTTGCTCCATGTGTCCAAAACTTGGACACAATGGCACCAATCTTTCTATCAAAATCATCAATATTATTGCTTTCTTTCATAGTCAATAGTTTGAATTCATGGTTCAAAGTTTGAATCTGTGCTTGCTGGACTCTATCAGCAACAAGATAGCAAGCCTTTAAAGCATCCCACACACTCTTTGCCTCCTTGTGTTCTGCAACCTGTAGTAGATGATATTCCGGCAATGTCTGGAAGATGAAAGCTCGTGCCTTCTTCCTAATCTTGACGTCAACAGTGGTCCTTTAGGTGGTTTAATGGCCTCCTAAATACCTTGGGCATCAATGAATGACTCCATCTTAATAGCCCAAGACGTATAGTTCCTTTTGGTTAAGATCGGGCAGAGGTAAGATGATGATGACCTTGCTTCTTTCACTATAACAGCTGTTTGGTTTACTGAATCTACCATCATAGCTTCTTGGTGGCTTCTAGTTTGTTTTCCTACTTGAATCACAAATTGCCTTTCCTTCTTCTCGGTTCACTAGAATCTCATATACTAGTTGTTAGAAAATCTAACAAATTGGCTCAAAGATCAAACTAGAAAAAGAAAAGAACATGAAGATGATGGAGAAGTCAGCCTGATTTTTATTTTAAACAAAAAGGAAAAGATGATATTTTTGGTACATTTTCCATCTAGTTCTACCACCTATTTATAAGGGAAAAAATTATCCTAATTGAAAAGAAAGTTATCTTGATTTCTTAAATCAAGCATCAAATCATAATTGATTGATTCAATCAATCAATGCTGGAGTTTATTCTTGGACCTTGATTTTGACTACTCAATCATTGAAATTAACTTATCAATAAAAGAAATGATGCAAAGTTATTGGATAAGCATGCTTCTCCCTTGAAATAGTTAAAGTCAAATGACCTATGAGAAACTTAATATTCTTGATACGTAATGATCCCAGAACAAGTTGAAATGACTTTAACCGAAATAGATCCTACACTAATATGAGGATGCTACTAAGGTTTATTATTTTGATGTATAGGTGTTAAACTAAGCATCATTTAATTTACTTGGTATTGTATGTTGTGATATAATAGCTTAATATCTTGACTATGTTGTTGAAAAGTAAACCTAGGCAACCTTACAATTATATACCATTTACAAAATATTGGTGATTTTTATTTTAAGACATGTAATATAGATAGTTAACCAATGTTTTAAGTTTTTAAAAGTCGTAATTAACTCAATGTGTGCATATATATACCTTACATGATAAACATACATGTATTGTACTTGAAAATAAATCTATAAGTTTATGTTAACTTTTGACAATCTTTATATCAACCAAATGAATTAATTTAATTATGGGGGTTTTAAAAGTCTTAAGTTATATATACTTAACATGATATAAATGTAAATTTCATGTTTTTTTAAGTAAACCTAAAGGCCTCAATTAAGAATTTTGATAAAAAGATAGCAACTATTTTCTAGAAGTGACCAAAATGTTTCTGTTGGTTGAGAATCGGAACCTTAACCTCATTAACAGAGATCATATGGGTACCTAACATAAAATACTAACTTTCAGAAGAAGAATAAAATCATCTGGTTTAAAACTAAAAGAGTTATGACCTCTTAAAGTTGGACAAATTAATGTTTCTATAGAAAATCTAGTTATGACCTTTCATTTTATAATATCCGTTTGGGTCCAAAACTCATTAAACTGTTATAAGACCACTTAGGTTTGATAGATAATTCTGTAAACTTAATTTTAGACTGAAGAATCATCTTGTTTGGCTAATTTTGATAAAAGCTATGATGTTAATGTTTTTGTTTGAATTTGTTCTTCAAGAAAAACCAACCCAAATTATGTTTTAACAAAAGACTTGAGGTTACAAATCTTAGCTATTAATCATATGTTATATACCATGTTTCTTATGTTATGGAATCCATTGTTAAGTTTATGTATGTTAACATAAATATAACTAATATGAATGTAACAATATATATGAGATGTTATTTCTAAAAAATCCCATAAGTGTTAATTCACCAAACAACCAAAAAAAAGATTAAGGATGTTTAATCATCCGTTGACATAGACTTGAGTTTAGGGGTTGCCTTTATAATATACATGTAATGTATGTGTTATGTAATTATGAATTCATATGTTAAAATTATGCTTGTACATAGATTTGATCATGGATCATCATTTTGTACACTAAAAGTATTAAATGTTGATCTACAAACACACAAACCTTTGTGTTATCAACATAGGTTTGAGAAGAGAAAGAACAAAAAGTGTTACTTTTACATTCATTATTTTTGTGTATGTCAATGTATACATGTATGTCGATGTGAGGGCTGAAATATTCATAAAAGACATAACAAAAAATCAAATGAAAACTTACCTAAGGATCAAAGGGTGTAAGACTTAATGAAATTATTGATGCAAGGCTTGATGAAACTTGTTACATAACTTCAAAATTCAAGGGTTTAACGAGACTAAAGCTTTTGGTTTTTAGAGAGAGAGTGGCCGAGATTTTGAGGGGTTCTAAAAGGAAGAAACTGTGTGAACAAGCAAGTCTTTCTTTGTTCTAGCTTAGCATTTATAGGCATGAGGGACATGGAGGCATGGTCCTTTACATTATATTTTAAGGTATGGAGAAGAAGTGATGGGTGGAGTGTAATGAAAGGAAAGAAAAAAAAGAGGGTATGAGGTGATTGTGATGGTATGGGTGTATAAAGAATATATACTCATTTTATTTAGATTTTATAAATATGTAACTTGATAAATTTATATACCTGTCTTAGTTTTCTTTTATTAAATCATGACATGTATGCGTATCTAGGTGTTCATTTGGTTCATTTCATAAATATACGCTCGTGTTGATGAATAGTAACTCGTGTTGTAGTATAATATGAGTTGCATAAATTTCTATTCTTTTATGAGCATTTGAAAGTATAGTTGCCGGTTTTTATTTCTTAATGCATACAAGAACATTGTTTTTGACTTAACATAATACCACATGAAATTACACATGAGTAAATCTCACATGTGATCAAGACATAACACATTTTTAGTTATAGTCTGTAACATCCGACCCATTTTCAAATTAAAAACCCAAACCTGAACCAGTTTTGTCAATTATGAAAATAAAATACTTTATTTAAATCATCTTTTTCATTATGGTGTTTTAAAAACAATAAATATGGCATTTACTTAATTTACAATAATTTTATAATTTATAAAACTTTATTAGTAGTTATGAGACTTTAATTATTTATAAATATGAAATTTCAAAGTCTTGTTAAGATTTATAATGTTTTATAAAGATTTTATAAAATAAATTTATTATTTAAATTAGCTTTTATTAGGTTAAGGGTTAAAAATGTAATTTAATTTTTAATAGTTTTTACATAGAATCATAACCATATGAAATTACAAGGACCAAAATGTAACTTTTACAACCAAACCCCCCTTCTCGTCGCCCCTGTTCTCCGGTCGACCTCTAGTGGTCCTCCAGCGACTACCAAACCACTCAAAATAACCGACTTAAACCCAATCAAGCCACAACCCCTATGTCGCAAGCCTGTTTCAAACCCGTACACAATTTTAATTCGATTACTCACTCATTATTGCATAAGCAATCGAAACGGAAGATCCACGTTCAAATTCGAATCAATACACTCTTATAACAGACCAATTGGTTGTTAAGAAACGTTTTTATGATCATTTAAAAGTAAACAATATATTCAATGGAGTCAATAAACGTACGAATCATTCATTAAATGAGTTGAAACACCCAAATTAAAACCATAGCATGTCGTTGGGAATCAGAACATATCCTTCTTATTTAATCGAGGGGAAACCTTCAACTCATATCCTTCAAACTATTCGGGCACCCAATTTAGCTTATCGAACCCACCCACATAGTCTTCGATCGTCATCTTCTTCATCAACTTTGAACTATATGGTTCAACTTCTTCTGGATATATTTGAGTTCAATTAAGTGAGGGTTCGTGTTCAAAATAATCACCTAAAGCTTTTCATGAGAGCAATTTGATTATCGTCATCGTTTATCTCTTGAACTTGATTCATCCAAGTCGCGACCTAGTTCTATCTCATTTCACTGAATCGAATTCAATATAGGTAAATTACACACACGTACAAACTCGATTGAACATGGGGAATCAAAGCCCAATGTTTATTTCAGTTAACATACTAGTTTTGATATTCAATCGGGTTCTAATCGAAATCAAGGGTTCTTGTGATTTAGGGATTTCATATTAACATGTCTTAAATTTTAATTTGGGATTGTAAACAAATCCGGGCTTATAGCCCACCGGTTAACACCATGTCCATACGCACAAGAGGTCCCGGGTTCGAACCGAGCCTCCCATGTATTTTTTTACTTTCTTTCTTCCACACTGCTGTCGAAGGCCCGGATTCTATATATTCACTCTTTTCTTAAAAGAAAGATTAACCAATTTTTTAAACTTTTTATTTCCAGAAAACGGTTATTAAATTATTATCTAAATTCTAATTTCATATTCTTACAATATTTTTATAAATGTTATAAAAATGCTATAAATTATTTATAAGTTTTAAGAATTTATAAAAAGAATTGATATAAATCAAACATATATTATTTCAAATCAACTTAATTCAATATTTTTACAATTTCAAATCGTGCAATGATTAATTAATTATGTTGAATAAAGATATATTACTTATTAAAATTAACTATTTTGATTATTCAAAATGTACTTATTCAATCATTATATATTAAATATTTTAAATAATATTTGATTATTCTATTTTTTTATTATTAGTTAATATTTACTTTTTAACCAATCTATTTCATCACAACATCAAGACCATTATTTTAAATTATTTTAATTAAATATTTTAAAAATTAATAAATTTATTAATTCTTTGACCAAGTTATTCAATCATTAATACTAAATTAATTAATTAATTTTTTACACTTTAACATTCAAATGCTGTTTTATCAATCATTAAATATTATTAAATAATTCTATTTCACTAATTAATCATTAGTATTTTTCAAAAGGTGAGGTTATTCTATAAAGTGTATTTGTGTTACAAAGTGTGAGAATACACAATGAGACTAAAAAAATCAAAAAAAAAAATTATATCTCACAATCTAAATTGAATTTCAAAAAAGTACTTCGGAGTTTCTGTTCCTCTAGTCGTACTCTTTTAGAAAAAAATAAAAAAATAAAAAAAATTCATTGTGTCTTTTATGACACAATGACGTCATTGTATCTTTCATAATGACACAATGACGTTATTGTGTCTTTCATAATGACACAATGATGTTATTGTGTCTTTCATAAATGACACAATAAAAAAAGTTTATTTTTTTTATTTTTTTATTTTTCTTTTATTTTTTTTTCTTAGTAAGGACGGCTAGGGAAACAAAAGCTCGGAATTACTTTTTTGAAATTCGATTTAGATTGTGAGATATAATTTTTTTGTGACTTTTTTTAACTCATTTTGTCTTCTTACACTTTGTAGCAAAAATACATTTTGTATTTGAACATTTTTTTTCAAATTATACTAATCAGTTTATTCTACTTAATCAAGTTAGATAAATAAATCTTATTATTTTAAAATCATTTGTTAAACCCAAATCCTAAATTGAAACCCTAGTTTTTTTTTTCAAATCAATCTGGTCTTTAATTAATCATATTATTATTCTAATCTTAGAACATCATTCTTAGGTTAACCATGAGAAAAACCATTGGTGTCTAATCTAGCATTACTATTATTCAAAACATATTCAATTATCAATGTGAGTATTCATTGCCCATTTTTATATGTTTATTATAAGGAGAAATCATGTGATTCAATATTCAATCATTGATATTAATGTTATTTTATTTTAAATTCAATTCAAGACGTGATATGTTATTACTTGCAATTATATGATCATAGTTAGATAAACTTGATGATAACATAATCATTAATTCATGTAACTACGGTAACAATGATAGATCTATTGGTTTAACAAATCCACCCCATTTGTTTATTCGTGTGGCTATTGAAACCGGAATCATACATACTATAAGGCTTTGTCTGCGCACTGAGTCAATTCAATCATTAGGTTTGATCGTGTTGGTTTGTCTTTTATGTTACACTATAGCATTATAAGTCTTGATATTGTTATGTGAATTGAATTGTTTTCAATCATTTTAATAAATCTATATGTGTATTCAAACCTGTATTTACTAACCGGCTAATTCGTTAGCTGACTCGTTACTTTTTCATGTGATTTCATGAATGCAAATTAGTGGTTTCTACATGCACATTTAGGGCTCGAACTTGGTCAAAATTAAAGATAATTTCATTATGATTATTTGAGTTTTTATTTGATTTGTAATACATTTTTTGACTAGAAATATCCAATGAAGTGGCATTGGATATTTACCTGTCGATTGGGGTGTGACATAATCCTTGTAATTATATGAACATTTAGATAATTGAAGACCTAGTATTTGAAAATAAAGTATTGTATGCCACTGATGTTTGTCAAGATAGTTTGCACATATGAGAATTCACTAAATTGTAGGGGTAAAACCCTGTTTGCCTAGTATATGACCTACTTAAACCTTAGCATTGTATAATTTCTAGGGTTTCTTAGTGCTGCAAGTTAGGATATTGACCCGAACTTTTAATGGATGTTACAACCTATAGCGCTAGTTCCTAGCGAAGCTAAAACTCAGAACCCATTTATAATGATAAAGGAAAAGGTGTGATGGAACCTAAGGTGCTGTTTGTCAATTTCTGAATGACTAAGTGCTGAACCAATAAGAGGTTTGAACCATTAAGTGCTGAACCATTATCGCTTAACTATTCAAAGACAAATGTCGGACTAATTCAAATAAGAGGTCTTAACCATTCAGTATTAGACCTCTTAACCATTCAACATTAGTATAATGCTTAACCATTCAGAGGCAAATATATGAACCATTCAGACATTTATTCGTGAAACAACAGTATGAACCATTAAGTGCTAAACCATTTAAACATCTGAACCATTAAAAAGCTGATTCAGATGTTCTCAAACAGCCCCCTACTTTGGCTTATGCTCAAATGCCACTATACAATGATGAGCATTTAAAAAGAAAAAAATGTTAAGCTAACTAAGGAATAAGATAAGAAAAGGTTGTTAGGTGCAATGAGGATAACCATGTTGAATGTGGCTAAAAAGGACGGGGGATAAGGGCGTAAGAGATACATACAATGAGATTAAGAGAAGTTAAAGGAGGATGAAGAAAATGAAAAAAAAAAAAGAACGGAAAATAATAAATTAGAAAATAAGGTAATGATGCATAGGCCAAATTATAAACAAAGGAACCAAAGACGTAGGAGAAAAACTCAAGGATATGAAATGAACTCGAGGTGTGATTCAGTGTCACTTTTCGTCTCAACAAAAAAAAGAGGACAAGAACAAAAGCTTCAAGGGCACAAAAAAAGCCAAACGTAAATAAGAAGGAAACAATTAAGTCATTACTTTATTGCTTAAATCTTATGTATATGCCTACACCTAGTTACAGTTTCACTGCCCAACTACAAAGTAGATTTGCCCTTAATAACCCAAAATAATCAAGAATGGATATGTCAATGGAGTCAACACTAAAGTTTAATGACAAGATCATTAAGAAGAACAAATAGTTTTATATGAGTACACTTGAAGATTACCGGTAAAAATAAAAGGACTAATTGTAAAAAAGACTCTCAAGTCAAGAACCCACCAAATACTTCTTACCAAAGAGGGTGATCTTACTAAACACAAAATAAAGATAATGATGACGAGTTTGTTTATCCTTATTATATATTTATCATTGCATTTTGTTATTCAAGTAGGAAATTTGGTTCGCGCTTTGGGCGACGGATTTAGTTACTCGAGCGAGTATGAAAGCTAACGGTAATGTGGTCACGCGTTGTGGCTAGAATTCAGTCGGCATCAATTCATTTTGTTATGATGCGTAAATACGTAAATGGAAAAAGCATTTGCGAATTTATTAAAATGCATTTTGTTTAATTTTACTTAAACAATGTGGGTGGCATAAAGTTTTTCAATTTTCAATGTACTTGCTATAGCAAAATGAAAGAGAAAACTTAAAAATATGAACATACTAGTAAGCAAAAGGGTATTGAAATGTATTCGTTCAGTTGTTTTTTTTTTCATGTAACTCTCAAACTCATGCTATTAAACCAGCGCTCTACGGCCTGTAGCAAACTAAAGATATAACCCAAATAATATAATATATTCAATTAATTAGGTAGTTAAATATATGAGTTAATTAAAAAAATAAAAAAGAAAATGATCAAAATAGACCATGGAAAGACGCTGCCAAAGACTCTAGCCCCAACAACTATGAAAGCCCGGGTCAACATAAGAAGAGTCCATCCACGACATGAAAGGAGTGTACAGAAAGCGATCTATAAGAGGGAACAAAAGAAGCTATGAACTTTAGAAGTAAACTGAAGTGAAGCAATTAGGACTTATTACTTCAACCATTAAAGGAAAGGCTCGACGAACGGAGGGAGATGCGACGGGGGAAGGAAAAGGCTTTTGGATATCGAGATTTTATTTATTTTTCATCTTTCTGATTCCCTTACCCAGTCTCATGAGAAGCAAGCCTAGCAGGCCCTACATTAAAAGAAGCTATGAACTTTAGAAGTAAACCGAAGTGAAGCAATTAGGACTTATTACTTCAACCATTAAAGGAAAGGCTCGACGAAGGGAGGGAGATGCGACGGGGAAAGGAAAAGGCTTTTGGATATCGAGATTTTATTTATTTTTCATCTTTCTGATTCCCTTACCCAGTCTCATGAGAAGCAAGCCTAGCAGGCCCTACATTAAAATGTCTATGTCGAGGAACTATTCATGTCATCTTTTAATTGTTAAATAAATAATTGTTAACGTATGTTTAGATATTATAAAGATAAGTACCTATGGGTCTATTACATTGGAGCTTGTAAAATTGTTAACTATCATTATCATTAGACAATAAATTTCTTATAATTCTGAGATGATTGTTCTTTATCGAATTGGTGTTAAATTTTTCACTACGTTAAGTCAATAAAACAATTATTTCATAACAAGTATAACCAATTCCAACATATGCCATGTGTAAAAGGTTGAGCCTTTTCCTTACATTTATTGTAAGGTAAAAGTTAAGACATCGTGTTTAAAACGTCTAGTCTTGTTTCAAGTATCTTAGAAGAATAGGTTAAAGATAAGCCTTGCAATCCTTTTTCACTACCATTCATCTCACTTGTTGGTAGCTTGAAGTGCTTGGTAAACTAATAAAAATAGAAATCAAGTTAATTAAGTATTTGGGTTAAACATATCGGGTGCTGAACAAATGTTAACCCTTATTTATTGCAATAATTTGTTAACTTCATCAAGATCAAACGAAATTATTATTTTTTTTTTAGAATAAAATCATTAGACATGTATAACATCATATTATTTTATGTATGTGTAAGTTCACAAGGTAAAAAAATTATGATAAATGCAAATTACTTACACCTGCCAAATATTTGCCAGATGTAAGTAACTTACACCTGTTATAACTTTTTTACGTTTATAAACTTACACATATATATAATACAAGAACATAACATTGTATATGTATAATGATATTATTCCAACGAAATAATAATAATAGTTTTTCTTGATCTTTATAAAATTAACAGTTTATCGCGATTAAAAAAGATTCACATTTGTTCCCACCGCTAAACATCTCAATTTCATCTCTATAAAATCTTTGAGTTTAATTTTTTTCTACATAAAATAGTTTCCACCATAAATAAAGAAATAAAAGAAAAGAAAAGAAAAGGGGGAAAACCACATCCACAATAGGATCCATGAATGACAACCGCAAACCCACCCCAAAAGATTCGTGAAAACCTAACCCACATCTCGACCCATTTCTTCGGGTTTTCACTCGCATCCCCTCTTTCCAAATAACGAACCCTAACCCTAATTCTTCCCGGATCTTCCAATCGGGCTCTCGAATACACCAACGCCAACAACCACCTTTTATTTACAAACCCCCCCTCTGCGTAAAGGTTCGGATTTCTTCTTTATTTCTTCTTTCTAATGGTCCTGTTTATCTTTCTTCTTGTTCTTGATACTAATTTTCAATTGGGTTCGTGGGGAATTATTATGGTTAATTCAGGAAGTAACGATCGGTTTGTTGTTCATGGGTGCGCTTTGAATTTTGGGTTTTGATTCATGTGATGCGATAATTGTTCCTAAAAAAGAATCTTGAGTTGAATAATGTCTTGTTTGGATGTGAAAAAACTGAATTTGGGATCATCGATTGCTCTTGCGTTTGAGAAGTAGTCGATTTGTCTTGCAAAATTCAAGTTTATTGTTTGTAGGTCTTTGATTTCATTTCAGCTATGTATTGCATTTCAGTGATGTTATTTTTGACATTTAAAGTCAAAAAATGATGTTTTTTTTGGTATTCAAGTTATTATGTTTTATATGAAATCACCACAAGATTAAGCATCTTAACTGAGTATTGAGATGAATACAAGATTACCCAACTGTTTCTAACTTTAAGCTCCTATTATCCCAACTGATTCTTCATATCTTGATAATTACTTTGTGAACAAACATCCAGACACCCGTTAAACATCTTGGGATATTCTGTTGATAATTTAAGCTATCTTTATTTGGTAGACCTTTTGACATCCACTATGGCAATATTTGTAAGTGGTTCTATGGTAATCTAAATTTGTGGTTTATTTTGTTAACTGTTTTTTTGTTGATACTCAAGTCATGAGTTTGCTGATATATCTATAAGTCAAATAGGTTTCTATCAGGCGTATGTGATGGAAATACAAACTGAAAGTCCTGCGAAAAAGCCGAAGAGGTTGACTTCAGTGGTATGGAATCACTTTGAACGGGTCAGGAAAGCCGATGCTTGTTACGCGGTTTGTGTTCATTGTCAGAAAAAACTTAGTGGATCAAGCAACAGTGGAACAACTCATTTGAGAAACCATTTAATGCGATGTTTGAAAAGATCGAATTTTGATGTTACACAAATACTAGCAGCAAAAAGAAAAAGAAAAGAAGAACCGGTTAGCATTGCAACTGTTAGCTATGATGAAGTTCAAAGAAAAGAAGAAAATGCCATCCCCATAGCTTACCACAAGTTTGACCAAGAGTCAAAGATAGATGAAGCAATTAACCTAGGAAGCGTTAGGTTTGACCAAGAGAGAAGTCGGCTTGACTTGGCTCGTATGATCATGTTACATGATTATCCACCGTCTATGGTGGAACATGTCGGGTTTAAAATATTTGTCAAGAACCTTCAACCGATGTTTGAAGTTTTGACCACAAGTGCCATAGAGTCTGACTGTGTGACCATTTATGCAAAAGAAAGACAGAAAGTGTTTGAAGTCATAAGGAATCTAAATGGCAGAATTAGCCTTGCTGTCAGTTTTTGGTCTTCACCTGAGAACGCTGACTACATAAGTTTGACTGCAAATTACATCGACGACAACTGGAAGTTGCAGAGGAAATTATTAAATTTCTTGAATTCGGATTCCTCTCAAACAGAAGATGTGTTATCTGATCTAGTCATAAAATGTTTGATGGACTGGGACATTGGTAGGAAATTATTCTCTTTGACTCTTGATGATTGCTTCGGGTATAGTGATTTAGCCTTGAGGATTAAAAACCGTCTTTCAGAAAACCGTCCCCTTTTAAAAAACGGTGAGTTATTTGATGTAAGATGTGCTTCACATCTTGTGAAGTCCCTTCTTCAAGATTCAATGGAATCATTAAAAAATGTGATTGAAAAGATTCGTGAAAGTGTTCGATTTGTTAAAATTTCATCAACAACACAGGAGAAATTCGATGAGTTTGCTCAACAAGCTGGGATAAATACGGAAAAGCGTTTGTTTCTTGATAATCAAATGAGATGGAATTCTACATATCTTATGCTTGAAACCACACTAGAGTATAAAGGCGCGTTTGATTTACTTCAAGAACAAGATTCCACCTACACAGTGTCTTTGTCTGATGAAGAATGGCAATGGGCAGGGTCCGTTACATCTTTTATAAAACTTCTTGTTGAGGTCACAAACGTATTTTCACATTCACAAAGCAAATGCCCTACTTCAAATGTATATTTCCCGGAGATCTGTGATATTCATATCCAATTGATTGACTACTGCAAGAAACCAGATGAATTTATAAGTTCTCTTGCAGCAAAAATGAAGATCAAATTCGATAAATATTGGAATAAATGTGGTTTAGGTTTAGCAATTGCAGCAATTTTGGATCCAAGATTTAAAATGAAGCTGGTGGAATATTATTATAAACAAATATACGATGCTGAAGCTCCTGATCGTATTCTGGAAGTTTCCGAGGGTATTCGGGAGCTTTTCAATGAGTACTCTGTAGACCCAGGTTCACTTGATGACGTTGCGGGCCAGACTGGCAGTGGTTTAATTGGCACCAGTAATGCCACTCGGGACCGATTGAGAGGTTTTGATAAGTTTCTTCATGAAACTTCAAACCAACAAAGTGGGGTTTCGGATCTTGATAAGTATTTGGAGGAACCTGTGTTTCCAAGAAACTATGATTTTAATATTTTGAATTGGTGGAAGGTTCATACACCAAGGTACCCGTTCTTGTCTATGATGGCACGTGATATTTTGGGTGTTCCTGTGTCCACTCTTTCGACAGAGCTGACATTCAGCATAGGTGGCAGAATGCTTGATAGTCATTTGAGATCCATTGACCAGGATACTCGTCAAGCTTTGATTTGTGGCCAAGATTGGTTGCGGGTGGAACCCGAAGGTACATGTTCATTTATTCTAAATTTCTAATTGTAGCAGTATCAAGCCATTTATTAATGAATGGGGCAATTTGGATTATGTTTTTTTTTTTCTAACGGCTTAAAAGGTTAAATCAAGAAAAGTAGCAAAAAGGAAAAGGGTGAAAATCCTTAGTGTGTATTGTTAATGGATAAAACCTCATAAATGGTTTCATAAAAAAAAGAAAAGAAAAGAGATTATTGTTGAGATAACATCATTATTGCTATATTATTTGTCTCTCTGTTACTCTTGCTGAGAGGTAAATTGTCAAAAACCAAATGCACTTTGTTTAAATTTGTACATAGGTCATTGGATTTATTTTTGCATAATTAAACCTCCTAACTTTTAAAGCATGTGATGGAAGTCCCTGGATTTTCTGTTTAACAAAAGTTTCTTCTTAGTGTGATTAAAAGCTTAAAA
Organism: Flaveria sonorensis; assembly: GCA_025506505.1. Taxonomy (NCBI): domain Eukaryota; kingdom Viridiplantae; phylum Streptophyta; class Magnoliopsida; order Asterales; family Asteraceae; genus Flaveria; species Flaveria sonorensis. The sequence goes on from CM046428.1 coordinate 45,473,343, forward strand.
GAAAAAACAAAAAAGACCTCTTTATGCAATGAAGTCTCTAAACTTCATGAAAATGGCCTTTTTGTTAATTTTAAAAGTTCAGGAATTCAATCATTGCAAATTAAAGTCTAAGGACTTGTGTGCAATCAATCAAAAGTTAGGTGTTTTCAACAATTGCTGTTAAAGAAAAGATGACAATTTTTGAAGATATGTAGTTCGTCTAAATTCAATCCGATTCATTTATATGCTCTTGACCCAACTCGCTCACTTTGCCACCTCTTAGTTTCCTTGTTAATCTTCACATTGACATTGTTATTTGCTTGTATCAGATGCTAATTACTCAAGCCTTTCTGCTATTCCCCTTGCTATTGAATTGACATAAATGCCCTTACCTCACAGGTATGATCTGTTTGCGGGTCGGTTTTATGATGTAGCTAATGGCTCTTTGTTTGCTAATTCTGATGTCTTATTTCATATTGCTGTGATGCAAGGTTGATAGAATTTGATAAGTACAGATTACAAGTGGTCAGGTTTTGCTACAGTTGCTTGAAATCTTCCTGGGTAACTTCACTGGCTTTAGGTTGTTGCAGCTGCAGCAAGGGTAAAATGGTAATTGTAGCGTTTGCATAAAGGTAGCTTCGTTTATGTTGGTGACTATAAATGCACATTGATAGAGGTTCATTTTTCTTGATTTGGAATTATAGTTTCGTATGTGAAAGTTGTAATTTGATGCATTCTTAATTGGGGGGCTTTACTTCTTAATTTTTCTTTGAAAAGGTTTATTTTTATTTAATTATTAATTATTATTAAATTGATATAAATATCTAGACTTATTAGTCTTGTTCTAGTTTACAAGAGTACCTGGAATTTGGTTTCTATCAATTATCGAGACGTGCTTAGTTGCCTGTATAGGAATAGGATTGGGAAATGGATAATCATCACCTTGGTTAGCTTTGGATGACTGGTCATAGTTTAAGCATAGCCTACCAGGTTATGTATAACTCAGGACTACATTACCCCTTGGTTTTAAAACGCTCTCCTAGGCGCAAAGCGACTCTTGAGGCGAGTGTGGGGGCTTTTTGTAACATAAGGCGCATGCTGTACAAGAAGCGCAAGAAAAGCGCGATTAGATTTGCCAGTAAAAATCCCTCAAAGGCGTGCGCTTCTTATACGAGGGTTTTTTTTTACTTCAAAGTGCTATAAATGTTGTTAAAAAGGTTATACATATAGTTAATTTATACACTAAAGCATATATAAACCTTATTTATAGCTATATTTTGGGTGGGGATGTAAAAATCCCTCAAAACCCACCGCTTTTGCGCTTCGCGCTTTGGGCTTTGGTTTTAGACGTTGTCGTCTCAGTGCGCTTCTCGTTTTTTAAAACCAAGCATTACCCACTGCATAACCTAGTTATGAGTCTCAAAACCATGTTCCCAATCCGAATTTAAGTAATCAAATCAAACCTAGAACCATGGGATTACTAGAGATTACCAGCACACTTGTAGCTTCGAAACCACCTTAAACTGAACATGTTATCGAGAGGTTTCGAAGTGGAAAGAGTGATGGTTGAAACCTAGGCTTTCTATTTATAGGCCTCATCAGGCCTCTTAACAAACCATGAGGATGAGGCTACGTTGTTGTGGTTGGTAACATTCCTAAGCTGCCTTTTACACACCCGCCTCTGCGTTACTTCCATTAAGCACTAGGGTTACGGTTTGTAACCCTGTCTGTGTCATACTTAAACATGTCATCCTTTGGGTCAACCCTATCCATGGGTGGGTCAAGAACCTTAGCCACAAAGTTACGACATGAAAGGGCCAATAAATCTTTATTTTCTTTTTAATTTTTGATTCGGGGCATTACACCTAACATATCTGTTTCACCAAACATCCAGCAACTCAACATGGTCGGGCTAAGTTTTTTTAACTCAGCATGATTATTATAAACTAAAGACTACCTTAATCTTCTTACATCCTAGTTAGTCCAACTAATTCTTTGTAATCCTACATAAGTTCTCACAAATCTAATTCTTTGTAATCCTACAGAAGCTCTAACAAATCTTGTTGGGAAGCATGCCATGGTTAATGAGTTTAATGTTTTTATTTGAAAATAAGATGTGGGAACTAGTATCCCTTCAACCTCATATGAATGTTATCCGATGTACATGAATTTCTAAACACAAATTTAACTTAGAAGGGTCACTTGAACAATATAAGGCTCGTCTTGTTTCTGGTAGCAGGTCACAAAAATTTGGCGTTAATTGTGGAGACATTTAGTCTGGTTGTCAAACTGACTGCCATACAAATTGTTTTAAGCATTTCCCTCGCTCAAGGTAGATTCACCAGTTTGACATGAAAAGTGTGTTTCTTCATTGTGTTTTACCTAAAACTATTTATATGCATCAACCAATAGGCTTTTGGGATCCATAAAAACTAAATAATGTATGTATTTTAAAGAAATCTCTTTATGGATTCGAACAAACACCTAGAAATTGGTACCAACAATTGACACTAAACTAATTACATCATTTTAATCCCCTTTGGCACTGGCGGAGCTTGAACACTCCCATAGGAAGCGGGAGGCGAACTTGATATATATATAAAAATGTACACTGTCGAGCCTAAAAATTTACACTAACGGATAAAAAATTAACACTACTTATGAAAAAAAGAGGGGAGGCGGTGGCCCCCCTAGCCCCTATTAACCTTCACCTCTGCCCTTTGGGGTATCTCATATTACAGCTACCACACGAATTTGCCATGAAATACCTTGTGCAATTGAGCTATTATTTGGGCATTTTGGTTTAATAAACGACCAACGATTTATATTCTTGTTTCAACATAAATATGCAATTGAGATTTTGGAACGTGTAGGCATGTTTTCATGCAAACCAATCACTACTTAAGTTGATATAAATGGTTAATTAAGTGCTAAAGATGGTACTCTGATTGATGATATGACATCCTATCAAAGCCTTGCTGGAGTGCTTTAGTATCTTACTTTCACAAGATCTGATCTTACCTATACATGCAACAAATATGTATATATACACAGGTGCCTCGTGCCTCTCATATACATGCTCTTAAACACATTTCGTGTTATGTTCAAGGTTGACTGCTAGGCATTTTCTCTTAGGGATAACTTGATCTCTTGGTCTATACAATGACATACCACTCTATCTCGATCCAGTGCTGAAGTAGAATACTAAGACGTAGCAAATGTTGTTGTAGAAATATGATGCATTTGAAACACATATTTGGAGCCTCGTCATCCTCCAACATGAGCTTCTATTAGTATTGTGATAATTTCAATGTTGTTTATACAACAAATAATTCTATACAACAACAAAATGAAGCATATAGAACTGCATATTAACTTCGTGGAGAAAAATCCCGGTTTACCAAAACGAAGTATATACAACACTATGTTTTTCACATGTCCTCAAGATTGTTGTCATGTTTACCCAAAGTCTTTCAAGTCCTCTGTGAAGACTGTAAATACGAGCCTCAACCGAATTAGATTCAACTTGACCGAGCTTCGATTCACGAGAATGATCTCCTTCAATCAACAGCCTACACACAATCAACCAACACTAGTTAAGGCATTATACAGGGGGAAGTCTCTCGGTAACAACCCTCTGGCGTGAGAATAAGTAGCTAAAAAATATAAGTGAATAAGTAGGGAGAAAACAGAGAGAGATTGAGGGTGTCTTTGTGCCCCTTCTCCATATCATTCCTCTTTACCTCATATATATAGTAAACCATGATGTATGCTTTCCATGTTATGTATGATGGTGAAAGTGGTCCCAAAATAGTTTGTTACATCATTGGGTCTTACCCCTCATGTGTTTAAGGGTGTGTTTAATCAACAGTCAGGATTGGTGATAATTATAACCCCTTGGATGTAAGACACGTGTCACTTATTACCGTGGGTATGGTGACCGGTATTAATCACGTTTATTTGAGTCGAGTTGGGGTTTGCGGTAGAATCTTGGGCCCTACGTCAACAAGTCCCCATAATATAGTATGTTTTAATATACTAGACTCAAAACATTCCTTCTTCGTGTAATTATTATCTTATCTAATACATTTATGAGAAAGGACCGTACAGTTACCCAAGCTTTCCTTTCCTAACACGGTCGATAGTGGCGTCGTCATTTTCCTTCCCGCCTGATTGTTGTTCTGCCTTCCCATTAGTTCATTTTGAAAAGACTCCTTTTGTGTCTCTTCCCTTTTCAGCGACATTTAATGCGCTTAAGAAACTCTTATAAAAGGGCGGAATACCCTCTCCGCTTCCGATTCATCACTTATTGCCCTAAAATCCATCCTCTACTTTCTTTCTTTCTTCCATTGTAATCATGTCCAAAAAGGCTTCTTCTTCAAAGGAAAAATTGAGAGTGGTAAAGGCATCTTAGTCCGATACGATGGACAGCAATACATGCGTAGTTAAATTTTCTGATCATGAGTTCAATTGCCTGATTAACCGCTATCAAATCCACCTGCTGTGGGAACCCCAACTTCCCTAAGCTGATCATACAGCCGCCAACGCCCCTCTTGGTAAAATGACCATTTATGCCGATTTCTTCACCCGCACCAATTTTCACCTTCCTATAACTGTCTTTACCTTGAATTTACTTTAGTTTTACCAGAGTTATCTTACTCAAGTTCATCCGATGGGTATGTGCCGCATTACCCATTTTGGGTATTATTATCGGGCGATAAGAATAGGGTCATCTATAAAGCTTTTTGTAGTCTTTTAAGAAATCATAGGAAAGGGCGATTGGCTTTCCTTTCGTAATAGACACGGAGTCAATCCCCACACCTGGGAGGTCCCTTCTAGCTTTAAGGGATGGAATAGCAGATTCTTCTACATCCGTGAGGATGTGATTCCTCGACATATGCACTTTAGGGAAACTTCACAGTTGCTGGTTGAGACTCATCCAGAGAAAGAATAATACGAACAGGATCGGGAATACCTTCTTCTTTCTACGGATGTTGCCCCCTTTTATGAGTTGTCAGACCATGCCATTGTCGGTATGGGTATGAGCCCTATTTGGGCGTGACACAATAAAATTCCCATTTATACTGTGGGCACCAAGGGTAAGTAATCTAGACTCTGTTTCGTGTTTATTTTTTGCGTTTTCTTATTGATGTACTAATCTTTTCTTCTCTTCTTCTTTTGTAGTTATGAGTTTCTTTCAAGTTCTGTTTCCAGAGCGCTTTCCTAGTCTGACCCGACTCTTCTGGATGTTAAACCTAGCGAAAGCCCTATTCTCGACCGCACTGTTGTTTACTTTGCCCTTCCTTCTCTGAACAGGCCTTTAGGGGAATCAACCTCCCAAAGCAAAGCTGAGGTAGTCGCAGCCATCGTGAAGGCCAAACTTGAGAGGGTTGTCAAAGAGAGTCATTCAAAGAATATACATGATAGTAAAGATACTGCTCTGATGATTCTAATATGGAGGAAGTAAGTCTAGAGCCGTCTACCTTAAAGCGGAAAGCTCCTTCGACGGACCCGGCCATGGGTACCTTTGCCGCCCCGTCAAAAAAGGGGGTAGCCTTTCGTCTTCCTTCTCCTCCTCAAAAGAGGAAAAGAATGAGTGAGCGGGTGAAAATGCTCACCAAACCTGCAAGACAAACTACTCTGTGCCAGGTGACTTATTTTCTTATTTTATATGTGTTGGCTTATCCAATTGTCATCTATTCAGCCTTTTCTAACTTGTTTATACTCATTCTTGTTGAAACTTTCCAGTCTGAGCTCAGCCACGAGTCTTCCTGGTAAGCCTGTTGCGGGTGCTACCGAAAAACCCATGAAGGCGATGCTGAGAAAGTCATTGAGATGCCGGTTAGCGGTCCGTAAAAGGAAAACGGTCCCCTTATTTCTGATTTTGAGAAACACATGGGTGGGGACCTTGGTGACTTTGTCGAGACTTCGGGGACCCCTCCGACCACTAATGAGAAAACTGCTATGGGGGAGCAAGCCATGGGTGATACTCCTCCGTCCAAAGAGGCTGCGAACACTTCTTTCATACCTTCTTGACACTCTGCTCATATGGATAAAAGGAAGCGTCCGACACAGGAGGCACCTCCCCTTGTCTCTAGTGGTCTTGGTTTCTACTCCCCAAGCCATTCCAGCGCACGACCAGTGGCTTGTATGGTGTCTTCAACTCTATGGAGCACTTACTTTGTGCTTGTGGCTGAACAGGTGCATCATCCCTTTTCCAAGTATGTTCCTGATTGGCAAATAAATCATGAGACCCAGCTCATGCACCTTAATGTATGCCGTGATTTTTTGAATAATGCAATCCCTACTGCTGAGAGAGAGTTTCGTGTTAACTCTGGTCACGAGGCGCTTTCCAACTATTTAGCTATTTGCTTGGCTGGAGTGTTTGTTACTCGTTCTGAAACATGATGTGCTTGCCGGGTGGCATCTTTTTCTCTCCCATAATCTTAATGTGTGTCAAAACCCGTCCTTTCATCAAAGAAGTGTGGCCTGCTCCACTTATCCTGGTTACGGCCATATGATGTTTCAAACGCCCTGTTATGATCCTGTTTTATAGACTTTTTGTCCAGATCGCGGTTAATTGACATCGATTTTTCCGCTTGGACAAAGACTTTTGTTGCTTCCATTAATGACTCCATGGTTTTGGGCATATATTCGGTTCCATGCAATCACTAAATTAAGTCACTATCGCGCAATCCTTGTATCAAGCCTGCACCATCAAATCCTCTCCTATGCCCCTGATTTGCAAAGTTTCCTTGTTATATCTCATGATAAAATCTTCAATAGATTCATTATCCTTCCTCTTAATGTGTAGTATTTCATTCTTGTCTTTTGTGAGCCGCCTTTGTTGGCTAAATTACTGTAAAAACTTAACAATTTTTCGTAGTTCCCGACACTTCCAATTGGTAAAGTGTCAAACTAGAGGCGCACGGTTTCAATGAGTGTTTGTACAAACATAAGACACCATAGAGGTATGGTCCACTATTCTACGCCTCCTGGGCTTGGGCGATTTCCAGAATGAATTTAGATTAAGAAACTAGAAGAGTTGGCATATAAGGTTTAGTAAAATCCAACGGTGTGGACCTTGCTACTCTAGAAGGGACCATGGGTGTCACCTTAACAGATTCTTCAGAAAACAACTATTTTCAGAGTTCGGCTAGTAACAATTCCCCTGCCTGATGCTTGTGCCAAGCCATGAAGTACTGTTGTTTCGGCGTCAATGTCATAGGGGTGGGGAAAAGGTGGGAAGGAAGTGTATGGGTTAGCAAGTGGGGTGGATGGTATTAGGTGCGAGAAGGAGGAAGGAAATGGGAACATAGGGTTGAAGTTAGTACGGTGGGAACCGATGATTATGTGGTTATCATTAGGTGTGTTAAAGTGAAAGGGAAAGTATGGCAGATCATAGGGGAAACAGATGGATTTACCATTGGGTGAGCGGAAAGGTGAGTTACGGGCTCCGTTTATGCGGGTATCTCCTTCTGGCCCCGTAACGTAATTGTATCTCCACTATAACTACTTGCGTCTTCCACTACCACCTCATTCGTTTGCCTAAGTATATTACTCTGGGGTGTGTTAGCCATGAGATTGTTAGAGATTATGAGAACTGTTGTCTATCAAGAGCAAATATGGATGGCACCAATGTAGATACGAGCCTCAACCGAATCATATTCAACTCGACCGAGCTTCGATTTATGGGAATGATCTCCTTCAATCAACAGCCTATACACAATCAAACAACACCAGTTAATGCGTTACAGGGGGGAAGTCTCTCGGTAATAACCCTCCGACGTGAGAATAAGTAACTGGAAAATATTAAGTGTATAAGTAGGGAGGAAAACAATAAGAGTTTCAGGGTGTATTTGTGCCCCTCCTCTAGATCGTTCCTCTTTACCTCATATTTATAGTCATCCATTACGTATGCTTTCCATGTTATGTATCATGGTGGGAATGGTCCCAAAAGAGTTTGTTACATCATTAGGTCCCACCCCTCATGCGTTCAAGGGTGTGTTTAATCAACGGTTATGATTGGTGATAATTAGTTATAATGCTTTCCTTGGATGTAAGACACGTGTCATTTATTACCGTGGATTGTGTGACCGGGTTTTAATCACCTTTATTTGAGTTGGGTCCGGGTTTGTGGTAGAATCCGGGGCCCTATGTCAACAAAGATATTCATTGCAGAATCATCCTCGGTTCTCCTACTTGATAGGCACCAAAGAAGGCAAATATTAGTAAACTTAAAAATAAAACAAAAATTGCAAGGCAACGGTAGATTACTATATCGACACACCACGCAATCAGATCTGTTGGGCAAACTAAACATGAACCGAGACACAGAAATCATCACTCATTTCTAACTTAGGCTCTAAGAACACCATTTAAACTGGTCAAATTTAAACTAGCATGGAAGAATCAATTTAACTCATTGGATAAATCAACTACAAATTTCATACTTAAAACTCACTGTCTTCTTTCTTCTTCATTCTCACATTATATAGAGTATAACTAAAAACAAAAACAATCCCACGTAGCTTAGTTTTAGGATATAAAAACTGATTTAAAATAACTACCTATGTATAGGAAATAAAGAAAATAAATTAAACATTAATAGAAAATATAATTGCAAGTGGAGATAAAATGCATGAGTGTAGAAACATGGTTGCATCTGCATGGGTTGGTTCCAGGTTATGGTTCAGTTATCCAACCAGGTCAAATGAGCCCAAATGTGTCGCGGTTGTGTGGCCCCACGTTGTCCCGCTACTACTTCGATCGAATTAATGCTAGGATCTGTTGGCTTGAGAGGTTGTTATCACTCCCGCTACGATTGAGAAGGTATAATAGATTACAAATATCTCATAGAATGTATTATTTTAAATGTTGTAATATTATCCCAAAATATTAGTTAGAAAAGGTGACACTATTTGTAGTTTTATATATCCAACTAGGTTAAAAACCTATATATTACACCGGATTGAGAAAAAAATAATAAATTAAATATTAGTAATACAAGAGTTGTGATTTAATTATTTTAAAAATTAAAAATTCATATAAATAAGTAATTTAAGTGATAAAACAATAATATTGAAATTAAAAAGAGATTTATAACTCAATAGAACTTAAATTATAAAGGAAATAAATAACAAAATATCAAAGAAAATAAAACCAAACAATATGACTTGCTCAAACTTAAAATTTGGCAACATATAGTTTTGGTATAGTTTAATTATTACTCTTTAAAAGTAACACTATTATAAAATTAAATACGAAAAAATATCACATAATAGTAATCAAGTTTTAAAAATGTTTTAATTTGGTCACTCATGTGTATTTTTCTTAAATTGGACTACATCCCATCAAATCGAGTTATCATCGAATTTTCTTATATCAAGAAAGTAATGGAGGAGAATATGTGAGCGTCGGAATTTTTAATATATAAAATTATATTAAAAAATAAAATAACATGTTAATTATATTAAAAATAAAAAAGGTATCTAAAATTCCCGTCATCGTTCCACATCAACATCAAAAAAAAGAAAAGAATATTTTCTAATTGAAACAAAAAGAAATACATGCTAAAAACATGTTAAGACTTATAAAATAAAATATAAAAGTTGAGTGATCTACTTAGAACACTTTATAAACTTGAGTCATGTAACACCCGAAAACTTTAAAAAAATAAAGGTAAAGGAGCAAGTAGGATATTATTTTAAAAAGCAAGGGGTAAAAGTATACAAAGATCAAACCGGCCCATAATGAGATTTAAAAAGGAGAATGACCGCCCATACTCTCTCCCCATGCATTCAAATCATAATCATACGGCTAGAGTGAGAGAAAGAAACTCTCACCGGTTTTAGAGTGAGAAAGTGGAGAATTCTTCACAAGGTAAGATTTTCATGGTGATTCTTCATAGATTTAGTTGGGTTTAAGCTTCTGGACAGATCTCTATGTGTTTCTATGTGTTAAGTTTGAATGTTTACGTGTGTATAGGTGTTAGAACTCCAGGTTGCTCTCACGTTTGTAGTGGTTTGCTCGAATGCTGGTTAAGGTGAGTTTTAGATCCCCTCTTTCACACCTTTTCTACTTGTTTGGGGCTGATATGTTTATTAAAAAGATGTTTCTTAGCAAAACTATGATTTTCTATGAAAAAGATGACATTTTACTAATAATGCATGCTTTTCAATGATTCTGTGATGATAAATGGGTGTGCTAAGTGTAAATCTGATAGATCTTTGCTAAGTATATATTTAAAGGTGTTGTATGGAACTAGAATTCATATAAGCAGGATATAAGTGTTTAAACAACTGTTCGCTATGGGCTTTAGATGTCCGTTATGGACACTTGGAAAGGTTTTAATGCTGTCGATGTGGACATTAACTGTCCGCTATGGACACTTAAGTATTCTAGACTGTCCGCTTCAGGCTTTGGATGTCAACTATGGACACTTGGAAAGGTTTTAATGCTGTCTGCTGTGGACATTAACAGTCCGCTATGGACACTTAAGTATTCTAGACTGTCCGCTGTGGACACTTAAGTATTCATGAATGTTTGTTGTGGGCACATAAGTGTTAAGAGTCATCTGTTGTGAACCTTAGTCATCTGCTGTATGCCTTAGTGAACCTTAGTCATCCATTGTGATGCCTTAGTCATCCGTTGTGAACCTTAGTCATCCGCTGTATGCCTTAATGAACCTTAGTCATCCGCTGTAATGCCTTAGTCATCTGCTGTGAACCTTAGTTATCTACTATGGACTTTGGTCATCCGCTATGGAATTTGTTCATCCGCTGTGGACTTGTTCATCCGCTGTGAACACTTAGGTTTATCCTGAAATTTAGGGAATATAGTTTAAGTGATTAGTACTAATGTTCTAATGGATGATATGTTTGCTATATGTATTTAATGTTATGATCTTTTTATGGGCTGCTGTTATGAATAATTATTACCATTTCATGTTATGTGATTATAAGACAATGGATATTTTAAAATTATTATTCATAATCAAGTGGACATAAAGGAATAAATGAACACAGTGAAACCTAATAAATACTACCCCCAGGCCCTTATGATGAATGAAAAGCCTTGCAAGAAAAATGGATGGAGATGCACGACCATGTGGTCGTTAGCTCAATTGATGTGCGGTTGTTTCAGCCTATGAGGATGCACATCTGGGGTCTAATCCTTGTGATTGACCAATGAATGAATGAATGGGACCTGTATTCATGAGCAGGCTTCGTGCCTAGCAGTGTGGGTCAACAGTCAGGGGTTAACTACCATGATAAATGTGTACTGGTAGGGGTTTGGCATTTGTTGCCAACCATATGATGTAGGCTATTGCTTTGTGCAATCCTATTTAATGAAAGAGAAAGATAATGAAAGAAATAATGATAATGAAAGCCTTAATGAATGTTATCAGTCAATTTGACTGTTATGTATTATGGATGGGTGATCACTAAAAGAAGCTTTCAAAATGTATATTTTTATATATTAACAAAACTAGAATTCACTTTGCAACACTAACTTTATATGCATATCAGTTGGCAGGTAATAAGGTTGCTGGGGATGGCCCGAAGATGGAGCTACTTGGCAAATAAAGACTGGCATCCATGTTTATGAAGAACAATGTTTTTTGTCTTGTAATACAACTAAATGTTAGTTTTTAAACCTAGTAACATTGATGTATTTTTTTTTGCAAAAATTATTATTAATGCATGAAATGGATTTGTTAAGTTATTTTGCGGCAATGATTTTCCTATTTTAATGTATTTCAATATGTATTGTGCTATGAATGACCAACTACGGGGTCTTCCAAGATCGGGACCTTACAAGTTGGTATCAGAGCCAAAGTTTAAGAGAATTGGGTTGTTATTTTCAAAATCTAAACTTAAATTGAATATGGGACCAAATGAAGGGATGTCAAAGAAAGAGACTGCTAAAGGGTGCAACTATGGGGCGTTTCAGAGATGCAAGCCCCTAACCTTCGACGGTAATGGTAATGCCACTGCCGCTCACCGTTGGGTTTGGGAGATGGAAGCAGTTCTGGACATCAGTGAGTGTCAGGAAGATCAGAAGGTGAAGTTTGCCGCCTATTCTTTCGTTGACTCGGCACTATGCTGGTGGGACAACATTGTCCAAGCCGAGGGAAAAGGATCAATAGCGAAAATGAAGTGGTCGGAGTTGAAGGAGTTGATGCTGGAGGAGTACTGTCCATATCGAGAGTTGGACATAATTGAGAAGGAGTTCTTGTATTTGGAGGCCGGGAACATGACTTATCAAGAGTAGACCTCCAAGTTCAACGAACTTGCAAGACCGGTGCCAGACATGGTAACGCCTGTGTCCAAGAAGATCAAAAGAGACATGCAAGGCTTGCCAGTGGATATCAGGAGGAACATGATCGCCGCTACACTGAGCATGTTTAGGTCAGTGGTGGATTTGGCGGGAAGGTTATATGATGAGAGGAAACCAGCTCCAGTTCAGAAAAGACTAAGAAGTAGGGTTGGAATAGGAACAAGAATGGAAAGAGGTTCAGGAATGACAACTACAGGATTGGGGGAAAGAAGATGAGAATCGACGACCGTCGCACAGAGCAGAGGAAGGGGAACGATCGAAGGGAGTGTAAGAAGTATGGGAAGAGTCATATGGGTGAATGAAGAGTGGGAATGAATATGTGTTTCAAATATGGGGGTGAAGGCCATTATGCTAAGCGGTGCAGGATACTGAGATGTTACCAATACGGTGAGATAGGCCACTTGGGCCGGGATTGCAAGAAGGGTGGAGCAGGAAGCTCGGGAATCAAGGTGATAGGAGAAAAGGAAAGAGTTACAACACTAAGGCGAAGGCAAGGGCATTCAACATGACCAGGGAGGAAGCCAGAGTAGACCCTGAGGTAGTTTCAGGTATGTTTTTGGTAAACCAAATATAGCTTCTATGCTCTTCGATGTGGGTGCTAGTAAGAGCTTTGTATTTACTTCTTTTTATCATTTGATGCTTGGTAAGAGTAGGAAGATAGATGTGCCCTTCCATGTTGAGACTGTGATAGGAAAATCTACCAAAGTGACTGATATGATTGACGATTGCCTTATAGAATTAGACAGTCATAGGTTTCCTGCTAGATTGTATGTGATGGCCCTAGGAGGTTTTGATGTGGTGTTAGGAATGGATTGGTTGGCGACATACGAAGCATATATCATGTGCCGGAAGAAGATGATTCGTCTAATTGCACCCGAAGGTAGTTCGGTTACGGTTCACGGAGACAGGGAATTCGTCATTCCGCGAGTGATATCTATGATGATGGTAGCAAAGTTTTTGAGACGAGGGTGTGGTGCTTACCTGACTTATATGAAGGATGTGGATTCGATAGTGCCTTAACTTTTGGAAGTGCCGGTGGTATGTGATTTTCCCGATTTGTTTCCGAAAGATCTGTAGGGGTCCCACCCGATAAAAAAATCGAATTTCAGATTGTCTTGATACTATGAGCACAACCCGTCGCCAAGGCACCATACCAGTTGGCTCCATCCGAGCTTAAGGAACTGATGTCGTTACTGCAAGATCTTTTGGATTAGGGCTTCATTCGACCAAGCATCTCTCCATGGGGTACTCGGGTTTTATTCGTGAAAAAGAAGGACGGTAGTATGAGGATGTGCATCGACTACCGTGAGCTAAACAAGTTGACTGTGAAGAACCGTTATCCGTTACTGAGGATTGCAGACGTGTTCGATCAGCTCCAGGGTGCTAGTTGGTTCTCAAGGATAGACCTTCGATCGGGTTACCAGCAATGGAAATCCCCAAGAATGCCATCCGAAATCTGTAGTTTCCTGGGTTTGGCAGGTTACTACAGAAGATTTATTCAAGACTTCTCCAAGGTGGCATCCCCGTTGACTAAGCTGACTCGCAAGGATGTGAAGTTCGAATGGGGTTCAGATCAGGAGGGTGCCTTTCAAGAGTTGAAGATGAGGTTAATCCAAGCCTAGTCTTGATGTTGCCTGAAGGGAATGATGACTTTGTGGTATATTCAGATGCTTCACATTCAGGCTTAGGTTGCGTGTTGATGTAACGGGGGAAGGTTATAGCCTACGTGTCTTGGCAGTTGAAGATCCATGAGGTTAACTACCCTACTCATGATTTGGAGTTGGCGGCTATGGTCTTTGCGTTGAGGATTTAGAGGCACTGCTTGTACGGGAGGAAGTGAATCATCTTCACAGACCACAAGAGCTTAAAATATTTCTTCGAACAAAAGGATCTTAACATGAGGCAAAGAAGGTGGTTAGAGTTGATCAAGGACTACGGTTACGAGATTCACTATCATCCGGCCAAGCCAAACGTGGTTGCTGATGCCCTTAGTCGAAAGGAACGACCTGAACTGATTCGGGTGAAGGCTTATCAGCTGGTTGTGACGCCCAATGTCATGGGTCAGATTTGCAAGTTTCAAGATAAGGCACTAAAGGATGATAGGATCAACTCTGAGCGGATGAAAGGACAGACATTGGATTTAAGGGAAAACACTCTTGGTGTTAGAACCCGATTCTAGCGGATGTGGATTCCTCGCTACGGGATCTAAGGGGAAGGATTATGGATGAAGCTCATAAAACTTGGTATTCCATCCATCTTGGTACTACCAAGATGTATCATGACCTAAAGAAGGATTATTGGTGGCCGGGGAGGAAGCGTGATATGGTGGAGTATGTGAGTAAGTGCCTGACGTGTTTGCAAGTAAAGGCAGAACATCAGAAACCATACGGGAAGATCCAACCCTTGGATATACCCGAATGGAAGTGGGAACACATCATGATGGACTTCATCATGAAATTGCCTCGTACGGCGAGAGGATGTGATACCATTTGGGTGATTGTAGACCGCTTGATGAAAAGTGCCCACTTTTTACCGATCCGAGAGACTTACTCATCGGAAAGGTTGGCGGATCTGTTCATCAAGGAGATTGTAACTCGTCATGATGTACCAGTGTCCATTGTTTCTAATAGGGACACCCGGTTCACATCCAAGTTTTAAAAGAAATTCCATGATGCGATGGGGACGAGGTTACACATTAGCACAGCTTACCACCCTCAGACAGATGGTCAATCAGAAAGAACCATTCAGAGTTTGGTGGACATGCTCCAAGCATGCATTATTGACTTTGGTGGAAGTTGGGATGAGCACCTACCATTGGTAGCAAAGGATAGGCAAAAGTCCTACGCTGATAAGAGAAGAAGGCCGGTTGAGTTCCAAGTAGGAGATAGGATGATTTTGAAAGTGTCTCTATGGAAAGGAATCATTCGTTTCTGAAAAACAGGGAAATTGAGCCCAAGATATATTGGGCCATTCAAAATCATTGCCAGAGTTGGTGAGGTGGCATATAGGTTAGAACTTCCTATTGATTTGCATGGGATTCATCCTATGTTCTATGTATCACATTTACAAAAGTGCTTAGTGGAAGGTGATGTGGTTATCCCTCTCACGGACATTGAGGTTGATGAAAGGTTGAATTATGTGGAACAAGCAGTAGCTATTTTGGACCGTAAGGAGAAACGGTAAAAGAATAAAGTAACTAGTCAAGTAAAAGTACAGTGGAAGCATCGCAAAAGATCTGAGGCCACTTAGGAATCGGAGGAAGAAATGAGATAGCACTACCCTGATCTCTTTAAGGAGTGACAGGTTTCGGGGACGAAACCTATATAAGGGGGGTGGACTTGTAACACCCGAAAACTTCAAAAAAAGAAAGGTAAAGAAGCAAGTGGGATATTATTTTAAAAAACAAGGGGTAAAAGTGTACAAAGGTCAAACCGACCTATAATGGGGTTTAAAAAGGAGAATGACCGCCCATACCCTCTCCCCGTGCACTCAAATCATACGGCTAGAGTGAGATAAAGAAGCTTCCACCGGTTCTAGAGTGAGAAAGTGGAAGAATTCTTCAAAAGGTAAGATTTTCATGATGATTCTTCTCAAATTTTGTCGGGTTTAAGCTTCTGGACAGATCTCTACGTATTTCTATATGTTAAGTTTGAATGTTTACATGTGTATAGGTGTTAGAACTCTAGGTTGCTCTTGGATTTGTAGTGGTTTGCTCAAAAGCTGGTTAAGGTAAGTTCTAGATCCCATCTTTCACATCTTTTCTACTTGTTTGGGGCAGATATGTGTATTAAAAAGATGTTTCTTAGCAAAACTATGTTTTTCTATGAAAAATATGATTTTTTTACGAATAATTCATGCTTTTCAATGATTTTGTGATGATAAATGGGTGTGCTAAGTGTGAATCTGATAGATTTATGCTAAGTATACGTTTAAAAGTGTTGTATGGAACTAGAATTAACATAAGCAGTACATAAGGGTTTAAACAACTGTCCGCTGTGAGCTTTGGATGTCCGCTGTGGACACTTGAAAAAGTTTTTAATGTTGTCCACTGTGAACATTAACGGTCCGCTGTGGACACTTAAGTATTCTAGACTGTCCGATGTGGGCTTTGGATGTCCGCTGTGGACGCTTGGAAAGGTTTTAATGTGTCCGCTGTGGACATTAACGGTCCGCTGTGGACAATTAAGTATTCTAGACTGTCCGTTGTAGACACTTAAGTATTCATGAATGTCCGTTGTGGGCACTTAAGTGTTAAGAGCCATCCGCTGTGAACCTTAGTCATCTTTTGTATGCCATAGTGAACCTTAGTCATCTGCTGTGATGCCTTAGTCATCCGCTGTGAACCTTAGTTATCTACTATGGACTTTGGTTGTCCGCTGTGGAATTTGTTCACCCGCTGTGGACTTGTTCATCAGCTGTGAACACTTAGGTGTATCCTGAAATTTTGGAAATAGAGTTTAAGTGATTAGTACTAATGTTCTAATGGATGATATGTTTGTTATATGTTTTTAATGTTATGATCTTTTTATGGGCTGTTGTTATGAATAATTATTACCATTTCATGTTATGTGATTGCAAGACAATTGATATTTTAAAAGTATTATTCATAATCAAGTGGACATAAAGGAATAAAAGAAGACAGTGAAACCTAATGAATACTATCCCCGGGCCCTTATGATGAATAAAAAGCCTTGCAAGCAAAATGAATGGAGGTGCACGACCATGTTGTCGTTAGCTCAACTGATGTGCGGTTGTTTCAGCCCATAAGGATGGACATCTGGGGTCTAATCCTTATGATTGACCAATGAATGAATGAATGGGACCTGTATTCATGAGCAGGCTTCGTGCCTAGCAGTGTGGATCAACTATCAGGGGTTAGCTACCATGATAAACGTATACTGGCAGGGGTTCGGTATTTGTAGCCAACCATATGATGTAGGCTCTTGCTTTGTGCAATCCTAGTTAACGAAAGAGAAAGATAATGAAAGAAAGAAAGATAATGAAAGCCTTAATGAATGTTATCAGTCAATTTGACTGTTATGTATTATGGATGGGTGATTACTAAGGGAAGCTTTCAAAATATATATTTTTATATATTACCAAAACTAAAACTCACTCAGCAATGCTGACTTTATATGCATATCAGTTGGTAGGTAATGAGGTTGCTGGGGATGGCATGAAGATGGCAGGTAAAGACTGGCATCCATGTTTATGCAGAACAATATTTTTTGTCTTGTAATACAACTAAATGTTAATTTTTGAACCTAATAACAATGATGTATTTGTTGGCAAAAATTATTATTAATGCATGAAATGGATTTGTTAAGTTATTCCGCTGCAATGATATTCCTATTTTAATGTATTTAATATGTATTGTGCTATGAATGACCAACTGTGGGGTTTTCTGGGATCGGGGTCTTACAATTTACCTAATTGGAACACTTTTGAAAGTTAGTTACTATTTTACAAAGTTACTACATGTAAAAAAATAGTTTCTGCTAGTATTATACACACAAAAAAAGAACACTATCATATTTTTATTGATTATATCAATAAGACTTCAGTCAATTAAATTACCTAGTATTATTTAAGTAGCTCACTTCAATAATTTAAAAGATGTCTTCATGATGAATTTCACTTACAACTTTATTATTAAAATAAGTATATATTTTTAGTTGCATTAACAAAAACAATCATATAATTTTGAAATTTGAATGTTACATAACAAAATATAAATATAAGCATTGACTGATGAGGTTATATATGTAGTTTTTGAGTCAATTAAGTTTATAACTTATAAAGAACCAATTGTCAAATTTTAGACAAAAGATGTGTATCCACGCGTTATTACAGTAGATTTATGCATATGTGTAAGCAATTATTTATAGTTATATAATTAAGTTAATCATTCGCTTCTATTTCAGACTTCTAGTTAAAGATTATGTCTAGTGAATGTTTTAACCCAAACCGTTACTCCTTTGTAAAAATTATAAATAAACTAACTGTTAAAATATAAAATTATTTTTTTTAAATCATTTATATTAAAATGCTTGGTAACTATACTAATTAATCATATATACTTGTGTGTTTCTAAAATCCTTTTAAAATATAATGTATGATTACTCAATCATTAAAAAAATTAAAAGAGTGAATAATTAAAAACCAAAGAAAAATATATATTTAATGTATGTTTGTTTTAGGATATTTTAGTCAAAGAGAAAAGTAGGCAGCTAATGACTAAGCTAGAAACGAGAGAATATCTTTATGGTCTAATATTTTTAAGGTAAGATCTTGTTGGTTTGTTGTATGTAGGGGCGTTAATCGGTTTTTGTTTGAAGGTGTTTTCAGAAACCTAAATAGAACAATATTCATGCATTTTTAAAATCTAACCGATAACTTATAAATTCGAATTCCATTTGCTTTGAAAAAAGCTAGATGCCATTATTTGTTATTAGACTATGTTTTGCTAAATAAGGTTGGGCTGATATTCTACTTGTTTTTAAGTCAGTCAATCAATCAATCTTTTGAGTTTACATTTATGCAATTTGTCATTCTATTAATTTCAATTCAGTAATCAACCTAGTTGACTTAAACATTAATCACAAATTCCCTGTGATTCGACACCCTACTTCCCTTTACTATTAAGGGTAATAGACACACTTCATTACTTATTTTTTACCGACCAAACGACATCGATCAAAATGGCGCCGTTGCCTGGGAATTTGTGCGCTTAGTGATTAGTTTAGTTTAGTTGATAAAAAGTTTTAAAAAAAATCCAAAAATAATTTTCATTTTAGTTTTTGCTTTTTTGTTTAAAGTCGGTGTTACGTGTGGTTTTGCTTTGTTTGTGTTGTGCAGGTGATTCTACATTGCATGCATCACACAAGAGGATCAGGAAAGACTTTCCCATTGGTTTTCGATCCTGAGATTGAGAAAACTGCTCGTCACAATCGAATTATTCATAGGACAGGAATGCCTCCAAGCCCACAAAGTACCAAAATGGAGGATACAAGCAATCCATCAAAGAAACCTATTGATCCACCACCATCGGGTCAACCATTCTCAGGGACAACAGGTCAAAGCACAACCCCGGCTGATTCGGGTTTATTCTCAACAACATTCACAACCACTCAAGAAACAAGTCCGATACTACCACGTCCTACTTTCACACAACCTGAGACTCAACCTGCTATTACCCGAGTTGACACTAATTATACCTCACCATATGTGAGGATAGTAGATGAAGGCCCCTCAGTTCAACAGCATCAATCCAGCAACAACCTTTTCTCACAGCAGCAACCACCATAGTTTCAGTCACCCCCACTAAAATTTACACAACATACTTCAGGGGTAAATTATGGTGGAGGTCCGTATGGATATGAAGAAGATTATAAAAATTATGAAGAGTAACTAGAGAATAGGTTTGATTATATAGGCAGCAGCGGATTGCATGGAGAGGGTATTGACATTGGTATTGGCACAAGTGCAGGATTTGGTGGTGATAGAATAAACCCAGAAGGAGTTAGGTATCCATAACAACAGACTGAACCAGTAATTCCGAGGTACCAAGCTCCTCCTCCTCAACAACAACAACAACAACAACAGGGGCCTAGACTAAGAGGACCTCCAGTAAATAGGGGACCACAGCTGATTGCACCACAAGGGGTACCAAGAAGGGTAAATCAAGGTCTTGTGAGGGGGATTGAACGCCATTTCAGACCAGCACTCGCAGTGAATCCATCACCAGTAGTTCTTCCAGTTTACCAGGGAAGATCATTCGAAGTGAGATCCCACTCAATCCAAAATTTTCCTAAGTACCATGGAGTGGCAGCTGAAGAACCTTACTAACATTTGGCAGCTTATGATGCAAGATGTAACACCATTGGAGGATAGGGATTTACTCCAGAAGAAGTCAAATTGGTTCTCTTTCAGTTTACACTAGAGGATAAAGCACAACAATGGTTTCAATCTTTACCATCTGCATTTATATTCACCTGGCAAGATATGCAACAGCAGTTTTTGAATGAGTTCTTCACAAATAAGAGAACTAGTGATGCAAGGAAGAACATAAGGGGTTTTACACAAGCATCAGGTGAATTGTTTCATGAAGCTTATACCAGGTCCAAAATGATGATCAAGAATTGTCCTCATCATGGTATAGACGACTGGGAACTATTGAATTCCATCCTTGAAGGACTGTCACCAAAAGACCTGCAGAATTTGAATTCTATTTCTAATGGGACATTTGGTACAAATGATGAAGCCGTAGATTGGGAATATTTAGAAAGGATGTCAACCAATTCAAAGAGGCAAGTCCAAGTTGGTAGAAGAGCAAGACATCCGGTTGTTAAAGCAGTTGCTAGCGCTACAGTTGAACATGACAGGTTGAGTAAAATAGAGCAACAACTGGCGCAGCTCAGTTCTGGAGTGCAAAGTAGTGGTCAAGTTTATGAAGTATGTGTTGTATGTGAGGAACTAGGCCATTTGGCTGAGCAATGCCCTCATGGAGAAATTGGATATGAAGAAGTGAATCAGTTGCAAGGAGGTAGCAGGAGTTATGATATAAACTCCAACACTTACCATCCAGGCCTCAAAAATCATCCGAATCTCATGTATGGAAATTCTAATAATCAATCTAATCCAAATTTTCAAGGAAGTGGGCAAAGAACATGACAACAATATCAACCCTGTTCTCAGAATGGTCAAGGAGGTTACCAACGGTCCTATCCTCCACCAAGTAGTCAAGGAACTTCCAGTGCAGTTGGAATCAATGAGGTCTTAGAGATTCTTAAGAGGATGGAGCAAAAGATAGAGCTCCATGACAAGGCCATCCAATCAGTAACAACTCAAATAGGACAAATGGCAACCGAGTTACATGAAATTAAGAAGAGTAGTGGGATGCTGCCAAGCAATACAAAGGTCAACCCAACTTACCAGTATTCGGGAACAAAGACTACAAAGCAGAATCCAGTTGGTCAGGTAAGTATACTTCGTTCTGGTAAGGTATATGATAATAAGGTTAATTCACCATCACTTAAAACCTATACGGATGGGGAAGTGGTAGATTTTGGCCCTGATGGTGAAACTGATGGTGAGGGGGAACCTGTAATAAAAGTGAAACCAACAAAAAAGTGACTTTTCAAGAAACATCAAAATCGAGCACTAACATAGAAGCTCCTAAAGCTAAGGAAAAGGAGACTGCTCCTTTTCCTAAAGCTTTGGAAAGCCAAAAGAAAGTCACTTCTAAAAGAAAAAGGGGCCCACAACAAGAGAAAATGTGGGAAGTGTTTAAACAAGTAAAAAATAATTTACCCTTAATTGATGCAATTAAACAGGTTCCCGCCTATGCTAAATATCTCAAGGATTTTTGCACCCAGAAACGGCACCATAAGTTTCCTAAGAAACTTGATCTGACCGAACCAGTTAGTGCCGTTTTGACTGGGTCCCTTCCACTAAACTACAAGATCCAAGAATGCCTTTAATATCTATCCAAGTTGGTGATTTTAAAATGTCAAGGGCATTATTGGATCTTGGAGCTAGTGTAAGCATCCTTCCCGGGAGTTTGTACGATCAATATGATTTTGGTCCACTGCGTCAAGCTGACACTACTGTAGTGTTAGCTGATTTGACCCTTAAACTCCCAAGAGGGATCGTGCGAGATGTAATTGTTAAGGTTGAGGAGTTTTATTATCCTGTTGATTTTTTGGTATTGGATTATATGTCTGCTGATAAAACAAAACAACCAAATGTGATTTTAGGTCGACCTTTCTTAGCCACTGCACATGCTTTGATTGATTGTGGCAGTGGTACTGTTGATATGACATTTGGTAATAGAAAGATCAGATTAAATGTTTTTTCAAATGGATCTAACTCTATGGTTGATGATGAATGCTTCATAGCAGACGTCATTGACAGGTGCATCCCTCACTATGGGGATGACACCACAGAGATGTGTTTTGTTTGTGACAGGTTTGAGCAGGAACAAGAGCTGATGGAAGAATTAAAGAGTGTGGAAATGATGGCATTTAAAGAAGGTAGGCCTCCATGGACACAGCATGTGGAGAACTTACCTTAGGAGATTTCATCTGGGTTGAAGCCATCATTAATTAGTCCACCAAAGGTTGAATTGAAGGATCTGCCAAAGCACTTGAAATATGCATTTCTAGGTGAGGACCAAACTCTCCCTGTTATTATTACAGCAGATCTGGATGAAAAGCAAGAGGAAGCATTGTTGGAGGTGTTAAAAGATCACAAGGCAGCCATTGGTTGGACAATAGCGGATCTGAATGGTATAAGCCCATCTATTTTAATGCACAAGATTATCACTGACGAGGATGCTAAACCCGCAAGAGATGCTCAAAGAAGATTGAATCCTAACATGCGTGAAGTAGTTAAGAAAGAGGTGATCAAGTGGTTGGATGCAGGGATCATCTATCCCATTTCAGATAGTGGTTGGGTGAGTCCAACCCAAACAGTACCCAAGAAAGCTGGCATTCAGGTAATTAAGAGTGAACAAGGTGAGCAATTAGCCACCCGGCCTGTAACCGAGTGGCGTATTTGTATTGATTACTGGAAATTGAATCAGCCACCTCAAAGGATCATTTTTCTTTTCCCTTTATTGACCAAATCATTGAGAAGTTATCAGGTCAGAAATTTTATTGTTTCTTAGATGGATATTCAGGTTATAACCAAATAGCTATACATCCTGACCACCAAGAAAAGACCACATTCACATGCCCCTATGGTACATTTGCATTCAGGCGAATGCCATTCGGGCTATGTAATGCCCCAACCACCTTTCAAAGGTGCATGATGAGTATCTTTTCCAATATGGTTGGGGATTCCCTAGAGATCTTTATGGATGATTTTTCAGTTTTTGGCCCGTCTTTTGAGTCATGTTTAAATGAATTGTCTAAAGTGCTTAAAATATGTGTTGAAACGAATTTGGTCTTGAGTTAGGAAAAGAGTCATTTCATGGTAAAAGAGGGTATTGCTTTGGGTCATGTTGTGTCCGAAAAAGGAATGGAGGTGGATAGGGCAAAGATACAAGTTATATCTACATTGCCACCTCCAACCAATGTTAAAGGGGTTCGGTCATTTTGGGTCATGCGGGGTTTTATCATAGGTTTATTAAGGGATTTAGTGTCATCACAAAACCTTTATGTAACCTACTTTTGAAAGATGTACCATTTGATTTTAATGAAGAATGTTTGAAATCTTTTAAATTGCTTAAAGAACAATTGGTACAAGCCCCGATATTGCAATCACCGGATTGGACAATTCCATTTGAAATTACGTGTGATGTAAATGATTTTGCTATCGGGGCTGTTTTGGGTCAACGGGTGGATAAGAAACCCGTTGCCATATACTATGCAAGCAAAACTTTTTCTAATGCTCAGTTAAATTACACAACAACAGAAAAAGAGTTACTTGCAGTAGTATATGCTTTGGATAAATTTAGATCTTACATATGGGGTAGTAAAGTAATTGTTTACTCTGATCACAGTGCGCTCAAATACCTCATGGCGAAGAAGGATGCCAAGCCTCGCCTAATTCGGTGGATCCTTCTATTACAAGAGTTGGGTTTGGAAATCCGTGACAAAAAGGGTAGTGAAAATGTTGTAGCTGATCATTTGTCACGAGTTATTCATGAGAACGATACTTCTGATGACCAGGAGATCAATGAGAAATTCCGTGATGAATTTCTAATGTCTGTTTCTACAGGACCATGGTATGCTAACTTTGCTAATTTTTTAGTTACAGGTGAAATTCCGGAGCCATGGTCTAAGAGCAAGAAGTAGAAGTTTTAGCATCGAGTAAGAGAGTACATCTGGGAGGAGCCAGACCAATTCAAGATTGGAGCTGATCAAGTGATTCGTAAATGTGTACCCGATGAAGAGTTTCAAAGTATGCTGAGACATTTGCTTACATCCGCATGCGGGGGCCATTTCAGTGGACACAAAATAGCACAAAAAGTGCTAGCTAGTGGGCTTTATTGGCCAACAGTTTTTAAAGATGCATTAGAGTTTGCTAGGCATTGTACAAATTGTCAAAAGATGGGTAGCATTTCTAGAAGGAATGAGATGCCCATGCAACCGATTCTAGTTGTAGACATCTTTGATGTTTGGGGAATCGATTTCATGGGCCCATTCCCAAACTCTTATGGCAATTTTTACATTTTGGTGGCGGTGGATTATGTGTCTAAATGGATCGAAGCAATCGCCACCAAAACCAATGATCATGTAGTAGTTTGCAAATTTGTTCAATCAAACATTCTTACATGTTTTGGAATTCCCCGTGTGATCATAAGTGATGGGGGTTATATTTCAAAAACTTTAAATTTGGCAAACTACTCAAACGATATGGTATGGATCATAGGATTGCAACACCATATCACCCACAAACCAATGGGCAAGTCGAAGTGTCCAATAGGCAAATTAAAGAGATTTTGCAAAAGACCGTACGACCCGACCGAAAGGATTGGGCCATTCGTTTGGATGATGCTTTATGGGCATATCGTACGACCTACAAAACACCCATTGGCACTACACCTTATCGATTGGTTTATGGGAAAGGATGTCATTTACCTGTTGAGTTAGTTCATAGGGCTTTATGGGCTATTAAAGAAGTTAACATGGATTATGATACTGCAGGTAATTTGAGAAAGTTAACATTGACTGAGCTTGAGGAACTCAGAGATGATGCTTATGAGACAGTTGTTGCTTACAAAGCAAAGACAAAAGCTGTGCACGATGCAAAGATCAAGTTACAGAAGTTTGATGTGAACCAAAGGGTGTGGTTATACGATTCCATACTTAAGCTATTTCCTGGTAAGCTTAAGAGCAAGTGGACGGGCCCGTATCTGGTTAAGAGAATAGGTAAATATGGTGAAGTGGAAATCGAAGATTTGGATGATCATTTGAGACAAGTTGTCAATGGACAACGCTTGAAGCCATATTTGGATGTTAATGACATCAATGGACCGTCAAAGCAATCTGAGAGCTTTGCTATAAGCATCTCGAATAATGAAACTAACAACTAAAACCCAGGTATCAAGTCTGGCTGAAGACTATAAATTTAGCGCTTCCGGGAGGCAACCCGTGGTGTGTCTTTTCTTTTGTGTTCGTATTTTGTTTTATTCGATTAGATTTTCTTGTGTTTTGTTTGGTTTTATTATGGTTTAACAAGTTTTGCAGGAAACCCGCAGTCAAACGTAAGTGTGGGGATGTTTACCCGCTCAGGTACGTTGAAGTTAAAGTCGGGGATGACTTTTTTTCTAAAGAGGGGGTGGGGTGAAAACAAGGTTTCTTTAGTTACAAGAACTTTGTGGGTGTGTTCCCTAGAAACCCTCACGAGACTTCACTCGTCCACTCGGGTCTACCGAGGGGTTTAAAAGGCTTGTTGCATATGCTAAATGCAACCGTGATTCCTACGAAAGTGAGTTAGGTTTATTTTTGTTTTGAAGTCATGAACGGAAAGTGGATTATGATATACACTTGTTTTTGTGGAAATAGTTAGCCAAAGGAAATTGGAATTGTATGATTTTGAAGTGTTAATTTTGACACAATGTGAGAAGCTTGCTTCTACATACTTTTAGATATCTTGCTGGTAATTGTTGCTAGCTTTGGAGAGGTATTTGGGCAAGTCTAGGATCTTATCAGTTGGTGAATGCAATTACAGGTGCATCTATTTCTAATTTTTGTTCATGACTTTAGTTAGTATGGTGTGTTTGTTTTGTTTTATTTTTCTTGTTTTTGATGTGTCTGCTTAGTCTTACTTGGGTAACAATGTGAATGTAATGGTTGTAACGTGTTATGGTAATGATGTAGTTTGATGTGCCATTCCCGTAGATATAAAAAAAGTCGGTTTTTAGACATTGAGGGCAATGTCTACTTTAAGTGTGGGGATGGGGTAATTAAAAAAAAATTGGTGAAATTGAAATTTTTAATTTGTTTTTGGGCGAATCTCAATTGTGCATGAAAACTGGAATTCGTCAATGTAAATCAAGATCTTTTAAGTAACTTGTGCATAAGTAGTAGTCCTTAGTCATGGTTGGTTAAAAAAAGGATAATAAAAGATTATGAATTATTAGAAGTGTCTACCCGGGGGTAATAAGCTGGCGGGTTGGATTTTGTGCATGCTTCATATCGGCAACCCTATTCCACACAATTTTTGGTGAGATGTTTGAGCCTTTTTATATGAGCATTAGAATATTATTAGGAATGATTGCTCAATTTTCTTTTGTGTGAATTACCAGATAAATTCATGATTCTAGAACTTGCCTAATAGATACATTTCGAGACCACAAACTAAGTTATTACACAAAGATGAGTAAGGCATTAGGATTAACCCATTGTTTTTTTTAGCCTTTTTATGTGTTTATTTCCTACCCAACAATATTCCTTTAGAAACCCTGTAGAACCCCAACCTTTCGTTTTGTCAACCCATATATGTTAACCCTGTGAGCCTTTTAAACCTAGCGTTTCTTGTTACCCATGTAGTGGAATCCTTCAGATATTGCTAAGTGTGTTAGTTGTTTGCATTATTTTTATGTTTAGAAAAAATTGAAAAAAAAGAAAAATGAAAAGAAAAGAAAGAGTTATGAGTATGGGTGAACAAAGTGCCCAAGTTTTGTTAGTTGAGTATTGTTGAGTCAGAAGAATAACGGGTCAACTTTACCCGAATTGTGAGTAGTTATTAGTAGTTGTTATAGCATATCTAATTGGATTCCATTACCATTTTAGCCACTTTTAAATTCCTTTTCCACACCCTAACCCTAGCCTAATGTTACAACCCTTGTAAAGTCCTTATGATTTGTGCATTTACTTGCGTTAAGTGGTGGAGTTATGATTGTTAGGTAAGCTTATGGTAATTGTGTTTCTTTTCTTGGTTTGAGAGTACTATAGAAATATACTAGTGCATCTTTCACTAGTCCAGAAATTAAACCGAGAGGAGTGACACTTGTGAGGGGTGTGTTGCATGCATTGGGAAAACACTTAAGCTTATTAGGCCCGGGTAGATGATTCTTAATTCATGGTCTGAAAAAAATTGTAGTGCTTTTGATTTTATGATTGAACCGGGTATGACTTTGAACCTTAGCTAGCATTTGTGAAGAAATGGGGATTGTTTTTGTCTAAAGAAGGTTTAGTGTTACAAGCGAGTTTGCTTGAGGACAAGCAAATGTCAAGTGTGGGGATATGATGATTGGTAAATATGCATGCACTTATTATAGATGATATTGCACTTTTAATATATTTTATATGTCAAACAATATTACTTTGTTGCGTGTTTGAATTGTAGGTTAAATGAAGCTTATCAGACTTTATTTGAGAATGATACAAAGGATACCAAGACTACAGGTTGAAAGGTGCTGAAAATAAAGAAAACTATGCAACTTGCAAGGAGGCTGTAAGCTACGGCCTCCGGCCGTAACTTACGGCCCTGTGCGAAGACCGTCTGTGAACCCCGTAAGACAGAAGGTTTGGCCGTATGGTTGATGGTAGGCCGTAACCTACTGCCTATAGGCCGTAAGTTACGGTCTAACGCGATATTTTGAGGGTTGTTTCAAATTTCAAAACCTATTTAAACCCTAACATTAGGGTTTCAAAAGGGGACTGGCCTCTAGCCTCTAAGGACGAACAAGGACGATTTTCCACTTTATTTTCCATCATTCCAAGCTTCCAATTCATCAATCCATCACGAATCATGCCTTTCTACATGAGATTTGAAGATCAATACATAACCATGAGCGGCTAATTCGTTTAGTAGTTGCTCCCGGGTGAAAGATTCTTGTAAGACAATTATTTGTTTTGTTTAATTGAGTTGTTTTTCTATTTTATATTCTAAATTGAAATCAGTGATTTGAAGTTGTTGAATGTTTGCAATTCTAATTGATTGGTTCAGTTTTCAGTATTGTCACTGTCTACTCATAAAAATTAGTCTCTTGTAATTATTTAACAAGTATATGATCATTATATAGAAATCACTTGTCGTGATTCATCTTAATCGAATAGAACTAATATTGTCTTCGAATCTGAATCCCGGGAATGACTGCCCTTTTTAATTAATTGTTAATTCATCTTTCATATTACATTACTTGTTTTTAAGTCAATCAATCAATCAATATTTTGAGTTTACATTTATGCAATTTGTCATTCTATTAATTTCAATTCAGTAATCAACCTAGTTGACTTAAACATTAACCACAAATTCTCTGTGATTCGACACCCTACTTCCCTTTACTATTAAGGGTAATAGGCACACTTTATTACTTATTTTTGACCTACCAAACGACATCGATCAAGGCTAAAACATTTATTTACTTTTATTAGTTACAGAGTAAAACGTCATTTTCGTCCCTGAAGTTTTGTTAAATTTATCATTTCAATTCAAAAAATATTTTTTGTTATTTCAATCACTGTAATTTACCAAACGTTGTCATTTTCATCCCCTCAACTAACATCGTTAAAATCTTCGATAAATATTAGGGTATTTTAGTCTTTTTCAACACCGTAATTATCAAATTAAAACAAATTAATCAATTGATATCCAACTAAAACTAAAAAACACATGGAGCGACTAGTGAGACCGGACGCTTTGGTTTAAAAGCTTCGATTAACTCTAACTCATGCTATTTGATTGAAGTCTGCCGTCAGATTTTGATTAATCTTCATGTTTTGTTCGAACGTGTACCGTTGTTCGATGGAGCTCATGTTGTAGGATTGAGGTCTCCTGTTGTCACGTTTTGTTTGATTGAAGTATGTGAACATGACAACAGAAGACCTCAATCAAACAAAATGTGATAACACTAGACCTCAATTGAATAACGGTACATGTACGAAGAAAACGTAAAAATTAAATCGAATAACGGTACACATTTGAACAAAACGTGAAGAATAATTAAAATCTCACCGTAGAACTCAATCGAATAGCATGATTTAGAGTTAATCGAAACTTTTAAATCAAAGCGTCCAGTCTCACTAGACGCTCTATGTGTTTTTAAGTTTTAGTTGAATATTAATTGATTGATTTGTTTTAATTGAATAATTAGAGTGTTGGAAAAGACTAAAATACCATCATACTTAACGGAGTTAGTGGAGTAGATGAAAATGATAACATTTAGAGATGCTCGGTAGCATCGACTATGGACATTAAGTTTGTGAATGTGTTCAACGAGTTTGTGAATCCTATATATGAGAGGTGATCACCAAGACCCAACGATCATACTCAAAGCGGTGACATCGCATTATTTTATGAATTTGGGATGCATACTTTGATATTCCGGGTTCAAACAACGACATCAATTTTTTCAATTAATCTCTATCATTTACTAACGAAATGTATGGGATCGCGTTCACGTGTCCATTTTAAGATTAACGGGCAACAATACGTATGTGGCTACTATCTTTCCGATGGCATTTACCTTGCTTGATGGCTTGATCTACTTTTGTGAAATCACTCCCTTATTCATTCGACCACAAGGAAAAAAGATTCAAAAATGTGCGAGATTCAACAGGAAAAGATGTCAAATAAGCTTTTGGTGTTTTAAAATCTAAATGTTATACAATACAACGATCGTCAACGACAATGAAGTGCGAGAAGATACGGAATATCATGTACGCATTTATATTGAACAATATTATTTTTAAAGATAGTGGGAAAGCGATTCACGAGGATAGTATGAATCCTCCGACTGATATAGTTGTTAATGATATATTATTTCATTAGTTGTGAAATCAAATTACACATATTAGACGTCAATGTGCTTTTGTGAAACACCTTAGAAGTCTACCAAACTTTAACATTATTTATGTATTTTTTTTTTTTTTTGTTATTGAAAATTTTTTTATTTTTTATTTTTAATGTTTTTTTTATTTTTTAAAATATAGTAATTTATTTTTATTTAAAAAACACTGTCGTAGTTTCGGGTAAAAATTAAAGGTGTTCCTTACTTTTAAAATAATTTTGGGTGGTTTTGTGCTCATATGATATGACACCATATTAGAGTAGTTTTGGATAAAAAGAAAATGAGATGACCCCTCCACTGTTAAGAACATACCTTCTTTTTTACATAATTTTAAGTGTCCTTGATTTTCATAGTTTTTCTCATAGTTTTAGTTTAAGTCACTTTAAGGAAAAAGGCTTTTAACGATGAAATAATTACGATTTTTTTTTCCAGTCGCTATACCCTTTGCGACAAAATTTGTCGCAAATGATTCGTCACCATTGCTTTATATGAATCATATTAGGCCTAGGTTGCTTTACAAAAAAAAAAATTCGTTTCTTTTTTTCATTTATCTTACCATATTCTTTATAAAAAAACCAAAAAGAATAATTTATTTAAATCTATAGAGATGATGTTTCGTTGTTATAGAATTTTCCTAAGCACTAGATTTTCCCTCCATTATACCTATAGCAACTGCTTTCTGACGTTATAGATCTTGAAAATTAAAAAAATCTGAAAACTGTTTGGAGACTATGTTTCATCGCAATAGGTACATCTATAGCGACGGCTCCTTTTCGTCAATAAAGATGTCGCTGCTAAATGTCTATTTTCTTGTAGTGCGTAGGTGACTCGTTTTTCAAGTAACTATCCGATATGAAAACATAAGACCACGTTTCTAGAATACATGCATTAATTTTGTATCAAATGATCGAAGATAATGAGCAGATAATGACCAAGGTCATCAATGGTGAAACTAGGATTTTTTCCTATAGTGTTGGTGTTTTTTGGTTCTTGAATTCTAACAAACCAGACATTATAGTTTTTAGGATTATCAAAGGTCAGGTCACAAAATAAAAAACATTGTCATTGGCAAAAATAAATTACAATTAAAAAATCAATGTCATCAAAATATAAGAAAATATCTTTTATAGTTGGAAGAGGTCATGGGTTCAAATCTCACTCTGAGTGATATGCTTAGAGTTGAGTCAGTATGTTTTCTCAGCAACGAGTTTCCTCCCGAGACTGTTGGGGTGCGCTCCCGGCTGGTACACAGATAGGTGGGTCCGATTAAGATAACACATATCCTTTGAAGTAGGATCGCACATTTACCATTAAAAAAATTGTTCAATACGAGATTCCTCTTTTGAAACCGATTTATTAAATTTTTTATGGCAACTTTTGCAAAAGTACTAATTTTAATATAGCAAAAATAATGTCGTATACTTTTGCAAAAATACTCTTCTTCACATAATCATCATCTATAGAATTACATAAATTCGTCTTCACATGTTTTATTGAAGAACAACAAGAGGGATTTTCATTTTTGGCTGCCTCTAAAACTCGTCAATCTCTTTTTTCTTGTCCCGAACGGAAGGGTTTTGAATTTGATTTTGACGCGGACACTTAATTGGGCATTTTTATGAATATGAGAAATAAAGTTGAGTTTGTTAAAGTTTAATTAGCAAATTGAGCTTAAGTTGGGTTTCTTTAATTTACTTAAACTTTTATATGATTTTTTATGTAGGAAAATAACTTATATAAATATATATAATATAATTTGTTTCATAAAACCAATTGGTAATGGGATCATAATTTTTGTCATAAAACCAATGGTGTCAATAGTAAAAGAAAAGAAATGATTGGTATTGTTCAAATTTCTCATGTTATCGGTTCTACATAAAACATACAAAAAATGAAAAAATAAAAATAAAAATAAATAAATTGATATCAAATGACCTCGTACCCTTGTGCTTACTTCCACCACGGAACATCATGATGACATCTTTAATCACGAGATGTATAAATCTCAACAAAACTATTTAAGTATCTAGTAACGAGCACGTTTTCACCAAACATAGTCGTGTAAGAATGTTATCAAATTCCTCCATGATGAAATTTAGTGGGATTTAAAGCACGTTTAACGTTATGAGTTTTAAAAAACATTACACAATCTTTTTGAATGAATTTTATTAAGTCGTTATTAACATAGTCACACTATTATAATATATTAAGTCATGTCATATTTTCACTTTATTTTCATCAATAGCGTTTGTGTTATTATCCGGTTTGGTATTATTGAATTATGATAGAGTTAATGTTTGTTTTTAATTCTTTTGGGACCACGTGATTTCATCAAACAAACAGCCAGTGTGAAATTGTACAAAACATCCAATCAAAATCGAATCATTATAATACGTGTTTGTCCCCTAAAAATATTATGAAACCAATAATGAAACTAATCGTGAATAATATAAACATCTATATCTATATATCTAATAATAAAATATTTTAAAGGTATTATGTGACCTTCTATCACATCTAATAAGTTTTTTGAATTGGAAAAAATGAACATTAGGTTATTCTCAAAAAAGTTTGCATCTCAAATTCCATTTATCCCAACTTGACCCTTTTTATTCAGGGATTAGTTGTTTTAAATACCATGAAACCTTCTGATTTAGTAGTTGTCTTCTCAAATAAGAAGTTGTGGGTTCGAGTGTTAACCAGGGGCAAAAATACTCTGGTTTGAATAAGGGTTTTTTTAATTCTCAAATAAAAAGTAGTATTATTATTATTATTGTTATTATTGTTATTGTTATCATTGTTGTTATCGTTGTTGTTGTTGTTGTTGTTATTATTATTATTATTATTATTATTATTATTGTTATTATTATTATTATTATTATTATTATCATTATTATTATTTAATCAAACTAGTTTTTAACCCGCCGTGTATTGCAAAGTCGTCATACATGACATGATAAAGTATAGACTACTGTCGATCCAACTAGTCTCAAAACTGTATGTACATCGAATCATAGAATAATTCGAATTTATGTCATAGAATGAAAACGTATTATATTTGACATAACTCTAAACAAAGCTTACGACATAATGTAAACCAACTCAAAACGTACATAAAAATAAGCACGTGCAGCGGCTGCGTATGTGACTTGATAAAGTGTAGATAATAATCATCCCGACTCGTTTCAAAATGAATTTATGTCCAAATTTATAATAACTTGAGTTTATACCGTTGAGTGGAAGCGTATTATATTTGACCCGACTTGTTAGGGATAGATCTCTTGTATAGGTTTAGATGATATATATTGCTCTTGTAATCATAAATGTAATTATTGTTCTTAATGATATAATATGAATATGTTTAATTATGATTGTGTTTATGAATTGAGAAACATTTATTTGCGCTTCATTATGTATATTTATGTATTATATAACACACTTCAGAATGTATGTGTGAATGTGCAGAAAACATTAAACTGTGTCAATTTGGAAAAACTGACTAAGTGTTGGAACAACTGCGGATGAAGAAAATGTTCTTCCGTAGATGTTCTCGGGAACATAACTGAAGAGTGTACATCCGTAGATCTTTTGCGGAAGAACAACTTCAGCTGAACAAGAGTTAAACCTGTTGGAGGGATTGCTGCGGAAGACAAGAACTACTGCGGAAGCACAAGAACAACAGTTGCTACAGCTGACTACTTGCGGAAGAGTAAATTCCTGCGGAAGGCCAATTAACTCAGAAGTCAACATCAAGTCAACAAGTCAACATGGCAGAACATCAACAACATTAATGACGATTGAAGATGTTTTATTCAAACGGATATTCCACGTCACATCAACAAATTTTATCATCAGTAGAATCATTGTAAATCATAAAATCCTAAGCCGATAAACATGACGAAGATTCGGATAATGATGATTAGCTTAATTATAGCAACAAAATAGCTAGCAATATAACAGCATTAGATCTCTATAAATAGATACGAGATCATCAACAAATAAAATTAAAAAAAACAGTTAGATCATTAGAATCAACAATATCTGAAGCATTGTATCAGCAATATCAATAGCATCAAGAAAGCATTACGTTCAACGTTCTTGAGTATTCACGGTTTGATTATTCTTATTTATCTGTGTGATTGTGTGATTGAATTCGTAGATTAAACACCAAGTATTGATAATTCCGCAATCAATACTTGTTCAAATCAAGTCTGATAATTCCTAAACGATCCCTGGATTCACAGGTGGTATCAGAGCTTGGTGCTCATTGATTTATATCAATTGATCTATCAGCTTTGATTAAGTTTAATCGAATTCTGTTTTAAAAACAAAACCTCTGTTTTTCAAAATTAACTATCATGAGTAACTCAGTTGTTGGTGCTTATCAACCTCCTAAACTGGAAAACAAATCTGATTTTAAAACCTGAAAAATCCGATTCAGGAATCATGTTAATTATACAGATTCTAACTTATGGGCTTTGATTACCGAAGGACCTTATATTCCACCTGCCTTAGGAGCGGATTATAAAGATAATAATCAGCCCATTAGTTTAAAGAATCTATCACCTGATGATGCCAAGAGAGTCAAGATTGACATCAAAGCCTATAGTATGCTTACTATGGCTTTGCCTGAAGAACTCTTGATTAGGTGTAAATCATACAAAACTGCTAACTCATTATGGAAAATCCTGCACACTCTATGTGAAGGCAGTGACGATATTAGAAGTATCAAAAAGGACACTCTCCGTGCACAATATGAAACCTTCCATCATATTCTGGGAGAATCAGTCCCTCAACAATTGCATAGATTTATGCAACTTGTTACAGAAATGAATATTCTTGAACTTAAGTACAGCAATGAGGAATTAAATAAAAAGATGCTTTATTCATTACCAAAAAACTAGACACAGACTGTGTCCATGTTTAAAAATACTATTGATCTAAAAGCAATAGGACTAGATACACTAGTAGCTAAGGTAGAAGCTTTGGAGCTAGATGAAAAGACTAGAAACAAAAGTGTGAAAGCACCTATAGCTCCTTA
Source organism: Flaveria sonorensis (assembly GCA_025506505.1). Lineage (NCBI taxonomy): Eukaryota > Viridiplantae > Streptophyta > Magnoliopsida > Asterales > Asteraceae > Flaveria > Flaveria sonorensis. The sequence goes on from CM046428.1 coordinate 45,508,451, forward strand.
TCAATTCAAAGAGTTGAAGAATACTGGGAGTGCATTCATCTGCAATGAAGGTGAAGGCAACTCAAGTGATGAAAGTGAACCAGAAGCAGAAACAAGTTTCTATGCAGCAAAGCCTTCAAAATCAAGATCTCAAAGCAAGCAGAACAAAAAGGAAAAAGGCAAGGCTGAAGAATCCAAAAGCAAGAAGATCATCAATCAAGCGGAACCAATTACGGTGGTTCTAGAATCTGAAGAACAGAAAGCCGCCTTTGCAGCTTTCAGTTCAAGTTTTCTGGCATATCTAGGAAGCACCTTGACTCCTGCTCATTTTTATCAACAAGATCTAGAAGAACTTCATCCTGATGAAGTAGAAGGGATGGATCTGCAATGGTAAATGGCAATGATTGCCTATAGAGCCAAGATGTATATGAAAAGAAACAAAGGACTATCTGTTGGAAGTAGAATAACAAAACTTGGGGTAGATAAGTCAAAAGTAAGATGCTTTAAATGCAATTTGTTTGGACACTTTTCAAGGGAGTGCAATAACAACCAACACCAAACAACTGACTCAAGACAGCCCAGTCAAAGGATTTTCACACACCCACAACTAACCAATGCATCCCCACCAAACAATACAACAGGTACCTCTAACACTAAAGAAACTGGTTTGATTATTTTGCAGGATGGTACTTGTGATTGGAGCATGTATGAGAAGGAAGTTCTTGCTGAAAATCAAGCTTTAATGGCTAACATGGAAAACAAAGTGCCTCCAATGGCCACTGAGGTAAGACAAAGGTTGTGCTCATCGCTTGCATAGATGAAGTAGAAAGATATAGATCTCATGCTCAACATTTGGCTGATAAAGTAAAAGAAACCTTACTCTTAAATGAATCTCATGTTAGAGAACACAAACTTTATCAAGTCAAATTAATTCTTTACAAAAGGATTTAGATAAACTTGTATCTGAAAATTACAATCTAAAAGCACAAGTTGAGCATCTAACTACATCTTTAACCAAATCTAGTCAGAACATGCATCTACTGAGGTGAAACAAAAATTCCAATTGTCATCACAACAGTATGAGAAACTGTTAAACTCTCATATTGAGTCTAAGAACAAGTCAGGATTGGGATTTCATGCAGTTGCACCACCAGTTACCAACAATTATATTCCTTTACCTGAGTCAATGACCAACAATTTATCTAATCACTTCATACCTGAGTCATCAGATAAACTTAATAATACTGAGTCATCTGAATCTAGTTCATCAGACTCCGAGCTGTCAGAATTTGATTATGACAACTGTGATGACTTAGATGAAGAGGCTGAGACTAATAATACTGGGTTGGGTAAGGATAAAACTGTGTTAAAAGAATACTCAATTCCAAAGGTACTAAATGAACTTAAACTTTCCTATCCACCAAAACAAAAAAATCTGCTAAAGACAATCCACATAAGAATTGAGCAATTAAGTGAGGGCATACATGCATTCAATAAATTAAATAAAGAAAAGTCAGCAAAAAGAGGATCAGGAGAAAAGAACATAACTTCCGCAGATCATCTGCGGAAGAAATCAGAACAGACCATGAAAAAGGTCACAAAAGATACAACACAAGAACCTTTTGATATCATGTCCGGAAGAGGAAAAGACTCATCAGCAGATAAAATTGATAAGAAATTAAAGAAGCAAAAACTGATGAGCAAGAAAAAGGCAAAGAAAAGGAACGCATCTGACAGTGAAGATGAAGTTTACTGTAAATGGTATGACATGTACAACCACAGCACAGAAGAATGCTACTTTAGCAGCTATTGCTTAATATGTGACATGAACAATCACATGACTTCAGATTGTTACTTTAACAAATATTGTGCAATATGCAACAAAAGCAACCACACTACAAAGGAATGCTACTTCAATAAGAAAAACAAAACAAAGGTTGTCAAGAAAAAGGAAATAGATACATCTGAGTCAGATCCACAATCTTCTGAAGATGATAGACATTCAAATCAAAAGAAACAACAATAAAAACAAAAAATTACTAAGAAAAAGAACAGACCTACTGAGGTGCAATCTAAAAACAAGAAGGATAAACCACAAGTGCAAAAGACAACACCTCACAAAAGGATAGTACTTGAGGAAGAAGACAACTTCTTTGACAACTTTGACAAAGGCAATGATGTGCCTCAGTCAAAAGCAAAGGATGCAGAAATATTTTCTGGCAAATCTTCATCATCCATGTCAAAGAAGAAGTGTCAAACAAAAATGACTAACTAAGTTAGTATGAATTAAGAAGACATCACCTCAACCTCATCAACCAATCCATCCTCACCCAAAACTAAACATAATGAATTAATTGACGTTAAAGTTAATCTAAAATCTTCAAGTCTTACTCATGAGAATGTTGATATATTAGATAACAATGTCAAGCCCAAGACCAGCAAGGCTTGGGCTCCTAAGTCTAACTAAGTTCATTTTTGTACGGGAACATCCAAGGAGGGCTAACAACAAGTGGTATGTTGACAGTGGCTGTTCCAGACATATGACAGGAGACTGCACCCTCTTGCAGGATTTCAAACATAAGAATGCTTCATATGTAGCATTTGGTGGGGATAAGAAGGGAGATAAAATTACTTATGAAGGAATGGTAACAAATGGAGTTTTAAAGTTTGAAAAAGTTAACTTTTATGAAAACTTACAGTTTAACTTACTAAGTGTATCACAAATATATGACCAACACTATACTACTTTCTTTGATAACTCTGATTGCTACATTCTTAAGCCAGGTTTCAAAATTCCAGAAAACTGGATCCTTCTTAAAGCACCAAGAAAAGGTAACACCTATGTGTTAGATATGAACAACACTGCACTAACAAGCAAAGAAACATGCCTGATCTCTAAATCATCAGAAGATGAAGCACAACTCTAGCACAGAAGGATGGCTCATTCCAACATGAAGAACATGAATAAATTGGTGAAAAATGACTTAGTCATTGGTGTTCCAAAGAAAGAATTTTACTGTTCTAATCACTGTTTATCATGCTATAAAGGCAAACAACATAAAGTATCACATAAGTCCAAAACAATTAACACAAACACAACACCACTAAAGTTACTACACATGGATCTTTTTGGTCCCACCAATGTGTTAAGCATTGGCAAAAGGCAGTACTGTTTGGTGATTGTTGATGATTTCACTAGATTTACTTGGGTATTTTTCTTAAAATATAAAAGTGAAACATCAGAAATTTTAATGGAGTTCATCACTAAGATAGAAAATCAACTTGATCTAAGAATCAAGATACTAAGAAGTGATAATAGAATTGAATTTGTTAATTATGTCTTAGACTCATTTTACAGGGATAAAGGCATAGCTAGGCAATTTAGTGCTCCAAGAACTCCTCAACAGAATGGAGTTGCTGAGAGGAGAAACAGAACTCTAATTGAAGCAGCAAGAACAATGCTAGCTGACTCACATTTGCCAATAACATTTTGGGCAGAAGCTGTGCACACAGCCTGCACTGTTCAAAACAGAACTTTGATTGTCAAAGAATATAATAAAACACCCTATGAACTTCTGTTTAAAAGAAAACCTTTTATAGGATATCTTAAAGCTTTTGGGTGTCACGTATCTGTATTAAACATAAAAGAACAATTAGGAAAATTTGCTGAAAAAGCCTATGATGGTTTCTTTATTGGTTACTCATCAACATCTAAATCATATAGAGTCTATATTCCATATGATAACATAGTGGAAGAAACTCCTAATGTATCCTTTGATGAATCCTTATTTCCACAGTCAGTAAAAGGATCATCTTGGCTGTTTGATATAGATGTATTAACTAACTCATTTAACTCTGGTTATCTTAACATGACAGGTGCTGCTGATACATGTTACCCTTATGTTCCTCCAAATATGAGTGTACTATTGACAGCTGACCCACCTAGAGTTACTCCCCTAAAGAACCAAAGTAACACTGATCCTGATGCATCAGCACAAACTAGTAAATATGTTTCTGATGACCTCACACCATGCACATCAGCTGAAGTACCATCTACTTTCGTAGATGTTCCTACTCCTGCAGATGATGGACTGAGATCCCCTAATAATCAAACCACATCAGAAAACCACTCAACACCATTGTCACGCATAGAAATATCTTACTCTGAAACTACAGCTGATCAAGTCCCTGCAGAAGACATGTCCACTACCCCGGAAGGCATACATGTTTCTGTGAAAACTCAGACAGTTGCACCAGAAAATGAGATGAACTACTTTGTTGACCCTACATCACAACTAACCTCATCTCCAACAACCAACATCACAAACCTGGATTCATCCATCCAAGTTAATGATGTACCAACAGTTAGAGCACATAAGTATCACCCAATTGATAACATGATAGGTGACCTCCACAACAGAACTACCAGAAAACAAGGGGGAGCTACAAACACTTGTCTATTCTCCTGCTTTCTATCACAAGTAGTTCCTCCCAATATAACAGAAGCCTTGAAAGACAACAGCTGGATTGAAGCAATGCAAGAAGAACTTCAGCAATTCAGGAAACAGAGTGGAATCTAGTTGATCTCCCTGAAGGCCAATATCCCATTGGCACAAGGTGGTTATTTAAAATAAGCTAGATGACAAGGGAATAATAATCAGAAACAAAGCAAGGCTGATTGCTCAAGGCTACATACAAGAGGAAGGCATAGACTATGATGAAGTCTTTGCACCAGTTGCAAGGATTGAGGCAATAAGAGTGTTTTTGGCATATGCATCATATAAGAAGTTCATAGTTTACCAAATGGATGTAAAGTGTGCCTTCTTATATGGTAAAATTGATGAAGAGGTCTATGTTGCTCAACCACCAGGATTTGAAGATCCTGATTACCCTCACAGGGTGTACAAGCTTGACAAAGCTTTATATGGACTTCATCAAGCACCAAGAAAATGGTATGAAACACTATCCAAGTTTCTTCTAAAACATGGATACAAGAGAAGAACAATTGACCAGACACTCTTCCTCAAACATGAACACCAAGACCTCTTAGTTGTTCAAATATATGTTGATGACATCATATTTGGATTAACAAACAAAAGACTTTGTGAAGAGTTTGAAGCCTTAATGCAATCTGAGTTTCAGATGAGTTTAATGGGAGAATTAACTTTCTTCTTAGGATTACAAGTTCATCAGAAAACAGATAGCATCTTCATCAATCAAGAAAAGTATATCCTTCAAACATTAAAGAAATATAACCTTGTAGACTGTACATCATGCAAAACACCAGCATCTACTATAGAAAAAATTGTACCAGATCTAACAGGGAAGTCTATTGATCAAAGATTATATAGATCTATGATAGGATCCTTAGTGTACTTAACTGCTAGTAGACCTGACATAATGTTTGTTGTGTGTGTGTGTGCTAGGTATCAAGTAGATCCAAAAGAGTCTCATTTGAATGCAGTAAAGAGAATATTCAGATACCTTAAAGGGAAACCATCACTTGGACTATGGTATCCCAAAGAAGGAGACTTCAAGCTTTACTCCTATTCAGACAGTGACTACGGAGGATGCAACAACAATAGAAAGTCAACAACAAGAGGATGTCAATTCATAGGTCCAAGACTTGTGTCTTGGCAGTGCAAAAAAGCAAACAAATGTTTCAGTATCCACAGCAGAGGCTGAATACATAGCTGCTTCAGCAGGCTGCTCCCAGGTGCTATGGTTACAACATCAATTACTTGATTATGGTTACAATTTTCTCCATACACCAATATATATAGACAACTCAGCTGCTATGTTTATTACTGCTAATCCAGTCTAACATAGTAAACTAAGCATATAGAAATCAGATACCATTTTCTAAGAGATTGCTCAGAAAAGGGACTAATTAAGTTGATCAAAGTAGATACAACAAATCAACTTGCTGACTTATTCACTAAGGTCTTTGATTCAGTAAGATTTAAGTTCTTAATTGAATCCTTAGGCATGATCAACTTAGAATAAGTTCAAAACATTAACAACAGGTATATAGGCTCATTAACTGACATCATATGAGGATACAAAATAAACTTATGTGTAAGGCATTTGATAATATAAGGATATGATAGTATGCTATAAACATGACATATATCCTGCCTGCACCCAGCCAACTAAATACTGATCTGATGTGTTGAATATGTGAATAGGTTCATCCTGAGTGGAATATAAGTTATGTCATGCTTAACATAAAGCCAAGATGACTTAGTAAAGACAAGTCACTATAAGGAGTTGACAAGTAAGTCTCATCAGAAAGTACACAACTCATCTCTCATACACACTTACTATGTTGTAACACCTTATAAACTCTATCTTTACGTATCATGACCCTCTGTTTTGCGTGAGCAAAGACCTGGGTCAAAGGCCACCTCTGTTTTATGTAAGTAAAGACCTGGTGACCTGATGCTGATCATTAAAAGTTCCAAAAGGAACTGCTCTCAAAAGAATCCTAAAGGATCAACTACATAGTATTACAACAGCATACATAAAAGGCATTAATAAGACCTCAAAGAAATCTTAAGATAGAGCTTATAATCTACGGAACATGGTCTGTGTGATAAAGTGATAAATTGATCACAATCTGGGAGATAGACTTTCCCACTCCTTGCATGACGCATTCATACTTGTTTATCTTTAATTCTACCAAACATGATAACTAGCAGAACATGCCCACTATACACTCTAGATTGAACTTCTGCGGATCACTATATTCGCAATTTGCACTAGATCCAGTAGGCCTTTAACTCACCCAACATAAGCAGGAATGTGTCTGATTAATAGTATGATCCTTAGTTTCTCAACCAATTGCCTGACACAGCACACTAGAATCATATGATTTTCAATTACACATATTCACTGATGTTGCGATTTTCTTATAAATTTTTGATAAACTCATCCGTAGATGATTAATCACAAATTTAGGGGGAGTAGTACCTCGTGAACCTGAGTATAACTGATCAATTAGTTCCCTTAATCTGAGTAGCATATCTGATCAATTAATTCCTTTCGGAACAGATGTCCTACGGAAGATATGAGCTAACTTCCATAGATTAGATGGTGAAATATGCTCATCCCGCAGATGTTTCTGCGGAAGACGCATGGGTCCACTTCCGTAGATAAAAGTACGAAAGAAACAGAACTATGCTTTGCATAATGTGATCATTAATTGCTTTTAATTGCTTTTAAATATGAAGATCAAAAAGCTGCTGCTGACTACTTCAAATCAAAAATTTTGGCAAGAGTGAATGAACTTAGAGTGCTAAACCAATGATTACTAGAGTCTAAACCTAAGGGGGAGTATTGTTAGGGATAGATCTCTTGTATAGGTTTAGATGATATATATCGCTCTTGTAATCATAATTGTAATTACTGTTCTTAATGATATAATATGAATATGTTTAATTATGATTGTGTTTATGAATTGAGAAACATTTATTTTACGCTTCATTATGTATATTGATGTATTATATAACACACTTCAGAATGTATGTGTGAATGTGCAGAAAACATTAAACTGTGTCAATTTGGAAAAATTGACCAAGTGTTGGAACAACTGCGGATGAAGAAAATGTTCTTCTGTAGATGTTCTCGGGAACATAACTGAAGAGTGTACATCCGTAGATCTTCTGCGGAAGAACAACTTTAGTTGAACAAGAGTTGCACCTATTGGAGGGATTGCTGCGGAAGACAAGAACTCCTGTTGAAGCATAAGAACAACAGTTGCTATAGCTGACTACCTGCGGAAGAGTAAATTCCTGTGGAAGGCCAATTAACTCAGAAGTCAACATCAAGTCAACAAGTTAACATGGCAGAACATCAACAACATTAATGATGATTGAAGACGTTTTATTCAAGCGGATATTCCACGTCACATCAACAAATTTTATCATCAGTAGAATCATTGTAAATCATGAATTCCTAAGCCGATAAACATGGAAAAGATTCGGATAATGATGATTAGCTTAATTATAGCAACAAAATAGCTAGCAATATAACAGCATTAGATCTCTATAAATAGATACGAGATCATCAACAAATAAAATAAAAAAAACAGTTAGATCATTAGAATCAATAATATCTGAAGCATTGTATCAGCAATATCAATAGCATCAAGAAAGCATTTTTTTAACGTTCTTGAGTATTCACGGTTTGATTATTCTTATTTTTGTGTGTGATTGTGTGATTGAATTCGTAGATTAAACACCAAGTATTGATAATTGCGCAATCAATACTTGTTCAAATCAAGTTTGATAATTCCTGAACGATCCCTGGATTCACACGACTCGTTTCTAAAAAAAAATTATGTTGAAACGTAGACCAACTTAGAACGTGCTTAAAAATAAACATAAAAATGTTTTATATTTGACACTTTTTGTTTCCGAATAAAATTTATGTTAAAACATAGATAGACTCGAATTTGTACCAACATACATAAAAATAAAAACATAAGAACTTGGTTTTTAAAAACAGTAAAATTGTATATGGGGTAAACCCAAAACTTTTGACACTTAGAGCATTCACAGTGAAATCCCTAAAAATATGAGCGTGTTTACTATATTATATGGAATGGTTTTGAGTGGTTGTGAGTGAAGTAGTGAGAAAATGTTAGTGCTCATCCGTATATTTAAGGAATTGTTGTTCAATCCCTATAAATTTTTTAATATTTTTGAAAGCGGTTGTGAGTGAATAAGAGATAAAAAAAAAGTAATGATAAAGGTATAAAAAGTATTATTTAATTAAAAAAAAGAGAAAAAATATAGTGATTTTTAGTGTAACTGTACGGATAAAGATATAAAATCTACTGTGAATGCTCTTAAGGACATTTTGGTCATTGTATCAAATACGACAGCTCATTATGTCTTATATGTTCATTGCGTCAAATATCAGTTCATTGTATCATATATTTTACATCATTTGTTATATGTATTAATCATTGTGATTTATGTTTTAGATCATTTTGTGTTATTTTTATAATTATTTTTATAGATTATAAACTTGTTATCTGTCATTGTGTTTAACAATTAAAATACACAATGATATACTTTCATCAATTTAGTGTTCAAAACTCATAATGTTGAATATAACAATGTGTTATTTTTATTTTTTAATAGATTATCTAAACTTGTTATTATTCATTGTGTTTTACCATTAGAAGTACATAATGATGTTATTTCAGCAATGTATTTTTCAAAACTTATAGTATTCAAGATAACACAATGAGACATTGTATTATTTTGTCATTGTTTTTAATGTATTATATTAATTAGTTATTAATTTATTATTATAGTTTACATATTAGAGATACACAACAATATTATTTGATCATTATATTTTTTTAAATTCATCATTTAAAAAAAAACAAATAGTATTCAAAATTAACATAATAACCAACGAAAAAACACAATGATCTGTACTAAAGACACAATGAACTGCATTAAATACATAATGATAAGCTATGAGCTTAAAAACATCAATTTTTTTTATTTTTTATATAACAACAATGTACTCGTTTTAAAGATTTAAAATACTTGTTTTTATGGTGTAATTTTTATAAAAAATAATATCGTATATAAAAGTTATGAACGTTTAAAAAATGGGGAACTTGCAAAAAGTTAGCAAAAGTGACTATTCCTAAAATACCACTCTAACAAACTTTTTCCTACCATTTGATCTCAACCATTGATTAAAAAGATGGATGGTTGAGATAACTTCTTACACTTTTTGGTTTTAAAAATATTCTATTTGAATCTTTCTTATCAAATTTTACTATTCTTTCAATAGATATATAATGAAGGTGGTGTTGTATAATGATAAGAATATAAAATCGCATTATTAATTATATACAACTCGTAAGTTATATATATAGTTATTAAAATGTAATTTTTTATGCACAAGTTACAAGTGGTAATGTATATTTTTGTCTTTATGATTTTTTTTTACATTTACTCCTCTAGACTTTTGATAAATTTATTTTTTTTATCTTACTCTACAAGACCGGATATGATTGTTCTACAACCGTCTCACAGTTGGAGAGTATACACTTATTAGATCAATAGAGAAGCAGGCAAAGAAACAAAGAAGAAACAAGTAAAGAACACTCGAGAACATAAAGATTGGTTTTCAAGAATAATGTAACTAGTGTTACAAGGCTTAGTCCTAAGACTGATTATATGAGATAGTTTATATTACATTCTACAGGCAATCATACTTTGAAGGCCAGGTGGACACTAATTTAGACAACAAGATCAATGTAGAGTCAAAAGGCAGATTGTTTTTTTGACATGTGACTATGACATGTCATAGCTCACACTCTATTGTATTACAACAAGGATAAAAGTATTAAAGTAGAAAGTTACAGATAAAGACACCATAATGTACAGTTGATAAAAGTATAGAGATAATCACCAACTTGTATAAGTTGTTGAGTTTTTAGAGCTGTCAGCGGAAAGGTCTTCAGCTTTTGTCAAAAGTGTGTCAGGAACACATATCTTCTAAGTCTTTCGAAGAGTTCAGTCTTCAAGCTTCGGAAGACTTTGTCTTCAAGCTTCGGAAGACTTCACTTTTGGCTTCGGAAGATTTCTGTCTTTGGCTTCAGAAGATTTGACACTTAGTTATTTTTCTTTGCGCATGGTCAAATCTTCTGAAGTAACTTCCTTGTACTTCAGTGCATGCTGAGAGATCTTTGGTTAGCATCAGCCTCTATGATAAACTCTTACAAACTCCCCCTAGGCTAATTCTACCAAAACTTAAAGATTACTATGAGTCTTGATACTTCACTTGTTTATAGGCATCATCAGAATAAGAGCCATTACTCTATTCATTAGTTGGTTTGGATTTTTCAGGCTCGTATAGTATCTTCTTATGTGCAAGAAATCATGCTCAGGAAGATCAAGTATGTTCTGCTAGAAGAATACTTATGGACCTCCTTGATCTCTTGTGACATACCATCTGTTAGGTTTTGGAGAGTAAACCCAAGACATGATGGGTCTCCCAGAAACTAGAGGTCCTATTTGTAAGGGAGTTGGTTGAGCAGCCTCTTTTTAGTTCACCCTCAGGATGTTCTGACCCATCCTGAGATGCAAAGGTGAATGCCTTAGACTTCTTATTCTTCTTTGACTTTAAATCTCTTCTAATGGTCATCCTTTTTCTCTTTTTATACTTCAACTAAAAAGGTTTGATCACCTTGTCTTTCTTTTTTCCTTCTCTATTTGATCCTTTACCTTCAAATGTTTAGAACAAGGTTCAGGACCCTGTTGTGGGTTAGAAGATGAAGCTGGCTGTGGATCAGCACTAGGTCTTGGTTATGTTGTCTGGTTTGGTTCAACCTTGACCTCAGCTTCAGGTGCAGCTTGACTTGGTGGAGAATGCAAGTCTTGAATCTAACATCTCTTGATCTTCTGCTTGATCACCCTGATGTGCTCATCCATTGTTGATAGAGACATGGGACGAAGTCTTCTTCCGGAGAACCCATACAGCTTCAAGAAACTTACCATCCTTTGTCTATCTTCAGATTTCTTCTTGTTTGCTTTGATAGTGGCGCTTGATTTTCCAGCTTCTCCCTCATCTTTCTCTTAGCAGGTATTGGTCAAGATGATCATTTGAACGTACTTTTGATGAAGATTTAACACAAGTATCCATAAGATATCACTATATCTAATAGCTTGTGGAGAAAATAATGATAAAAAATAAACACAAATCAAACATAACCCATTTGCAAAAGAATTTGTAAGGATAAAGAAGAATAATGCTCAAAGATGTCAAATATAAGCTCCTAGCAATACACAATCGATCAATAGACTCAAATCAGTAATAACATTAAAGTTCTAAGAGTTACAAAATGAGCAACAACCAAACATATTTATACAGGACCAAGTTTCGCATACTGCGAAACTGTATGCATTATGGCATGTGAAACTACCGGGTGAAACTGCAGTTTCGCATGCCATAGAATACAAAACAAGACAAATCTAAACTAGATCCTATTACAATAATATCTAAGCTATAATAAACTATGACTAAACAATAACAAACGCCAAGGTGAATACCACCCTATACTTGATCATCAGCAGCTTTTCTTTCTTTGATAGCTTCTTGTTCCAGCTGCTTAAGATACTCAAACTCTATGTACTTATAAGATAGATGGAGTAAAGCTTCTGCCTAGTAGAGACTTGTTGCACTCAAGTAGGTAATCATGCTTTGTCTGTCTTATTCTCTACCAATTAGAGTTTCTTCCTATACAGCCACAGACTCTACCTACTTGAGTTTTTTATTTTATTTTGAGGAGCAAAGCAGCATCCGCAGCCTTCTTCCTCTCTCTTAACATCTCTATGTCTGCCCGTTCATTTAATTCCTACAAGGGGAGAGAGATTAGTCATCTACATTGTAGTTCCTAGTTCCCAGTTAGTTCAATCTGGCTGCCCTTAACTCATCTTCCTAAGTGTGACTCAGGGAGGAGAGAGCTTTGGCCTTCTTGAATTTGTTCTTCTCTTGAGCTCTAGCCAGGGAGAGGTTGTGAGACACGTTCACCAACTGGTGTCTCACTGAGGGTAGTTGGTGCTGAAGGAGCATAAGTCTCAAGGTTCACAGGTACCACAACTGGGCCTGCAATCGAGGTTTCCTCTTCGAAGCTAATCTTAAAGTCCAACTCAGTATCCAGTTGACCAACTGTTTTTCCTGCTATCCTCTGTCTATATAAGCTTGTTCTTCTTTTAAACTCAGAGACACCCTTCTCTGAATCCTCTCAGGTAACCTGTCAGCCTGTCTATTTTGGCTTGGCTTAGCAAGCTGCAGGTTAACTAAAGGAAAGCTTTCATAGAAACCTAGGTTGTAGATATTGAAGATCTCTTGTTGACCTAGGAATCTCGAAAGCACCAGGGCCCTTCTATCAGTGTCATACATCCATCCTACTATTGGATTGTCAGCAGCGTTGGATGGAGAAGACATGGCCTGAAATAACCGTAAAAAACCAAAAATAAAATAAAATGTAAATAAGCATTTAATACACATAACGGTGTTAAAACCAAAAAGAAAAATAAAAGAGAAAGGAATAGTAATTTAACAAGTGATGTTAGTTTTTTAAAAACAATATAAAATAACTATAGTAATTAGTTAATCAAACGAATAATATGACAAGAAATCTTAAAATAAATAAATGACTTAAATCTTTGAAATAGTTTAGTCACCTGTTAAAGATGATTAAAATATAATAATAATAATAATAATAATAATAATAATAATAATAATAATAATAATAATAATAATAATAATAATAATAATAATAATAATAATAATCCTACATAATAAAATTAAAACATAAACATATGGTTGTTAAAATGTCATTGGTACAGAAATGAAATTTTGACTGGGTCAAGAAAAAGGATCACTCTTTTATCCATATAACCCTCCTTTTATTCTATGAGTCTTCTCCTTCCTCAAACAGAGAGGGTCTGATACAGTTGCCATGCTGTACCTTGTTTGTGCAGATCGACAGCACTAAAGCGACCTATCATGCACTCACGTTAAATTCATTGAGACCCTCCTCCTAAAAAACCAAACTTGGTCAGATCACACACCTCATGAACCCTTTCGACCTCTCTTTGTTTCATTCTGACTTCTGGCGTCCTCTCTCCCACTCCGATCGGCCCATTTTGTTTTCATTCTACCCCCATGACTTCAGATTTACAAGCCATGGCTTCTATGTAAAAACAACAAAGTTCAGGCGACCCATTCGTTATACTTCCGATCAACAATCTACACTGCACCAAACTCAAAGTCCGTAACCGTTTGAGGCATCTCCAAACACTCGGATACTTTTCATCTGTGGAGGACCACCTCCGTCAACGCATCATCACGAACGAAATTCAGCACCCACATGTACTCCGATCCATAGTTTCAGTTGTGTCTAAGTAACAAACAACCTCTTACGCTCTTATACTTTATATATCACGATAAATTGATTGAAGTTTCATTTCCGATGTTTCAATATTATGACCGGGACCGACGGCGGGTTCGAATTCATACCTAGAGATGAACAAAAAAAACCGGTTCGGGAACCGGTTTGGGCAAAAAAACCAGAACCGGTTTCTGGCCCAAACCGATCCCGACCCGGTCTGAACCGTCGGTTCCTCAATAGATTTGAGGTTTCATGTGTTGAAACCGGTTTCAAACCGGTCCTGTTTTCAAACCGGTTTTTAAAAAGTAGTCGTTATAAAACGGCTATATAGCCGTTATATAGCTGTTTATGACCTTTTTTTGTGTTTTTTTACTATTATACCCCTATTAAGCTAGTATAAATATGTATTGGATGTTTTGGTTGAACTACAACACGTTAAAACACTCTCTACTCTCAAAAAACGCTTTCTATTTTCAAATACGCTCAATACTTTCGTTCAATTAAAAAAAAACTCTCAATACTCACGTTCATTTCAAAATGGCTTCATCAAGTGCTCAATCATCCGTTGGTTGTGATGCGTCTTCAAGCAACGTGGTGGTAGCAATCCTTCTTACGACTAGGAACCCTGAAATATGGTGCAATTACGATTTATGTCATATGGCTAACGGTCCAAACAAAGCTCGTTGCAAGTATTGTCATAAGTTTTTCAAAAAAGATGCAAATACAACTTTGAAAAACCACATTGCAAATAAATATTGTAAGGCTTTGAAAGGTGAACCGTCTCAAGGTCAAGCTTCGATGACAAACGAATGGAATGTTTGGGCTTATGACGTTGATGCGGCTAATGAGCAAATGACGTATTTTGTAATTCAAGAAAGTTTGTCATTCAAACATTTCGACAATGAACGTTTGACCCGGCTAATTCAACGAACTCTCCAACCGCGATACACACATGTAAGTCGTGCTACACTTAGAATAGATTGCTTAAAAATATGAAAAAAAGCTAAAAATAAATTAATATCTTATTTTAAAAATTTACAAACCGGTGTTAACTTAACTAGTGACTTTTGGTCGATTCCGCACGGTTCACCGGACTCGTACATTTGTGTCACCGCCCATTGGGTTGAACCCGGTTCGTGGCAAATGATGAAACGTACGATTACGTTTGAATTGTTTGATTATCCTCACACTGGGCAAAACATTTTTTAACTTATTACATTTTTTATCTTATTGATAAAGTTATTAAAACATATAAATTAGAAAACAAAATATTTTCTATATCTTTTGATAACGCGTCAAATAATACGCTTACGATAGAACATCTAAAATTAAAATATAAACCAGTTTGTGACGGTGTGTTTTTTCATAGTCGATGTGTTGCGCACATCATAAACTTAGCCGTTCAAGACGGTTTAAAAACTATTGAAACAGTAAAAGATAGTTTTAAAAGAATGTTACGTGATATTTTTATCAGTAACCAAAGATATAGTAGGTATCGTAAGTTTTATAAAGACGCAAATTCCAAATGTTTAGGTCCGAATTGGGACGTACCTACAAGATGGAAATCGACTTGTAACATGTTTAAAAAGGCTATTGACCAAAAAGAAAGTTTAATAGCCTTTCATAATGCTTTGGTGAGTCGTGGAAAAAGATTTCGACTTACCATCCATCGGGTTGGACTATTATTGAAAAAATAACCAAAATGCTTAATGTTTTTAAAACCCCAACTACTTGTCTTTCTGGAGTTTATTATCCAACGAGTTCATTAGTACTTCATCAAATTTACTTAATGACTTCAAAATTAAATGAGTTGTCGTGTAGGGGTAGACCTTATTCGGATGTGATACCACAAATGAAAGAAAAAATTAAAAAAAATTTAAAAAAAATGCCTCTGGTTTTTACATGTGCCGCTGCCTTAAACCCTTGTTCAAATACGTCGGGGGTTGAAACTTTACTTGATAAAATTACTTTTAATTTGATTTAGAAGAAGAAAACCCATATTATGCTCAAAGTGTAAAAAATAAATTTAACACATTTAGGCAATATGTTTGATATTTATTTAGCAAAATATGGTGAAACATCAAACATACATGAGTCTGTGCGGCATGCAGCACATGACGAATGTTCAAGTGATCCAATGTTTGCTTTGTATAATACTTTAAGATATGAATGCAATAAACGTCAACGTGGTAACACTCCGAGTAGTGAAATCGGGAGGTATAGTGGAACAAATTTTTTATCCACCATTGACTCCACAAGATTTTAAAAATTTTGACTTGTTGGCTTGGTGAAAAGGTAAGGAAGATCAATTTCCAATCCTATCCACCATGGCCCGAGATTTACTAACCGTTCAAGCTTTCACGGTAGCTTCGGAATCTGTTTTTTCTGTTAGTGGCAGGATTATATCAATACGAAGAACCCGACTCACTCCCGAATCAGTTGAAATGTATATTTGCTTGAAGGATTATTTGGATGCAGCTGAAAGAATACAAGACAAATGCTCACTTGAAGGAGAATTAGAATATGAAGCCGAAATATATGAAGACGAAGTAGACGATAGATTGACACCCGGAATGCCGATGATGAAGTGGCATATGACGAGTTCCTTCGTAATACCTTGAGTTCTGGTGGCGAAGAATAAAGTTTACATCATTTGAATTGTTTATATGTTTTGAATAGTATCTTTATTTTACATTTTATGTAATCTTTGATAAAATAAATAATCATATTTAATTTTTCATGTATCATAAATCATAATTATATTTTTATTTAATGTTTTATGTTTTATGTTTTAATATTTATAAATAATTTATATAAATGTGTAATCTTTGATAAAAATAAATAATATTTTAGATCAATTGAACAAGTTTTGAACAATTTGATAAGTGTGAAAAACTTCTAAAATTTGGCCACGTGTTCAGGCGCATGAGCACTGTTTGGGCGCATGAGAACTGTAGGCGCATGAGAACTGTTTGGGCGCATGAGCACTGTGGGCGCATTAGCACTGTTTGGGCGCATGAGCATTGTGGGCGCATTAGCACTGTTTGGGAGCATGAGCACTGTTTGGGCACATGAGCACTGCCCGGAAGCATCTGTTTGGGCGTTTTTTTTTTTTGGACTGTTTTGAGCGTTTGGACAATTTAAATTTAAAAAAAATGAAAACCCGAACCGGTTTGGATCCGAACCGTTTTTCAAACTGGCCCCGACCGGTTCGATAGGTTTGAATATCTTATCCCTGAAACCGGTTTAGGAACCGAACCGGTTTAGAGTTCAAACCGGTTGAAAATAAACCGGTTAAAACCGGACCGGTTTGAAACCGAATCGGTTTGGCCCCAAAAACCGGTTTGTACACCTCTATTCATACCTCACTTGAGGAAGAAGATGATAAAGTGGTCATTTAACTTTAAAACAAATAGGAGCCAAGTATTTTTATTATTATTTAAGAAATGAATTGGATGAAGTGTTTTCTTAAGATATAAACATTTATTCTCATTAGTTAGGAAAAAGATGTAGATTATTTACATTAAGTTTTATAAAAACAATTACTTTTTATTATATGGTCTTGAAGTAAATTTAGCAAGATGCCATTATAATTTATAAATAAATGTTCACTTAACTCGTACAGTAACATAAATGTCTAGTTTAATGAAACTAGTATATAAATAAATATTTAGATAAGTATTGATAGATTTATATGACAGTTGATAGAAAATTTGGAATTGCTTAACAAACTAAGAAAAAGAAAATAAAAACCTTGGTGTAAATATATACTACTAATGATTATAAACTTACAAATAATAGAAGTATATTTATCATATTAATAAATGAAACAGGTTCAAATACAAAGTGTATTTTTGCTACAAAGTGTGAGAAGACACAATGAGTCAAAAAAAATCATAAAAAAGTTATATCTCACAATCTAAATCGAATTTCAAAAAAAGTAATTCCGAGTTTTTGTTCCCCTAGCCGTCCTCACTAAGAAAAAAAATAAGCGAAAAATACAAAAAAATAAAAAAAAATTAACGTTTTTTTATTATGTCACTTTGAATGACATAATGACGTCATTGTGTCATTATGAAAGACACAATGACGTTATTGTATCATAAAAGACACAATGAAATTTTTTTTATTTTTTTATTTTTTTCTGAAAGAGGACGACGAGAGGAATAGAGACTCCGAAGTACTTTTTTGAAATTCGATTTGGATTGTGAGATATAATTTTTTGTGACTTTTTTAGTCTCATTGTGTCTTCTCACACTTTGTTGCAAAAATACACTTTGTAGAATAACCTCACCCTTAATAAATAGCCTAACAGGCGACTAATAAATAATCCTTGACCTTTTGGATGGATATTATATTTTACACACAGCGAAAATCAACTAGGAATCCTAAAGGACATCGCCATCGGATATTATTAACCAACGAATCAAGCAGCATGATGAAATTCCATCAAATTCTAATTTATAATTCAATTAAAGTGTAGGGTACCGAGTTAACCGAGGACATCATAGAGTTATGTTTCTTAGTCACTTATTAACTAAGGTACGGATATCTTAACCCTTTTCTTGTATGAGTTGTTTGGCCTTCAGGCATCTGGTATGTTCTTCTTTACTCTGATCAGACTTCCATTTTAGTTTGGATTATTATGATAGTCATGTGTTGCTATGCTCGTATCTTGACTTTACCATGCAATAGAATTATTTAGCTTGTGATCATTATTGCATGTTTCGGTAAATGATAATAATTTTATACTTATGTGGTATAACTTTGTGTATGCATTAAGGTAGTTATGCCCCTCTAGAGTTCTCAAACTGTTAGTATTCTAGTACTCGAGCATGTCCCTACCTGTAGGGGTAACTACAGGCACGACATTGCGGCATCAATGGCGTGGCACCAACCGTGATGGTGAGCTGAGATCACGGTGTCTCCATTTAGTACTGGTAAGGTACATTAGTCATATGATATGTAGGGGGCGTATGGATCGATCCTAGGATATATGTATGATTTATGGTGGATGGTTGTTGTGTATGCCCACACTCCATCGCATGTTCGGCACATAGATCTGCAGCCCTATGTGCATGTTTGTATGATTTTGGATTTTCGGCTCTAGGTACTCTCTTATGATATGATTCACTTGTTCCATGTCTTTGCTATGTTCATATTACCACCTCGTATTTTATTCGTTATCGGGTTATGTTATTTGTCTCTCTAATAGTTGGTTACGCTATCATATCGTGTTATACCGTAACTATGCTACCAATTCATGTCATTTGTTAAGATATAAATTTTTATGTGAAAACGTCAAATTTTTCTATAAATTTTATTTCATCAAGCTTTAGTAAGGTTAATATTTAAATTTGCTTATAATAAATGATTTTAAACTTCTAAACTTTGGATGTTTAGTTGTATGATGAAAAACATGATATTTAAATATTTATATTTTAAAATGAATTTTGTTAAGTCTATAACAAATTTTAATTTGTAGATTTAGAATCTCTTATCATTTGGATTTTGTAA
The DNA here is from genome assembly GCA_025506505.1 of Flaveria sonorensis. Classification (NCBI taxonomy): domain Eukaryota; kingdom Viridiplantae; phylum Streptophyta; class Magnoliopsida; order Asterales; family Asteraceae; genus Flaveria; species Flaveria sonorensis. The sequence continues at coordinate 45,527,877 of CM046428.1, forward strand.
AAATATATATACATATATATACATATATATATAAACACATATATATATATATATATATATATATATATATATATATATATATATATATATATATATGTATACACTTATAATTGTACCTAATCTGTTAAACCTATTTTTTATTCCATCTAGTTTTCTACCGAAATTTCAAAAGTCGGTTATCGTCTTTAACAAAAGTTTACATGAATTTTTGAAACAATAAGTAAAAGTTTCACTGACTAATCTTGTTTTTGAAACAATAACCATGATTATGTTCAAACATCTTTGTTCATCGTTAAATTTCACCTGTTAGAATTGTGTATTATCTTCATTTGGCATATCCATTCACTGAGCATTTCGCTCAGCCGTATTCTTTCTCCACGGCAGGTTTTCAGGGTTTCGGAGATTATGAGTGAAGAGTGTGCACCTTAGAAGAAATAAGAAGACATATTAAAGACAAAGATTGATTAAAATTTTAGTGTACCTTTAATAGATTATAATTCATAAAAAAATTTATATTGTAATTATTAGTCTTTGATTCTATAAACATGACACATCATCCTATTTCGAGTTAGGGTGTTACATTTATGGTATCAGAGCTTAGGCTCTTTCCTGCAGAAACAATTAGGTACGACCTGTGAGGATTGGGTAGACAATGGGTTAGGATTCTTCTAGCATCTGTTAAGATTTCGTGTTCTTGGTTATCGTTTTACCCCGAAAAAACCAACAGTGGTTTTTCGCATTATCTTAAAGATGTCGAGCTTCATTTATCTCAACTTTAGAACATTACATGTTCCCCTCAACTGCGAGCCCAGTTCATAGTTGAGAATGTGATGGACATATCTAGGGAACATATAATATTCAAGGGAATCTAAGTTAGCAAGTAAATTTTTATAAACAAATTAAGAATACCTGAACTTCATCCCTTGGACCATTCCATGGACTATGTAGGAAAGGTTTTTAGGAACTTGGTCCCATCCTCCATACTTGTTGGATAGTGAGTGGATGACGACATGAAGGAGGTATTTTCATTGAGATGAGACCTTTTCTTTCTTTAAGGTCTTGACTGAGAAGTCATCTTCATAGCCCATCAGCTGGAATGATCCATTTACTGCCTCCTTGGTAAAGGACAGCTCACCTTCTACATCATCTAGCTTCAGATGTTGGTTAATGGTGGCTGGAGTGATGAACATTGTCCTTCCCTTCACTGTGGGAGATAGTGCCTTCTCACCATCCATTATGAACTCTTGGTAGGTCCTTTAGAAATCCAAGAGTTGATCTTCAAATAGTGGAGGGTCAATGGTGTGGGCGGTGAGGTAGGAAAAGCGGAAAGAAAGTTGCAGATCCCTAAAAAACCAAGCTCTTTCTCAGCGGATAACAGAGCAACCTGGTTGTGTTGCCTGTGTAGGTGCATAACAAAGGCTGGCTGGTTTTGGGGTTCAGGTTGCCATCTTATAAAGCTTTTATGAAAGATTTTGAAGGAAAAACAAGGGTTTGAGGCTAATTTAGGGCTTGATAAATGCAAAGGAAGAAGAAAAAGAGAGAGTGAGATCCGTTGGAAAGGCTATTTATATACTTGAATGTGAGACAAAGTTATTTCAAAGGATAAAATTTGAAATTCGGACGTCAGTCCCACCTCTAAAAAGATACCCAAAGAGATAGATATCTTGGAAGTTAAAAAATCTTCTGAATGTAATTTGTCATCGGAAGCTTAGAGAAAGCTTCCGAAGCTAAATTGACTTCGAAAGATATTCCTCAGTTTGAGAAGAGTTGCTTTCAGAAGAAAATGTAATTAGAGTAATTTTGCTTCCGAGATGGATTTGATTTCGGAAGTTATTAGGCTTCAGAAGTTATGCTCTAGGAGTAAAGAAAACTTCCAAGACTTAATTGCTTTCGGAAGAAAATTGTTATTCAAAACATATAAGTACTCAGAAGCAGATTTTAGATTTCGAAGATATATTAAAATTTCTTCCGAAGGTAATTCCCTTAGTAAGTAGTTATTAGTTTTGAAGACATAATTTTCTTCCGAAGTCAAATCAATGTCTTCCGAGAGAAAATTTGTCCATACTTCTCAAAATTTTAAGGAATATAGATTTTGAAAACTTACTTTCGAGATAAACAGGACTTATATGAGTGATAAATTAGACAACTATAAAGACAAATATTTTTTTTTAAAATTGAAATTAATTTAAGAAAATCTACTTAAAGTTAATCATTCCAATAGCTGATACAAGATACTTAAATCTAAGTTCATCAAATGCTTTAGTAAACAGATCAGCATATCATTCATTTATGTTAACTTTGACAAGTTTAATCAATCCCTTTTCAAAATTATCTCTAATCAAATGATACTTGATGTTGATGTGCTTTGTTTTTTAGTGTTGCACTGGATTCTTTATGACTGAGATAGCACTATTGTTGTCTATGTGGATAGGAGTCTTCTTGAAGTTGAATCCATAATCTAGCATCTGATTATGAATCCAAAGCACTTGAGCACAGCAGCTTGCAGCAGCAATGTATTCAGCTTCAGCAGTTAATGCAGATAAACAAGATTGCTTCTTGCATTACCATGAGACAATCCTTCCACCAAGGTACTGACATCCCCCATATGTAGACTTGGCAGTCATATTGCAGCCACCATAGTAACTATCTATATATGCATACATATTGAATTCAGAACTCTTTGGATACTAAAGTCCTAGTATGGGAGCGCCTTTGAGGCATCTAAGAATCCTCTTGACAGCAACTAGGTGTGACATCTTAGGGTTGGCTTGATATCTCTGGCATATGCATGTGGCAAACATCATATCAGGTCTGCTTGCTGTTAGGTACAAAAGAGACCCAATCATAACTCTATATTGATGTTCATCCACACACTCCCCCTCAAGATCAGGTCCTAAAGAGTGGTTTTTGGCTATGGGAGTCTTAGCAACCTTACACTCAGTCAGATGAAATACCTTTAGCCTCATAAAATAAATCAAGGATTTGGTTTTTGAATTTAGTTCCTTGATCACATCTTATGATCTTAACCTTGTGATCACATTGATTCTTTATTTTTAGAATGAAGGACTTCAAGATCTTAGGGGTCTCATCCTTACTTCTAAGAAACAAGACCCAAGTATATCTTGTGAAATCATCCATGATCACAAGGCAAAATGAAGTTCTTCCTAAACTCATTATACTTGTGAGGCCAAAAAGATCCATGCGTAATAAGTGTAGGGGAGTAGTGATGGAGTTCATTTCCTTTGGCCTGTGAGACGCTTTATGTTGGTTTCCTTTCAAACATGCAACACAATGATCATCACTTGTAAACTCTTTTTCTGGCATTCCAGTTACCAAATCATTCTTAATCAATTTATTTATATTCTTAAAGTTTACATGGTATATTCTTTTATGCCAAAGTAAAGCTCATCACTATTGCTTTTAGATTGAAAGCAAGAAACTTCTCCAGAAGGAAAGGTTTCTTGCAAATCAATCTTGTACATGTTCCCTTTACTGGGGGCTCTGAGTAGAATATGCTCTTGAGGAATGATCACCCCAGGCTTGAGAACAATGCACTCATGATCAGTAAAGAGCATGTTATGTCTCTGGTCACAAAATTAAGATACACTCAAAAGATTATTTTCCAGCCCCTTAACAAAGTTTACATTTTCAATGCTGAGCTTACCCTTTGTGACCCTGCCCCTTCCAGTAATGTAACCTTCTGATTCACCTTTAAAAGCAACTGGCCCTCCATCAATTTTCTTAAAGTCTTGAAGCAAGGAGCCATTGCCAGTCATATGCATGGAACAACCACTATCAATTATCCATACATTTCCTTTTGTCTTTAGCTATTCCTGCACGTGAAAAGAGATGATTAGTTACAATTGGAAACCCAAGCCTTGCTGGTCTTGGGCTTATCAATATAAACTGAAGATAGTTCTACAGTCATTGATCCTATATGCAAGCTTATTACATCCTTGGCTGTTGTTGATGAAGAAACTTTAGTCACATGGCATTCCATCATCTTCCACTTCATCTTTGGAAGATTAGACTTGCTTTTAAAACTTCAAAAGTTTTTATGACTTTGGAAGTTTTGGAGACTGAACCTTCGGAAGCTTTTGCATCCACTGCAGTAGACATTAGTGCTTCGAAAGCATTCCTTTCTTCTGAAACCAAACTTGCTTCTGAAGATAGTTTTCCACTTATCTTCTTCTGGTTCACCTTGATGCTTCCAAAAGAAAATGATTTTCCTTCCAAAGTTATTTTCTTCTTCTTCTCAGAATTCTTTTTCTTATTCATGTAGATGGTACTCTTAGGATTATAAATACAATCCTTAGCATAATGAGTTATACCACCGCACATGATACATTCTATGGGCTTTCTTCTGAGAGTCTTATCTTGAGGAGAAGGTTTGTTTTGATCTTTTTCCAGCTCCTTCTTCATCTTCTTGGATGATGCAACATGCTTCTGAGGGTGAAGCTTGCCTTTAGATTTAGATGGTCCATTCTATGCAGCAGTGGTGCACAATGGTTCAACCTTCTTCTCTTTACTAGGATGGCTTGGACTTGGACTAGGACTCCTAGTACTAGAGTCCTTGGTTAAGTTTTTAGTCTTCCTCACCTCAAACCCAATAGAGATAAACTTGTTTTTGCTTGGGATTTAAGGTGGGCTTGATCTCCTGCACTTTCTTGGATCTTCTATTTACAGCCCTGATCAAGTTCTTTCTTGCTGACTTGGCCATTACTAAAGACTTTTTCTCTCCAGGAATATAATGATCCTTCTTAGGATGAACCTCGTCACTCACTTCTGGTTCATCCTTTACTATATCCTCTTCATCTTCATCTTCCTCTAGGATAAGATCAAATAGAGCGCAGCTCATCTTCACAAGTTTCACATATTGGCTCTCTGACTGATAATGTGTGTGGGTGAGCTATTTCATTTGATCCAAATCCCTGCCTGTTCTGATAACAAGCTTTTGCATGCAAGGATAAAGATATCACGTTCTTGAAGGTTTCCTCTTCAAGAACACATTTTTCTGCCTTGACTTTGCTGATCACAAGCTCAGTCTGGCATTCAAACTTGGTAAAAAGATCTTTAATTTGAGTCATATAGCTTGTATGCTCATGTTTTAGAGTAGAAATGGTTTTCTCTAAATCTTCTATTTTAAGCTTATAGTCATTTTCTACTCTTTTAAAATCAGCTTTTAAAATGTTTAAGGACTTAAGACCAGATCTTACTTCCAAGTTGTAGGACCTATACATATTAACTTTAGAAATTCATTCAAGAGATAAAAGATGTTACAATACCTTTGATTCATCATGATCTACCATAAGGGCTTTGTTTAGGGAGACATCTTCCACCTGAAAGCTCCAATCAAAGCCTACTTCTTTCACAGAAACTTCAGCTTGCTGCTTTGGTTGGTTGGCCTTCTCAGTTCTTGGAGCTGCCTCAGTGTAGTTTGGCCTAGATTGTGTATGGCCACTATTTGTTCTTGGTTCATTGCACTCCCTAGCAAAGTGGCCCCTTTGGTTACAGTTGTAATACTTTACTTTGCTTTTGTCTAGCCTAAACTTTTCACTAGTCGTATTACTTGGAAACTTCCTTCCTATCCTCTTGTAGAACTTCTTAGCTCTATGAGTGAGAAGAGCCATCTGTTGGACTATCTTCATCTACTCCAAATCATCTGTATAGATGCAGTCCAGGTCTTCAAGGGTGAAGAGAAAGTTGCTAGAATTTTCATCTGAAGACACATAGGCTTGAGAGGAGCTAGGCTCTTGGCATGGATTTACTTGAGCGAAGCTCTCTCTTGGTGTCTTCGGGAAGGTGATGTAAGGACCCTTTGGTGAGTTGTCAGGGTAGCAGATGAGATGATGTTGTGAGTTGAAGGGCTGAACTTTGTTGGGTGTTGGATGAGTTGTTGGAAGGATTTTAGATATTCATCTCCATTTGGTAACCGCTCAGGATACCATACAGCTCAGTGAGAGTGAAGGTAGAGAAGTTCTCAGTTCTCTTGATGGTCACACAGTAGTGTGTTCATTGTCTAGGAAGAGAGAACATGAATTTCCTCACTATGTCCGTGTTCTCAAGTTTGACTCTAATATCCATCAGAGTAAAATCTCAACATACCTAAAGTATTATTGAGGCATAGTTTTACTTGTCTTGTAGGTGAAGTTTTCAAACAACTGCTTCATGATGTCTTTCTTGTTCTCCTTGGCTTACTCAGATCCTTCATACATCAGCTTCAGTGCATCCCAAAGTTCTTTTGCACTCTTGTACTTCTTGAAGCCTTTGTAGATTAAGTTGGGAATGGCAATTTGAAGAGCGGTCATGGCCTTTTGATCAATATCTATTTTCTTCCAGTCTTCCTCAGAATAATCAGTCACTTCCTTAGGTATCATCCCACCTCCAGCAGTTGCTAAAGTGGTACTTGGGGTGTAAGGTCCCAAGACTACAGATCTCCACATCCTGCTGTCTTGAGATTTGATGAAGCCTTCCATTCTCATGCACCAAGTGTCAAAGTTATCAGGAGTGATCAGTGGAGACTTAGTCATTGTGTCGGTTTCCATATAAGCTTTAGAAATAGCTGTCATTTGAGCAAGTACGTGTATGAAACTGAAGAGTGATTCAAGATGGTGAGATCTTGCAATCAAGAGCCTAAGAAGCTCTGATACCAATTGCAGGACCGGACATGGTAGTTCTACAACCGTCTCACAGTTGGAGAGGACACACTTACTAGATCAAATAGGGAACCAGGCAAAGAAACAAAGAATAAACAAGTAAAGAACACTCAAGAACACAAAGATTGGTTTTCAAAGATGATGTATATTGCTCTCAAGTATTTTACAAGTGTTACAAGGCATAGTCCTAAGACTGATTACATGAGATACTTTATACTACATCCTACAGTCGGTCATACTTTGAAGGCCAGCTGGACACTAATCTAGACAACAAGATTAATGTAGAGTCAAAAGGCAGATTGTCTTTTGACATGCGACTATGACATGCCATAACTCACTTCCTATTGTATTACAATAAAGATAAAAGCACTAAAGTAGAAAGTTACAGACAAAGACAACATAATATATAGTTGACAAAAATATAAAGATAATCATCAACTTGTATAAGTTGGTGAGTGTTCAGAGCTGGCAGTGGAAAGGTCTTCAGCTTCTATCAAAAGTGTGTCATGGACACATGTCTTCTAAGTCTTTGGAAAAGTTCAGCCTTAAAGCTTCGGAAGACTTTGTATTCAAGCTTCGGAAGACTTCATTTTTTGCTTCGGAAGATTTCTGTGTTTGGCTTCGGAACATTTAACACTTAGTTATTTTTCTTTGTGCATGGTCAAATCTTCCGAAGTAACTTTCTTGTACTTTAGTGCATACTGAGAGATCTTTAGTTAGCATCAGCTTCTAAGATAAACTCATACATTTTCTTTAATTAATTTAACTTGCGCACCCCATACAACTTAACCAATTTATTTTTTTCTTATTTCTTTTGACCAATTTATATCCAACACTAAACTTTAATAAATTTATCACATAACAAATTTTGGTTTAAAATCTTCATAAAACGACCGTATTTAAGGTTCGTTTATATAAACTATTCGATGTTAAAACGATCCACTAAACTGAACACTCCCGTTGTTCTTTGATCTTTCCCACCGAATAGCATGTTCTCGTCACAACACAAGGGGTATAACTATTTTACTATATATCTCAGCTTAGAAATTAATAAAACTTTAATTAAAGATGTTTTTATATAAATGATTAGGCATACCGTAGCCAAACATACAAATATATATTTTATTCAATGACACTATTTGTATAACAAAAAATTAGAATAGTTATATTAACCTAAATCATCATTAATAATTAATTAGGTTGGGGTTATAGTAAAAATAGGTTTAATTTAAAAAGCCTAAAAAGTATCTGGGTTTAAAATGTGTTATTCTATCATTTTAAACATGAAGATATTTGGTCATTGGTCTAATATGTCAAGTCATTGTGTATAATACGCCAAGTAATTGTGTCAAATATCAGTTTATTATATCATCAATTGTTATTTGTACCCATCAATATGTTTTAGTTTAAGATTTTATCAATGTTTTTTATGTATTATATAAAGTTGTTGTTATGTTATCATTGTGTATTAAAATTAGAGGTAAACAATGATGTTATTTTATCAATGTGTTTTTTAAAACTCATTGTGTCTAGGATAACATAATAACAAACGAAAAACACAATGAGACATTTTATCTTTACGTTTTCCGTGTTATAGCATTTTGTGTTATTTTAGATTAATTAGTTGCTAATTTATCATTGTGTTTTTACATACTAGAATTACACAACTTTGTTTTTTCACCATTATGTTTTTATAGAATTCATCATTTTAGAAATAATATTAAAAAAACAATAACTAACGAAAGAACATTATCCCAGTATGTATAATACACGATTATTTAACCTAGTATTTTTATATACACGGAGAGATTTTATATTATGAAAATATAAGCAAAGCCTTAGACTCCACGTAATGGGTAGAATTGGGCGCCAAAGAGAGATGACGTGAAAACTTTATTCGTCAAAGCAAGTACTTAACATTGAAAGGGGAGCCTAAGGGTAATTAGCACCAAGGGTTTAACGCTCGTGAAAAGCTGTATACATTCAAGATTTTAAACTTTTTAATATTTTCAAAAATTCTTTATCATAATTCATTTTATAACTCTCATGTATTTTTTTAAAAAATAAATCAACTACATAACGATTTATTTTCTTGGGAGGTGAACGATGCGCTAATTATCGAAGATGCTCCCGTGGGGGTAAAACTTTTAGTTGAGCACGGTCATACGTCACGACCGGAACCGTTTAGACGACGACCACCACTAGATGGGGTCGTACAGAGGCGCATAACCGGCAAGATTAAATGTTCTAGTATCTTTATTTTATTTTTATTTCAAGTATCTCTTTTTTTCTCATTTCAAGTAACTTTTATTTTATTGGAATGTTATAGTATTTTATTATGTGGTAATTTTAATTAAATTTATTATGTTTATTAAATATTAAATAATAATGATTGAATAATCATTACAATAAATTAAAACCATTACACTCGATTCAAAAGTGACTCTAGTGGATTTACTTTTGCTTACATGTCATCTATGTGGTATTTTAATAAAAATTTTAATTAAATCACTACACATAATTTTATAACTATTAATAATTTTTATATATAGAAAAATTAGTAAACATAAAAACTTAGAATTTCACTTTAAGCATAAATTGAAACCGCTAACATAAAGCAAATCATTTCATCATGTGTTCCGAATCAATAAATTGTCGTTTAGAAAAAACAACAATCATATCCGTATCCCCGTTTCATAAATAAAGGGATTATTTGAAAGACAAAATAACATCCTGTGGGACCAAACCTTTTTATTATCCGACAAAAATGACATCCTGTGGCTGCCAGCCAAGAACCACTCCACCGTGTATTATAATATAATATTATAATATAAGGCTATAAGCCACGTTTTTATTCGAAAAGGTCCCGAACGGTTTGATAATAATATGAAAAACCAACATTCTTATTATTATTATTGTTATTATTATTACTCTTTTTTTTACTTTAAGATGATAAAATCGCTTAATCCAAGTTTGATAAACTAAAATCACTAAATGTGTTTAAAGTATCTGCATTCCACAACTCACATGATAAAATGTTAACGTCGATTACTAGCACACCCATTACGTACGAGCATATGACAAACAAACATACTCAACAAAGTACACTCATACAATAGGTCTTTAGATGGTAATGATAAATTTATCTTTATCCCGTAGGATAAAAATGCTACTCCAATTCCATAGATTTCTTTGGTTCAAAGAAACAACTCTTTTAAAAATTCACAAGTACAAAGACAAGTATCATAACATAATATAACACATACTGAAAATACAGGAAACAAACTATAAAGACAAGCATCATAGAATAACATAGTAGATCTAAAACTTGTAAGAATACACACAAACACTATCTCACACACACATAACTAGAAAAGAAAATGAACACAAAGATTTAATGTGATGGTGGTCAGTGTGACCTCTGTCCATGGCTGCAACTAAGGTTTACAAACTTTTTTTTGCAAGTTTTATCCGAAATCTGTAACTTATAACTTACTAATAGAGATTAAACTATAACTTTAATTAGCTAGGTGTATAAGTTTTTCTAATCGAATGCGGGGCTTGTACATTTAGTAAAGATTTTGTCTCTTAAATGAGAGTTATTGGATTCAAATCCAAGCATGATATTAGTTATGGCGTTAACATATTCTCCTTTCTATACTCATTAATTACATATTTATCCAAACTAAAAAGCTAATTACATATTTACCCTTTATAAAACATATATATTACATATTTGACCATTATATTAAGATAAGTTATTAAATGATTATTGTATCCATATATTTACTAAGTTACTTTTACGTATTTCCATTCCTAAGAAAATCAATCATATATTTCCTCAAATTCGAGTCTCTTGACCTATGGCCGATCTGTCACCCAACCTACTTTAACAACCTAAAGGCGTCACGTTTGGAGAATGACCCCTTATGGCACGGCTTAGTCTGTTATTCTCGCAATTTAGATCTAATAAATTACAACTTCAAATACCAAAAGTGTAAAACTTTACTTTAAAACAATAATCGTGGATTATCAAATTTATACATCCAAACATAAAAATAAATTGTCAAAGTTTTAAATAATTATAATAATAAAACATCAAGACGTAAAAATCATTTAGTAAAAACAAGATAAAATAGTCATTTGATAGATTAATATTAATAAAACGAACAAATATGTAATATATGTATTGAAAGAGGATATACATAATTAATTTTGTTCATTAAAGGTCTTAAGAGGGGAAACAGTGTAAAAATCCATAATTGGTTTGAAGTAATTTGAAAATAAAAGTATGGTAGATGTGTTGTTAAAAAATATATGTGTGTTGTTCAATTCTGAATAACATTTTGGAACTCTTTAACAAAATTAATAATTTTAACAGAGAGTGATTACATAATCAAATACATTATTAACCAGTTAAATTATACACAATCTCACTTGTAAGTGTTGGCGGCACTTGTCAAGTGTTACAAATGAATTGGGTGGCAATTTCTTAACCTTTTTTTTACACTTCCATTTTTATATATTTTGAAGGGATTATTTTTCGGAGTAATTTGAAAGTGTGCAAATGGTTAGTTGTTTCTTCTTAATTATAAACCCGACACGCGGGTTCAAACCCCACACACCACATTTTTTAGTTTTTATTTATTCGCTTTTTATCTTTCTTATATTTTGTTCATTTAGATTACTTTTTATCCTTTTTTTACTTTTCTAATATCAAATTTATTTTAAATTATTATTTACTTATTAAGTTGCACGCGCATAACGAGGTTCGCTTACTCTTCACAACGTGCCACTAACCACGTTAATATCTTCATACGGCTACTAGTTCATTTAATTTACCTTTTAATACTATTATGCCGCAACTTGCGATGCATAGTTCATGTAACAACATATGTAACACATCTTTGCAAACACACCGGCACGCGTAGTCAAGCCGCAACGAGTGGACACTTTGCTAGTTATAATAATAAAAGTGAATCACTTTCAATAAATATACTCTTCTAGCTTTTAATAATTTGAAAGTGTATTTTTATTTGAATATTTTCCTAATTTCTAATTATATTATTGTTTTTTTTAGATTACAAATAGTTTTTTAATAAATTTAGAAAGAGATCTATTTTTTTATTGTTATTTCAAAATAAATAAATTTTTACGAAGTAATTTTTTTAATATCAAACTTTTTAAAAATATGAAATATTAAAAAATTGATTTTTTATATAATAAATTTTTATAAGAAAAAATTAAAACTAGGAGTTATAAAAAGGAAATTTTAAAAATGATATTTTTTTAAAGCGGTTGATTTTGAAACAAAATGTTTACATTAAATAAAAAACAAACAAAGTCTAAAAATAAAAGTTTAAAAAGTTGATATTATTGTTTTTATATTCATTACTCATATGTAATTTTAATCATATCTTATCTTAAAAATCATTTTATAATTAATAAATTTTCAATTAATTTAATATTTTATTTATTTAATCCGTGTAATATACGATTACTAAAGCTAGTTGTTGGAGATATAAGGGTGGTGGGGGCACAAGATACACACCACACTACACGACATACCACCAATGACAATTTGTCACGTCACATCACACCATGTACTCAAATTTGATGGTGGCGGTGTTATCATACTGCATCACTATACCCCACACACACAAACAATATACCCCACACATACAAACAACAAACACAATCACGGTGAGAACATGCTATGAAAACGAAAATTTGCGATGTGAAGGGGTGGCGGGGTTGGTGTCGGGCGGCGCCAAGGCTCGCCGTGGCCTCGCGACGCCTGCGCCTTTACCACCCTAAGGTTGGGTGGTTAGCTAATTTTTAATATTTAATTAAGGAATTTGACAGAACCTAACCCTAAGAATAAGATAAGTTATTTAAATAAAAACGTTTTACATACTTAATTTTTTTGTCCACTTGCAATTTAGAAGCGATAAAAATTTGATAGTTTGGTGGAAGTTGCACAAATGATCTAAAATTATGATCAACTTTTAGAGTGGGTTCCTGAACTTATGAATTATTACAATTTAATCCGTTTGACCAAATTTCAACAAGGTCACTAAGAAGCAACCAGTGGCGGAGCTTAAACCACGGTTTAAGAGGACGGGGGCGAAAGTAAACTATTTTATGGGGGCGAACATTATATTTATTAAAAAAAATTTACTACGTGACCGAAAATTTACACTGCCGAGACGAAAATTAACACTACTGACGGAAAAAAGAGGGGGGGCGCCCCCCCCCCCCCGGCCCCTATGAAGCTTCGCCAGTGGAAGAAACGGTGTACCTGGTTAGGTTACTAGCTTACAGAACATTATATTTTAAATTTTACAAGTTCGGTTTCGATGGTTTGTAAGATAAATATTTACCATGCAAAAAGAAATTACGTCGAAACATTAGTACAAATAAGTATGTAAAAATTAAAAATTTAAAATTATATAAAAATATTATATTTTACAAGTTATAAGAGGATGAAAAAACTATAAAAAATCAAAACCCTTAAGCAACTTTGATGGTTTGCTTGTGTTGTGCTTTTGTGAATTATATATTATTATGCTCAACGACATTATGGGTAATATATCACTACCAGCGGTTACATTTTGAAATTAATTTCTTTTGAATGGACGATACAAACTTGGAAAATAGCGATATATTAAGAGTGTGAATCGTTGGCATAGCGTTATAACGATACAACATGAATTTGTATCGGTTGATCAATAATATTTGGCTACGTGTCATCTTTGGAAAAAATAATAAACTAAAAAGTCAAAGGTTATTTTCGTAAAAATCACTGATCAATAATATTTGGCTACGTGTCATAGTAGTAATCTTCCCTTTAAAAAATACGTGGATCTTGTGACCCGGTGTTATAACCCATATTCATTACTAGGAAGCCTAATTCAGATTCACTCCACCTTAAACTTATCCCTTTACTCTTCAATAAAATCAAACTCCGCATTTCTTCTCTACTTCTTATATTTAGTTTAGGGTCTTTTTTCTTCTTCTTAAACTCTAATTTGAAGCTCATTCGAAGCTAATTTGATGTTTGATTTTTTTAGTTTTCAAGTTTATTACTTTCGATCTCAAAGCAGTCATATGATTTAAGGTAACTGTTCGATATTTAGTTTTGAGTGAGATGTTTTTCAAATTTCATTATTTCAGGTTTTGATTTGTGATGTTGTTTCGCGTATCATCTATGACGAACTTGAGATTTAGTTCAATTACGTTTGAAGCAGTTTGACGATGATATTCCTTTCAACATTGTTAATAATGTAATTGTACTTGACCTTTGATGATGTACAATAATAGTACTCGATTTAAGATCGTTGGGTTGAAATTGATTTCAAAAATATGTATCGAAGATAGTCGATGATCATCAAGGTATTTTAAGTTTTAATTATAGACATTTTGCCTATAAGGCCAAGAAGTTATAGATCATGTTAATTAACCCATTTCATTTTTTTGAACTTTGGTTGACTTGTTTTTCTTAGTTTTAACATACAATCTAGTGTAAGATATCGGTCTATATCCTAGTAACTTATATTATATAAACTCGTGTAGCACGTGTGTTTGTCACCTACTTGAAATCTAAAGAATGAATGCGAGTGCAAAATGCAATGTTTAGAAAGTTTGAGGGTTTAACAAGGTTCGACCAAAAACTTGAAGCTTATTCGGATAACATAATACATTAACACCAGCTGGAACCTGAGTTGACTACAGGCTTGCAAAGCACGAGCCACGGGATCCTTCACGTTCCTATAATCAATCATCATTCATCTTCCGCTTTCACCCTGATTTTCTCTCGATTTTGATTTTTATTTTCACCAATCAGCGGGAAAACATTCAGAATTTCGATTCTCAACACGATTACACGAGGATTACTGTACGAATCTCACACTGTTAATGTTTCATACAGAAGAATTTAACGAAGAAGAAATTCTGAATTGAAGAATAACTCTTGTTTGAATTTGGTTATTATTAATGGCTGCTTTGGTTTCGCCTCAAACATTCGAGGCTTTTAAGCAGGCTGCTGGTGTGGCAGGTGCGAATTGCTTGATCTGTGTGTGTGTGTGTTTGTAGGTGTGTGTGATTAGGTGGAATGGAGATGATGCGTGAGACTTGTTGATTCTGTTGGTTGTAACTGTTTTGTGTGGAATTGTATGGGAATTCGTGTGTAATGTGGTTTGTTTTCTTGTTCTGACGTGTTCAATTTCGTTACGTAAGTGGTAGATGAATTGAAGATCTTCGTGTAATCGTTGAGCAAAGTGTTTTGTGTTCTGCTTGCTGTTTGAAACCCTAGGGACATGAGGATTGAAAGTTATTGAAGAGTTAGGGTTGATTCGTGTTATGATATGTGAAGAATTAGGGATATAGAACTTCTGATTGCGTATTGCTGTTGATTGTATTGGAATTGTATGTGAATTTGGGGCTGATTTCATGAGATTTGATTTGAATTGCAAATTTGAGCACAAAAGTATCTCTATTATCTGTTTATATATTTGATCTTATAAAGTTGTAGTTACTGTTGAACATCCACCTTTCTTTCAAAAGCATCCAAATCTTGGTCCAAATATTCTGTGTAATAGTGCAGATTCTTTTACTACTTTTTTGCAGGGAACATATTTGCTTTTGGGCTCTTTGTGTCACCAATGTAAGCATCAACAAAATGCCTGAAATTTAGGTTTATTCAGAATGATTTTTTCAAGAATTAGTTTGATTAGAATGTTACGCTTAAGAATATCGTTATTTTCAGACCAACCTTTCGAAGAATCATCAGAAACCAATCAACAGAACAGTTCTCAGGAATCCCATATGTTTATGCCCTCTTGAACTGCTTAATCTGCGCCTGGTATGGCTGCCCGTTCATATCATATGATAATTTGTTGGTTACAACAGTCAATTCTGTTGGTGCGGTTTTCCAATTTTCCTACATAATTATCTATATAACACATGCTGAGAAACATAAAAAGGTTAGGACGCCTACACTTTTTAGATATTGTCATAATAACTTAAATATTGAATGTGAGTTCATGTTTGCAGTTCAAGATGTCTGGATTGCTGCTGGCAGTTTTTGGTCTATTTGCAGCCATTTTGATTGGGAGTTTGCTTGTTACTGATCTTGAAGTTAGGCATTTACTTATCGGGTTTTTAAGCTGCGCTACACTCATATCAATGTTTGCTTCCCCGTTGTCAGTAATGGTATGTTCTTTTCCCATGAAACTTACATTATAATCTAATCACTTATCGTTAAATTTCATAACTTTATATGATATCATCTTTTTTTCCTTCCAGAATGTAGTGATTCAGACCAGGAGTGTGGAATTCATGCCGTTTTACCTCTCACTCTCCACTTTCTTGATGAGCACCTCATTTTTATTATATGGAGTATTCAATTTCGATCCTTTCATTTATGTAAGCTTCTTTCAGCAAAGCAAAGTTCTACTGTTTATTTATTTTTGTGCATTTGTCAATAATAATTAGCATTAGCAACTAATATCTGTATTTTTTAATTTGTAGGTTCCAAACGGTATAGGAACTATTCTGGGAATCGCACAATTGGCTTTGTACTTCTACTACAATAATCAATCACAACAAGAAACCAGAGAACCCTTAATAGAGTCAATTGCATGAACAACTGTAAGTTCATATCTTCCCCGTGTAATTAAAACACATTGATAATTTGCCTTTGTGAACTTGATTGTTTTTTCATTTTTGACTTTATCTTTGAAAATTATCAAAGAATGGGTCGGGTGCTGAATCAGCAGATTTGTGTCCACGTCTGAATTTGTTTGTAAAGTTGAAGTCCACGTTATCAAAGTTTATCCAAATGTTTCCATTTTGTTGTTTTGTCCTGTATTTCAAATTTGTTACCATTTAATAAATTGGACCCGCTCTGGTCTAGTGAAGTTGTAAGTTTCTCCCCTTCAAAGAGATATGGTATGTATGTCAAGTATATATATGTAAATATATATATATATATATATATATATATATATATATATATATATATATATATATATATATATAGGGGAGGGATCCCTTGAAAACCATGTTATAAATAAAAACCATAAAAACCAGGGTTACATATACGTAAGTACGTGTTATAAAGTGTACAACTAAGAGTTACGTATATGTAGGGGTTATGTATATGTAAGTATGTGTTACCAAGTGTACAACTAAGAGTTACATACACGTAACTCATACAAGTTAGTATACGTAAGTCGTTTCGTTATCATCGTCGTTCCTTGGAGTTTAAATTAAAAAACATATAATGACCTCGAAAAATAAGGTTGAAGTTTACTTAAATATATTTTAAACAATTAAAAAGTTAAATCAGTTATAAGTTATGTGATTGGGTAGTGTTGGTTTTTACGGTTTTCAGTTATAAACATGGTTTTCATTTGATCCCTCCCCTATATATGTGTGTATGCGTGTGTGTATATATATATATATATGTATGTATATATATGTATGTATGTATATATGTATGTATGTATGTATGCATTTATGTATGAATTTGAAGATGTATGCAAAAAACTGCTCATGATCTTACATTGTGAAGAAAAAGAGGTGATTAATTACACTCGGATTTTGATACCAACAAGAACAAAAAATGAATACGAACTATAGAAGATCTCGCAAAGTCGCTTTCACTGCGGGTTGTTCCTGCAATCCCCCAAAATTGGCAATGAATTTAATTCGATTAGTAAAAAGAATGATGCATTGTCTCTAGGTATTCAGAATATTATTGTTATACTAATATTACTTTTGTTATCAACATTTAACATATTGGTTATTAATATATTATTAAAATGGATAAAAACGTTTGCTGGTCAAACCACCATCTAGTGCATTGATCATTGGATTGAAAAATGATTTTTTCAAGCGGGATTTATTTTGACCCGTTACCTAAGTACCTAACATGTTTACACATTTAATATTATATTACGGTTTTAGATACCTGGATCTCAGTAGAGTGACCTTGGTCTAGTGGCTTCCCTCTTTCATCGTAAAGAATAAGCCCACTAAACCTCGGAAACTCACACTTCTCACCCATGAGTATGGGCCGCTGCCACACCGGCGACGTTGCATTATGGCTTGGCCACCCCACCTCACCACCTCCTCCATCAAGCAATGGCGTGGGCTGCTCTTTCCGGCTCACACTCAAATTCCCCTCCCATTTACTAGCCTTGCTCCAGCAAGCCGACCCGGTCAAACCATTCTTCACCTTTAGCCATGGATCCATTGACCCTTTTGCCGCTGCCAACTCAACCGCACCACCACCATCTTCAATGCTTTTTGTATCTCTCCTCCTAAACACCGTGGCGACACAAAGCCCGACAACCAACACGACTAGGAGAGTAGTAGCAGAGAAGAATATTACAGCTTCTTGTGTTGAAAGCTTCCATTTATCTTCTAAATCCCAAAGTGCATCCATGGGAGATACTGAGATAGACGTTATTGTTTGAGTTTGAGGAGGTTTTGTGGACGGGGTTCACCAAAAATTGGGCCTGATTTGGGCTTGATTGTAACGTGAGTTTGGTGGGCCAGTCTTTTTCATTCAATTAGCCGATGGAATTTTATTGCTCTTCACGGATTCACGTGTGTGTCAGTGTGTGTGATTATTTGTGAAGTTACGGTGGATCATTAAAGAGGGCCAACATCAAAGTCTGATTCAAATGTTATGTTTGCACAAAATTGTAAAACAAACTTGTTATGTTGGTATCATCTTTTTCTTATTATTCAGTAACAGTAGAATTTATTGAAGCTCTTTTTGTAGTTATGCCCATTGTAAGAGTAAGACTAGAATATCATATATCGTCATCATTAGAACAGAGTTGGTAGCAGAGGATAAAATGAAGAAAAAGCAAATATAGAGTAAGAAGAATTCTAGGATGATAGATATCTGTTTTGGTTTACATTAGTTTGTTTAAAATAAAGCCCAAACTTTACGTTTTAAAAAACTCCAATATGATACATACCTTAATGAAGTGAACATCTTGTATTGTGATGAGTGATATTGAGATTTCATTCATTGTCACATAGATGTCATATCGGATAGTAAGATTTCACTTACTCACTCACTCATCTAAGGAGATGAATGGTGAGTGAGATTTCACTATCATTTATTTTTACATTTTTAATAATATTGGTATTCATTAATTTAATATACTAAATAGAGTAAAATGTTTTTTTCATCCCTAACGTTTTGTTGAATTTGCCATTTTAATTCAAAAACTTTTTTTTGTCATTTCAGTCACTATAGTTTACCAAATGTTGTCATTCTCATTCACTCCACAAACTTCGTTAAGATCTTCTTTAAGTATGATGGTACTTTAGTCTTTTTCAACACTCTAATTATCCAATTAAAACAAATTAATTATTTAATATTCAATTAAAACTAAAAGAAAATATGAAGCGCCTAGTGAGACCGGACGCTTAGTCGCTTCAATTTAAAAGCTTTTATTAACGCTAATTCATGTTCTTTGATTGAGGTATGCTGTGGGATTTTAATGAATCTTCACGTTTTATTCGAATGTGCACCGTAATTCGATTAAGATATATTATTGTCATATTTTGTTTCATTGAGGTCTGTTGTTGTCACGTTCGGACAAACGCAACAATAGAAGACTTCAATCAAACAAAGCGTGACAACAGCAGGTCTCAATCCCACAGCAGATGTTAACGGATAAAAATACATGTCAAAACAAAATGTGAAGGTTAATTGAAATTTCACAGCAGACCTCAATCGAACAACATGAGTTAGAGTTAATTGAAGTTTTTAAATTGAAGCGTCCAGTCTCACTAATCCATTATATTTTTTTTAGTTTTAATTGAATATTAATTGATTAATTTGTTTTAATTGGATAATTAGGGTTTTAAAAAAGACTAAAACACCCTCATATTTAACGGAGTTAGTGGAATGGATGAAAATGGCAACATTTGGTAAACTATAGTGACTGAAATAGCAAAAAAAAATTTTGGATTGAAATGACAAATTCAACAAAACGTCAGGGACGAAAATGACATTTTACTCTACTAAATATGTGTTGGTGTGTGAGCAGAGTATATAGATATAAACTAGGGTTAACAACTTAATGAATAAGAAACAAATATGAGCCCGCGCTCTTATTTTTTTTGTCGTCAACTTATGCTAGCCTAAATCCAAAAGCTTTTAAAACCCAACGATCTTTCATTTGAAACTTGAAATGCTATGCATAATCCATAATACTTCCATCCAAGCAAGCCTCGTTTCAATAACTCTAGTAAAATTCATAAGTATAGTCCACCAAACCTCTGTTCTCAAGAACAAGCTAAGACTTCAATTAAATCCTCCTATTTGTAGCAACCCTTCTCACCAATCACATGAAAGAGAGAGCTCCAACACATCAGTCATTCTCAATCTCAACCGGCTCCTACTAACTTGCATTGTTTTTTTGTTTGTGATGAGAAAACCCTAAAGGAAGAATAAAGAATCTGAGATGCAAAAGAAAGTAAAGGAGCTGTTACTCAAGATGATGGCTAGATAAACAATGATCCCAGATAAGATCACGAACATATGTGTCTTCAAAGATATATGACTAATCTTGTAAGATATATGACTAATCTTGTAAGATATATGAGGTTATGACGATTTGTGTGAGACCTTGAAGAAGAAGATGATGATCTGTAACACCCACTTTTAAGCAAGAACATCAACTACACATGAAACCCATATATAAACATATGGACAATATAATCATAAAGAGAAAAAGATATGGAGAGTAGAAGAACTCATTCAACTTGAGATCAAATGTCAGATACAAAGCCACTTTTACTTGAGATCAAATGTCAGATACAAAGCCACTTTTCATAGGGCTATAATTTAATACAATCATAATGACTTTGCAAGTTACAAAGTGGTATCGATAGCTACATTAATAAAATATTTATAACACCCCCCCCCCCAAATTGGTTATCAATACGCTTAAAGATGTTGCTTTGTTAAAAACCTTGCTAGAAAAACCCAGTGGGACAAAACCATAGCTAAGGAAAAAAAAAGTGCAGCGCGTATTACTCCCTCTGATTTATATAACCTTATGGCGCTTGATATTTCAATGACAATCCCTTATGTAGAGCAATGATGTATTATCTTCATGCAATACTTGAATTGTCTCATCTCGTAATTTATATCATAAGATCCATGATCTTATTGTTTTATGTTCCCTGCATAAAAATACTAAACAAACTTGTTTCGATGGGTTAGTAAAGTATAATCTCATATATTTCATACCTTAATGGTATTCAAGTACTAGTTCTATCCGATTTTAATACGTGCTTTCTAGAAACAAACTAACCCATAACATAATGTACTAATTGCTAACATAATATATAGTCTTATACTTTTTATAAGAGATGATAAGAGATATTCGCTGAATCAATTATACATATTTTAATACAAATAATAAACTTTTTAGAAGAAAAAATTAATAACTCCATTTTTTTAGTTTGCTATAAAAAGATGTTTACGCTTTATAAATTAACATTTTTTTTAGATTTTCATGTACCTCCATATTTCGATATCATTCATATGTACATTTATTGTTTCGAATTAGCATTATCCATAATTCGTAATTATATTGAAACAATACATATACATCTCTATTTAGCCCTACATTATATTACGAAATTGGACTATTTGAAATATTTTAGATAAAAGTAAAAACAAGATAATAAGACCATATTGGCTTACTTTATGATTTTAACTTGAAAAAACAATTCACACCGATAACGTGTTGTGAACCTATTAGCAAGTAATATATGAAGTATATAAATATAGGGACAATATAATCACAGAGAGAAAAAAACATGAAGAGTAGAATAACTCATTCATCTTAGAATAATTTATTAAAAATATAGTTTGTAAACCTTAAAAATTTTATCTTTTAAAGAATATTTATTATCATTTCAAATCTAAAAATGATTTTAGAAAATAATCCTTGTCTACTACCGCCGAAATGCTAGTGCCAAGACATTTCACTGATAAAATGCCAGTGAGATTAAAAAAAAGTCAAAATTAGAAAAGCCTATTAGTAGCAAAATGACTCGCGACAATCCTTTTGTTGCATCTTTTGTTTACTTTAATTTTTATGTTCTTATAAAGTTTCTTAGCTTTTGTGTTTGGCTGATTTTGAATAAGAAGATACCATCTTTAGGTAGAGTGGTAGACTATGTTTGAAATCCTAAAAAATGATTTTGTTTTACAAAACAATGATTGCACTTCTCTTCTACGTTTATTATTTGTAGTATATTTTTTATCACGTCAGTTATAATGATGCCGCAACGTGTCGCCCGTAAAAAACTACTTAGCTTTACAAAACAATGATTGCACTTCTCTTCTGCGTTTACTATTTGTTTTTCTAACCTCTTTTTAATTAAATACTATTAAATAAATACTATTAAAGTGATTTGTTTTAAAACGCTTCATAATGTTTTAATAAATTGAATTATTATCTATATTATATTTTTTAATTTCTTATTCTAAATGATGCTTTTTATGGGTTTCATTTGTATACAACTAGGATAATAAGGACATGCTTTGCCGCGGGTACCCTTAGTTTACCGCGGGTTTACGTTGGGTACCCGTATTTTACCGCAAGCGTACGTTTAGT
This sequence comes from Flaveria sonorensis, assembly GCA_025506505.1. Taxonomy (NCBI): domain Eukaryota; kingdom Viridiplantae; phylum Streptophyta; class Magnoliopsida; order Asterales; family Asteraceae; genus Flaveria; species Flaveria sonorensis. The sequence goes on from CM046428.1 coordinate 45,550,198, forward strand.
AAAATCTATATTAGAATGTTGATAAAATTAATCACCTCACAAAATCCAATTTAGAAAACAAAAAAAAGTAAAGCAAATAAGGCAATATTCATTCGAAAATAAGAAAAGCACAGTTGGCGTATGAAAACAAATTAAAATCATTTTCTAAAAGAAACAAGAAAAAATGAATAAAAATTAAAAGAAATGAAAAACCATTACGAAATAAGAAAGAAAAAAAACATAAAAGATGACAAACGTAAGTTTGAAATTTTAAAGAATACTACGTCTGTATGAAGATATGCGTTGAATAACACGAAAGCTAATCTAGTAACAAATAAGCTCCAATTTTGAAAGCCTAAAATCAAATTAATCATAAAGATAAAAATGATAAAAAATTGAAAATTAGAACTAAAAAATAGTATTAAATAAAACGAAAAAAAGCATAAAGCAATATAGAAAATGAACAAACAGAAAGAAAAAAAATCGAAGATACAGATTCATGGAATTATGTTTCAAAAGAATTAAAATAAATAAAAAAATAATAAAAAGTCCTCCTAAAAAAATATTAAAATTTTGTTTCTATGGTACACGCATAAAATTTTGTTATACATCTGGCATGAAATCAAACAAATAATGCTAAAGTGCTTCTATTCTCTATACCTACAGCTTTAGATATTATACGTTTAACATGAAAGGGTAAAATTAAGAAAAAGTAAACAAGAAGGGTGCCCTAATAACAATCTAACAGATGGAGAGAAAGACTTTGCTTGGCCCAATAATAATCTAACAGTGTTGTTTGGTAACTTTTGAATGGGTAAGTGCTGAACTAATAAGAGGTCTGAACCAGTAAAATGTTTGAACCAATAAGTGTTGAACCAGTTTAAGTCTGTTTGATTGGATATCTGAATGACTGTATCGAATGATTATTTTACCCATCTGAATTACTTCTTTCTAAATATAATTTATTTGTTTGGTTATAACTCCTAACTCCAATTTTAGCGTCAACTAAAAACTACTATCCTTAATTCGCTATAAAAAAATCACAAATCAAACAAGCTAAAAATCACTGTAAAATCAATTCATCTCATTTCAAACACCACTTCAAAAGAAAGCAATCGAAGTAAAAGCTAGAAGGGTTTAGAAACCCAGAGACCACATCGTTAGAAGGGTCTATTATTCTCCCCCAATTGGTTATTGGATCTTGTCTCCATGTGAGATCAACACTAGATCACCGCTCAAATCATCCTTCGATTCTTCGGAATCTTGATTTCTTCTTGCTCTCACCATTTCAACTTGTTGAAATCACCATCCATCGGTGCCTCTGTTCTCCCCCAATTCTCGATTCAGTTTGTGAGATCGAGTCACAAAGAAGAGGGATGACGGAGAGCGGAGAGCGAGAAGAAAACCTCATCGGTGTTGGATGTCGATGGGGGATGACGGAGTCTATCGGTGAGGGATGACGAAGTCACAGAGAAGAGGGATGACGGAGTCACAGAGAAGGATGATGGAGTCACAGAGAAGATGGATGACGATGCACATACTTGGGCAAGGAGGGTATCGGTGAGTTCACGATGAGTAGAATCCGATGGATTTTCCGGCACAACGACGACCACCGTCTGATCTGGCCGCGCGGTGAGCTCAGTGGAAGGGAAGGGAGAGATCGATGTGTGGGAGTTTTTGGTCAGATAGAGAATCATCTCTGACCTAATAAGAGGGGAAATAATACTTCTTTTTCAATCAGTGGTATCCAACCAAAATCAAAGGTCTGAACCGAGTCAGACTTATGCATCTGACCAGCGTCATTAAGACCCAAACAAACAGGGCCTAAGACTAACAGGTGGATTAATGAAAAAACAGGAACTTGCAATTATTATTATTAGAATGCTTAAAATTAATTTCCAGTGTGGTTTTATTTTGCTATGCTTGTGCTAATGATTTGGTGCTTAACCGTGCATTTGATTTTAATCTAAAACGAAACTTGTTAACTTTTTTTTTCCAGCTCTCGAGTGAAACTTACACCTATTAAACGAGGGAGATACGTCTCTACCATTAAACTATAAATATGGTTTTAAACTTGTTAAGTAGATTGAAGTAAGAATATTCATACTAACTTTATTATCCTCATCTTCATATTTATATTAAAATATTATTTTTCTTTTTTTTATTCAATTAAATAATAGTTTTTTTTATAATTTTATCATTATTTTTTCATTTTTATTTTACTCAAAATCACTTTTAAAAATATTAAAAATTTATAATGTTGAACTGTGTTCCTTCAAGTATGAGAATGACTAGTATTATTTTCTTCATTTAACTCATAACCATCCCCATAATGCAAATCACACGCTTAATCACTTAATAACATAAATGATGTAAACCGGGTCGGGTCAAGATTCGGATTTAAGAACCCGAGACCCACATAACACGATTGCAATTTGCAAGGCGAAATTGAGCTTGCGTCAATCTTTGTCTCTCTCAGCAGACTAGACTCCCCTTCCCTCTGGTTAGTGTCTTCAATTCATCTTCTTATAGAATTTTCTAGGGTTTTCTTTTCTGTCAGTTTCTCCTTTGATGCACGCCTTTTTAATCTCTTAGGTTCTTCTCAATTAGGGCTTTATAATCATTTTTCTCGTTGATCACGCCTCTTCCGATTGCATTCTTTTTCGAATTCATCTGTTAGTTTAATCATACAATCCATCAATGATCACAAACAGCATCAATTATTGTCACTACTACTCGGTACGGTGATCATTGTTGACTTTTTACAAATTTCAATCAACAATTTGATCAATTCATATGCTATTATGAGTTTAAATGAGATCTAGTTTCTTGTCATTAGTTGCTTATTTTCAGTTGTTGTTTGTTAGGTATGCTGTTATACTAGATAAATACGCCCTCCAAGGACTTAGGTTCTTTCATTTGCTGAATTTCTCTGAGAAAGATGTCTGGGAGGAATCGTGGACCTCCACTTCCAATGAAAGCGGCTCCACGCGGTGGAATGCCGCTCGTACACGAGCCACCATTTGGGAGGAATCTAGGCCCAATGCCCCATGGCCCCCACCCTGCCTTGCTTGAAGAGATGAGGGAAGCTGAGTTTGCAAGGGGTCACAGACCACACCCGTCTCACCCTGCTATCATTGAGGAGCAATTAGCAGTTCAACATCAGGACATTCAGGGGCTATTGGTTGATAATCAGCGGTTAGCTGCAACCCATGTTGCGCTTAAGCAGGAATTAGAAGCTGCACAACATGAGCTTCAACAAACCGATAATTTTGCTAGAAACCTCCTGATGGAGAAGGATATGCAGATGAGGGAGCTGTATGAGAAGTCAGCTAAAGTGGAACATGATCTTCATGGGGTTGAAGGCATGCGGGGCGAGCTTATGAAGTTGCACGCTGATATTAAGGAATTGACTGCCATACGTCAAAAGCTTGCTGCTCAAGTTCAGGCTATGACCCAAGATTTTGCTAGAGCTAACGCTGACTTGCAGCAAGTTCCAGCACTCAAGTCGGAGATTGGAGGGCTTAGACAGGAACTGCAACATGCAAGGTAAGTTTTGATCTCTAATAGTAATTGTAATTTTTCAAAAAAAGTTGTAATTGTTATGTTTTTGACGTGCGTTTAATCATTTATGCCACAAGTTGTATTTTTATTCAGTTTTTATCCCCACAAGTTATATTCGTAGTTAATGAACAATAATAGTTGACGTAAAAAATAAAGTTCCTAAAAAAGACTCACTCTTTATCTTTAAGTGATGAGATTGTTATGTTTTGTTTAGTAGCAGACACAAGAACGTTGACTCCTATCAGTTTTATTACTAGCCAATTATGTTTAGTGGAAATTACGAATGATTCCCTTATGAATGGTTTAATTTGGGTTTTGTTTTATCTCCTAACGGATGAGTGAGACTGGGCCATATAAAAAGTTTTAGTTAAAAAGGGAACGGGTCAAATGGGTGGAAAGGGTCAAAAGTTATCCAAAGCATAATTAATGCATACAACTTCCTAAAGCGCTTTACGCAGAGTATAATATTGATATGTTATAATAGTAGTAAATATATTTTCGTGTTTTCAGTGAATCCTAGTCAACATGTGTTAAAAGTTACCTATTTTGAACCATTAGCCACCCCACCCATTTGCCACATCATGGGAAATGCCTTTTTGTCTCCTTTTTTGAACTGCAATTCTTGCTATGTGTGTGTATATGCATATACACATGTATATGCCGTCTTAGAAAATGTCATGAGTTAGTTTCTATCCTAATTGGCCCCAAGGGGGAGTGGGAACTTTGAGTAATTTAAATATGCGACTCGGATCCTTTTAAATGGATGTTCAATTTGTTGGGTTTGTGGAGTCTTGATTTGGGCTCGGGTTAAAGACAACTCAGTGGCAGATTTATTAAATTAAAGACCTGGCCCGTTTTTATTTAATTTTAGCCCATTAAGGTTTTCTTGGGGACTAAGTTGTAAACCCTAATTTTCTCTATTTATATTGAATCATTGTACTTGTAATTCCTCACGAGTGAGGCAGAAAGCAATAAAAGAGTATCCTGGTTGCAGCCCGTGGACGTAGGTCACATCGACCGAACCACGTTAAATCTCGCGTGTTCATCTTTGTTATTATTTTCTCTCGTGTGTTTCTGCTTGTGTGTTTGTGCGCGGTTTGATCCTAACACAATTTTGTTTATTTGTAGAACCACCGTCTGTTTTCATGTTTCCTTTTTTTCCTTCAAAATACGTAAGTACCTGAAGAACATATTACTTTGCATATGAATGTCTAATGACATTATTTTCTTCTTCAAGGGCTGCAATTGAACATGAGAAGAAGGGGCTTGCAGAGAACTATGAACATGGCCAAGTGATGGAGAAGAATTTACTCTCTATGGCTCGTGAGCTGGAAAAGTTACGTGCCGAGATGGCTAATGCTGAAAAAAGGGCCCGTGCTGCTGCCGCAGTAGGAAATCCAAATCCTGGTATGAAAAAGGGATTACACCTACATTTGGGGTTGTATGGCATTGCTTATTAATAATAACAACTACTTATCTTTTCAATGCGTTTTGATAGAATAATAAGCTGTTCTGAGGGTGTTTGGCATTGCTTATCCAAACTGCTTATCTGATTATTTTTTAGGGAAACAATCTGTTTTGAATGAGCAGTCTGATGTTGCCAATTAGCAAATAAGCCGTTATATTAGTTTCTAATGGTCATCTTGGGTGTTTTTACACAGGTTATACCACAAATTATGGAAATGTTGAAGCTAACTATGGTGTGAACCCTTATCCTGCAAATTATGGAATGAGTTCTACTAATCAAATGAATCCTGTATGTTATCTTATTATTTTATGTCGTTCCTTTTTTGATTGTGGTGTCGTTTATGCACTGCCATACCTGATTATCTTTATTCTGTTCTCATCTGTCTTGTACTCAAGAGCTTGTTCAAGAAGAACCATTCTTTTCTGGGCTTAATTTTTTGTACTACTATTGTAAACTATCAGGTGCAGCCTAGTGCCGAAGCCTATCCTCAGTATGGACCTGGACCTGGATCATGGGGCACATATGATATGCAACGGGTTCAAGGACACAGATAAACTATCTCATGCTAAGTTGTGGTCCCTTAGAGTGCTTATTGAAGCAAAAATCTGGTACTCTGAATTGAAGTCTAGATCTTTTTTAAATGTTAATCTCATAAGAGACATTTATTACTATATGCATATGCTATTTTGGATATTGTTTCTTTTCAGCAAAGCTCGTAGTTAATTTAAACTTAGAATTATATTAAATGTTGTCTGTCTACTTGTCAACTGAAGCATATGTGTATGTCATCATTTGGATTATTTTTCTCGACTTAACGTGTTCTATTAGTGAAATGGGGTTTTGGGGCTGAGACGCTGAGTTGGGACCTTAAGGCTCAAGAAATCACATTGCAAAATACCTTGCTCCTTATTGAAATGGAAATAGTAGGGCTTTATTTTAGAAGTTAATAAATTATCATTGGGTTTGAGCTGTCTTCTTGGATGGGAATGTTGAGTTCCATGCAGTCGCGTACCTCATCACTGACCCTGCCCATAGCCTTCATGTCTCCATATGTTGTATGATCTTATTCTCATTTTTAGATATGAAGTTCTGTGCAGAAGATTCAAGATGCTACATTAGATCAGTTATGTTTGTTTGTGTGGTGATGTGAATTCTTGATCATGTGTTTTGCATCATTGGAAAACAAAGGAGATGATGATTAGATGATCATATGCTGATTAGAAGTTTACTGTAACAAGTATTTTGATGTTACAGTTTGTTAGCTAAAAGCGTTTTATAGGTGTAGGAGGTTCGAGTTATCTGAACTACTAGAAGTTACTAAATTATCATTTTTAAAGTCGTGTTCTTGGATGGGAATGTCGAATTCTTGTACCTCATCACCAACCCTAGCCATGATCTTCTATGATTTTTTTTCCAGCTAAGGTTTTTGGTTTTTTTTTTTTTTTTTTTGTGTGTGTGGGGGGGGGGGGGGGGGGGGGGGGGGAGGGAGTCATGGAGCTAAGTTGGGACCTCAAGGCTCAAGAAATCACAAGGCACAATGCCTTGCTCCTTATTGAAATAGAAATTCTACGGTTTTATGTCTTTAGGAGGATTGAGTTATCTCAACTTTTAGAAGTTGATAAATTATCACTAGGTTCGAGTTGTTTTCTTGGATGAGAATGTTGAGCACTGTGTAGTGGTGTACCTCATCATCGACCCTGCCCATGGCATTATTGCCACTGTGTGTTATGAAATTTATATTTTCATTTTTAGATATGAAGTTCGGTGCAAAAGATTCAAGGTGCTACATTAATTCAGTCAAGTCTGTGTATTATTGGTCATGTAAATTCTTGACATGTGGTGTGTTGGGTTTGTGAAGGCTTTGCGCTTGGGCCCGTGTTTGGTTTTCTTGTTCATTAAGTTATTGACCCTAGTTAGTCTCTATATATACCATGCCATATATTGTAATATTTGTATTGTGCTAATAAAGAGAAACCTAGTTGCAGCTTGTGACGTAGGTCACTCTGACCGAAGCACGTTAAATCTCTCGTGTTGATTTACTGTTTTTCGTGCGTGTGTGTGATAGTGTTCCACTGCGTATACCTAACATGGTGTGCATCATTGGAGAACAAAGGAAATGCTGATTATAAGTTTAATTTAACAAGGATTGTGGTGTTAGAGTTTACTAGCCAAAGCATCTTGTGGCTCTAGGAGGATTGAGTTATCTGAACTTTTAGAGGTTACTAAATTATATTTTTTTAATTTGTCTTCTTGGATGGAAACATTGAGCCCATGTACCTCATCACCAACCCTGATCATGATCTTTCATTTTTTTTGGTGTCGGGGTGGGGGGTTTGGGGCTGAGTTGGGACCTCAAGGCTCAAGAAGTCACACAGCTCAATACCTTGCTCCTTAAGGAAATGGAAATATTAGGGATTTGTGGTTGTAGGAGGATCGAGTTATCTCTACTTTTAAGAAGTTAATAAATCATCATTGTGTTTAGGCTTTGAGCTGTCTTCTTGGATGAGAACGTTGAGTTCTGTGTACCTCATCACTGACCCCGCCCATGGCCTTATTTTGTGTGTGTGTTGGGGGGAGGGGTACTTGGGGATGGCTTGGTGTGACCTCAAGGCTCTAGAAATCATATTTCTCATCTGCTCCTTGTTGAAATGTTAGGGTTTTGTGTAGATAACTGTTCATTTGTTAATGTGTTCCATAACAAAACTCTAATTTTTGCTGCTGGTTGCAGTGTTTAACTCCATTATGTTGGGCAGTTTTTTTGCGTATTTGAAGATATTTTTGCCATTGAAGTCATTTTTTCAGTTCCATATATATCTTTTGACTATATTACAACCGCTATAGTTTTTGCCTTTTTCTACATCGGCTGCCAATGAATCTTCAATTACTTCTTTGCTCTTGTCTTTTCCCCTTTTTTTGATTGTCAAACTCTTATAGGATGGAAGCGTGCACCTGTTTAATAAACTATGGTTAATTGGTTAATATCATGACTGTTTAAGTTATGAGAACTGGTAATATGGGAAAAATCGACTTTTTTGTCACACAAATGTACTTGGTGCAAACATAAAGAGCATTGTGGAATAGGGTAATGATCAGCAGGTTTCTTTTATTAAATGGGTGTGGGATCAGTTACTTGCATTGATAACAGTCTAATGGTGGCATGGCCTCAAGGGACATTTTTTGATTGCATGATGCTACAATATATGTGAAGGCGCATGAGTTTCAACAATCGGGTAAGTGATAAAATTTTGTGAGCAAATCAGTGTTTCCTTCTTTTTTTTCTCTGCGTTATCATATTGAATTCTAAAGGATGTTTCTTTTTTCTTAGTCTAGTACTTAAATCTATATTTATGTATTTATTTTTTAATCTGACCCTTGTTTACTCCAGAGGCATAGAAATGAGTTTGTGATGAGATAACTTAGGAGTTAGGACAGTTGCTGCGGAGGAAAGAGAAATAATAGGACACGTGTCTTCCTCTCCTTCCAATCAAAATTTCTTTTTAATATATCCTACTACTGGCCAAATTAGTGACTTGAATACTTGTGTATTTTAGTACTTTTACTTGGTATTGTTAGTAGTGAATAGTTGCTTTATATAAAAAGAGTCAAGTTGCTGCTGTTAGGATGTAACTCAAGTTCTAACATAAAAGTTCTAACCTCTAGATCTGTTTTCTGGAATTGTGTTCCTGTTTTGGTAACACTTACAATACCTGTTTATGTTCATATATAATACAAGGCTGTGTTTCATACTGTTAAGTGTCAGCTATTTATATATTGTAAGCCATATCCAACTCTAGATTATAAGTAACTTTGGACTTGTTGATGAAAATTAGGAGGTGAGATGGTCTTAACAACATTTATGTTGCTATGTATTTCCTTGAGTCATAGATATAGTTTAAGTCCATTCACTGGTGTGAAAGCATGATTATGTCTTTCCTTGGAGGAAGCTCTTTGCAATTTGGAATAAAGAGATATCAAGAATATATGAAGCCGGGAAGGTTTATTTGCAGTGATCTATCCTTACGGAGATTTTAAAAACAGAGCCATTGTGAGTCATTCTGTTGTCAGCTCACTGGTGTGAAAGTATGACTATGTCTTACATCGGAGAAAGCTCTTTGCAATTTGGAATAAAGAGATCAAGAATATATGTTATTTTCAATGATCTATCCGTATAGAGATTTTCTAAAATCAGAGCCATTGTGATTCATTACGTTGATTTTTTTTATACGGACTCTTCTGTAACTATAGCAATAGCGGGACATTCAGATTACATAGTCTATAATATATGCTAATTGAGTTGGTTGATTTTAGAGATTGTGTGATATATATATGCTGGAGTCTTGATATGTGGGCGGGAAAAGAGTGATATTGTAGTCTTATAAGTAGAGTCTATGAATGTTGAGTCAAAGTAAGTAGTCTAGTAGAGTTTTGTTCATCTCAATCATTTCTTGTTTCAGTTTAGGTTAATGATGTTTATAGTCTTCTGCTTGTTTAGATTTTAGGCTTAGCTTTAGGTACCAGATAAGGATTTTGTTGTTTTTTTTGTTATCCTACTTCACTAGGATGTATTATCTTATAGTATTATGATATTTGTGTGGGCTTACTACTTTATGTTAGGTCTTGGCATAGTTCAACTGTTTGTTTTCAACTCATGATTGGTAGTTTAACTCTTTGTTGCTCCCAAAAATACTATTTGCATGTGCATACGATGCATGATATTCGTTATTCAGTTGATTCATATTTTTGACATTTTGTCTCATGTCTCAGGTGTGAAATCTCAGCTTGGCAAAACAACACTCTCCTGATTGGCCTTGACAAAGAAATCTCAAAAGGTGGTTACAACTGGCTATTGACCTTGCAGTATCTTGTCTCTTTTTTTCATGCTTTGTTGATTTTCTGTTTAATTAAGTGAAATATTAATCAAGTAAACCTATGGTAACATAACTGACAAAAGATATCCTCTTTATGTGGTACAGTTTTACGCCTGACGCCTGACCGTTATATGGCTGTTTTCAACTTCTTGGATTCTTGCAGGACACACCACAAACTCGTGGTCCAAGTGTTTAGTAGTGCAAATAGGTGCGGATTTCAGTTTTCTTATACTTGTTTTATTTAACAATTTCATCATCCCTTACAAACTGCTATGTTTGACCATTATATGGTAACATAACTGACATAAGATATCCTCTTTATGTGGTACAGTTGTATGGCTGACTGCCTGACCGTTAGACACACCAACAAACTCATGGTCAAATTGTTTAATAGTGTAAATAGGTGCGGATTTCAGTTTTCTTATAACAATTTCATCGTACCTTACAAACTGCAATGTTTGACCATTTGATGATGACATTCTTGAAGTTCAGAAGATTATTTCAGGTTAATTAGTGTGATTTAGTATCAATTACTTTTGTACTTTAGTTGTTACCTCTCTTGTTTAAATTACCGTTCATTATGACAATAAGATATTGTGATATGTGGATAACACTCGTGACATCACGTTTCAAATAATGAATTCTTAAAACCTTGATGAGAGTATTTTTAGTACTTTTGACGGGTTAGTAACAGGTCAAAATATTTTAACCCAGTAAACACGCTATCCAGAAACTCTTAACTTTTTTGTAAGTTGTGCATTGAATATGATCACAAGAGTGGTTACAACTTATTTATAGGTGTTACATCTCAAGTTTTCTACTTGGTGAGGATATATTTTCTTATGCAATTATGTTCTTTGTGGACTTATGATTTTATATTAGGTCTTGGTATAGTTCAACTGTGTGTTTTATACAAAATCCATCAATTATGCCTTGTGGGTCAGTTACATACCCAGTGCTAATGTGTTTTAAGTGGTAGCCACAAAAAATCTAAAGCTATGTACAAGTGGTGCATTAAATATGATTATAATTTATATATTATAACAATAATAATCTTAGTTTTTAGAAGAAATTATGATGCATCCAGTATTTAGTCTGGAACATTCGGCTTGTTGCCTTTTTTGCTTTTTACCCATGTCACAAATCTATGTAGTCGAAGGCACAAAGGCTCGCCTGTAGCCTAGGCAAGGTGTAAAAAAAAGTGCACTTCCAAGACCAAAAAACAGCAGTATTAAAAAATAAAAGATGTATATAATAGGCATAGATAGTTGATCATTTAATGCTGTTCCTAATATAATTTCCTTTTAAATCAAAGTCCAAAAATTGAAGAAATTTTTTTCATCCCACATTGCTTCATGTAAAGGAATTGCAAGTGATATGACTATGAAGGGGACACGGGTCGAAACAAGGAACCATAAGCTGTGTTTGTCCCCTAGGCCTTGACTGGCTTGCCTTTGACTACATAGTTAGAGATAACACGTAACCTGAATCAATTCATTCATGATATAATGTATTATACGACACGAGCAATTATTTTCTCATAATCTGTGTGTTAATTTTTTTCACTCTTCCTCTTATCAGGTGACAATCCTTGATAAATGCTCCTCATTCAGCCCTACACAGGTGTTTCTGGTAATTGATCTTTTTCTGACAAATGTATTCATTTTTATATCATGAACATCTTTTACATTTTGCATCTGAAATACATTTTGTTTCAAACACTAAAACAAAAAATAAAACATGATGCAACCGGAAACTGGACCCTTTTACCCAATTTAATATGTTGCCAATTTGTCGGCACCTCTGATCTGGATGGGAAGTTTTGCCAGGCGGTGGTGGGCCGCCTGCAAGGTTTGGCTTGACCAATCTGTCATGTCTCGTTCCTACCTAAGGCGGTGTCGAAGTAAATGAAGAACGGCGTTCGCGTTGGTGGTGTCAGTATGGCGGAAGAATGGTCTCAGAAATGGATATGAATAACTGAAAGAGGATGCAGAAGAAGACGATTAATATCACTGAAGAAGCTGCCATTGTTGCTGGTTCCTGTGCTTGAATCTTAGTGTTATATATTGTAGGAGATGCAAGTTGTTTGTGAAAAAGTAGTGTATGCAACCATTAAAATAATAATGCTATATGTGTGGATAATGTTTTCCGGTGTAAAGCCAACTAGATTGTGGGTCATGTAATAATAAAGGCATTTATGGTCATCACATTCATGTTCAAACCTTGCTGAAGATATTGTTCACGGTTATAAGAATTTTGGTTGTAGAATTTCAGGTTTGGTAGTTTTGCAAATAATTCTTAAACATGATTCCTACATTTAAAAAGTTAAAATTGTCACAAAGGTTTATTAATAGATCATGTGAGAGGTAAATTAAACTTATCGAATGTCAAACTGTTCATGTAGTTTATGGATAATGCTTTATTAATGAATCATGTTTTTGATAGCGAAAAATTTGAAATTCTTCGTCTCTACACCAATTCCGTACAAGCTACAAGCATGTTTAAATTCCGTAGTCCAATTCTATACAAGTTACAAGCATGTCTAAATTCTGTAGTTGAAATGGTTAACTTTTAGTAGTTTTTTATTCTTCTTTGGAACGGCAAAGACACACAAAGCTATCTACCTTTACTTTTAGATCTACGTCATTGTTTACGCGGGGACTCAAACTTTTAATCTCATGAGGAGAGATATCATCATGTAAACACTAGATATCAATGAGATACATACCCTTCGATATTTGTTTTTCTCAATTTCTTTTTTCTCCACCCATTATAAAATTTCTATGAATGTAAAATTATTTATATTAAATTCCGTAACCACTCACTTGAAAAGTCTTTTGATGTTCTGCTTTTACTAAAAAAAATTGGTGTAGAAAACAAAGGTGTTACACTATTGGAAAAAGATGACCATTGATGAACAACATCCCAAAGTGGAGGTGGAGTATGGGTCACTAAAGTGGAAATCATAAATTAATTTGCAAGTCAAAATATTCTCATTCATATCAACAGTATGTGTATAGGAATTTGAAGTGGAATTATTGGTGGCCAACAATAAATCTTACGTCGTAAGATATGCTTTTTTTTAACTACAGAAAATAGACCATATGCTATTAATAAGGAACACTAACAAGATGCTATATTACAATTCAAACATATTGATTAGAAGGAAAAATTACATCAAATGGTCCAATCAAGATTGGCTACCTTCTCTTTATTCTTAATCCAAAGGTACGAAAGAAGACTTTATCTCCTCAGTAACGTCTGTCGATTCTTGAAGATTTGATGCAATATAATGAGAAAGTGAGAGTACCAGAGAGAAAGAAAGGAAGAAACTTCTGTTTTCATTGCATACAATGTAACTGATCATTACAATGATTATATCAATTTACAACATCAACCCCCAACTTAACAAAAATGACACAATTGGCCCTCTAACTATTTAACATGTAACAAGATTGTTGTTGAAAATCTTTCGATTTCTAGTTTGCCATAGACACCAAATAGATGTTAAAAATATCACATGTGATAGACGTCTAAGCCTTCCGAATACGGCCACTGTTTGGGAGGTCAAGTATATCGCAAAAGATTATACTTTAGAGCTTGAAATTTTGCACCTAACAAAAAATCTTATCCCATACCTCACATGCGAATCTACATGTCCATAATAGATGGTCAACTCTCTTCATGAGATCCACAATACTACAATAGGAGCACTAGACAACATACAATCTATTTACATTTGTTCAGTATAAATACTTATGTTGGTAATCAGTGGCGGAGCTTGAACCACACTATTAGAGGATGGGGACGAACTCTATATATATTAAAGAATTTACACTACGAGACTGAAAATTCATACTATCGGACAGAAATTACCACTACTAACGATAAAAAGATGGTGGGGGGGGGGGGGGGGCTAAGCTTCGTCAATGTTGGTGACCGACTTGATGATTCACAAATCATCCCAACCTAACTTGTTATCTTTACGCATTGACCTTAGACTAAATATAATTACGTAATGACTCAAACTATACTTTATACTATTTACATCATTGACTCTCAACTTTGATATAATCTATGTTTATCAAACTTGGTGAAACAATTAAGGCTAACATAACGGTACCCAGCTCGACCAATTGAACCAAGCATCCTCGTATGAAACTGTTTTTGATTCAATGATTTTCATAAGATAACCTACGATGACTGAAAATAACGGGGTATCCATCAAAAACCAACTATCCAATTCAAAAGAAAGATTCAACTGAACTAAAGTAGCTTCAATTTCAAGCAATTCTTTACCTCTTCTTTTTTCCAGGTGCAGTTTTCCATTGACATACAAGATTTACACCTATGCATCCATTGTGTAACCGATATGATACAAGACAACTCTTGTATTTATCGGAATACTCCTCAACACTGCTTTTTATCATAATGAGACGTCCCCCAATAGTAAAAAACTTTCTTTCCAATTGGAAAGCCGATCGTCCATCTTGTCAACAATGATTTTCCAGCTCACCCACGGCTAGTTGTAAAACTCCTGTGTTGACGTATCGTTTACAAAAAAGGTGTTGCAAGGTATGTATTAATGTGTGATGCGCCCCGAAGTAAAAGCAGAATATCAAAAACGGTTAGGAGTCTTCAATCTTTGTAGGATCTTAAAAGATGTGGGATGAAATCACCATTCATTCTAAGACTAAATTGTCAAGAACGTACCCTAAAACGCCGCAACACTATTTAGATGACTATAACTAAAAGTTCATAGTTTTTAACATGCTGAAAACTTATTTTTATGCAGATGAAGTAGCCACAAGACATGAAGTATTTTTTAACCGATATGATTTCAAGTACATATGGGAGCTTAGGTTAACTTGAGCACAACCTGAACACCGCAAACCGATGGTGAAAATGAGAGAATCATTCAATCATTAGAAGATTTATAAGATTGTGTGTTATTGATTCGGTGGAAATTAGGAGGATCACCTTCCACTTGTAGAACTCGATTATAATAATAATATGAAGAGCAATTCAAACATTAGAATATTTACGATCTATGAATTATTGTATGGTCAAGCTAAAGATGTCACCTTGGATAGGGATAATTCGGTTTGTAAAACAAGATAAGTTTGCACGAGTAGCTTACCACCTCGATCTATCCTCGGATTTGAATGGTATTCATGATACCTTACATGTATATCGTTAGGGTTAACGCATTGGAGTATAGATCACAACACACGAGCACAAAACGATGTAACAAGCCAAATCTAAATGTAATAGTTACAAATGCGTGAAATATGAAACTTGTATTTCATATATCGTCGAACGAGTAAGAAACCTATTTGAAAGATGAGATATGTCGACAAGCTGTTATTATTTTAGAAAATCATTTAATAAAAATATTATATATTATATTCGATCATGCTTCATTTTTAAAGAAACTTAGAGTGGCTCGTAGCGAAAATTAAGCTCGTCCTAACGACATATGCGAAATTTTATAACCGCTATATTTTGAAAGTTATATGAGAAAAAAAATGAATCAGCTGAATTAATCATATAAGTAAAAAAACAAACAAACTGATCACTAAGTAAGCAAGCAACTAGCTTTTATCCACATAGCAAGTAGAAATGTATTGAGCTACCTGTCTTCTTGTTACAAATAGAAGCTTATAGGTTTTTTAGATTATAAGTTTTTTTTAAGAACACTATAATATAAAGAAAATCTTAAGTATTTGATACCATGTTGGGTGTTATTATTAGTCATTTTTGAAGCTTGAGCAGGAGCACAAGTAAGGAGACTTTACTTCAACCTGCTATAGATAGTTTTAAGCTATCTATTCGTTTAAGTTATGTCAAGATAAATATTATATATATTAGTATTATTATTAGCAATACTATAATAGTATTAGTGTAATATTATTATTTTTAAGTATTAGGATTATGTTAGTTGTGGGTTTTGGATAGCCTAACTTTAGTTAGGCATTGACTGATTACTCATGTTTAAACACTGCAGCGTTAGCTAATATTCAACCATGACAATAACTAGTTAGTTGTACCATTGCCTAACCTAGGATTACTTAAACTGTATCAGGACCCTGAGTGTTACCAGATCATGCTAGAAACTATATCAACTGTTAAACAAGCGAGTTATCATGTTTATTAATAAAACTCTAAACCGGTAATACACAAGAATATTGTTAATGTGAAATTATCATTAGCGGTATGTTTTGATCTTTATATGCTTAATGGGATTTGTTGAAATGGATGAAAAGAGGATAAGGTTCCTTGTATGCATCACGACACTACCATACTTATGCGATGGCCTGGAGGGGGGGGGGGGGGGGGAGGTCTAACAAGCCCACTACTGGTGGTTGTGAAAAGGTCATGGCTGGCACATGTCATGTTTGCATGCATGTTAATTGTGTTGTTTTTGTAAACTGTATAACAGGAGCTCACCAGCATATGGCTAGACATCGTTTTGAGTATACATGTCACAGGAAATTAGTAAGAAAGCTCTAGGAACAATATGAAGACAATGTTTGATATTGTAAATAAATAATGCATTGTACTTAAAATGTTATAAGTTTTCAATACAAACTTCGTTTGCTTCTGCTATAAGTTGTATCAATTTCGTACGCCTGCTTGGGTTCTAGGTGGGGTGTCACAGTTTGTATCAGAGCCTGAGGTTTTAGCAAATTAGATATTTTTAGTACCTAGGCTATAACTAGGACATCATAAGGACCAAGATGACTGACTCTAAAACTTAGACTTGATTTTAACAATTGTCCTAAGAATGCCTATGTATGGGAAATAGAAATTTTAGGCTTGCTTGATAGGATCCTGACTGTTAGGTATCAATGGGATTTAATATGACAAGTTACTAAGAACATTATTATAAGTCATAACAAATAGGTTATGTTTGCCTATAAAGAATGATCGTTATAGTCTTAGATATTGGGCCAAGGCAAACGTGCTTGATCTCCTAAGATCTGAATCACATGAGTATAGATCTTTATAAAGTGGGTACCTAATTAAGAGTATATATACGTGGTATATGATAAGGTTATGCGCTTAAGCCGTATGAAACATAAGAGCATATGGTTGGGTATGATATGGCCACATGACCTTATATGTGAAACATGGTGGCTAAACTAAGAGCATACAAAGGTGTATGACACATGGCTAAACCATGGTAGCTAAACGCATAGCACATGCTACGGTATGTTGCGTGGCTATCCTTGCGCCATAATAACTAAACTTAGAGCATATGTTATTGTGCATTGCATGGTTTTCTAGTTGAGAAGATGTGTATACGTTTTAATACATCATAAAAGAAAAATAACATATGTACTAACTGTTATAAAGTATTAGATAAACACATGTCTGAAACATAAGTTATAGCTCTATTAACCAAGGTGCATCTAACCACCGACATGTGGACATCCATCCAACGGATAGACTACATTTGTGTCACCACACACTTTGTCGATGATTAGTGGGTCTTAAACAAAAGGATATTAATTTTTAAATCAATTTATAGCCACATGGGGAAGGATATCACCTAGGCCCTACTTCAATGTTAAAAAGAATAGGATATTAAACATGTTTTAACAACCACTACAAATAATACCACTTCTTATGATAATGTCATATCAATTCTCATATCTACTTATCAACTCATTATGGTGTTTGGACCCCTCTTCATTTAGTACTATTGGGCCGGTTAGAATGAAGAAACACTTGAATTGGGCCGATCCATAAACGGATGGTGAAAACTCTTCCACTTGTCAAAAGCATATCCACTCCACATCACCAAACAACTCCCATTCACATGTTACCAAAAGCCCAAAAGAAACACTCTGTAAACTCCTTTTCTAGAGTAATTTGACTGTTCATCAATGGCGTCTCATTCCTTAACTACAGCCAATTTCACACTGGGGCTTCAGTTTTCATCCAAAACCCAATTAAATTCTGCTCTCAAATCATCATATAATCGATTTCAATTCACTCTACCCATCACCAGATTCTCCTCTTCATCTATTCGCGCTATGGGTTCTTCATCTTCTTCATCGCAGAAACCAAACACCACCGATCAGCAAGGTATCTTTCTCTCGGTGATGTTCTTTTGTTGTTTATGATTATCTTTTGTCACGATTCTGTAGAATTAAAGCACCCAATTCTTCGATTTTCGTTTTCTTTCTTCTATTGATTGAATCCCAATTGCAAAATCAACATTTTTGAGGTGTTAGAACACATGATTCTAGGGTTGATTTTCTTAATTGAGGTGTTGTGATGAGAAATTGCACTTGAATTTTGCTCTAATTAGGGAGAGTTTTGTTGGAATTGTGTTGGGTTGTTGTTCTGTGTTATATAAGAAGATTGTTTGTTTGATGAATTGCAGAGAGTGGAGTTAGGGATTATAAATCTGTGAGTGATGAAGAGTGGAAGAAGAAGCTAACTGGAGAACAGTTTTATGTGGCTCGACAAAAGGGAACAGAAAGGGCTTTCACTGGGTATGCTATCTTTTTTCATTTCTGGAGTTGTAAAATGGGCGGGTTGTGTAATGGGTCAAAACGGGTTAGACCCTGATACCATGTTGTTGTGCATTTTCTGTAAAACTTCAAATGATTGCGGAATCTGTATTACTTTTAAAACAACATAATGTAGATTTGGACAACCATGACCATCAACTGATCATGTCGATTTGACCCGACCCATTTGTAAGTAGACGGGTCGTAATTGACACTTCCCATAACTTGAGTAAACAGATTGGAATTGACACTTTCTGTAACTTTATGTTTTTGTGAATAATAGGTGTGTTTCATAACTTAATGTTTAGGGAATACTAAGGCCCGCTCATAAGTAAACCGGTCAATTTTGACGCTTTCCACAACTTTCTGTTTAGGGAATACTAGGCCTGTTCATAAGTAAACGGGTCAAGATTGACACTTTTTGCAACTTTATATTTAGGGAACACTAGGCCCATTTATAAGTGAACGGGTAGAAATTGACACTTTCGGCAACTTTATGTTTAAGGAATACTTGGTTCCTTCATATAGGTAAACAGGTTGAAATTGACACTTTGCACAACTTTATGTTTAGGGAATACTGGAACACGAAAACCCCGGGACTTACCACTGCATCTGTTGTGACACGCCCCTATTTGAGTAAGTTATCCAACATACAAACTAAAAGTAAAACGATTAACCGATTCTTGTTCTGTGGAGTATAGTTTGAAACTTACACAAGTCGTCGGTTTTAAAGGTCAAGCACCAAATTCGACAGCGGAACTGGTTGGCCATCATATTATGAGCCGATAGGTTCAAATGTGAAGTCAAAACTCGACCTTTCAATCATATTTATGCCGCGACAAGAAGTATTATGTGCGGTTTGTGATGCTCATCTTGGCCATGTGTTCGATGATGGCCCTCCCCCCACCGGAAAACGCTATTGCATCAACAGGTATATGATTATTCTCATCAGATCAATTTGTTTGTTTTATTTTGTGTTATAAAGTCTTATGTATGGAGTAAATATGTGTTGCTGCAGTGCTTCCCTGAAATTGAAGCCAAAGTAGATGACACCCTCAAGTACTCAAGTCAAGATTTCACTATAAGAAAAATCAACTTGGTGTGATCAATTTGTTCCTCATTTGTGATCTTGTATTATTGGGGTTTTTCACATTATCTTTACAGTTCATAATATATATACAAACGGTAATAAAGAAAAATAATAACTAATGTTTAATATGAGACATGTTCCAGTTTTTGAATATATCTGAGTGCAGATTGAATATTTATAATGTATGTTGGTAGTGATAAAAAATGCAAAATTTGTTATTCAAAATTACCAAGAAAATGATAGACTAAAGTCATTTAAGTGTTTAGTGAAAATAATCATATATGCATATATATACCTGCCCGCTATAGGATCTTAATTAATTTATTATATATTTCAAAGTAATGCAAATTAGTAGGTTTGAGATTTACATATTTTGGTTTACGTTTAAAAATGGGTTTAATGGATTGGTTCATCGTTTGTAACTTGAAACCGACTGGTTGTTTTATTATACAAACTATGATATTTGGCTTGCGTTTCACGCGGACTTTCGTTAATCGATAGGTATGAGATCTAGATGTACTGCGGTTCAACCCGCACACTATAATAGGGACACGGCGGGAATTCTTTCGGAATCGCTCCGGTTCGTTATGGCGCGTAAAAAATGATAACAAAAAAAAAAAAAAAAAAAAAAAACATTTGAAATATTTTTATAGACATTTGGTTAAATTTTACTTAAATAATACAGCAGACATAAAGTTTTTTGATCTTCAATGTACTCACTACAATAATATAATCATAATGTAAGCAAAAGTGCATCAAAACGTGTTTGTTTTGTTGTTTGTTTATCATGCAATCTTAACCAAACTTATTATGTTGTAAATTATTAACATGAATTACACGAACCCAAATAGGTGATCGTATACACGTATCAAATATAATCTTTTTTCTATGTTACCTCTTACTACTTATCTTTAAAATTAATCTCTCCCCAACCAAACAAAAAAGGTCAAAAAAGTTAGTAACAAAGTTATGTGGCTAAAATGCAAAACAGAAAAACCTACCTGTAGCTCTTAGGTTGCCTTTTTATATTAGTTATAACGCGCGCGCGCGCGCACACACACATATATATATATATATACATACTAGTAGGTAACCCGCGCGATGCGACGGCGGCAACGATTTATATCACGTTACTCGTTTTCTGTTAATTATCAATCATCTTATGATATATCGTATTGTACTTTTGTTATTATTTTCATAATATTATTGTGGTTTATTCATACCATGCGTGTCAAGGATCTAAGTTAAATAATAACTAACATTCATATAAATAAAATATTGGTCATCTGATGACACCAATAAGAAAATATCAATCATAAACATAATCTAAAAAGAGACAAGAAAACTACTTGTCAACTTCATGCTTCGACCACCATAAAGCTAAATCGCTATCATGAACTCATTTGTCCCTGTTGTAGTGAAGTGGACCAAGAAACTAAAAATTACCATGATAAATTAAAAATTACCTAATTAGTTTGTGGAGTATACAAACAAAAATAGAGATAAACTAAAGATTACCATCATAAATTGAAGATTCCTGTCAAATCCACTTGATGTCTGCTATAGTGAAGTAGACCAGACTGTAATAAGTGAAAAATTACATACGAAATGTTCCATAAATATTGAGATAACCAATTTCATTATGACACATATCTTACATCTAGACTAACAAATAGTCTATTACAATAAAAAGTTACAACAATTAACAACAGCCTCAAGTACCTAAATGGGTCAAATGGGTGGCTAGTCAAGTCCATTTATATGTAAAAGATTTTAGTTTCCTTAAAATTTCATAAACAAACCTACCCTAAGCTTGCACATGAAAGAATCAAAACAGTAGTATGAATGACCGAAATTAATTAGCAGATAAAATTATTATGAATAAACAATACCAATTATCTGTGAAAAAGCTAAGATTAATCTGGATTGTATGGGAATTTAAATCATTGAACTTGAGGCTGCAAATTATGGAATAAGCAACAACGAGCCCGACAAACAACTTCAACCCTGAAGTCCAAATTTAGCATCTAAACTGCATAGTTTAACACGAAACAAAAGCAAATGCAATCTCCATTAACTTATTCATGAGAACCGTCATATATTTAATGTAAAGCTTCAAAAATAATTTCAACCCAAAATCTGAATTCTCAAATAAATGCACATGCTAACACAAATCAAAACCAAGTATGATCTACTTTCTAGTTCATTAATCTAGCATATGAGAACACTCATATATTCCAAATAAGGTCGTGATGGTCGAACCCTTACAACTAATTACATTCAAACAAAATATAGATTTTGTTCGAACATATTCAAATTGTTGCATTTGTAAAAGTTAAATAAATTAGATCATGATTGCAAATTTAAAGAAATCATATGCCCAGTTGAAGTTAAAATTCAAGGTTATATCTTCTCTTTTTTAAATATAATTTGTAGCGGGAATTCAAGCTGTTAGAACAAAAGTTTTGATCCCCTATGTTCCAAAACATAGTATTCTTTGACTTTTGAGGTTAACTCAAGTACTTAAAGGTCACATTTGATAAAGGTTCTGATTTAAATTCTAATGCAACACCAACATCAAAAGGTCGTGCAATGCAGTGGCGAAGACTTGTATTTCTAGGCCTAAAAGATAAAACTAATTAAGTTAAAAGCTAACTAACTAACTAAATATTACCCGTTCATCTTGTGTAATAAATAGGATATAATATTAATATTATCATGTTAGTAGCACCAAATTGCAAGTAAAAATAGAATATTTACCATTTCATATGGAACAAAGAACACCAATCTTCCTTCTGCCATCTTCCAGCACAAAGTTTTCTATCCTTATATATATGTTTTAAAAGTCATCAATGTCTTAACGTGCAACACCGAAATTCAACAATATGATGCACATAAGAGTATCAAGTTGAAAATAATAATAGATGAGGAAGAGATCTGCAAGACACTAGGAGATAAAGTTTACACCCACTTACCTAATGATGGCTCAACTTGGGTTTTATTATATACGCTAAATGGTTGAAAATCACTTAAATCAAGAGTTAGATTTTCTTGAGTTAGTGTGTATCTGTATATCTGAATGCTCACAACCTCCTAAATCATATTATTCAAAAACATTAGCTATTCATACACAGGTCACAATCATTAATGCATTATTATTTATAGAGAATGACAAAGAGATGTTTGAATGTAGATCAGTTTTTCAATCCATTATAAACAATGGACCATTTCAACCCACCCATCTTGCCAACTTTATTATTTTCTGTTACAAGCATGTCCATATTACTTTTAATTCATTCTTCGTTTGGTGTCTCTTTCTGAAGCTGACAATTTACATGCTAATGGTGTTGTCACCATCTTCGGAACAAAGATCCTAATGAAGCCATATCTCAAATACATGAACTGCCTGCATCAACCCATGGTATTTGTGATGCAACTAATAATAATGGTGGATATGTACAATTAAATGCAATGAAAAATAATCTTGTTATGTCCCATAGAACGAACTAAAGAATAATTGATGATCACATTGTGTAAGGCCTAATATAGAAATACAAATAGCCAATCAGAGGTAAAGTTAGGCAAGTAGGGTAATGGGCTCAATTTGAAAAGGATCCATTTCAAGAACAGATTCAAACAACCTAGTAGTATTGGGTTGACCCACAAACACTTTATTTTTATTGACAATTAATGCATTAATTGTGATTAAAAATAATGAGTACACCAATAATCTTAATCTTCTAATATATTGAATTTGGGAGGTTGTTTGAATTCACAATAGAATTTGGGTGAGTTTCAACCTCTACCTATTTGATATGTTTCCACAAGATCTTCATTTATGTAAGATATAACAATAGACAATAAAATAGAGAAAGACAGGACACATTGATAGCAAACAACATTTGTTGAAATTCCAGCATCAATGGGAGCATTTGGATAGCACCACGGTACTGCATTTCACCATCTTCTCTTGGTCCAAACTGGAAGAGAGCCTCCTCTTGCCTAACTTTGGTGAAGTTGAATTTGTTCTCATCAAAGGCCCGCAACACCTTATAAATTTGAAACTCAATCGGTCGTTTCTTAAGGTGATGACCTTTGTTTAGTTGAGTAATAAGTCATTTCACCCGGATTCATGTGTAACAGATCACAAGTTGTATGCTACTAAATAAGAGATAATAGCACAACATTTTAGTTTCTTGAAAGATTCATAAAAAAGAAGAAACTAATGACTACCCTAGTTTCACATGCAATAACAATATAGTGAAAAAAAAACCCCTCTCCATTCGATCCTACCACTGTAATTATCAAACAACAATCTTAGCATGTACCCATTAAAAGAAAACCCAACACATTAACACAAGAAACTTTCAATACTACCTCTCCTAGGAGAAGGGAATCCAAGAAACCAAAAAGAGTTCCATTTCTGTAACACAATTCAACATTATCAAATTTTGGAAAAGCATACAGAGGCAACTTAGACACTGCATTCCAAACCAACATTTCATCACAAATCAACATTTCAAAAGGCTCAAATCATGCAAATAGAAAAACTTAAAAACAGTCTCCTGAAACAATAATATTATAAAGGGAGACAATTAATCGAACACCTGGAATGCAACATTTTCATAGGCATTTATGACCACAACCACAGGCTGCACCGACCTCCTCAACCTACTCCATCTGGTAATTCGAAAGAATAGCAGTACAGGGTAATTCGAATATAACACAAGCATCAATATGCCAATCAAGATACTCTCACCGCCACCACCGTCTTTGTCGATCCACCGGTGGTACCGTCCGTGACACCAAACCCACCGCCATCGTAACTGCCATACTTTTAAAAGAACCATTTTAAAATATTTATATTTTTAAATTTTTGATGTTAGAAAATTTATTATCTTATCAAATGGCTCTTAGAAATAACATTAATAAAGAATCTTTTTCTTAATTATTAAAAACTATTTTAATCTAAAAAAGTTTAAAATAATATATTAGTAATTAAGGTAATTATTTAATAGGAGTGAGAAGCGAAAAAATTTTTGGTGAGAAAGATGTGTGGTGCTGCACGGTATCTCAAGTTACTCTTTATTAGAGAAGGAAGATAACATATATATATATACATATATATATATATATATGTATATGTATATATATATATACATATACATATATATCTATATATATGTATATATATATACATATACATATATATCTATATATATCTATATACATTAATATATATTACATATATGATATATATACATACATATAAAAAAGTTTACAATACAAAGTTAAAAATCGTGCGAAGTGTACGAAGTAATTCAAACATTGATTATGAGATGGGCGGTTCATATTAAAGGTGAAATAATCACGCATGGAATGATAGCTTGAGGGGTAAATTCGAGAAAATAGCCTACAATTGTTGACTTTTTTAAATTTCTTTGGTTTTTTAAACATGTATAACTTTTTTATAGAACGTTGTTTTTTTAATTACAACATAAAATCGAGCATTTATACTCTTTAATTTTAGTATAGTATTGCTATACTTTTTTTAAAAAAAATCAACACTATTTTTAAAACGTCTAGGTGTCGTGCGAATAACTTGCGTGATTATTACCTGCGTAATTTTGAACATAACTTGCGTTATTATTTTTTATAATGTGAGTAATTTTACTTTGCGTAATAATAGATATAAGTTGCGTAATTATGAATATAACTTGCGTTATTACGTACCTTTTATGCGTAATTATAGCACGGACGAAACTACACCTACGTCAAAAAACACGTGTCACGCCCTAATAACTTCATATGCTTTGCACGAAAATTGCACTTTATATAGTAACCGGCCTCTATATATGCATGCATACATTGCATACCACGCACGCACGCACGCACACAGCACGCACACACGCACGCACGCACGCACACACAGACACGCACACACACGCACGCGCGCACACACACACAGACAGACACACACAGAGATACACAGACACACACACACACACACACACACACACACAACCACACACGCACGCGCACGCGCGCGCGCACACTCACACACACACATGAAAAAAGAGGAAATAACATGTGACTTGCATGTGACTTAAATATGGCTCGTATTGGTTCCTAAAGTTCTCACAAAAAATGATGGTTCTCAATATAACCGTATCATATATATATATATTAATATTATATATATAATAATATATATATATATTATATATATATATATATATATATATATTATATATATATATATAATATATATATATAATATATATATATATATATTATATATATAATATATATATATATATATATATAATAGGAGGTTCCATTAAAAAATATATATATATTGTGGGAGGTTCGATTAAAAAAATATATATATAGTTGGAAAGTAAAGATGAAATGGTATTTTGGGTATGTAACCACTTTTGTTGACTTTTTTGAGATTTCTCTATTTTTTTAAACGTTATAATGGTTTATGTAACCACTTTTGTTGACTTTTTGAGATTTCTCTAATTTTTTAAACGTTTATAAGTTTTCATACTAGATTCTTTATTAACAAATTGCATCATAAATCAAACATTTTTTCCTCTTTAAATTGAGTATAGTATTGCTATATTTTTTACAAAAAAAAAAAAATTAAATATGAAATGTGTTGTAGTTTAACGTTTTTGTGCTGTATTTCATAAAAAAAAACACAGAATTGTGCTGCTTTGCGTCAAACAACACTGTTTTAATTTTGCGTTAAACAACACAAACTGCGCTGTTTTGTGTCAAACAGCACAGTTTTGTGTTATATTGCGTCAAACGGAATAGTTTTGTGCTTTATTGCGTCAAACAGCACAGTTGTGTGCTGGTTTGCGTCTAACAACACAGTTTTGTTCTAATTTGCGTAGCATGTTCTATGTTTTTTTGCGTCATAACAATAAAATATCATGCGTTGTTTCTTTGATTTATTATGTTTCTATGAGACGTCTCTAGGCTGTGGTTGTATTTTGATGTTAATTGTTGATAGGGTTTATGGGTGAAAAGAGTGTGTAAAAGAGATGTGCAACAATTTTTAAAGGAGAAAGTAAATTAAATTAAATGTTTAATAGACCAAAATACCCTTTAACCCTATTTTATAGTTTTGTCATATGTCACCACCTCATTTCTTCTTACTCTTCTTAGGCAAAGTTTGAAGTTTTTAGATATTTTTTATCTTATAAGAGACCATTTGAATATGATAATAATATATTGTATTCGAACCCGCTTTTTTTTGACGAAACTTAGGTTGACTCGTAGAGAAAAATAAGCTCATCACGATAACATATCCGAAATTTAATAAAACGTTACACCTTAAAAGTTATAAAAGAAAAATAAAGTAAGCAATTGAATTAATTATATTAAGTAAGCAGGCAGGCTACTGTAACACCTAGAAATTTAAAAGGAAAAGAAAAGAAAGAAATATGAAATATCCCAAGTCAAGGGGTTAAAGTATGCAAGTGACAAACTTGCCCATTATGGGATTTAAAAGAAGCATGGTAGCCCACACTTCTTCTTTTACAGACTTTGCTTTCGGCTGCAAGAAGAAGGAAGAAGCTGCAATTGGTTTCTAGAGAGAAAAGAGAAGAGCTACTTGAAGGTGAGGTTTTCTCTTGCATTTTCTTTTCGGTTTCAGTTGGATTCGAGCTGCTGGACCGATTTTTATGTGTTCTTTTGTGTTTGGCTGCTTGTTTTTTTTGCGTGATTAGGTGCTAGAACTCCCAATTGCTCTCGGTCTGAAGAAGTCTTACTCGAAAGCTGCTAGAGGTGAGTTCTAGATCCCCTCTTTTACTTGTTTTATACTCGTTTGGGGCTGATGTGCATATGTACTGAAGTTTTACAAACTGAAATTTGAATTTCCTACGTTTGCGATTGAATTTATGTGTGTTATGTGTTTTAAATGCCTTCTATGTTGCTGTGTAGTGGTAATCTATGTTCTAAGTTTTTAGCATGATAAATCGATACTAAGGACATATTAGAATGATGATTGAGAACTGGAAATAGCATATGTTTCATTGCAGGTTGGTTTTGAACATCCGCATTTACTGAGTGTTCAACTGCATTGGTTGAATGTTCCCTCGCATAAGTCTTTTGTTCATCCACATTTAGTATTGTTCATCCGCATTTGGACATGTTTATCCGCATTTGGTTCACCCGCATATCTTTTAGACACTTAGAATATTTTTCTGAGATTTTCATCCGCATTTGCTGAACATTCAGTCGCATTGGCTTATGTTCATCCGCATTTCTTTGGGCACTTAGGATTTTTCTGGAATCTTGGGAAGTAGAATGTAGTGTTAAGTTCTGGAATGTTTTGGTGGTTTATGCCTGTTGATGTTATGTATGATTGTGGGTTGTGGTTGATGTTCTATATTACGTATTATTATGTGACTTTACGTGGTGTGTTAATACTCTTGTATGTAAAGTATTATTGTATTAAAAGTGAAAGAATATGATAATGAAAGTGAAACGTAATGAACGAATAAAAAGTCTTGCAAGCAAATAAAAGGAGGTTCACAAGTCATTGAGGGTTGTTAGCTCAACTGTGTGCGGTTTAGATAACCCATGAGATGCACACAGGGGTCAATCTTTGTGATTGACAAATATGTACGAAACGGGACCCTTGTCGCTTGCCCCGGTACTGGTGTCAGGCTTCGTGCGCAATGTTAGGGGTCTATTTATAGACTTCGGCCTAGTACCAGCTTCGTGCACAATGTTTGGGGTATGGCATATGACATTGGTCCAGAAGAAAGTGGAAGATAATAATGAAAAGTACGAAAACGAACGATTATGATGGATAAATATTATCTAATTGTATGTATGATGGGTGATCACGATTAAAAGTAAAGGATAAGTTTTAACGAAAGCAAAGTATTTTATTTATAAAACTAGAACTCACTCAGCAACGCTGACTTTTTATATGCATTTTCAGTTGGCAGGTAATGATGTTACTGAGGATGGCTCGGGGGGTGAAACTACTTGGCAAGCAAAGAGTGACATCCATCTCATGCAAAAATAATGTTACTGTTTTGTAATACAACTAAGTATTCTTTTATAACTTTAATCAACGATGTATTACTTGGAAAAAGTATTTATTAATGCATGAATTGGTTTTTGATAATCATTTCGCTGCAATACTTTCTCATGTTAATTTATTTAAATATGTTTATTTATAATGAATGGTGCTATGAATGACCAACTGTGGGGTCTTCGGGATCGGGGCCTTACAAGTTGGTATCAGAGCCAAAGTTTAAGAGAATTGGGTAAATTAATTTCAAAACCTAAACTTAAACTGAGAATAGGACTGAATAGAAGGATACCAGCCCAAGTAGCTATGTGCCATCAGGTAATTTAATTTCTTAAAGTGAACCGGTATTATGTGCGTGTGCTGTCTGGTTTATGTGCTCTTCGTAGATTTGGATACTGATGTTGTCAGAATAGGAAATGCTTGGGGGATGATGAGTAAAGTAAGTGGCTAATCACAACTGGCCACTGTAATTAGGGACTTACTATACTTGACATAATCTGAGCTATTACCTTGAATGACCATGTTGGTGTTTGAATCTTATAATGTTTAGAGGATGGCTGGTGGTAGATCTTCGAAGGCTTCTCGAGGTGGAGTACGGGGTGGTCGTGGTGCTGGACCACGTGCCACAAGGAACAAGGCTAAGACTGCTGAGACGACTCCTACAGAGCCCAAGCTTTATCACCATGAAGGCGGTGATGAGAGTGCTAACCTGAGAGCCTCTGTGAAGGTGGTAGTAGTGGAGGAAGTTCATCAGGTCATGCAGATGATTCTGCCGTCTGTGGTGACCGAGGTTATTCGTGCTGTGAGGGAGGATGAAAAGAAAGAGAAAGAGGAGAGGAAGAAAACTGCTGGGAGAGGGGGCGAGGAGAGAGGTTCAGGTAAAGGGGAGCAACCAGAAGTTGAGATGGTTG
Organism: Flaveria sonorensis; assembly: GCA_025506505.1. Classification (NCBI taxonomy): domain Eukaryota; kingdom Viridiplantae; phylum Streptophyta; class Magnoliopsida; order Asterales; family Asteraceae; genus Flaveria; species Flaveria sonorensis. Next base: position 45,579,664 of record CM046428.1, read on the forward strand.
TCTCTAGTGATGAAGAGGAAGAGGAAGCGGTGCAGGAAACTGCAAAGGGGTGCAGCTATAGGGCATTCCAAAGATGCAAGCCCGCGACTTTTGATGGAAATAGGAACGCTGTTGCTGCTCACCGATGGATGAGAGAAATGGAGGTTATGTTGGATATCAGCTAATATAGGGAGGATCAAAAGGTGAAGTTTACTACCCACTCATTCGTGGACTCGACCTTATGCTGGTGGGACAATATTGTCCAGGCTGAGGGTAGCAGGGCGATTGGGAAAATAAGGTGGAGTGAACTAAAGAAGATGGTGATCGAGAAGTTTTGTCCTCACATGGGACTCGACAAGATTGAGAGAGAGCTCCTATAGTTGGAGGCGGGAACCATGACACACTAGCAGTACACAACTAAGTTCAACGAGATGCAAGGCTGGTACCAGATCAGGTGACGCCTGTGTCAAGAAAGAGCAAGAGGTACATCCAGGGTCTATCGGCGGATATCCGTAGGCACATGATCGTCGCTCGGCCGAGTACGTTTAGGTCGGTGGTTAATCTGGCGGGAAGGTTGTATGATGAAAGGGAGGAGATGACAGTAGTGGAAGTGAGTAAGAAGGGTGGTGGTGACAGGAACTAGAATGGGAAACGATTTGGTTGTGGTGGTTTCACCCCAAACAACAAAAAGCCAAGGGTGGATGACCGGAGGGTAGTGTCGGCGGGTATAGGGATGACGAGGTGTAGTAAGTGCGGGAAGGAACATATGGGAGAGTGTAATGGGGACTGAACATCTTCTTCAAATATGGGAGGCCTAGTTATATGGCAATGGATTGTAGGGTGATGAGGTGCTACAACTGTGGTGAAGAGGGCCATCTGAGCAGGGATTGCAAGAAACCGAAGGCTGAGAACTCCAGGTGAGAAAAGGGATCGAGAAGGAGAAGGAAGGGCAGAGGGCAAAAGCCAGAGCATTTACTAGGACCCGGGAGGAGGCTAGGGTGGACCCCAATGTTGTGTTAGGTACCTTCCTAGTAAACCAAATTTGTGCCTCTGTGCTTTTCGATTCTGGTGCTAGTAAGAGTTTTATTTCTACTGCCTTCTGTGATAAGTTGCCTCTTAGGAGTAGAAAGATTGATGAGCCCTTCGATGTAGAAACTGCCATTGGTAAGTCTACTAGGATTTTTGATCTGATAGAGAATTGTGACATAGAGTTGCAAGGCCATAGGTTTTCTGCTAAATTATTCATGATGCCCCTAGGCGGATTCGATGTGGTTCTAGGGATGGATTAGCTAGCAGCCTATGATGCAAACATTGTGTGTTATAAGAAGATGATTTGTTTGACCGCACCTGATGGGAGTTCGGTGATGATTTATGGCGATAGGGTTAGTACGGTTCCGAAGGTAATTTCAATGGTGGTGGCAGAGAAGTGCAAGAGGCGTGGATGTAGTGCCTACCTGGCTTACGTGAAGGATGTGGATGCGTCAGTATCACGATTGTTTGACGTACCGGTTATGTGTGACTTTCCAGACCTATTCCCGGAGGATCTACCAGGTGTGTCACCGGACCGCATGATCGAGTTCCAGATCGATTTGATACCTGGTGCCTAACCTGTTGCCAAGGCACCGTATCAACTAGCTCCCTCTGAGATGAAGGAACTGATGGTCCAGTTGTAAGGGTTGCTGGATAAGGGGTTCATCCGACCGAGTATCTCTCCATGTGGTGCTTCGGTCTTGTTTGTAAAGAAGAAGGATGGTAGCATGAGGATGTGTATCGACTACCGTGAGTTGAACAAGTTGACGGTGAAGAACCGGTATCCACTACCGAGGATTGATGACTTGTTTGATCAGCTCCAAGGTGCTAGTTGGTTCTCAAGGATAAATCTCCAATCTGGTTATCATCAGCTAAAGGTTAAAGAACAGGATATCCTGAAGACCGCATTTCAGATGCCATACGGGCATTACGAATTCTTCGTCATGTCTTTCAGTTTAACCAACGCGCCAGTTACTTTTATGGATTTGATGAATCGGGTGTGTCGGGCGATGTTGGATAAATCAGTGATTGTGTTTATCAATGATATCCTGATTTATTTGAAGAGCGAAGAAGAGCATGCCGGTCATATTCGCGAGGTATTGGAGATGGTTAGAAGAGAGAAGCTGTATGCTAAGTTCTCCAAGTGCGCGTTCTGGTTGCGCGAAGTTCAGTTTTTGGGTCATGTGGTTAATTCTGAAGGGATTATGGTGGACCAGACAAAGGTGGAGGCGGTGATGCAATGGAAGACTCCAAAGACGCCATCCGAGATCAGCAGTTTCTTGGGTTAGGCGGGCTATTACAGAAGATTCATCCAAGACTTTTCCAAGATAGCTTCACCATTGACCAAGTTGACCCGCAAGGATGTGAAGTTTGTATGGGGTCTAGAACAGGAGAATGCTTTTGAAGAGCAAAAGACAAGGTTGAATCAAGCTCCTGTCTTAACGTTACCCAAAGGGAGCGAAGGCTTAGTGGTCTATTCGGATGCTTCTTATTCGAGGTTGGGTTGCGTGCTGATGCAGCGAGGGAGATTAATAGCCTATGCGTCCCGAAAGTTGAAAACCCATGAGGCTAATTATCCTACTCATGATCTGGAGTTGGCGGCTGTGGTCTTTGCATTGAAGATTTGGAGGCACTACTTGTACGGGACGAAGTGCACTATCTTCACTGACCATAAGAGCTTGAAGTACTTCTTCAAGCAAAAGGATCTCAATATGAGGCAAAGGAGGTGGTTAGAGTTGATTAAAAATTATGATTATGAGATCCACTACCATCCGGGCAAGGCCAATGAGGTGGCGGATGCCCTTAGCCGAAAGGAGAGACCCGAGTCGATCCGAGTGAAAGCTTACCAGTTGGTGATGACCTCTGACGTGATGAAACAGGTCAAGGAGTTTCAAGATGAGGCGTTGAAAGAAGATCTCCTTAACTCCGAAAGGATGAAAGGTCTAGTCGCGAAGTTGGGCGAGAACACTCTCGAAGTTAGAACTCGCTTCGGGCGGATGTGGATCCCTCGTTATGGAGACCTACGGGGGCAAATCATGGATGAAGCTCATAAGACTCGATACTCGATTCATCCCGGCGCTACAAAGATGTATCATGATATGAAGAAAGACTACTGGTGGCCGGGTATGAAGCGCGATGTAGTGGAGTATGTGAGTAAGTGCCTTACTTGCTTACAAGTGAAGGCGGAGCATCAGAAGCCATACGAGAAGATCCAACCCTTGGATATACCCGAGTGGAAATGGGAGCACATCACCATGGACTTCATTACAAAGTTACCACGTACGCAAGGGGGTACGATGTCATATGGGTGATAGTTGACCGTTTGACGAATAGTGCTCACTTTCTACCGATCCGCGAGACGTATTCATCTGAGAGGTTGGCAGATCTGTTCATCAAAGAGACTGTGACTCGCCATGGTGTACCGGTGTCTATAGTGTCTGACCGTGACACTCGGTTTACATATAAGTTTTGGAAGAGATTCCATGATACGATGGGGACGAGGTTGCACATCAGTATGGCTTACCATCCTTAGACAGATGGTCAGTCAGAAAGAACCATACAGACGCTTGAGGATATGCTCCGAGCATGCATCATTGATTTTGGAGGAAGTTGGGACGAACACTTACCGTTAGCCGAATTCTCATACAACAACAGTTATCATGCCAGCATTGGTATGCCTCCATATGAGATGCTATACGGTAGGAAGTGTAGAACGCCCGTATGTTGCGGTGACATTGGGCAGAAGGAGTTAGGGAGCATTGAGGTGATCGAAGCAACGACTGAAAAGTTAGAGAAGATCAAGGCCTTTACGAAGGCGGCAAAAGATGTGACCTCTCTTATTTTTATTTAACGTTGTTAAACGTCGTTACCTCTTGTAAGGGTTTGTTTTTGTTATTAATGCAAGTACGGGGACTTATTTGTAATCTCTTGTAATCATTATAATTTGGATATAATTAATTAATTAAATAATTAATGATGATCATTGTAATAATACTAATAATAATAAAAACAAGTATGAAGGAAAACATTAATAGTAAATAATAATAATATACTAATAATAGTAAATAATCTTAATAAGTGTTAAATCTTGAAAATAAATAAAAACAAAATAAGTTATATTTTTAAAACTAGTAATTAAATAGTTTTGGGCATAAAATAATAAAATTGAAAACTACAGGGACTAAACTGCAATTTGGATTAAAACTAAAATTCAAACTTTGGATTTAAATTATAAATCTTAAAACTATAGGGACCTAAGTGTAACATTATTTAAAAACCAACCCAACCTCCGATTCCCCGGTGGAACTTCGGCCGAGCTCCGGCCACCCCCAAATCGAGCAAATACATGAAATTAACCGAATCAAACCCCTCCTTACCATCACTTTGTCAGTTTCGAACCTTAACAAGTAATAAATTTGAGTTTAAATGCTGGTTTCAGCATTATCAACCGAAACCGAAATTATTTCAATCATGATGTCTCAACAGCTCGAAAACGGCACATTCATGAACAACTAAATGAGGATTAATCATACTAAGAGCATTTCTAAGCTTAAAACACCCCTAATTGCACCTGAAATCGATTTATCATTAAGTTTACACTCTCAAACTCGATAACTCTGCCACTCAGTCGAACGACAACCCCCGCACACTTTAAACCAAAATTGACCGAGGGTTTTGATCGCCCACATCGCTAGACACTACTGGTGCAAAGGATTTGGTTATAATCAACATTAACCATCCGAATTGAAGCTATTCCTGTCGTGACTTTTCTCGGATTGGTACTCGTGATTTCTCAATCATTTCAGGTGAATCTAAACACCCTCACATTCGGTTTATCAAGGGAATAAAAGCCCTCTGTTTAATTTCATTAACATCAACGAATTGATGTTCAATTTGGGTGGAATTCAAACTAGGGTTCATGTTGAATTTGGGGATTTACTGTTCTTTTTATGTTTCAACTATTAATTTATGTTCTTTGACACTAAACAGGGCATTGGTCCGGTGGTTGAAACATTGCTTGGCTTGGCAAGGACCCGGTTCGAACCCGAGTCCTTGCCTTTTTTTTTTAAAAGGGTTTTTCATAAATTTTAAAAATTCAGAAAATATCTAAATATTATTAGTAGTCATATGAAATCATTTTTTAATCATAAATAAATAAAATTATTTCCTTTTAAATTTTCTTAAAAATTTAAGAAATCTCCATTTCTTTTATTTTAAAATTATAAAAATTGTACAAAATACCCTTTATTTTTTTATCCTAAATTGTAATGTGTTCCATCTAATTCTTAGTAATTTCAATTGAATAAATTCTTTATTATGACAAATAAAGTTACAATTATTTATATTTATTTTATGAAAATAAATCTATATGTACATATTTAAAATGTACGCTCATTGTATTAATATAATTATTTAAAACATTTAAATGTACAAAATTACTATAAATAGTAAATAATAACCTTTTAATAATAAAAGTCTATCTTTATTAATAGTGGTTATCACTAAAACTCTTATTTAAAACATTTAATTACCAAAATAATAATGAATTACACCTATGGACTAATGGTTTTAAATATAGTACCAAAATCACCATGTTTAACTTAATACGACATTTTATTTAGGTTGAACGTTATCGTATCCTCGGCATTTTATACAACACTTTTATTTGCCATCCTTATTATCCATGTGAGTTTTCATATCCCTTTTTATATTATTTCACACTTTTGGGGTGAAACATGTTAAACGTATCATAAACACACTTGTAACCACGTTTTTAATCTTGTAACAGTTGTGCAATTCATCTTATTTTGTCATGGTTATTTGAAGTCTTGTAACTATCATGTGATGACCCTTGTAAGATACAATCATTAACTATTGCTAGCCTGGAGATATCATAGATCTATGGGCCTGACAAACCTATTTGGTGCTAAAGCCGAGGTATTATCGGCTCCTAGTGTCGTATTCTTGAGCACTATGGGAACCAAATACACTTAGCTAATCGTTTAATCTTGTAATGGCCATATTTGTCAAGGTTTGATTGTTACAATTGTTCATCTATCTTTATTTACTTTATTCAATAACCTGTGACTTGAATTGTCATCTTTGATATATATATCTATGTATGAAAATCTATCGAAACTCACCAACATATTATTGACATTATTTTTAACATGTTTCAGGAAATGATATTGCTTAGCTTGTTTTTGAAGACTTGTTTACATCTAGGATTGGACCTAGATTAAAATAAAAAAAAATACTTATTGTCATATGACGTTGGAAATCTTATCTATTGTTGAATGGTTGAACTTATGTTATTTCTTAAATGTATGTTATAAATCTTGATATTTAATAATATTGTCATTTTTAATTTAGCGTTGTGTGGCATGAACAATCTTAACCCTCACATCTCGATGTTTCCGCCGTTAAGGCTGGGGTGTAACAGATTGGTATCAGAGCCCATAACTATAGGGATTTAGGTTATTAGAAATGGTGGCCTAGACTATGGTTAAAGTAGGGACCCTTTACATGACATTTGTTATAACCTTGTAAGTATGTTTATATGCCTATCACATGTTGCTGCATATTACATGATCAATTCCCTATGTGCTATTTGTTTACATTTAAAAAATAATGCCTTAGGAATATGCCTTGAACCTTGTTTACCCCAACTTCCTAATTCTCTTCTTTTGCCTTTAAGTTCTACCACGTCTGATCTTTTCTAAAACTTATTCTCGACTACGTGTGGAATTCTACGCATCTTATAGAGTGGATAAAATTCCTTAGACGTTATGTCTAAATCTTGCAAATCTCATCAAGTTTTTATTTCTAATAGCCTATAGGAAAATGTGTGACACATAAACACCTGTATTCTGGATTTCCTGGCAAAAGGCCCTCGGGCTAAGGCAAGCATTTCGTATAAATCTCATTGTGAGACCTGTTATGCTTACCTGGGGATTTTCGGATTGAGTGCTAAATTATGGTCAACACACACATCTTCCTCAAGGTAATTGGGATTAAGTCATCTCGACGTGTCCATATTCCTATTGGCTATGTGGTACCAAATGGAACCATCCGGTTATTATTTAAAAAAAATATCACAAATTCTTGATTTCTTGAACTGGTTTATTACCGAATTCTAATATTTTCTTTATTTCTATCTTATAAATGTTCTCCTTATCATTGAACTCGTTTTACTCCTCCATTCTTATGTTTTTTGCGTTATTATACGTTATGTGCCTCATGTGACTACCTCTATACCTTGATCAATGCGTACATAAATCTTAATATATATTTAAAGGCATTGTGAGCCTAAATCGAATGGTTTTCAAAATTTTAAATTGTTACTTATGGTTTTCAAATCTCCTTAAAGTGTGTCCCATAACTGAATTCATGCAATGCTGCAAAAAGTGGGATACCTGTATCTCGGGATGTTTTGTCAAGGCAAGGTATTCATATTGGTCCAATTCGACCGATGGGTCTGTTTACCTTACCTGGGAACCCATGAGGTGAGTGTCTGCTTATAGGTACGCGTGTTTTCAATAAAGTTGTGATTGACTTGACACTTTGAGAAGTCAATGTATTCCCTTTGGTTTGCGAATCGAGCGTTTACATTTGGAGAATCTCATTGTTATTTTGAATCGTTTTTTGTCATTGATTCGTTTTCTAGATTTAAACGGTTCAAGCTTTGAAAACCTATCACAATTGATTCAGTTATTCCAAACTGTAACCTTGATCCTGGCAAACATGATTTTTCTCTTGTTAATGTTACATTGAAGTAATTTGAAGTTTCTGAGTTTCTAACCGAATTTTTTTTTCTTTTCGTTTGCTAAGTTGAGCTTTGTAATAATATTGTGTGATAAAATCTTTTATCCGTTTTGCACCGTAGGAAATGCAAGGTGTTGCAAGTCAACTTATGACTAAGGATACTCGAATCTCCTAAAGGAAACTATCTCATCTAGACAGGAGTGAATTCCTTATCTTGATGACCATTTCTTTCTTCTTGTTCTTATGAATTCGTATTTTACCAATGAAACTACCTCATTAAAATGGGAGTAAATTTCGTACTTCGATGATGGCTTCAAATTTTTTCTATTGTTGGTTTTTATGAAATTTTATCCATTGGATAGGGGTGATTTCCTTATCTTGAGGACAAATTTCACTCATTTTTATCATGAACTTGTATTTCACGAATGAAATGACCGCACCAAAATAGGAGTGAATCCTGTACTTTGGTGACAAATTTCAATTCTCGATTGTTTTCTTATTATTATGAAATTCAATCATCAAGATAGGCGTGAATTCCATACCTTGATGATAATTTCACCCATCTAAATTTTATGGATTTGTATTTCCTCAAATGAAATGACCTCTTCAAAGTAGGAGTGAATTATGTACTTTGATAAAGATTTTCAATTGGTTATATTTTGTTTACAAAATTTCACTTTTAAGATAGGAGTGATTTTCCTTACCTTAATGGCAATTTACCTCATCTTACTCCTGTGGATCCTTAACAATGAATTAGGATCAAGCTCTCGCTTTGGTAGTTAAAAGTCATGTTTTGAGAACTACACCACCAAGCTAGGAGTGATATCCATACCTTGGTAACTGTTCCCATTCATTGATTTCAATTCTACCAAGGTCTTAAGATTCCTATTGACAAGAAACATGTAGTAACTTGAAGGTGAATACTGTTACCTGATTTATTGACGATAGTATTCCAACCTATCAAGTCAAAGCATGATTCCTGAACTCAAAAGAGAACCTGACCACTTTAGTTTAATCTTAGTTCCAAACTGGAACATTTAGATCTTAATCGATTTTTCTCACGTCTTTTTGTTTCAATTGGTCGTTTGATCTAGCTTTATGAAACCTTTTATTTCTTACTTATCGATCTTCATTCGGGTTATCATCAAAACTTAATTGCACGATGATAACACTCCTAAAACAATCTTCCTTACAAAATAAAGTCATTATAAATTTATGTTTATGCCTTTCTGGTCATACCAATGTTTCGGCTGTGTTCATGGGTTGATGAACCACGTGTGCAAGCCGTACTTGAAAATTTTATTTGTGATTGTCTATATCGACGATGCCCTGAATTATCCAAATTGTTAATCCGATCATGAACGACATCTTCATTTGATCCTTGAATCCGAACGAAAGATAAGTATATATCCCGATCGAGATTTTTAAGACACACCACGGTGGCTGACTATTTCGTTGATGTATATACGAGTCAATTTCTCGGATAGATATTCCTCAAGAATCGACATAAATTTCACCGGTTTAATTATTTGATCAACGATGAATCAAGTGTTATTATGATGTCAAGAAATAAGAGGCAAATTGATGATGAACTTCATCGATAAATGTTTCCTTTTACACACAGAAACCTCAAGTTAAACAAACGATTCATAGGAATACAGATGTTTGGCTTTGACTTTTGAGCAGGTGAGGCACTTGGACATATACCAAGCTATGCCTTCTTCTCTTTTATGCCAAACCATTAATACTAATTGCGAAAATTCATGAACCTTTTTATCCGCATCAGGAATGAATGTAATAACGAATCTTGTAAGTCACAATCATGATACAGACTTGGAGATTTTCAAGATTAGGAATTCAAAGATGACCCAAGAAGTAACGCAAACAATAAGAATTGCAAATTTTTTTCTTATTATTAAGCCAAACCTTTAAATCGTCTTCGAAAACACAAGACAATCTTAGTACAATTCATCATTCGCTGACCGAAGCGGAAAGAACGATGCAATCTTTCAAGATATGCATTGAGCTTGTGTCAATTTATTTAAGTAGCTATTGGGATTCTCAATTTCAGTTGATCAAACTTTCATACAATTACAGGTCTTTCCATTGGCATCGAGATGTCATCTCATTTTGTAAGTTCATTTAAAATGCTTGAGTGTTTTGAGAAGGTGGGTTATAAGCTTAAACTACCCTAAGAACTCAGCATTGTTTATCCAACATTTCATGTGTCAAATCTCAAAAATTTATCTTGTCAATGATAACTTTCATATCCTACTGGAGGAGTTCAAATTTGCATGTTCCTTTGGAGGAAATCCAAATTGGCGAGTCTTCGAGATTATGGACCGAATGCTGAAGAAGACCCGAACATCTACCACACCAATCGTCAAAGTTCGTTGGGAAACACAAGCGTGGAGCTGAGTTCACCTGGGAACGCGAGGGTCACATGAAGAAGAAATATCCATATCTCTTTGTTTAGCCTTGTCTTTAATTTTGAGACGAAATTCCTTAAAGTTGGGGAGACTGTGACCTCTCGTATTTTTATTTAACGTTGTTAAACGTCGTTACCTCTTGTAAGGGTTTGTTTTTGTTATTAATGCAAGTACGGGGACTTATTTGTAATCTCTTGTAATCATTATAATTTGGATATAATTAATTAATTAAATAATTAATGATGATCATTGTAATAATACTAATAATAATAAAAACAAGTATGAAAGAAAACATTAATATAATAATAAAAATGAAAATAATAATAATAATAATAATACTAATAATAGTAAATAATCTTAATAAGTGTTAAATCTTGAAAATAATAAAAACAAAATAAGTTTTATTTTTAAAACTTGTAATTAAATAGTTTTGGGCATAAAATAATAAAATTGAAAACTACAGGGACTAAACTGCAATTTGGATTAAACCTAAAATTCAAACTTTGGATTTAAATTATAAATCTTAAAACTACAGGGACCTAAGTGTAACATTATTTAAAAACCAACCCAACCCCCGATTCCCCGGTGGAACTCCGGCCGAGCTCCGGCCGAGCTCTGGCCACCCCCTAATCGAGCAAATACATGAAATTAACCGAATCAAACCCCTCATTACCATCACTTTGTCAGTTTCGAACCGTAACAAGTAATAAATTTGAGTTTTAAGTGCCGGTTTCACCATTATCAACCGAAACCGAAATTATTTCAATCATGATGTCTCAACAGCTTGAAAACGGCACATTCATGAACAACTAAATGAGGATTAATCATACTAAGAGCGTTTCTAAGCTTAAAACACCCCTAATTGCACCTGAAATCGATTTAATCATTAAGTTTACACTCTCAAACTCGATAACTCTGCCACTTAGTCGAACGACAACCCCCGCACACTTTAAACCAAAATTGACCGAGGGTTTTGATCGCCCACATCACTAGAAACTACTGGTGCAAAGGATTTGGTTATAATCAACATTAACCATCCGAATTAAAGCTATTCCTGTCGCGACTTTTCTCGGATTGGTACTCGTGATTTCTCAATCATTTCAGGTGAATCTAAACACCCACACATTCGGTTTATCGAGGGGAATAAAAGCCCTCTGTTTAATTTCATTAACATCAACGAATTGATGTTCAATTTGGGTGGAATTCAAACTAGGGTTCATGTTGAATTTGGGGATTTACTGTTCTTTTTATGTTTTAACTATTAATTTATGTTCTTTGACACTAAACAGGGCATTGGCCCAACGGTTGGAACATTGCTTGGCTTGGCAAGGGACCCGGGTTTGAACCCAAGTCCCTGCCTTTATGTTTTTAAAAGGGTTTTTCATAAATTTTAAAAATTCAGAAAATATCTAAATATTATTAGTAGTCATATGAAAATCATTTTTTAATCATAAATTAAATAAAATCATTTCCTTTTAAATTTTCTTAAAAATTTAAGAAATTTCCATTTCTTTTATTTTAAAAATTATAAAAATTGTACAAAATACCCTTTATTTTTTATCCTAAATTGTAATGTGTTCCATCTAATTCTTAGTAATTTCAATTGAATAAATTCTTTATTATGACGAAATAAAGTTACAATTTATTTATATTTATTTTATGAAAATAAATCTATATATACATATTTAAATGCACACTCATTGTAACTAATATAATTATTTAAAACATTTAAATGTACAAAATTACTATAAATAGTAAATAATAACCTTTTAATAATAAAAGTCTAACTTTTATTAATAGTGGTTATCACTAAAACTCTTATTTAAAACATTCAATTACCAAAATAATAATGAATTACACCTATGGACTAACGGTTTATAAATATAGTACCAAAATCACCATGTTTAACTTAATACGACATTTCATTTAGGTTGAACGTTATCGTATCCTCGGTTTTTTATACAAGACTTTTATTTGCCATCCTTATTATCCATGTGAGTTTTCATACCCCTTTTTATATTATTTCACACTTTTGAGATGAAACATGTTAAACGTATTATAAACATACTTGTAATCACGTTTTTTATCTTGTAACAGTTGTGCAATTCATCTTATTTTGTCATGGTTATTTGAAGTCTTGTAACTATCATGTGATGACCCTTGTAAGATACAATCATTAACTATTGCTAGTCTGGCGACGTCATAGATCTATGGGCCCGACAAGCCTATTTTGTGCTAAAGCCGAGGTATTGCCGGCTCCTAGTGTCGTATTCTTGAGCACTATGGGAACCAAATACACTTAGCTAATCGTTTAATCTTGTAATGGCCATATTTGTCAAGGTACGATTGTTACAATTGTTCATCCATCTTTATTTACTTTATTCAATAACCTATGATGTGAATTGTCATCTTTGACATATATCTATGTATGAAAATCTATGGAAACTCATCTCATATTATTGACATTATTTTTAACATGTTTCAGGAAATGATATTGCTTAGCTTGTTTTTGAAGACTTGCTTACATCTAAGATTGGACCTAGATTAAAATAAAAAAAATACTTATTGTCATATGACGTTGGAAATCTTATGTATTGGTGAATGGTTGAACGTATGTTATTTCTTAAATGTATGTTATGAATCTTGATATTTAATAATATTGTCATTTTTAATTTACCGTTATGTGGCATGAACAATCTTAACCCTCACATCTCGACGTTTTCACCGTTAAGGTTGGGGTGTGACAAAAGATAATCAAAAGATAGACAAAAGTCGTATGCTGACAAGAGGCGTAGACCGATTGAATTCAAGGTGGGTGATAAAGTTATGTTGAAGGTTTCACCTTGGAAGGGGATCATCCGGTTTAGAAAGCGGGGTAAGCTGAGCCCGAGTTATATAGGGCCTTTTCGAATGATTGCCCGAGTAGGAGAGGTGGCCTACAGGTTGGAGCTACCCGACGAGTTAAGTGGAAATCATCCAACATTCCATGTATCTCATCTAAGAAAGTGCTTAGCCGATGAAGATATGATTGTGCCACCGGAGGACATTGAGGTGGATGAACGGCTCAATTATGTGGAGCAGCCAGCGGCCATCATTGACAGAAAAAAGAAGAGGCTACAGAATAAAGTGGTTCCACTGGTGCGAGTACAATGGAGGCACAGGAAGGGATCTGAGTCTACGTGGGAAACTGAGGAAGAGATGAGACAACATTACCCATAACTGTTCGAGGAGTGACAGGTTTCGGGGACGAAACCTATATAAGGGGGGTGGACTTGTAACACCAGGAAATTTACAAGGAAAAGAAAAAGAAAGAAAGGCGAAATATCCCAAGTCAAGGGGTTAAAGTTGTGCAAGTGGCAAACTTACCCATTATGGGATTTAAAAGAAGCATGGTAGCCCACACTTCTTCTTTTACAGACTTTGCTTTGGCGGCAAGAAGAAGGAAGAAGCTGCAATCGGTTTCTAGAGAGAGAAGGAGGAAGAGCTGCTTGTAGGTGAGGTTTTCTTGTATTTTTTGTTCGGTTTCAGTTGGATTCGATCTGCTGGATCGATTTTTATGTGTTCTTTTGTGTTTGGTTGCTTGTTTTTTTGCGTGATTAGGTGCTAGAACTCCTAATTGCTCTCGGTCTGAAGAAGTCTTACTCGAAAACTGCTAGAGGTGATTTCTAGATCCCCTCTTTTACTTGTTTTATACTCGTTTGGGGCTGATGTGTATATTTACTGATATATTTACTGAAGTTTTACAAACTGAAATTTGAATTTCCTACGTTTGTGACTGAATTTATGTGTGTTATGTATTTTAAATGCCTTCTTCGTTGCTGTGTAGTGGTAATCTATGTTCTAAGTGTTTAGCATGAAAGATCGATACTAAGGACATATTAGAATGATGATTGAGAACTGGAAATAGCATAAGTTTCATTGCAGGATGGTTTTGAACATCCGCATTTACTGAGTGTTCAACCGCATTGGTTGAATGTTTCCTCGCATAAGTCTTTTGTTCATCCGCATTTAGTATTGTTCATCTGCATTTGGACTTGTTCATCCGCATTTGGACATGTTCATCTGCATTTGGTTCACGCACATATCTTTTAGACACTTAGAATGTTTTTCTGAGATTTTCATTCGCATTGGCTTGTCCGCATTTGCTGAACATTCAGCTGTATTGGCTTATCTTTATCCGTATTTCTTTGGGCACTTAGTATTTTTCTGGAATCTTGGAAAGTAGAATGTAGTGTTAAGTTCTGGAATGGTTTGGTGGTTTATGCTTGTTGATGTTATGTATGATTGTGGGCTGTGGTTGATGTTCTATATTACGTATCATTATGTCACTTTACGTGGTGTGTTAATACTCTTGTATGTAAAGTATTATTGTATTAAAAGTGAATGAATATGATAATGAAAGTGGAACGTAATGAACGAATGAAAAGTCTTGCAAGCAAATGAAAGGAGGTTCATAACTCATTGAGGGGTTGTTAGCTAAACTGTGTGCGGTTTAGCTAACCCATGAGGACGCACACAGGGGTCAATCTTTGTGATTGACTAATATGTACGAAACGGGACCCTTGTCGCTTGCCCCGGTACTGGTGTTAGGCTTCATGCGCAATGTTAGGGGTCTATTTATAGACTTCGGCCCAGTACCCGTTTCGTGCATAATGTTTGGGGTATGTCATATGACATTGGTCCAGAAGAAAGTGGAAGATAATAATAAAAAGTACGAAAACAAACGATTATGATTGATAAATATTATTTAATTGTATGTATGATGGGTGATCAAGATTAAAACTAAAGGATAAGTTTTAACGAAAGCAAAGTATTTTATTTATAAAACTAGAACTCACTCAACAACGCTGATTTTTTATATGCATTTTCAGTTGGCAGGTAATGATGTTACTAAGGATGGCAATGGGGTTGAAGCTACTTGGCAAGCAAAGACTGGCATCCATCTCATGCAAAATAATGTTGTTGTTTTATAATACAACTAAGTATTCTTTTATAACTTTAATCAACGATGTATTACTTGGCAAAAGTATTTATTAATGCATGAATTGGTTTTTGATAATTATTCTGCTGCAATACTTTCTCATGTTAATTTATTTAAATATATTTTTTATAATGAATGATGCTATAAATGACCAACTGTGGGGTCTCTGGGACCAGGGCCTTACAGCTAGCAGCTCAATTACATCCCACATCGCCACATCACCCGCATAGGAATTTCACCTGCCTGCCTGCTACCTTATAAATAGAAACCTTAAGGTTGAATTTAGAGTATAAGTTTTTTTGGGAACGCTCTAATATAAAGAGAATCCCAAGTTCTCAATACCCCGCTGGGTGTTGCTAGTAGACATTTTTCGAGATCGAGTAGGGGCGTGAGTAGGGGAGACTATACACCAAATTGCCGTAGATAGTTTTCAAGTATGTTCTCGTTTACTTATACCTTTAGTTATTTTAGTTATTATTATAATTATTATTACGATAGTTATTATTATTATTATTATATTTATTATTATTTTTGTTGTAGTTATTATTATTATTATTATTATTATTATTATATTGTTGTTGTTGTTGTTGTTGTTATTATTATTATTATTACTGTTATTATTATTGTTATTATTATTATTATTATAGATTATTATTCTTGTTATAGTTGTTGTTGTGTTGTTGTTGTTGTTGTTGTTGTTGTTGTTGTTGTTGTTGTTGTTATTGTTGTTATTATTATTATATTATTATTATTATTATTATTATTATTATATTATTATTATTGTTAGGTGTTAAGGTTATTAATGGGGAAGGTATTGGGTAGCCCCGAGGGTTGGCACTGGCATGACGGAAATGTTTGAAATATGTCAACTAGTAAAAGTTGTACCAAAGGGTTGGCATAGGGTAATAGAATGTGTCGAACAATGCCAACAAATAGAAAATGATAACAAATTATCCCTAAGACAGTTGCTAGCTATAATGTAGCTTAAATAATGTTATTTTGTGTATAGGATAATACTTGATAGCCGTGAACTTGAGCAGACATATCACTGATCGGATTAGTTAAGGTGAGTTCCTCTGAGCTGTTTTCTAAAACGGGATGTGCTATTCTGATAACTGGTAGTAATTGAAGAATTGACTATCAATAACATCCGTGATATGTGGCAATGCTTCATAGGATGCTTGAGGGTTGCTTGTATGATTCTGCTTTAGCTAGTGGAGTTTGTATACATAGCCTGGTTATGTGAATTTATATTGTGCTTACTCTGTTCCTATCTGTTTGCCATGGTTATATCTGCTTGATGCAATAGTCAATATTAATATGTTTTGAATTTTAAAGAATTCTATGTTCATGAACTCACAAGCTTTATGCTGAGTCCCAAATGTTTTTTTATTTTATGGACACACATCCTAGGTGCCAGGTGATTACAGGAATAAGAGATTATGGACTAAGCTTATGAGGAGATAAAAGACTAAAGAGTTGCTGAGGATTTGGATATATTCAGTAGTTAAACTTATGTAATATTAGTATTGTATTAGAAGGCAGATGTATAATACATCATAATTTATAAGTACAATTTGACTTCAGCTATGTATTCTCTGATTACTATGTGTTCTTTATATCCGATGCATAACGCTCCTAGGGTGTGCCCTAAGAGGCGGGCGTTATAGATTACCGGTGACATGTATATTCAAAATGATGTTAGCTATATGCTAGTGAGTTCAGGTTATATAGTTTACAAAACACAATTGACATGCATAAAAACGTTGGCTATGATAGTTTTGGCCAAACAAAACGTGCCAACCATGATCTTTTCACAACCACCAGCAATGGGCTTGTCAAACCGCTGACCATCGTATAGCCATGGTAGTGTCATGATGGATACGAGAAACCTTATTTTTTTAAGCCAATTCTAATGCACTCCATTAAGTATACAAAGATCCCAATATGCCCGTACTGATAATTGCACAATAACAACTTCTTGTACATTATCAGTTTACAGAATGAGTATACAGTCATAGTTTCATAAAAAAACTATAACTCATATGTTTAACATTTGCTCAACAGTTTATAAAAGTTCCTTGTACGATCTGATAATATGTTAGGGTCCGGATACAGTTTAAGCAATCTTAAGTTAGATAATAATATAACTAACTAGTCATTATCATGGTTGGATATTAGTTAACACTGTTGTGTTTAAGAATGTTGATCGGTCCATGCCTAATTAAGGCTAGGTCACTCACTACTCATCCTTAACAGTAACCCTAATGCCTAAATATTAATACTACTAATACTAAGACTACTCCTAATAATAATAGTAATATAAATAATAATTAATTTAACATAAACTTAAAAGATAATATACCAAAAAACAATTTATGACAAATTGATGTAGAGTCTTCCTACTCGTGCTCCTACTCGAGCTCGAAATCAACTACTAAAAATACCTAAATGCATTTAAGGATCGAGATTCTCTTTATACTAGAGAATTTTATACTCTATAAACATGTATTTATAGCAAGCACGCTGGCTGCTTAGTTCTCAATCTGGTGTGATGTGCGACATGCGATGTGGGATGAAGGCGGGTAACTTGCCTAGCTGATTACTTATATAATTACTTCAGCTGCTTCTTTCGTTTGTCTTATAATTTTTGAAATATAATGTTTTATTAAATTTAGAATATGTCGTTGGGACGATCTTATTTTTCTTTACTACTCAACCTATATTTTGTTAAAAATGGAGTATAATTAAATATAATATATTTTATTATTATTAGACGGTCTCCTATAATAATAAGCGCTCTTCAACATATCTCATCTTTCAAATAGCTATCTTACTTGTTACTTACTTGTTTGATAATATACAAAATGCAAGTTTTATATTTCACATATTTTTAACTATTCCATAAAGGTTTAAGGTATTACATTCTTTGCATATGGTGTAACCCTTTAGGATTCCCTCTCAAAGGCAATACTTATCTGATATTATTGCTTAGGCATATACCGTTCCCAATAGATGTGATATGGACATTTCATATGGACCATCCATGTAATTAACTCTAATGTTATATTTTTAAGGAAACCTATAACTAAATACCCCACCCCCGTTGTTTCCTTCGTTAATACAACCTCCCACCACCACCATCACCTATTGACACCACTCAAACCATCATAGCCACCACACATTTTCGTGCAAGGACATTACCAAACCCAAAATCACACACATTGAGACACACTCATACAGTTAAACACACAAAGTAACACATTAAAAAAGACGAGGAGGAAGCATATCAATCATGGCGTTTGGAGTTGCTTGTTGGAACCGATACCCCACCCCTCCCCTATTGTTGTCTTCATCTCTCCCGCATTTATCTTAGTAATCATTGGATCTACTACAAACTAGGGTCTTAAGTTAGTGGAGGAGATTATGGTGGGCCATCTATGACGATAGTAGGTGGCGATAGTGGTGGTGGGGGTCTTGCAGGTAAAGGAAAAGAGATGTGCTTAACCGATGGTGATGGTGGTTGTATGGTGAAGGTGTTAGGGTTTAGGAAGTGAAACTAATTATAATAATAATAATTACACCAGGAGTTTAATGGTTATTAAAATAAACTAAAAAATGTAATACTCATTCATGTCATAAACCATCAGTGTTATAATTGGATAAATAGTTAGAACATCTACAATCTATCCAAGTTTGATAGTATACTTACAATTTGAAGTGGTTAGAATAAGTTACCTCAAGATCTTATAAAAAATAAATAAAGATTTTGGGTACAAATCCTATATATGATAAAAATAGAAGGGGGTTCAAGTGAGCCATTTTCTTACCTAATATTTGGACTGTTCAAAAAGTTCGCGTCTCGAAATTCGCTCGAGAAAACCTCGAAAAAAGCTTGGCTCGAGAAAAGCTCGTATCTAAGCGAGCCGGCTCGGCTTGGCTCAGTTTCTAAACGAGCCGAACCCGAGCCAGGGTTAGCTCGGTTTGAGCTCGGCTCGTGGCTCAGCTCGTTGACTCGGTTCGCGACTTGGTGCATATACATTAGGATATTATTAGGATTATATATATATATATATATATATATATATATATATATATATATATATATATATATATATATATATATATATAATGATAATGATAATAATATAAAAATAATAATTATTATTACTATTATTATAATTATTATTGATATTATTAGGATTTTAAAAGGTTCTTTTAAAATAAAAATGGATTCTTTTTAAAAACATTAAGTATTTTATTTAAAAAATATATAATATGATAGTAAATTGTTTATATTCAAAATGATGATCTTTATTGCCCCAAGAACGGAGTACCCAATGGTTAACAAAAGGCAAAGGCCCTAATATATATTTTTGTGTTTTCATATAAATTAAAATATGAAAAAATAATTTTTTTTAAATCGAGCTGGCTCGAGCTTTTCACGAGCCGAACTCGAGTTGGTGTTTTCAGCTTGTTAAAATTTTCGAGCCCAAGCCGAGCCGAGCCGACTCGATAAGCTTCGAACTCGAGCTCGAACCCTTCCTGGCTCGGCTTGGGTCGTTTACAGCCATACCTAATATGAGTTTTCTCCTAAATATAATCTTAGGTTTCGTATTTGAGTAATGAATATGATCGGATGGGTCAATGATACGTCTTTGATTCAATTAGCCGTTTAAAAAAAAATTACAATTTGAACATACGATAAACATTGGGAAAATTACCAAAATAAACATTTGACCAAACTAAATTACCAATATAACCATTGAAAATTAAATTTACAAAAAAACAAACCAATAAAAACGAGTCACGTGTCCATTCCTCGCCATGTGGGCGAGAGAATTACATAATCCCTCGTTGAAAAGGTGACTGGGCGAAGGAATTACATAATCTCTCACTGACGTTGCAAAATTTCAGTGATTCCTCGCTGACATGTCCCATTCCTCGTTGACTGGGCGAGGAATCATGCGTTTTCCTCGCCCATAATTACCAAAATGCCACTCATCGCTCAAAATTTTTATTTTTTTTTAAAATACAAAATTTTAAAAAAAGTATTTACGAAAAATTAAAAAATCATTAGTTTTATTAATTTTTTCATTTATTGTTTATTAAACACTTAAATTTGTTATTTAATGTGGTTTTCCCCAATATAATACAAGCTTTCCTCTTAACAAAATTATCAAATTTAGTTTTCTACTTTATTCATTTTACTAGTTTAGAAAGTTTGGAAATATGTTTTTAAAATAGGTTGAATTAAAATATTAAATTAATAATTATTATTTAATATTTAAAAAATTTTAAAATAATCTTTTAGATAAGATATGATTCGGATTACGTATAATCAACTATTTTAAGTAATAACAATATTTTTTAAACTTTCATCTTTAAAAAGTTTGTTTAAATAAATGCATTTAAACATAAAAAATTGCATTTATTTAAACAAAAGTTTTTTAAAGATGAAAGTTTAAATAATATTGTTATTACTTAAAATAGTTGATTATACGTAATTCGAATCATATCTTATTTAAAAAATCATTTTAATTTTTTTAAATATTAAATATTAACTATTAATTTGATATTTTAAAATCAATCCATGCTAAAAACGTATTTCTAAACTAGTAAAATGAATAAAGTAGAAAACTAAAATTTGATAATTTTGTTAAGAGGAAAGCTTGTATTATATAGGGGAAAACCACATTAAATAACAAATTTAAGTGTTTAATAAACAATAAATGAAAAAAAATTAATAAAACTAACAAATTTTTAATTTTTGGTAAATACTTTTTTGAAAATTTTATATTTTAAAAAAATTAAAAATTCTAAGCGAGGAATGACATTTTGGTAATTTTGAGCGAGGAAAACCCATGATTCCTTGCCCAGTCAGCGAGAAATATGACATGTCAGCGAGAAACCATTGAAATTTTGCCACGCCAGTAAGAGATTATGTAATTTCCTCACCCAGTCATCTTTTCAGGGAGTGATTATATAATTCTCTCGCCCACGTGACGAGGAATGGACTCGCGACTTGTTTTTATTGATTGTTTTTTCTTTTATAAATTTAATTTTTAATAATTATATTGTTAATTTAATTTGATCAAATATTTATTTTGATATTTTTCCAGAACATTATCCTTGTAATCACCTCTCCAAACAATTTATTTTTTATCTCATGAAAAGATAGACGTAAAGCTCATTATTGACCTTTATTGACTCGATCACAAGTCCCCCATAGGACTCCGATAACCACCACCATGGCATCAATTTCTCCGGCGACACCATGGCCTGCACGCCGCTGGAGCACCGCAAACCACCGCCAATCCACCATCAACCACAACCCCAACACCAATCTCACATCCCCCAATTTCATCACCCAAACAACACAAAAAAATTCAAAACAATTCCCATCATTCACCATCAATTCGACCCCCAAACCCCTAAATCCGACCACCGCAAAACCCCCACCACCGCCGCTGGTGGTCGTCGGATCCGCCAATGCCGACATCTACGTGGAGATCGATCGCCTTCCCAAAGAGGGTGAGACGATTTCTGCAAAAACAGGGCAAACCCTAGCCGGTGGAAAAGGGGCTAATCAGGCGGTGTGTGGGGGAATGCTGTCGTACCCGACGTACTTCGTGGGTCGGGTCGGGAAAGATGCTCATGGGAAATTGATAATCGATGCGCTTGAGGGTGGTGGGGTGGTTATTGATCATGTGAGTGAGATTTGTGAAGTGCCTACAGGACATGCTGTTGTTATGCTTCAATCTGATGGGCAGAACTCGATTATTATTGTTGGGGGTGCTAATATGTGTGGGTGGGGTGAGAAGTTGGGTGATGATGATTTGGAGATTGTGAAGAATGCTGGAATTGTTTTGCTTCAGAGGGAGATTCCTGATTCTATCAATATTCAAGTTGCAATGGTAATTAACATACTGTTTCAAGTTCAAGAAAATGTGTGTTTCAGATCTTTTAAATTGATTTGATGTTGGTTTTATGTAATGTGAATGTTGAATATGGATTTGGGGACTATAAAGTTTTGTACTTTGAAGATGTAGAGAGGTGGATCATGCAGAAATTTGTGTTTGAGCAGTGCAATTTGAGGTGACATTGGTTATACTATGGTTTATGATTGCAGGCTGCGAGAAGTGCGGGTGTTCCTGTGATTCTTGATGCTGGAGGAATGGATGCACCAGTTCCTGTGGAGCTACTGAAACACGTTGATATTTTTAGTCCAAATGAAAGTGAACTTGCTCGTATAACAGGGATGCAAACCGAAAGCTTTGAACAAATTAGCCTAGCTGTAGCTAAATGTCACAAATTGGTAAGTTTCAAATATTAAACATGATTAAAAGAGCATGGGGATTGGTTTAATCTCCTTGTAGGTTACTGCATTGCTTTTAGAGTTCAATCTTTTGTTTTAATTTGTTAACAGGGGGTTAAAGAAGTCCTTGTGAAACTTGGTGCGCGGGGATCAGTTTTATTCACTGAAGGCAAAGAACCGATTAAACAAAGTATTATCGAGGCTGAGAAAGTGCTTGATACAACTGGTGCAGGAGACACATTTACTGCTGCTTATGCTGTTGCTTTTGTTGAGGGAAAATCTAAAGCTGAATGCTTGAGATTTGCAGGTTTGCATATGCTTTTTTCTTGTTATCATTATTATTTGTATTTTTTATATGCTTATAATGGTGACTACAATGATTTATTTTATAATTTGCAGCTGCAGCAGCTTCTCTTTGTGTCCAAGTTAAGGGAGCCATACCAAGCATGCCTCATAGGAAAGCAGTATTGGATCTTCTTCAATCTAATTAGGGAAAAAAAGTTAATTTAATGAAGATTCAGTTTGGACATAAATAAGGTATAGCCACGCCTCTTTTCTGCGTAACTAGGTTTCTAATTGCCTTAGGTAGGGTTTGGTATACTGGAAATAAGAGAAGGAATGGAATGGTTTATTTCTTTAGAGCAAATTTTTTTTGATGGAATGGACAATTCTGAACAAAAGCTAATTATTTTTTTCACTTAGTTGATTTTCATTCAAGGACTGGAGTTTTTTTTTTTTTAATCATAAAATGAGCATTTTTTAGGTGTCGATAAGCACGTCCAACCAAATTATACCTCCATGAAATATGGTAACAAATTTCATTTAACTGCTTTATGTTCGAGTATCATCATAAATTGTCTTGGGGTGTACATACCTAGCCCGCATTTAAGAAAATAAACTAGGTACGTTGTACATGAAAATAAAGTGGATACAGGAAGCAGATAAGCAAAACGCAGATGCATGAAAAAAAGTAGATATTTTTTAACAACAATTTTTCTACAACTAAAAACCACCTAATCGACTAGTATATGCAAGGAGTTGAACCCACACCACTTTATGTGGGGTAGTCACCAATGTCACTAGGCCACTAAATAATGGGCGTGAATAAAAAGTAGACACTTGACAATAGTTTCCCGTAAATAAAAGAAGGAAATAGTTAGTCATTTTTGTACATTTCAAGATAATTTTGGTGATACATGGACCTAAAGTAGATACGTAAATATTTTTCATGCATTTCTTTGCTATGGGGTAAAACTTGTTTGACATTGACATTGCCATTAACATATAAATATAGCCAAAAATTGATTACTTTTATGATATTCTCTGCTTTCCCCATTTTTCGAATGGAATGAAAAGTTAGAGTGTCGCTCAGTTTTATATATGTAATTTACTATAGGCAATATCATTAATATTTTTAAACAATTTAAAAACTTTAAACTGAATTACCTTTTTATTTCCAATAATAAATAGGAAATATCTAATTGTTATAATATTAGTTGATGTTCCTGTTGAACTTTTAACATGTTTAATTTGTATAATTGTATTATTTATGCTAATAGTCTAATAACTATTATTAAATTATGTATAAAGTGGATATGTTATCTCTATATATAACACTAGTTCTGCTCCACAGGACCTATGTTTCTTTAGTATTCCATGTGCTGTCGTATTTCTTCGAAGCACTCTGATCTTCATTTTTAGTGCTTCATCTACAATTAACGTAGAACATCATCTTTTTTACTAATGGCTTACTCTAAACCTACTCTTAAATCTACACGAGTGCATCATTGGACTAGAACCCTCGACCACTTGAGGAGAAACACCTTACTATACACTATTGTACTGCTAGGCTACAAGTCTATTGAAATTATTGAGATATCACTATATAACATCAGCTAATCGTCCTCTTTTCATATGCTGTGCCCATTTAGCATGCACGCTGAACTACAAGCTGTCTGGATTTCATCTGAAAGAAATAAATTAATAAAAATAGAAGAAAAGTAAACTCTATTTGGCCTTTTTATCTCTTTATCTTTTCTATGTCTCCTTTAAAGAGCATTATTAATGTACTATATTACTTTCACTAACATAGATAATTCTCTCTCAACAAAATTTGCCATATTTTGACAACTTCTGCAAGATACAAAAATGGCCCTGTGTTTTATATTTCTTCTCATGCTTCTGCAACCTCATCTATCTCTGCATTCAACACTTGAAGGTTAAAGATCTATTTTTAATCCTCTGTTTTCGTATGTCTGTTTACCGACTAATATAAGTTGCTATATGACCAGACGCCGAGCTTGGTGAACTCAGAGCCTTAAAACTAAATGATAAGGTAAAACATTAAGCATCCTGTTTATAATCTTCATGTTTTTAGTCATTTTCTTGATTCTTGATGCTAATGATTCCTGTAAATCTTTATTTTCCTGTTGATTCGATTTAGTCTTTTATGGAGGATAAGTGTGGCAAGAGGTTGAAGCTGCATGAGGTACATTCAGGACCAAATCCCATCAGTAATTCCTTCAAAGAAGAAGTCCCTGATGTGAATTTACAAAATGCACCTTGACTCTGTTTTGACCTTTTTTTAGCCTAGGTTGGTTATAAAAAGAACAGTTCTTTTTTTGTTTTTCAAATCTTTCATTCCTTTTATAGTTGATCAATGTGGGTATTGATTGTAGTGTGTTAGTTCTTGCTTTTTAAAGCAAGTAATTACATATTTTTGGTTCCAAGTGCACTTACTTCGGTTAACCGATTAAAGTGGTCAGACCATCAAAGTATGCCACTTTGAATTGGTTAGCCTTGGTGTCTCTCTCATGGTTTCATCGGATGATTTCATTTTCTGTAATGTTTTAGACAAACCAATACATTTCTTATAAGTAAAGGTGTTATTGGTTCGGTTTGATAGGTTCCAAGTGCACTGCTTGAAACCGGTTAACCAACTAAAGTGGTCAGATTATGCCACTTTCAACGGGTTAGTCTCAAAAAGTGGTCACTTTCATGGTTTTATTTAACGGCTTACTATTCTATTAACGCTTTAGCCAAAATATTTCTTATAAGGTGTCTATGATTCGGTTCTATGCTAATTTTGGTTTTAAAAGACATCAAACGGTGGGTTTGATGGTTTGAAACGTTTTTAGTTTAATTTTTTAAAAATCATAATTTTTTAAAAATCATTATTTGTAATAAATTTTCAAAATTGATAAAGTTGGTTCATGAATATGTTTTCCGTATCAAGTCTTCACTTGAAAAAGTTCAAATAGTAAGATAAATGATCGGTGTTGACCGATATCAAGTCTTCACTTGCGAACCAAACTTTTGATCCGAAGACTAACTTTATAAACATTAAACCATCATATCACTATATGTTTTCCTGAATGGTTTATGAGTACTTAGAGGTGTAAAAAAACCGGACCGGTTTGAAAAAACACCGGTTTGGCTCAAACCAGTTTCCAACCCGATCCGAACAGCCGGTTTGTATACCGGTTTGGTAGCCCCACACTCAAAACCGGTTTAAAAATTAAAAACCGGTTTATCTAAAAAAATCGGTTTCAAACCCGTTCAAATCGGTTTGCAGATTCGAGTATTCAGTGAGGCAAACCGGTTTGTAACCCGAACCGGTTTGACCCCGTGACCAAAAAATACTGGTTCGGTTTTGAACCCGAACCGGTTCAGGAAAAAAAACCGGTTTGTACACCTCTATGAGTACTCCTAGTTTTAAGTTTCTCTAGCGGTTAGCCATGACAGTAGAAACTCAACTTAGATTGATTAGTTAAACAATTTTTATGCTGAGAAAGGTTACGGTACAAAGTTTTTTTCGTGCGAAGCGTACGAAGTTATCACGCAAGAATGGACGTTACGGGTGGAATTATAACGCAAGGGTAATAACTAATAACGCAGAGATGGAATTATCACGCAAAGGTGAAATTATTACGCAAGAAGATATTCTTGCGTGATAATTTCATGTGTGCGTGATAATTCCACGCGAGTGTAATTTGTCTTGCGTAATTATCACTTTGTTCTTACGTAATTATTATTGTTCTTGCGTGATAATTCCACCCTAGAACTTTGTACGTTTCGCACGAAAAAAACACTTTGTATAGTAACCGGCCCCTACAAGTCGGAAGTAATCTCAAACTGATTATTGAAAATAATTTTTTAAAAAAGTATGTTTTCCTTTATTTCAACATTACTTTTACATATGGGCAAGAGAATCTTTGAAAGCAAATAGTTAGAACTTGGCTTTATATTTTGTGAATTTCAAGATAAAGACAATACAACAATGAACAATGATGTTTCTATGCCGGCAATTTGGTGATCGTTCTTGTAAAAGTATTCTCCACCAACTTTCACTAGAGTTTTGAGTTAAAGTTCTTTGATATTCTTTTTTCATCTTTAAAATTGGCCGGATACCATATAATATCATACAGTCGACGACACTAGATCTAAGTGATAATTGACACAACTATGAAGCTTCTATTGAAGAAAAAAGAATAACCAGAAACTATTTTATAATAGTAGCAAAGTACGAAATACAACAACACTAACTCCGAAACACAATCAAATCAAATCGTAGGTGTGATGATCAGATGATGAAATGGGTTACATGCGGGCCTTCGATCTGATGATGAAACGGGTTACATGCGGGTCTTCTACAACAACTGGATCAACTTCTTGAACCGCATCCGATAAGTAGTAGCACAATGCAAAACATAAAATAAGAAACCATTTAATAAAAATAGAAAATAAAGAATAATCAAAAAATAAAGATTAAGGAAACATTAAATGATATATCTTTCAACACATACCCGTCTCAAGACCTTAAGTAATATATAGTGTCACTCTATTATATAATTACTGTTCAAGTTTTTTCCCAGTTATTTCTAATTGTCACATGAGTGTGATGAGACTAAGTTAACACCTACAGTAATTGTCTGTGTTAATACTTATTGAGGTATTTATAAGACCAAAGTTGTAAGTAGTAAATTTGATATCTAAAGTTCCAAAGTGATTATTTATACGAATCTATTATATGTTGAATCGATGAAAGATCCATGAATTTTTTTAGCGGGTTCATAGTGACAAAAATCAAATTAAAAGCTTGACATGTGGATTTACAAGAATAAATCTTCTGAAGTGATTATGATTTTTTTTATGTGATTTAGTTTTATCTACATTGACTCTTTATATATACACGATAATAAAATATATAAATGATAATAAACTTCCCCGCAAATTAATATAGCTAATGATTTAATCTTTGTAGGTGATCTATACATTTCTTTTGACGCGGTTACTACAAACCGCTTCAAAAGTGTCATTTTTTATGCGACTTCTATTTTTGTACAATGATTTTGTTTTATATCTATTTTTTGAGGTAGTTTTTATTAAAACCACTCAAAAAATATTTTTTTTACCATTTTAAAAGAATTATTATGTACCGGTCTATAATAGCTTAATCACAAATACTCAATTGAGTAGTGATATAGGGTCATGTCACCATTTCATTTAAACCACCCGCAATGGGGTCCTGTAAGGGAAATGAAGGACGCTATGGTTTTTCATAGACTTTTATCATTGAGACCAACGCCTAATAATGACCTAGAAGGAGGTGGTGAAAGAGAAGAAATAGAGAGAGAGAAAGCGTGTGTGCGTGTGTGTTTGTGTGTTTTAAAATTCTTGAAAATTGTCGGCATTGATAGAATTAGAAAGTGGGGGTTGTGGCCCTCCTATTGTCGATTGTTATGCTCTAAACATTATAAAACAATATCATTGTCTTACTAAAAAAATATCATATCATCGTTAACATCCCTTGTTATGCTTACAACCTTATATTTTTCTCTCTTACATATAAAACGTCGTTGATCCATATCTTTTTCAATATTTAACATGTTATGGGTCTATAATGAGTTGTGAATTGCTTTTATGTTTACTATGAAAATGTCATTATGGATTATCATATTATAAATTGAAATTAACTAGTAGAATTTCCTATTGCGTTACGATAAAAATTGAATTTAAATTTGGAAAAGGCAATTAACATTAAGTTGAATGTAAAAATTATGCAAACATAAATATAAAGATGCAAGATATGAATTTATGTTGCTATAAAAATGAGTGTTAAGTAACACAAAAGTGAATATATAAAAACTAAAAACTTTTGATCCCACTTTAAAAATATAAAAAATAAAAAAATATATTATACTTGAATCGCCTCGATTTTAATTATTTATCAAAACATAGATAAAAATAACCGCGATATATTTAAGATTTAAAAACAAAATCTAAAAAGTTTGCTTAAAATTTAACTATAAACATTAAAATATAAAAAAAAACAATATGAAGCAACCCAAAAGGCGTGAAGCATGAAACAGTTTTATAATATGTACAATATAATAAAATATATATGAAAGTTTATTTAAAAAAACATAAGCACACGTGCTTTGTTATAAATTGTGATCAAGTTTGGCGAGAAGAAGTCATCGTAACGGCAAATAAAAACGTCGGTGCACCTTGCCGACGACGTCACCTTGGTCAATTTGGTGAGCGCTATACATTTTATTATTTTACATTATCAGCAAAAAAAGCAGTTAGAGATGATGATATAATAATAACAACAAAAATAATTATAATTAGCATGTCAAAGGTCGCCGGAGTTTTCTCGTTATTTCATGAAAACAATATTCGGTATTTACACAAAAATTGTGTGATAAATTCATCTCAATGCGAGTGTTTACATGAAAAATTATGTAATAATTCATTTCATGCAAGTGATAATCCCTATCACGTGACAAATTCCGTACACTTTGTTATAGACTAATAGAAAAAAAATTCATTTCATCATTTTTAATTGTTGTTGGTGAGTTTGAATTCGCTGCGAACCCTTCGTAAATTTTGAATATGAGATTTACCATGAGATTTCTTGTTAAGTTTTTCGGTCTTTGTCGATTGGAAATGTAGTTTGGCAAAGCATATCTTGTCAGGGTCTTATTGTATATGCCATCAACTTTATTCATAGCTAAAAATAAAACAGAAACGAAACACAAAGCTTTAAAAAAATTAAAAAACGAACGATTAGAAATTTGAATTATGAGCTAGAAAAGTAAGAAAGAAAATGAAAATTAACTTTTGTTTCACCAGAATACAAAAATTGCATTTGAGGTAGGAAATTGAACTCAGGTGGGCTACCAACTTTGGATGCCCTTAAATTTTGAAAAGTTAATGTTGTCTCGACCTAAGGCCCTCATGTGGTGATGCTGAAGAACCTATGAATCATATTTTTACTGCTTGTTATGTGGCGTAGGTGATTTGATAATATACCTTCACTTGGTGTAAACCTGATTCTGTTTTTGTTTTTACTACCAAAGATCTATTGGAGATGCATTGACATGTGATGGAGGCGGGTTATAGAAGAAAAATATTAATTCTTACATTCTGTTGGGTTGTATGAATTGAAGAGCTCGTAATAAAAAGATTGTTTTAGAAGATCGAGTCAACATCGAGTAAATTACAGCTGAAATCGAGTCCTTTAGTTTCATCTGTTAATAACCGGGGAACAATGGAGCATATATATTGGTTCAAGTGGAGAACTTTGAATTGTAATATGTTTGTTCTTTGTTTTTGTTTATTACTTTTGCTAGTTGCTTGGTAGCGTGGTTTATGTTTTCAATAAAAGTTGTGGTTAAAATAAAAAATTAGGCTAAAAATGATGATCAAATCCTTCAACACGAGACTAAAGTAGCAATAAACTTAACTTAATAGATTAGATGACTAGCTTAGGATTGAATTTAATTAGCATTAACTTTGATGGTACAATATCAACCAATTAGACTCTTATTTTCAGATTATGTGATACCAATGTCAACATGATAATAAATGCTAATGAATATCACTAACATTTCCACGATTAAAATAAACTATTAATATGGACAATTACACAACCATGTTCGATATATAGTTTCAACGATATAACTGAGCACTTTGAAAATGATTGCGGCCTCAACCCACTCGTTGTTCATGTATATCAAGAGTTGAGCCCTACAAGTTCGAACCTTACCATTCGCGGTTTTTTTGGGGGTTAGATATGAAGTTAAAAGCTAAAAACTTTAATAATATGACATAAATAAACATATATCTATTAGTTTTATCAAACAAAGGTACGTTAATCAATATTTTTCTTAAAATAACGACTCACACACTTATCAATCCTAAACTACACCAACTATTAATCCAATTTATATCATCTTCTAATTTCAAAGGTTCATAAGGATATTTATAAACATTTTCGTTTATCTGCAATACCATCTAACTGAAAACATCTCTTTTGATATCTATACTATTATACAAGACACTTAAAAATGCTTAAAGTGATATTTCACTTAAATTTAAGACACTTAATATGAGATTTTTGGTATTTAAAAATGCTTAAAGTGATATTTCACTTAAATTTAAGACACATAATTTGTTATTTAATAAATGCTATATTAATTCTTTATAATTATTATAATCCAATTTATTTCGTTTTCAATAACATATTATTTATGACTGACATTTTTGATAGTATAAATAATTATTAAAATTCAATTGGCAAATATATACTTTCGAAATAAGAATACATAAAAAGAAGAATAAAAAGTATATAGAAAAAAATTACATTACAACATTAAAGACGAAAATATATTGTTTGCATATTAAAAACTTCTAAAAGACAAATAAAACTTTTAGTTGTGTTCAAATCTCTTATGACTTTATTTCATAACTAATAACTTTAAATTTACCAACTTAAATGTTGTGTTTCACGTCATATCATAAGCACTTCAAAACGAGTAAAATATAATATTATTCCAAAGAGGTCCCTAAAATATGGGGGAGACACGGAGACGAAGACCCAATCCAAAAGATAAGTTAACCCTTCAAAATCAAAATCAAAATCACCAAACTCCGTACTCCATAAGCATACACAACTCGGTAAACATCAACCCCCGTCATCTTTCTTTCCTCCTATTTATTCAACTTTACTAACAACCAATTCATCGTTGTAATCACCTATACTACCCGAAGATCTTGACATCAAAACCATCAAAAGCTTCTAGCTTTTTCTTTGGTTGTATCGATGTGGTATTATCTGGTTTAAGTAGGTGGTGTTGGTGGCTTTAGACTCCAATTTAGTGTTAGGGTTTCAAGAATCGGATGAGTAAGTTGGTGGTGGTGGCATGCTTTGTGGCTGAATACTTATCTGAGGATTGCGGTTTGGTGATTCGTAGTCGCGGTAGGTGGGGCAAATGCGGGTGATTTTCTTCATTATTATATGAGCTTGTGGTTATTACCCACGACCCACTTGTTCAATCCCCTTTGATTTCAATTTGGTTTCAAGAAACAAGAAAGATATACTTTGAGGTTAACGATGCAGCAAGATCGCCCAAGAAAGGTTTCAACTTTCTTAACTTGTTATCTGTTTGATTCTGTGTTTGAGCTGAAATCATGAACATCATATAGATTAGCATGAGTTTGATGCTGTTGTTGCTTGTGGATTAAATCTTTGTTTGCTCTGTTTGGGGAATTTTAACTTCTGGATTGAAAGGTTACCTTTGAAGTATGAGTATTATTTAACATGGGATTGAGTGTTGCATATGTTTGATCAAAGTATATTCTGTACCATTTAATTATTTAATCCTTAAGAGCTCAATTCTGGGATAAAAAACAAAAAAGAGATACTTAGAGGTTAACGATGCAGCAAGATAGGCGAAGAAAGGTTTTAGCTTTCTCAACTTATTATCTGTTTGATTCTATATTTGATCTGAAATCATGAACGTCATATAGATTATAGATGTTTGTTGTTTCATAGAGTAACATGTTGGTTTTGTATGAGTTTGATGCTGTTATTGCTTGTGGGTCAAATCATTATTTGGGGATTTCTAACTTCTGGATTGAAAGGATTAAATTTGAAATTTGAATATTATTTTTGTTTGATCAAAGTATAATTCTGTACTAATTAATGATTTGATCTTTATGTGCTCAATTCTGGGATAAGAGGAATTGGTATAAACTATAAAGATAGGTTTATTAAAATGATTGGTATCTTGCTTTGGTTTCATTGAGAATCCTGATTGATACTTTGTTTCTGCAGCAAGTTGAATTTATTTTTCATGAATTTTTACATTGTTGGTTGTGATCTGTTTTGGTGCAGAGTTCGAAAGAGGTGCAATTTTTCACCGAATATGGTGAATCAAACCGATACAAAGTCTTGGAAATTATAGGAAAAGGAAGCTATGGAGTCGTTTGTGCAGCACTTGACACACAAACTGGTGAAAAAGTTGCAATAAAGAAAATAACCAACATTTTTGAACATTCATCGGATGCTATTCGAATTTTGCGTGAGATCAAACTTCTTAGGCTTTTACGTCATCCTGATATTGTTGAAATTAAATGTATTATGATGCCACCGTCAAAAAGGGATTTTAAAGATATTTATGTAGTATTTGAACTCATGGAATCTGATCTTCATCAAGTCATAAAGGCTAATGATGACCTAACGCATGAGCACCATCGGTTTTTCCTCTATCAAATGCTTCGAGCTTTAAAGTATATGCATACGGGTAACTTTTTTTCAACATTAAATATAGTTATTTCTGGTTAAGTATATATTTTGGAACCAAACCTGATGCAGATTGTATTAATTCAGCAAATGTGTATCATCGAGACCTAAAACCAAAGAACATATTAGCAAATGCAAATTGCAAACTCAAGATATGTGATTTTGGACTGGCAAGGGTTGCATTTACTGATACACCAACAACAATGTTTTGGACAGTAAGTATTTATATAACTAATGATTTATTACCCATCTTATTTTGTAATGCACATTGAAATAATTTATTTCCCACTTTCTCTTTGTTTCTTTTTCAATATCGCAGGATTATGTCGCAACAAGATGGTATAGGGCTCCTGAGTTATGTGGATCTTTTTATTCAAAGGTATAAATTATAATCCCCCAGGGTATATTGATCATGTACTCATAGAAAGTTAAAAATAACACACTTTATTGCTTAGATTTTGAGGTCCTTGAATGGATCTATTCAGTTCTCTTGGAAGTTGAGTTTTCTTCCCTTCAGGTAAATGTATCAGGGCCTGTGTCAATTTGTGGCTGGTTTTATTCTTATGTTTGTCTTTTCATCCTTGTGGTTTTTATTATTCCTTATTATTTATTCTTTTCTTTTTCTTTGTCGATTGCAGTATACCCCTGCTGTTGATATTTGGGGCATTGGTTGTATATTTGCTGAAGTATTAACCGGAAAGCCACTTTTTCCTGGAAAAAGTGTGGTTCACCAGTTGGAGCTTATTACGGATCTTCTTGGGACACCGTCATCAAATACCATTTCTAGAGTATGTTACATTCATCATCTATGCTTTTATCAAATTAATTGCAATATGAAACTATCTTATTGCGATTTAAATGGCACAATATATAGTGACAAAAGATGATGATTGAGGTCTTGGATGCATGGTTTTCTTAGATTCACCGACACTTAATTTGTACAAAATATTTATTATAGTTAATAGAGAACAAATTGACATTTTTAAATTTTTTACTTTAATAATAAAAGAATGTCCTCTTAGTGTGTTTTAGTATTAATTTCATATAAATCTTCAAACTGCTCAAAGATATCCTGTATTCCCTTTCAAAATACTAAAAATATCATATTCATCTAGTTCATAGTGAATAAAATAAAATCAGTTGCAGCCTCTTTCACTGAATAAAGAGTAGGAAAAGAAAGTTATTGCTGTGAATTATCACAATGTTATTAGTAACTGGTTGTATTTTATTTACTATGAAGTAGGTGAGTAAGATAGTTTTAGTGTTTTGAAAGGGTAAACATCATATTTTGAAATTTAGAAGGATATATGAAAATTTGAACTTTCTGAAGAATATATATGAAATAAAGTAATCTTAATTGCCTAACACTCAAACGGGTGATTATCTTTTTCAATCACATTTCATCACAACTGATTTTCTAAATATGATCATTCAGTATTGACAAAAATAGTTTCAAAATGCACATCAAAACACCCCCTTATGTGATAATCTTAAACATGAAGCAGGTTCGTAATGAAAAAGCAAGAAAATACTTGACCAACATGCATAGAAAGCAACCAGTACCATTCTCTGAGAAGTTCCTAGAAGCCGATCCATTGGCACTTAAGCTATTGCAACGGCTATTGGCCTTCGACCCAAAAGACCGACCCACTGCACAACAAGCCCTTGCTGACCCTTACTTCAAAGGACTATCAAAAGTCGAGCGTGAGCCATCATGTAAACCATTTTCTAAATTGGAGTTTGAGTTTGAGAGACGAAGAGTCACAAAAGATGATATTAGGGAACTAATATTCCGGGAGATTCTAGAATACCACCCTCAGTTGCTCAAAGATTACATGGCTGGCAATGATCAATCTAGTTTCCTTTATCCTAGGTTTGTAACTCTTAATATTTCATTGTTTCTCACTTTCTTCTCCTATTGACTCTGTTGGTCCTGACAGTTTTCTTTTTTTTTTTTTTGAAATGTTTAGTGCCATTGGCCAAATTAGGAGGCAGTTTATGCATCTTGAGGAAAATGCGGGGAAAAGCGGGCCTGTTATCCCTCCAGAGAGGAAACATGTTTCGCTCCCAAGGTAATAACGGTGCAACAAATTTAAAGTGATATCATAACACTTCTCTAAAGCATTTGGCCATTTTTTGAAATGTTTTCTTATCCATCCCACAAAATGGACACGAGCTTTACAATATGATTAGGATTGCATATAATTACCGACTTATTTTAAACTAGGTTAACAATAGAAACCAACTTATTCTTTTATTTCTGGTTTTTGCAATCAAGTTGCGTTTAATTACCGACTTTCGCAACTATTGACTTGTTGAACAGGTTTCAGGTTTACACTGTTGTTTTAAAATTTGCTGACATAGCATATTATTTGGCATATTGGTGTATACATATGCCATGTGGAATCTGATTGGCTTTTAAAATATTTCTATATATGGTTTATTTAAATCACATGCTTTTCAAACTTGCCATTGAATCTATTTTTTTACTATATTCTTCCATGTAAGCATTTTTTGCATATATGACATCTGAGTGGCATGTCACTCGACATCAACCAGTGCTACATCAGTAATTTATAAGTAAAATCGGATAAAACGAGGCCGGCTATGAAATTGGTAGTAAATCAGTATGAAGTTCTTTTCTACTTCATTTAGTTTGCCCTTTAGCAAATGATGTTAGGGATTAATTTGCAACAAAATCACAAACTCATTTTTTTTTTGTTATTTTTTATATACTTAGGTCTGCAGTTTCTTCAAGCATGACTGCTCCAAAGCTGCAGCAGTGTTTGGCTTCATTTGACAACAGACCAATGGCGGATAGTGTGTCTCATGGCGGCAGAGATGCAGGTCCAACTGAAAATATCTTTAAAACTGTCTCTCGGCCAGCCCCAAGGATGTCCAATGGTAAGTAATATTTTCACATTAACTGCATAAGTCTATTATTTTTAGTATATATTTGGGTGTTTACAACTTGGTTTTCTTTTAAACATTATTAGGGAGAGTAGCGGGTCCAGTTCTTCCATTAGAGGGTAGCAGAAACATGAAAGACGAGTATGATCCCTGGGTAATGGTTAGAAACAGAAACACGGTTGGTCTCTTGCCACATTATGCATATAGAAGCAACAATGAGGATCAAGCACATGGTCAACCGAAGTCAACAGACAGGAAATTGGCCCCGGGGTTGGTCAACAGTAACCCGTATAACAAGCAAGCACACGGTCAACCAAAGTCAAGCGAACTGATTGCACTTGATGCAAAGTTTATGCAGGCCCAGGCTCAGAGAGAGGTTGGTGTTCATATGGGGTAATCAGAGGGTGTTGTTTTGCTTTTGTCCACTTGTTTCTTCTTATATCTTTCATTAAAGTGGTCTTATGATTTGTATAATAATTGTTCATACATTTTTTCCATGAGTTAAATACAATGCTGAAGTAAAAAATAGGGTTAATACTTCAGACCAAAACAGGGTGATATGATCCTGTGAAACATGGGATCGCGTATCCTTTGCATAATCGACATGATGCAATATCATAATATCACAAAATCAATATCATGATTTTAATAGCAATAGGTGTATTATCAAAAGTTCATACAACATTTATATGATTACAGTTATTTTACAAGCATTTCTTACTTTCTCCCTTTACTGGGTTTCTTGAATCTTGAGAGTTGTCATCAGCATGTATGCAAGATCATAGAAACAAACACAACATTTCTGTATTACATTTGACTTTTGAAACTATGACTAAAGTTAAAGAAACACTAGTCCCCCATAAGAATTCCTTAAATATTTAAGCTTTCATGCCTAACACACAATATTGCTTGGTGGGTACTTGTTAGTAGTTTCACATTTAACTTGGCTCTACCAAAAACAGCACGGGCAACACTTGTTTCACTTTGTTAACGTCGATGGCAAAGAAAGTTGGCGATTCAAGCTAGCTTTTATTTGTATATCCAGGTCGAAAGATGTTGTTCAGATGATGAAGGAGAAGTCGAAGTCTCAGTCTCTAAAATTTAGGGCTGATGCGATTAACACAAGTATCAAACATGAAAATAATTTGTTTAAGTGCTTCATCTCTTTGTTTATAATATCTTTTATATGTTTAACAGACCAAGAAGGAGAAATGATGCAATCTAGCTCCTAATTTTAATTATTTTAAAAAGGTAAATAAATTACATATTGTATTTTTTTATTTAACAGGTTTAATTGTATCATAAACAAGTCAAGAATTGTCAGCCCTACTAAAATCAAACATTTCTTTAAAAAAAAAAACCATGCCAATCTGCCTTAGTACGCCAAACGGCCTTACGGTGTTATCATATAGATGACATTAATCATGTATTTATAAATGTGCCAAGTATAGTCATCCGAAAGACCAACATGTTACAAGTCAAGATCAAAATCAATAAACACAAGAACACTAATGTGGAATTACTCTTCAAACCTTCAATTCGATTACCAAGAAAATAACTCAAAACTTGACTATCAAATTCATACCCATACCACATCTCGGTATGTGTATATATAGCCCTTTTAACTTGGCTATCAAGGATTCTCTAATACTTATCTTATCTAGAAGAACACTTTATCTTTAATTTAAAAGAAGCTTAATCCACTAACATAAGATAATGAATTATTCGTAATTTGAATTCTTCATAGTTTATCCCTTTAGGTTTAGCCGACTTGCTTACCTTTGGGCTAACCCATGGGCTTGGGTCTTTGCCGGAACTACACCAACAATCACCCCCTTAGTTTCTGCATGGTGTTAGGAAGGTCTTCTACTCCAATCATCTTCCTCATCTCATTGAATTTCACTCGTGCTAAAGGCTTTGTAAGTATGTCCGCCTTTTGCAATTCTCCACTTACGTGTTCCACCTTTACTAGATTTCGATCAACACATTCACGAATGAAGTGATATCGAGTGTGAATATGTTTGCTTCTTCCATGAAAAACCTGGTTTTTCATCAACGCACTGCAGAGACATTGTCAACCTTCATAAGCACCGTTTGCTCCTTCTACCTAGTTACATTTAGCAAGCCTCGTAGCCATAGAGCTTGCTGAGCAGCAGCTGTGGCAACCATAAACTCAGCTACGCAAGATGAAGGCCATGGTAGATTGCTTCTGGGTACACCATGTGATCAGTTCATCATTAAAGTAGAAGATTATACCACTAGTGCTTCTTCCGTCGTCCTATCGGATGAGTGACTACTATCACGTATCCGATCAGGTCCGGTTTTCCACCAACTTGTATCTTATCCCAAAGTTACTTGTACCTTTTACGTATCGCAGGATATGTGCAGGACCGTTAAAGGGTACTTAAGCTTGCACTTAGTTAACACACTTAGGAGGATCTTAAGATCACTTAACAATTCAAATAGGGAACTGTGAACTTTTACTGAAGATACAAGACGAACACAAGTAAAGCAAGAACAAGAACACAAGATAAAGTTTTCAAGGAAGTTGTATATTGCTTCTCTAGTTCTATTACAAGTGTTGTACAAGTATATTTTTTACTACAAGAACCGGAGACTACTTGTACTACATCCTACAACCTTCAATATGCAAAAAGACAGTTGGAAGTGACTAATCTAGACAACAAGATCAGCCTAAAGTCAAAAGGCAGATTGCCTTTTGACTAGTGACTATGACAAGCCATAGCTCACTGACTTTCCTATTACAAAAAGCCAAAAAGGAACAAAAACAGAAACTTACAGGCAAAGACCTTATCTACTTTATCATAAAGCATGGAAGTTTCACCAAATGATGATAGTTGGTGAACCACCAGAGCATGCAGCGGATAGTAAGTTGCTTTATGATAAAGTTGATGGAAAATGTATCTTTTCTCTCTCTTCAGAAGAAAATCAGTCTTGTCTTTAAACAGCTTCGGAAGACTTTGTCTTGAGAGCTTCGAAAGACTTCATCTTTTACCTTCGGAAGAGTTGAGTCTTTGGCTTCGGAAGACTTTACACTTAGAGTATTTTTCTAAGTTAAGTGTAAAGCTTCCGCAGCAGTTTCTTCTGAACTTTGGCTTCAGAAGATTTTACACTTAGCATTTTTCTTGAGTGTGTAAAACTTCCGAAGCTGATTCTTCTTTGTTCCAAAGTGCATGTTGGAAGACTTGGTTGTTTTGGTATCCTTTGGTTGCATCAGCCTCTTAACTTCAGAGGTTCCTACAAACTCCCCCTAGGCTGATGCTACCAAAACAGAGTGGTTCTTCAGACTGGGATAGTCCATATGAGGATCTTCAGAATTCCTTTCTTCATCAACAGATCTGGATTCTTCAGACTCATGAAGTACCTTCTCATGTCATAGAGATCATGCATAGGGAGTTCAAGCATGTCACTTGTGAAGTAGACATGTTGTTCTCCCTGATCTCTAGTGACATACCATCTGTCTGGATCTTCAGCAAATGTCCAGGACAGAATTTGTCTTCCAACAGAGAGGGGCTCTACTATGATAGGAGTTGGTTGAGAGTCCTCTTCATGCACTTCCTCAGGATATTCTGACTTATCCTGAGGTTGGGAGGTGGATGCCTTTCTTCTTTTCTTCTTAGTTGATGATCTTCTTCTGGCCATCCTCTTTTTCCTCCCTGATGATTTTAACTGAGAGGGTTGGTCTTCAGTACCAGGTTCTTCAGTGGATTCCCTCTCAGTTGGGATCTCCTCTCTCCCAGTTTCAGAAGGAGAGGGAGGAGAACCCTGCTGTGGGTTAGAAGATGAAGTTGGCTGTTGTGCAGCTTCAGGTGCAGGTGGTGTTGTCTCTGTAGGTTCAACCTTTACCTCAACTTCAGGTTGAGCTTGACTTGATGATGAATGAAGGTCCACAAGCTCTCCCCTTTTTATCTTCTGCTTGATCACCCTTATGTGCTCATCCATTGTGGATAGAGACATGGGACCAAGCCTCCTTCCGGAGAACCCATACAGCTTCAAGAAGCTCATCATCCTCTGCCTATCTGCAGACTTTTTCTGACTTTTCTGGATGATGGCTTTTGATTTTGCAGCTTCTTCCTTTTGCCTCTTCTTTGCAGCTTGCCTTTCTTTTTTGGCTTGCTCTTCCAGCTGCTTATTGTATTCAAATAATATATAATCATAAGGCAAGGGAAGGAGTGCAGGTGCCTGATAAAGACCTGTGGCACTCAGATAGTTGATCATTTTTAATCTTTCTTCTTCATCAACTACCTGAGGTTGTTCAGCAGCCACAGTCTCTGACTCAGGACTTTCTTGAACTGGGGAGAGGACAGGAATGTTCTTGTAAAGCTTTTTTCTCCTCATTTCTTCCTTGTGTTTAAGGGTCAAGGCTGCATCCTCTGCTTCCTTCCTCTCCTTTGACAATTCAATGTCAGCCAGTTCATTTAACTCCTCTAAGGGGGAGAGATGAGTTCATCTATGTTGAAGTTCCTGGTCCCCAGATAGTTGAGCCTGGCTGCCCTTAATTCATCTTCTTGAGTGTTTGGTACAGGGGCAGCCAGAATTGCAGCTTGCATGAATCTGGGGAACCACTTGAACTCTCTCCCCTCAGCTTCCTCTTCCTCTCTCTCTTTTCTTCTTCAATCTCTTCAGGAGTCATCTTCCTTTTGCCTTTGTCAATTTCAGATCTTGATGACTCAGCCTGAGAGAGCTTTGGCCTTCATTGCTTGATTCAGCAGTCAAGCTCTGGCCAGAGAGAGGTTGTGAAGCACCATCACCAGCTGGTGCCTCATTGAGGGTATGGGGTGCTGGAGGAGATCTTGTCTCAAGGTTCACAGTCTCAGGCTAATTTTGGGGTCTACCTCAACATCCAGTTGACCAAAGGCTTCAACTGCTAGCCTCTGTCTATATGATGATGTTCTCCTTTTGAATTCTGCCAGCACCCATTCTTGAATTTGATTGGCTATTCTGACAGCTTGTCTGTTATTGCTTGGGTTGACAAGTGCCAGATCTACCAGATTTATACCCTCATAGAAACTCAGGTTTGAAATGTTTAATATTTCTAGTTGACCCTGAGCTCTAGAGAGTACAAGAGCTTTCCTATCACTGTCATACCCCCAACCCCTGATTGGGTTCTCAGAAGGGGCAGACATTGCTCTTGGTATCCCTTCCTCAAACAGATGATGAATTTGCAAGTCGAGATTTCTGTCTTGAGAAGGTTGCTGAGCATGGACAACTGCAAGATAGGATGGTGAGTCCTGTATGTCCATACTTGAGGAAGAACTCCCAGGTTCTGTGGCTATCAGAACTTCCACCCCCTTTTTGGTAGCATCACCCTCATGCATAGGTGAGCTGGGGAAAAGATCCATAACATCCACAAGTTCTTGTGGACCTGGATGAGTTTGTCCTATGGGTCTCTCAGCTAACTGGCCATTGAGATCGGTGATCTCAAGTTGCTGGTCATGGACCCTCCTTGAGTGTGGGTAGAGAGGGGAGAGTCATGGTACTCACTGAAACCCAAATCTTCATCAGAATAGAAGTCAAAGCTGGGAATGGGTTGGTTAAGATCAAGAGGCTGGGGATGGTAGCTTTCCCCTGAAGGTTGATCACTAGAGTGTTGAGACTCAGAGTGATGGCTTAAGGCTGTTTGTGGAGTTGTGAGCTCATCAGGCTGAGCATGAGGAACCTCAGCACTGATCTTTTGAAGAATAGGAGTGGTTTGCTCCTCAGGAGAAGTGGGAGCTTGAGTGTCCACTTCCTCCTGTATGGGTTGTGATATGGGGGCTGCACATGCTCAATAGCAAGTGCAGGGGTTCGTTTGGATTTTCTAGTGTAGGTGAGGGTAATTGTTGGCCTTGATGGTGGTTGAGAGGTGGAGGGTGTTGGTTCATCACTAGATGGTGCAGCTAGGATGTCACCCTGAGCAATGAGCTCAAACATTTTCGGGACAAGGGCTGTTTCTACCCCTGAGAACCCAACAGTTGGCTTTTTCATTATCTTGAAAATGTCAGGCCTCATGTGTGCAAGTTTAAGAACATTACCTGTTCCCCTCAACTGTGGTCCCAATTCACAGTTGAGAATGTGTTGAACATACCGGGGGAACATGTAATATTCTAAGGAATAAATTCGCTAGTAAATTTGTAAATACAAACTGAGAGTACCTGAATTTGACCCCTTGAACCATCCCATGGACAATGAAGAGAGGTCTTCTGGAATCTGGTCCCATCCTCCATGTTTGTTGGATAAGCTGTGGATGACGACATGGAGGAGGTATTTCCATTGGAATGAGACCTTCCCCTTCCTGAAGGTCTTGACTGAAAAGTCCCCTTCATATCCCATCTGCTCAAAGGATTGGTTGACAGCAGCTTTTGGAAAGGACAGCTCACCTGCTTCATCATCCAGCTGCAAGTGGGTGTTTATAATGGCTGGAGTGATGAAAACCGTCCTCCCCTGCACTGTGGCAGACAGTGCCTTCTCCCCGTCCATGGTGACCTCTTGACAGGTCCGCCAGAACTCAAGTAACTGATCCTCATAGAGAGGAGGATCGATTGTAAGGGAGGTGAAGTAGTGAGACAAAGAAAGATACCTACAAACGTCTGAGAAGCTTGGATCCTTCTCAGAGTTTAACAGGGCAACTTGATTATGTTTCCTGTGTAGGTGCATGGTGAAATCCGGGTCGTTACGACGATCAAGATTGGCCATTTGAAGGAGCTTTGTAGTGAAGGAAGGAAGAAGAAGATGAAATTGGGGGTAATTTTAGGTTAAGGAACAATGAAAGTAGAGAGATGAAATAGAACCGTTTGGAAAGATATACTCTGGATTTGAGACAAAGTTATGACAAAAAGATAATCTTTGAAATCCGCAAGTGGGTCCTACTTCTGAAAAAGGCGCCCAAAAAGTTAGTTTTCTTGGAAGTAGTAAAAGCTTCCGAAGGCAATTTTGGTTTCGGAAGCTTTGCAATCAAAGCTTCCGAAGGCAATTTTCTTCGGAAGATATTTCAAAGAGTTTTGAAAATTTTGGCTTCGGAAGAAATAAATGAGTCTTCCGAGACTAAATTGCTTTCGGAAGAATTTGTTCCTAAAATGCATTTAAGTACTTATACCAAAATTTAAGCTTCGGAAGATACTTCAAGAATTTCTTCCGAAGGTAAATCTCAGATAAGCTGTTTAAACGATTTAAAGACATAAATTTTCTTCCGAAGGCAACTTTAAGGTAAATTTTCATCATTCTAAGAGATATCATTTTAAAAGTTCGTTTTTCTTCCAAAGAGAACTAGGCTTATGAAGTGATCTAATAGACAACCTAGGACACACAGTTTTAAGAAATAATATTGATTAAGTTAATAAGAAAAAATCTATTCAAAGTTAATCATCCCAATAGCTGATACAAGATATTTAAATCTTTGTTCATCAAAAGCTTTTGTGAACAGATCAGCATATTGTTCATTTGTGTTAACTTTGATTAGTTTTATCAAACCCTTTTCAAAATTATCCCTAA
The DNA here is from genome assembly GCA_025506505.1 of Flaveria sonorensis. Lineage (NCBI taxonomy): Eukaryota > Viridiplantae > Streptophyta > Magnoliopsida > Asterales > Asteraceae > Flaveria > Flaveria sonorensis. The sequence continues at coordinate 45,623,157 of CM046428.1, forward strand.
TCAGATGATACCTGATGTTGATGTGTTTGGTCCTTGAGTGCTGCACAGGATTCTCTGTAATAGAGATGGCACTGTTGTTCTCTACGTGGATGGGAGTCTCTTTGAAATTGAACCCATAGTCTAGCATCTGATTCTGAATCCAAAGCACTTGAGCACAGCAGCTGGCAGCAGCAATATATTCAGCTTCAGCAGTTGATGCAGACACACAGGATTGCTTCTTGCATTGCCAAGAGACTATCCTTCCACCTAGGAACTGACACCCCCCAGATGTGAACTTTGCAGTCATGTTGCAGCCACCATAATCACTATCTGTATAAGCATACAAATTAAAGTCTGAATTCTTTGGATACCAAATGCCTAGATTTGGAGCACCTTTGAGATATCTAAGAATCCTTTTGATAGTGATTAGGTGTGACATCTTGGGGTTGGCTTGATATCTTGCACATATTCATGTGGCAAACATGATATCAGGCCTGCTAGCAGTAAGATACATAAGTGACCCAATCATAGCCCTGTAGAGATGTTCATCAACACACTCCCCCTCAAGATCAGGACCAAGGGAGTTGTTTCTGGCTATGGGTGTCTTTGCAACCTTACAGTCAGTCATCTTGAATCTTGTAAGTATGTCCTATACTTTGACTGACTGATGAAGATGCCATCTTCAACCTGCTTCACTTGAATTCCTAGAAAGAAATTGAGTTCCCCCATGGCACTCATTTCAAATCTATTCTTCATCAGCATCTCAAAGTCTTTGCAGAGCTTTGGATTAGTTGAACAAAGATGATGTCATCTACATATATCTGAACTAGCAATGTGTCATTTCCTGTTTCTTTGATGAAGAGAGTCCCATCAATAGTACCTCTTTTGTATCCATGTTGACAGAGGTATGTTGATAGTGTCTCATACCACTTTCTTGGAGCTTGATGCAGTCCATAAAGGGCTTTATCAAGCTTGCAGACATAATTAGGATGATCTGGGTCTGCAAAGCCAGGTGGTTGTTTAATATAAACTTCTTCATCAATCACCCCATAGAGAAAGACACACTTCACATCAAGCTGGTAGACCTTGAAATCCTTGGATGCAGCATAAGCCAGAAATATTCTTACAGCTTCAAGTCTTGCAACTGGAGCAAAGACATCAGTGTAATCAATCCCTTCTTCTTGAGTGTATCCTTGGACAACCAGTCTAGCCTTGTTCTTGATGATGATCCTTCTATCATCTTTCTTGTTTCTGAATACCCATTTGGTACCTATGACAGACTTCCTTGAGGAAGAGGGCACAAGTTCCAAACCTTCTGTCTTTTGATTTGAAGCAACTCTTCTTGCATTGCTTCAATCCAGCTTCCATCCTTCAAAGCCTCATCAACTCTCTTAGGCTTAAATTGGGATAAGAAAAAAATGTAGACAAACATGGCTGTCATGAGTTTGTCCTCTTGTTCTCACCCCTGAGACAACATTTCCAATGATGTTGGTGGTGGGATGAGACTTGTGGATCCTAAGTTGAGGAATCACAGCAAGTTGGTTAGACAGATCTAAATTAGAGAAATTCTGATCTGGCAAAGAAGAGTCCCCAACCACATCAGCATACTTATCAAGAGAAACTTGATCCAATTAGTGTGTTACATCATTCATGTTGTCTTCAATGGAGTGGTTTTCAGCATCAAGAAATTCTTGGTCACTGTCACCACCTCCAGTTCCTCCTCCTGCATTTGAAGTTCCTTCTCCTGAATTCTGAGCCTCTGAGCTGGAATTTGAAGGCAATTCATTTGAATCAGCAGTATTTGTCATGCTAGTGCTGATAGGAGCTTCAATTGCAGGGTTAGTCACCACTGGAGCTGAAGTAGTCTTCTTGTTTGGTCTTCTCAGCTCAAATCTTGGATCAGGATCTTCTGTTGACCTGTTATCTGTAGATCCTGAAACATTCTCACAAGATTTGTTAAAACAGTTGGTAACTAAGTCAAGATCAAACAGCCAATCCGGACCAGAACCTTTTACACAGGGTGTGTGTTCATTGAAAGTCACATTGGCTGACTCCTCAATGATTCTAGTTCTGAGATTGTATACTCTATAAGCCTTAGCTTGAGAAGAGTACCCAACAAAGTGTCCATCATCTGATTTCTCAGCAAACTTGGCTATTTGATCTTTGGTATTCAAGATGGTGCAAGGACATCCAAATGTTCTGAGAAAACCAATGAATGGTCTCCTTTTGTGCCACAGTTCATAGGAGTCTTACCATGTGTCTTAACTACCAAAACTCTATTCTGCACATAGCAGGCTGTGTTGACAGCCTCTGCCCAGAAGGTGATGGGCAGTTTAGAGTCAGACAACATGGTTCTTGCAGCTTCAATAAGTGTCCTGTTTCTCCTCTCACAACACCATTTTGCTGAGGAGTCCTGGGAGCACTGTATTGTCTTGAAATACCCTTTTCATCACAAAATGTATCAAGGATTTGGTTTTTGAATTCGGTTCCTTGATCACATCTTATGATTTTGACCTTGTGATCAGATTGATTCTCAATTTTCAGAATGAAATTCTTTAAGATTTCAGGAGTTTCATCCTTAGTTCTAAGGAAAAACACCCAAGTGAATCTTGTGAAATCATCTGTGATCACCAAACAGTATGAGGTCCTTCCTAAACTCATTACACTGGTGGGGCCAAACAGATCCATATGTAACAAGTGTAGGGGAGTAGTGATAGAGTTCATTTCCTTTGGCTTGTGAGACACTTTGTGTTGCTTCCCCTTCAGGCATGCAACACAGTGGTCATCACTTGTAAACTCTTTCTTTGGCATTCTAGTTACCAAATCATTCTTAATCAGTTTATTTATGTTCTTAAAGTTTACATGGCACATTCTTTTATGCCAAAGGAAAGACTCATCACTATTTGCTTTAGATAGAAAGCAAGAAATCTCTCCAGAGGGAGATGTTTCCTGCAAGTCCATCTTGTACATGTTCCCTTTCTTGGGGGCTCTGAGCAGAATATGCTCTTGAGGAATGCCAACCCCAGGCTTGAGAACAATGTACTCATGCTCAGTAAAGAGCATGTGATGTTTTTGGTCACAAAATTGGGACACACTCAAATTGTATCCAAGCTCCTTGACAAATTTACCTTCTCAATGCTGAGCTTACCATTTGAGACCATGCCCCTCCCAGTGATGTAACCTCCTGCATCTCCTCCAAAAGCAACTGGTCCTCCATCAATTCTTTCAAAGTTTTGAAGTAAGGACTCATTGCTGTCATGTGCCTGGAGCAGCCACTATCAATGATCCAGATATTTCTGTTGGTCTTTAGCTGTCCCTGCACAAAAGAGATGATTTAGTTACATTTAGAAACCCAAGCCTCATTGGTCTTGGGCTTATAAAATTCAGATGAAGGCAATGAAACAGTAAGTGATCCTATGTTCAGGCTTTGAGGATCATTTGCTGTTTCTGAAGATGAGCTTTCAGCCACATGGTCTTCCTTCATCTTCCACACCACCTTTGGAAGATTGGGCTTGACCTTCAAAGCTTCGAAAGTTTTGGTAACTTCGGAAGATTTGGTGACTAGACCTTTGGAAGATCTTGCCTTCGCTGCAGCAAGCTTCAGTGCTTCGGAAGCATTCCTTTCTTCCGAGACCAACTTTCCTTCCGAAGGAAACTTTTCATTTTCCTTCTTCTTCATTTTGGAGCTTCCGAAGGAAACAGATTTTCCTTCCGAAGCTGTTTGTTTCTTCTTCTTCACTGAAGTTTTCTTCTTGATCATGTGGATAGTACTCTTGGGATTGTATTGACAATCCTTAGCCATATGTGAAGTACTATCACACATAACACAATTCAAATCTTTCATTCTGAGAGTCTTCTTTCCCAAAGAAGACTGAGCTTGAACACTTTCCTTTTCTTTCTCCACCTTTTCAGATGATGCAGCAGGCTTTTTAGGGTGAAGTTTGCTCTTTGAAATGGATGGTTCAGGCTGTGCAGCAGTGGCACACAGCTGATCAGTCTTTTTGTTGTTGCTGGAGTGAGTTGAAGCTGAAGAGGATCTTCAGCTTTCATCACCTTGAACCCTGCAGAGATAAATACTTGTTTCTGTTTGGGATCAAAGGTGGTCTTGATCTCTTGAGCTTTTTGGATCTTCTCTTTGCTCTTCTGATCAATTTTTTTATCTTGGTTTTGCTCAAACCAGCTTCTTTTTCCTCCTTAGGAGCATGGTGACCCTTTTTGGATTGACTCTCTTCACTCACCTCAGAGTCATCCCTCACATTCTCCTCTTCATCCTCTTTATCACTGGGTCTATGGATGGCAGCTCATCTTGACCAGTTCCACACCTAGGAGATCTGACTGATAGTAGAGTGTGTGGAGGAGCTATCTCACTAGATCCCAGTCCCTGCTTATTCTGATAACACACTTTTGCATGCAGAGATGAGGATATCATGTTCTTGAAGGTCTCTTCTTCAAGAACACATTTTTCTGCCCTGGCTTTGCTGATCACAAGCTCAGCCTGGCATTCAGTCAACTTGGTAATGAGATCCTTAATTTGAGTCCTGTAGTTTGTTTGCTCATGTTTAAGAGTTGAAACTGTTTTCTCTAGATCTTCTATCTTAAGTTTATAGTCATTTTCAGCTCTTTTAAATCAGCTTTTAAAATATTTAAAGACTCAATGTCAGATCTCATTTTCAAGTCGTAGGACCTGTATCTATTTACTTTAGCAATACATTCAGGAGAGCAAAGATGTTCAAGTACCTTGGCTTCATCATGATCAGCCATGAGTGCTTGGTTTGGAGATGCATCTTCAGCTTGAAAGCTCCAGTCAAAGCCTCCTTCTTCAACAGCAACTGCAGCTTGCTGTCTTGGCTTCTCATTCTGGTGCCCTCCTTAGTGTAGTTTGGCCTGGATGAGGCTTGGCCACCATTTGACTTAGGTGCCTTGCATTCTCTAGCAAAGTGTCCCATCTGGTTACAGTTGTAACACTTGACTTTGCTCTTGTCCAGCCCAAACTTGCCACTGGCAGCATTGCTAGGAAACTTCTCCCAGTCCTCTTGTAGAACTTCTGGGCTCTGTGAGTGAGAAGAGCCATTTGCTGGACTATCTCCATGTATTCCAGATCATCTGGATGGATACAGTCCAGGTCTTCAAGAGTGAAAAGAAAGTTGCCTGAACTTTCATTAGTGGAGACAAAAGCTTGAGAAGAACTTGTCTCTTGGAAGGGACTTCCTTGGATGTAGCTCTCTTTGGGTGTCTCTAGGAAGGTGATGAAAGGACCCTTTTATGAGTTTTCAGGATAGCAGATGAGATGATGCTGTGGTTCTCTGCTATCCCTTTCAACCACATAAAGGGCTAAACTCTGGTGAGTGTTGGAGTTACCAAATGAATTTTGCATATTCATCTCCATCTGGTATCCACTGAGTATCCCATACAACTCAGTAAGAGTAAGGGTCTTGAGGTTTTCAGTCCTCTTAATGACCACACAGTAGTGTGTCCATTGTCTTGGAAGAGAGGACATGAACTTCCTTACAATATCCCTGTTCTCAATAGTTACCCCAACATCAGCCAGAGTATAATCTCAACATACCTGAAGTATTGTTGAGTCATGGTCTCACCTGTCTTGAAGGTGAAGTTTTCAAACTGCTGCTTTAGGAGATCCTTCTTGTTCTCCTTGGCTTCATTTGAACCCTCATACATCAGTTTCAGTGCATCCCATAGCTGTTTAGCGGTCTTGCACTTCTTGAAACCTCTGTAGATGGAGTTTGGAAGAGCAGTTTGGAGGGCTGTCATGGCTTTCTGATCAATGTCAATTCTTTTCCAGTCTTCATCAGAAAAGTCAGCCCTCTCCTTTGGTATCATGCCACCACCACAGCAGCTGAAGAGGTGCATGGTACATGAGGTCCATTGACAACAGACTCCCACATCCTGGAATCTTGAGACTTGATAAAGCCTTCATTCTTTGACACCAAGTGTCAAATCCTCAGGAGTGATAGTGGGGACTTTGTCATAGTTCCAGTTTCCATATCAGCTTTGGAGATAGTTGCCATTTGAAGATTAAGTGATGTGTGTAACTAAGAGGATTTGAAGATGGTGAGATCTTACAATCAAGAGCCTGGAATGCTCTGATACCAAATGCAGGACCGTTAAAGGGTACTTAAGCTTGCACTTAGTTAACACACTTAGGAGGATCTTAAGATCACTTAACAATTCAAATAGGGAACTGTGAACTTTTACTGAAGATACAAGACAAACAAAGTAAAACAAGAACAAGAACACAAGATAAAGTTTTCAAGGAAGTTGTATATTGCTTCTCTAGTTCTATTACAAGTGTTGTACAAGTATATTTTTGACTACAAGAACCGGAGACTACTTATACTACATCCTACAACCGTCAATATGCAAAAAGACAGTTGGAAGTGACTAATCTAGACAACAAGATCAGCCTAAAGTCAAAAGGCAGATTGCCTTTTGACTAGTGACTATGACAAGCCATAGCTCACTGACTTTCCTATTACAAAAAGTCAAAAAGGAACAAAAACAGAAACTTGCAGGCAAAGACCTTATCTACTTTATCATAAAGCATGGAAGTTTCACCAAATGATGATAATTGGTGAACCACCAGAGCATGCAACGGACAGTAAGTTGCTTTATGATAAAGTTGATGGAAAAGGTATCTTTTCTCTATCTTCAGAAGAAAATCAGTCTTGTCTTTAAACAGCTTCGGAAGACTTCATCTTTTACCTTCGGAAGAGTTGAGTCTTTGGCTTCGGAAGACTTTACACTTAGAGTATTTTTCTAAGTTAAGTGTAAAGCTTCCGCAACAGTTTCTTCTGAACTTTGGCTTCGGAAGATTTTACACTTAGCATTTTTCTTGAGTGTGTAAAACTTCCGAAGCTGGTTCTTCTTTGTTCCAAAGTGCATGTTGGAAGACTTGGTTGTTTTGGTATCCTTTGGTTGCATCAGCCTCTTAACTTCAGAGGTTCCTACAATATGCTTTATGAGCTGCATATGTGTTGTCCTTGGTTCCTGCATGTAACGACTTGCTATGCTTACCACGTAAGATAGATCGGGTCTAGTGTGCAATAGATATCTTAAGCAACCAATGATCCTTCGTTACTCAGTAGGGTTCACTGGTTCCTCGTTGCAGTCTCTTGATTTCTTCATACCTGGTTCCATCGGGTACTTGGTCGGGTTGCACTCTTTCATACCCACCTTTCTTAGTATCCTTTCGACATAGCTGATCTGTGTTAGGATAACACCTTCTTCGTCTCAGGTTACTTGAATTCCTAATTAGTAGGATAGCGACCCAAGGTCACTCATTTCAAAGTTTTGTTTCATCAGCTCTTTAAATTTTAGCGATGCACTTGAGCTGGTTACTGTAATATCATCAACGTAGACACCGATTATTTGTAAGTTGTCAGCATGATGCTTTTTGTAGATTGCTTGCTCGTGGTTGCACCTGTCAAATCCAAATGATTTGAACGTGTTATGAAGCTTGATGTTCCATGCACCAGGCGCTTGTCGTAGCCCGTAAAGCGCCTTAATTAACCGATACACTTTGTCTTGTTTCACTTTCTTCACAAATCCACTAGGTTGATCCACGTAAACTTCTTCACCCAGCTCTCCATGCAGGAAGGCTGTTTTTACGTCCAGGTGGTGGATTTCCCACCCTTTGTGAGCTGCTAGAGCAATTAACATCCTTATCGTCTCTATTCGAGCAACATGGGCGAATACTTCATCGAAGTCAATTCCATGTTGTTGCACGTACCCTTTTGCAACAAGGCGTGCTTTTATTTGTTGATGGTTCCATCTGGATTCCTCTTAATATTGTACAACCACTTTAACCCGATTGACTTTTGTCCGGTTGGTAAATTAACTACCCTCCATGTTCCTTTTCTCTCGATGGAGTTTAGTTCGATTGCATTACCTCTCGCCACCGTTATATTTTATTGTTTCTGTGAAGCTTTCTGGTTCTTCATCCATTGCCATCATAAGCTCCTCGAATCTCGCTCGGTTCACCCCGTCTTCAATTAAAAAATCTATCAGCTTTGTTGGTATGGAATTGTTGGTATTGAATAGGTCCTGATTGATCTTCTTAATGGCTCTTCCGAAGACTCTTCACCATATGTTTCAGGCTCTTCCTGGGCTGCGTTGGTTTCTATTTGTGTTACTGGGTTCTCGTCTTGGATTTGACCATTCTGGCTCTCAGTGATCGGTTCATTGAGCGAGCTAGTGTTGGTGTGTGTAGGGTTTCGGCTTTCGTTCTAGATGAGGTTCTCAATGATTATTTTTGTGTCTTCATCATGCTGTGAGTTAGCCATCCGGTTCCAGCTTTCTTCTTCGTCAAACCTTACATCACGGCTTACACAAATCTTCCTTTCTTGTGGGTCATACATTCTGTGAGCTTTTATAACCATTTTTCTGCTTCTATCATCGAGTTTTCTTAGCCCATCTTGTGTTGTTTTGACATGTTCGATATACCCAAATACTCTCAGGTGTTCAACATTTGGTTTAATCCCCTTCAAAGCCTTCAGTGGTGTCTTCTGGCTCAACGGTTTAGTTAGGGCTCTGTTTAATATGTACACTGCGTGTACCATAGTTTCTCCCCAGAAATGGTTGGGAAGATGTGTGGCCTTCATCATGCTCCTTACTATTCCAATCACCGTTCTATTTCTTCGTTCAACAACCTCGCTTGTTGGGGGGAATATGGGGTTGTTAGGTCTCGTCTAGTGGCTTCTTGTTCACACCATTCCTTGACGTCATTTGATGTAAACTCACCTCCTCATTCTGTTCTTAGTATCCCAATCTTTTCCCCCGTTTCACCTTCTACCGTAAGCTTGAATTTTTTGAATGCGTCAAGGGCCTGATCCTTTGTTTTTAAAAGATAACACCATATATATCTCAAATAGTCGTCGACAAGCAAGAATATATACTTGTTCCCTGCAGGCATGCTTGGTGTAGTAGGGCCGCAGAGATCATCGTGAACAAGTTCGAGCGGTTTCTTTGCTTTATACACTGCTTGATCCGGAGGGGTTGTTGAACCTGCTTTCCGACAACACATGCATCACAAATGTTAGTATAACGTTTAGTGAGGGGAATGCCACATACCATATTATTCGTTGTGAGAACTCGTAGTGCATCGAAGTAGAGGTGACCCATTTGAGCATGCCATAGCCAATTTGGGTCCTTCTTATTTGCATGGAGGCATACAGGTGAACCCACTTTTAACCTTATTTTATATAGGCGGTTTGCTGACTAGGTAACTCTCATCATGAGATTTTGTGTGGAATCATAGATTATTAGTTGCTCATTTTCCATGATTACTTTACACCCGTTCTCCGTGGCTTGCCTGAGGCTTAGAATGTTGCTTCTTAGTTCGAGGATGTAAAAGACATCAGTTAACAGTCTATGCTCTCCTGATTTTCCTTCTAGAACTATTGACCCTTTGCCGTGAATCTCCACACTTGAGTTATCCCCAAACTTCACCCTCCCGGTCACATATTTGTTGAGTTCAACAAAGAGAGCTTGATTCCCAGTCATGTGATTACTGGCCCCGTTGTCTAAGTACCACATGTTGCTATCTTTAGTGTCTTTGTAGTATGTTTCTGGGATTACTTTCTTTTCATGAGGCAAGATAGATTCTTGGTGCATCATGAAAAGTGATGGCTCTTCTTTGCTTTTCTCGGATAAGTTGGTCTCTTGTGATCTTTGTTTTCTCTTCGGGCATACGGATGCAAAGTGCCCCAGCTTGTCGCATCTGAAGCATTGAATCTGCGACCTGTCTTTCTTTGGTCTTTGCGGTTCATGTGTTTTGTTCACGTTCTGGTACCTTGTTCCTCGGCCTTGTCCGCCTTCCCTTCCTCGACCGCGACCACATGATCCTCGACCCATTCCTCATCCCCCACCCCTTGCATCCGAGGGTTGAGGATGTCTTGATGAATCGTTTTTAGAGCACATTAGTTTACCTTGAGAGTTATCTTCTTCCTTGACTCTTTCCTCGTATGCTTTCAGCCGTCCAACTACATCGTCATACTTTATGGTTTTCAGATCGACAATTTGCTCTATCGATGCAACCATATGTATGAATCTTCTAGGTAGCCCATTGAGGAATTTCTTCACTAGCTTTATTTCCTCAATGGGGTTACCAAGTGAAGTTGTCTTTGAGGTTATTCCGGATATCTTGAAGTATGATCTCCTCTGGTAACGATTGGAACAATAACGCCATTGCCATGTTATTCTTCTTGGCGTTGGTGCTAGCTCCAGGGTTAATTACTTCCTATACCTCATGAACACTAAACACAACTTTCATTCGCATGGACCAAACCGTGTAGTTGGTTTTAGTTAGCATGGGACATTTAATTGACGAGGCGTTGCTTTCTTTCGATGCTTGACTGTTTTTTTCGGTCATGGTGTTCTTCTTGCTGCGTCGATTGTAAGTTTTCACGGGTGCCGGTGTTGAATCTAGAACTTGGTTCTCGCCGCTGTTTTGGGTTGATCACAGCAGGTACAGTGATCTGCCTGCGGTGATTGTGCTGCAAGTGTTTTCACAACTTTGATCTTAAATCGCTCTGATACCAATTCAAGATCAAAATCAATAAACACAAGAACACTAATGTGGAATAACTCTCCAAATCTTCAATTCGATTACCAAGAAAATAACTCAAAACTTGACAATCAAATTCATACCCATACCACATCTCGGTAGGTGTATATATAGCCCTTTTAACTTGGTTATCAAGGATTCTCTAATACTTATCTTATCTAGAAGGATACTTATCTTTAATTTAAAAGAAGCTTAATCCACTAATATAAGATATGACTTATCCGTAATTTGAATTCTTCATAGTTTATCCCTTTAGGTTTAGCCGACTTGCTTTTACCTTTGGCTGACATATGGGCTCGAGTCTTTGCAGGAACTACACCAACAAGTTCTAAAGATGCTTGAAAAGATCAAACCACAATCTTGTACGATCATAAGCTCACAATCTTGGTCACAAATCACAACTATTCTTGAAACATATTAGATCATCAAGATGCAAGTACTTTAATTCAAGAAAACTTAACAAGAACTAGATACACAAAGCCAAGCCGTTGCTAACAGATACTGATACTCATAACCGATAATTGATAACTAACTTTATTTGAGGAATGACGCCAAGCTGTTGCTTATTGAAGATTTCAAGGTAGGTGAAACAGGAGCACGTCCAAAGAACACATCAAAGAGCGAAGATGTCACATTTTCTGATTCGATTGTAGCTTCTGCAGCAGATGGTATCCCTTCGGTCGATATGTGAACCTGCGAACACCACATTTAGATCACCGTCGCATTTTAACCATCATACATCAAACAAAAACAACAATCAACGCGTCTTTGGATGTGAGTTTTACAAAGTCATTGTGTTAATCAAATAACAAGTTATATAAACACATATATACAAACATCAGTAAGGTCAAACGAACCAGCATTTTCGACAGGTCAACCCAGGTCAAGAATATGAAAGTCCCATTCTTTAGCGGCCGATTCTGAAAGATACCACGAAATGTGGAGAGAGCTGTTCTGTCAATCGAATCGGGTGATTTGATTCTTGGTGATATGGCATCATCTAATGCATCCCAGAAAGTTTTCCCATCAATATCTCTAACCAGAACTATTTGCAATGATTTCTCAAGAGGAGCTGCATTGCATAAGAAATCATGAAGCAAATCAACCTTAAACTCTTCATCATTGAACACAAAGTGTATACAAACACCAGCAATCTGTAATCACCTTGATAAATTAGATCAAACAACGAAGAATCGCCTTCGATTTCAGCTGCTGTTCGTCCTTTCCACGGGTCAAGATTATCCAAGATATCAGGGTTTAAGTATAGTCCCGCAGCATAAACCTTAACACCTATTATTGCAAACACTTTCTCCCTAAATCCTGCAGATAAATGCAGTAGTGTGTGTGTGTGTTAAATTCGTGCAAAAGATGGAAACAACGAAGGAAATCAAGAATTGGGGTTTTCAATCAACCTGTTCCAATCAAAGATAACGAATTTGAGCACCCAGGAAGATCCAATGATGTCTGAAATTTCACATTTGTATTGGGTTCCTCGGCATACTCTGTATTTCCTACTGTAAAACCACGATTATGAACATAACAAACGATCAATTACAGGTTCAATTCGGTATAAAACCAAATGGGTACATGCGATTATGATCCGTTTTCATTCAACAGAGTCGAATTGAAAGAGAAATGATCATATGAATGTGGGTAATTTAACCTGCAGAAGCAGCAGCTTTGATGGAGAATGAAGGAAGACGAACAGTGGTGAGCTTGTGAAGCGAGAAATTGGTTGATGAAATTCTGATTCTTTCTGGAATTTGGGTTCGATGTGTGGGGATTGAAGCTGAGATTGAACATGGGGATTCAATCTTTTTGCAGGGATGAAGCCATAGTGATCGGGGAATTGCTGCAACTTCACAGATCATCTCTGTTTTTGAGTTCTTCAATCAGTAAAAAAGATCGACTTTGATGTTCAAGATATCTATCCATTTCAATTATATCCAACATTTTCAAGGGTCCCATGGATTTGAAACATGTGGATGTGGTTCTTCAATTTGAAATCTTGAAATAAATACAAGAAAATGCTATTTGAAACAATGGGTTTGTATACTTTTTAAGTAACGGTGACAGCTAGTGCTACCGTCACTAAAACGAAGCCTATATAAAACATTGCAGCATTTGGTAGAGAAAGAACCGTGGATGACAGTTTCGTGACTTTGGTCAAAACATAATATTTTAACTTTATCATTTTTTGATGTATATTTTCAATGTTAATAAAATATGATGTATGGAATAAAGAAAACATGAATGAAATAAATAAAATATGGAATGCAAACGACATGGTTTGGTTTGTCACTTCAATCTATCCAACAAGTTTATTTGGAGATGAGTCAAATGATGATAACTAGACGGGTTATGTAACCGGTTTTTATGTTTGATTGATCTGATGAGCGGATATAATTCAATTCTAAAAAAGATGAGCATCAACTGAAAGTTGAAGATACTACCCTATTAAAACAAACAAGATTAGTCCCAAAGAAACAATTGAAGTGGTAAGGTGTTTTGCTTATATAATAGATGATAAGAATTTAAATTCTGAAAGTGATAGATAATAAAATAAATTAAAAGCGGTTCTATAAAAAAACAAACCTAGACTAAATAGTCTTGATTAATTGCTGGTTGTAAAGTGTCTCGGCCCTAACGTTATGGACTCTTAACCAATTCTATTATTGAGTTTATTCCATCTATAATCTTCTTCTTTTTGAATAATTTTTCCTTGATATCTTTAAAATAAAAGAATTTATGGTTTCATAAATAAAAAAATATCAAAATATTAGAAAAACAGGGAGAGTATCAGTTCAGTATATATGAGTATGATGACTATATCATGTGCCCCGTATGCGAAGCGAACCAATATTCCTTTTGACAAATACTTGCTTTTAAGCCAGACTCAAGTCATAAAGAGAACCCTTTTTATGATGAGGGTAATCGGTTTTTACAAGTGATCATCCCGTCTGTCCAATCATCTCAATTGATTTACAGTTCATACTTCATAGCTAATAGATTTTTGCTTATTAGCTCAGTAGAGGTTATCTTGAGGTTATATATGACTTAACTGTTTACATTTTGTTTCCATTCTTTCCCAATTTTGTTATTTGGCTTCATATTAATATAAAACATGTAGCGTAATGACTTAAATTAAAAAAAACCTAACATTTATGTGAAATTGCTACATAATAGAATTGATTTTTAGTTTAAGGGTGAGGGATGTAAATTGCTCTCATCTTATTATCTCCAGATTTTATAATAAGAGTGTCATTTTTGCTGAATATAAAAAGTTTTGCAAGTTTATTCATTTGAACCTTGCATTTTATGACATTCTTAGTCTTGACTGATTTTCAAGAAATCCAACTGTGGATCTCAGTTTATCAACTAATAAATACATTGTGGGTATTGATAATATTTAAATATGGTGTTTGAAGTTTAACCTAGAAGAGTCCTAACTCACATGACCTAAAGTACCTCAATCCCTTTATTCATCTTTTTAAAGTACATGAATTCCAAGTGTGGATCTCAATTCACTCTCCTTGGTTTTTGATACCCACACACACACACATATATTTGATGCATTCTCAAAGTACCAATCTTTATGCTCGAGTTACATACCAAACTGAGCTGTAAAGTGAAAGATTGAAATCTTAAATCCCCTTTTCTTTTTACATCTTCCTCAAGGCTTACATTAAATACCACTTTTGCTTCCTCACAAAGACAACACAACAGAAGATCAAATATTATCAACATCAATGGCTGGGAAACTATCTCCTTATGTTTCCCTCCTCCTGCTCTTATTCCTTTCAGGTGATTTGTTTACATCTTGTCCCTACTCTAAAATACATACAACATAAGCTTTCCATGCAATTTATTTCGTTCACGCTTCAGTTTGGCCGGTTTTTAAAAAGTACCCGGCCGAACCTACCACTAACTATGGTTTCGTGATTATAATGCGTATACATAACCACCGTATTACAAAAATATAAATCATGATTCGTGATTCATGCATTAGGGGAACCCATCTCAGATTTTCTTGAATTTAAACATTTCTTGAACACAGTTGTATATATTATAGATGACCTTCCCTACCATGAATCTTGCTTGAATTCTAATCTTTCTTCTTCTTGTTGTGCAGTTGGGACTCTCAGAGTGGTTCATGCACAGGTAAACTAAAATCATGATTTCTCATAATAACAACCAAAAATGGCATCTTTACAACAATCTTGATGCATTTCGACTGTCTTCTATCCAAATCTGATGGCTAAAGCTTCATGATTTGCATCAAAATCATATATACATATATGTAAGACGGTGTAACGTGTAACTAAAGTTAACCATTCTTTTCTTATGTGATGGTTGCAGAAAACTTGGTGTGTGGCTAAACCCTCATCGAGCCAGGCGACTCTTTTAGAAAATATTAACTTTGCATGCTCACAAGTGGATTGCGGTCGTCTTCAAAAAGGCGGTGCTTGCTATTCTCCAGATAATGCAATCAACCATGCCTCCACAGCCATGAACTTGTATTTCCAGTCAAAGGGAAGAAACACTTGGAACTGTGATTTCAAAAGCTCTGGTCTCCTTACAGTCACTGACCCAAGTAAGTGGTCAACTTGTTTATTTATTACCAGGTTACGCGAAAATCAGCGAACAAAAATCTCGAGGGTCTGTCGAAAAACAGTAATATACGTTACATAAAAAAAAAAAACCAAAGGTCGGATGACCGCAGACCCTTAATACTAGCTCCGTCAATTCTCACTGTCACCTCATATTGAAGGCCATTGTATATCCTTATTGGATACTTTAACATTTGCATGTTGAAAAAGTGATTTGTACCTTCTTTTGCAGGTTACGGAGGCTGCCAGTATCCATAGATGATCAGCATAGAAGAAGTTATACAAGTTTTTATTTGGTTTATCAACAGATGCACTCCCAAATTGAATATGGACATCTTAAAATCGATTTTTTAAGCATTATGAAGAATTTTTTTCGGTTCTTTGTTGTTTACCCTAATCAAAATCCAAGGCTTCAAATTTATTTAGGTTTTCTTTTATAAGTTAACATATGGAAGTGCTTTTGGAGTTTTGGTTGTATTGATCACTTGAGCTCATGATTCATTCGATGAACGAAAACTACTTACCATGAAATAGAAAGGAAGTACAAGATGGTTTGAGGGCTCTTTGGTCATAAGAAAGGAGACATATATTAATAATCATCCACTTATAAGCATCTGGTAGCTATACACTGCCTTTTATAAAATAAAACAAAAGACAAAGTGAAAGTGATTTAACAAAAACTAGATCATATGCATCATTACACTTCTTAATACTGTACACCTGACTTTACTTGCCCTCGTTGACTATCGTCATCAATCCCAGTCCCAGTCATTACTCGTAACACCAAAAATCACAGCAATTGTTCCAAGAATAGCCTTTGACATGCGAAAAAGAAATTATACATTACTTGTGATCATTCTTTAAGCTTTTGAATGAATGTAAGGACACTAGAAGTGAGAATATCTTACAGCAATTAGGCACGCGATATATCCAGGTTTCTCACGGTGGTCATATCTGGCACATAATAGAATGAATGCTCCAACATACCAGGGGATAGCAGCCAGGAAGAAACCAATTATGAACCTTTATAAAGATATTAGCCAAGATTAGATCAAATCTATCAAGCATGATCATAAGTCTGTTTATACAGTTTATAGACATTGAGATAAATGATGTAAGAAGATAAAACTTACAAGAACCACCCTATACCGATACCACAACATGGAAGGCGCCTCTCTCTTACAGGTCTTCCTTCAGCAATTGCATAACCTAGTATACATTACCAAAATGTAAACCTTATTACAAATCCAACATAGAATTTTGAAACCTAATTATAGTGGAAAGAAAGGATAAAACCAAGATAAATTTAGGGCAACAAACTATATATGCCCAAGCATTCATCGTTTAGGGATTAAAAATTTATAATAGATTTAGTACTACTAAAATACCAATGTACTTTCTCATTTTGCACAAACAATGGAACAAGTTTTCAGTTTTGGCATACTAAAGTCATTGAACTTGTTTAAAACATAGTTGTCAATAGCGAATAGCGGTAAATAGCGACAAGCCACCTATATGCTATGTAGCGAATAGCGGTAAATAGCGACCGCTATTACGTGTTTAGCGATTAAGTAGAATTATATGTAAGAATGTTTTACATTCAATAGATAAGCATGTTTAGCAATAAAGTAGTAGGAAATCTAAGCAAAGACCCCCAAAATAGCTAAAATACTCGATTACTAATCATCTAAATCTCATATTTACCAAAAAAAATAAAAAATAAATTAAAAAAATAAAAAAATAAATAAAAAATTCCGCTATGTGGTCGCTATTTACAAATAGCGAGGGAGGAGCGCCACGCTACATAGCGCGCTATAGCGGTCGCTATAGCTGCTATTGACAACAGGGGTTTAAAATACATGTATTTGTGGAATCAATGATAAATGATGGCTTCTATCACAATCACTATACATATGGAGACCAGAGGTCATGTATGCAATGTTTTGTTGACATGGATGTCATGTAGACTCTTTTGCCGGCATTGAACACTACTTCATCAACGTTTGACAACTTCAAATAACATTTCTACAGTAAAAAATGATACAAATTTTTTTTCCAAAAATCAGGCATCAACATTTTTGTACACTCAGAACACTGGTTCATCAAATTTTGACTCTTTTATGGGGAAACAAGTCATAACTTTAACAAATTTCATAACTATACCCAAATCGGGTTGAGGATTGTGTTCGAACATATGTTGGTTTTTAATGTTGTAAATTATCTTCTTATCCTATAAAGTTTTCATTAGCCATTAGATGCCCCCCTACAGTTCTTAAATGTATCACTACCAATCATCACTATGTACTAAGCTTTTCCCTAAAAATATCCATATTACATACAAGCAGTATCATAGAATTTCAGGTATGCAGATGGTAAGCTACTATAACAAACATATAAGCATATATTTGATAATAACTTATAAGAACAAACAATTTGCACTCATTAGCAGAAGAATTGACACCAGATCACTTAAAACCATAATAAACCCTAGCTGAGAAAATGCAATAGTTGAATTCCCCACCTCAACAGTTCGATCATCCACATTGGCGTCATAAACCAAATTGATCAAACGAATTTAAAACAGATCCATTCGAGATTAACAATAAGTTAATCAATTTCAACATAAGCTACAGAACTCCGATCGATTACAATACCTTGAACGGCCTGATAACCGTGGACATAATTGTTGACTGGAGGACCACCGGAAGCACAAGGAGGAGGAACCGGCTGAGGAAAACCGATGACCGCCGGAGACGGCGGCGGAGGAGGATAGTTTTGAACTCCTTGGAACGTTCCGTACTGATCAGGCAGTGGTTGGTGGTCTTGATGGTGCTCATGGTGGCTGTAATCCTTTGGTGGTTCACTCATGATTCTTTTGTAGGAGTTTTAGGGTTTTAGTAGATTTTGATCAGGTGAATGTGATGTTGATGTTAAAATTTTGGATTCAGGTGCTTGAAGATCGACGAAGGTTTACGAACACGAGTATGAATATCGTAGAGAAGATGGAGCTAACGAAAGATGATTTTAATCTTGGTTAACTAATGAGAGGGCGACACGTGGATATTACTTATTTATGTCGATTACCTGTCGGTGGGCCAGATCAATTGACTTTAAGGCACACCTCACTTAAGTAAATCACTAGAAGATTTAATGTCATTTTCTTAGTAAATGATATTGTTTTTATTCTTCATTGATTTTTTTTTCTTTTATTATATTTATATAAATCGTGTTAACTCTTAACTCGTCATTAAGTTATGCAAAAAGTAAATAATATGTGCGGTTAAGGTGAGTAGGTATCGTATCTATAAGAAGCATGTGATGATTATTGTATTTTTTATTTGATTATGATTGCATTTCAAACTCTCGAGACGAAAAAAAGTTAAGTTGGGGAGATTTCATTGACACATTTTCTTATATACATGTTAGAAAAGAGTTTAGTTGAAAAGGTTTGGTGGACACCTTCTATAAAGAATTAGTTTCATATATATCCTTGTAAAAGTAGGTAAACATCATATATATATATATCTAAATAAAATATTAAATATCATATATGTTCATATAAAACATATTATAAATTAATCAAAATATTATGTATCTATTTCACATATTTCATAAAACAATTCATAATATAACCATTTTATCCTTTATGTTATTAAAAATTTTAAATATTCATATTTACTTATTTTTAACTGATGTTTTTATGGGCTTAGTTTTTTTACAGCAAAACTTTAATTGCTTCTAGGTGACCTTAATTTTATAATTTTTTTATGATATCATTTACTTTTTATATTGATTTTTAGTAACTTGAATAATGTTTTAACAGTTTACCCAATTGTCTCAACTAAATATTATTTTTAAACATCTTAACAATATAGTTCTATTCATATAGTTAGTTTTATTATAGGTTATATTTTTATAGCCATTTCTCAATTGGATACAAACTTTTATCAAAAAAAAAAAAAAAAAAACAACATAAAAGAACAATTAAATTATGCACTACAAAGATGAGTTTAAAAGTGTAGTAATAAAGTTTTTAAGAAAATTAAGGGTAAATTGGTTATATTTTATATTGGTCTTACAAAATATGTTAATAAGCTGGGTTATTTTTTCACCTGGATTACAAAGAAAATGAGCTGAAAAAGTTAATTTATGATAAAAAATAACAAAGGCTAACGTTACAAAGGTTAAAACTTGGAAAATCAAGTTTATAATTGTTAGACTATAGTTAACTAGCTTTAGTTACCCGTGTATTACACGTAAAATATGAAGAGTTAATTATTAAATAATATAAAAATAAAAATAAAATCAAGTGTGTTTTATATTAAATAAGACATAACAACTTTTAATTATAAGGTCACAAATGAGCAAAAACATTCTTGTAAACTACATTTGTAGTAAAATTAGTAGGTTTACACTCATTATCTAAATCTTAAAGATTCAATTCATCTTTACTCTTAACTTCTGACAAGATGCCATAAACCTGATCATGCGTAAAAATAGCCTGTTTCAAGTATAAATCGACACTTGACAGAGATTGATCTTAACTTTTATTTATTGTCATAGCGAAATATACAGTCAAATAAAAACATTTTTCTTTTAGACTTAAAAGGAATACTTTTGACGGGTCAAATCGTGAGCTAGATATTGAGTGGATGTGAGAATATTAGTATGAAGAAATTAAGATTTGAATACTATACACTAAAAAGTTATGTGCAATAATTAGATCAATTTCGAATTATTTTGACCCTATAATCAAATATAGAGATATAATATTGAATCGGGTTGGATCGAGCTATAAATGTTCATAATATCTCTGATTAGTTGTTGATTATTATTTATTTAATAACTTTAGTAAACTCGTATATTATACGGGTTGCAAAAATAAAATATTAAATTTAATAAAATTTTATGAAGTATAAAATGATAATCTAAAATAAGATATGATTAAAATTACATATGAGTAACAACTAAAAGTAATAAAATAACGATATCAATTTTTAAACTTTAGTTTTTAAACTTTCTCTCCAAAAAAGGTTAAACATTTTTTTCAAAACAAACCTTATTAAAAATGTTATTTTTTTAAAATTTTTTTTATTATAACTCATGGTTTTACAAAATATGTTAATAAGCTGGGTTATTTATTCACCCGGATTTCAAAGAAAATGAGCTGAAAAAGTTAATTTATGATAAAAATAAAAAAAGGCTAACGTTACAAAGGTTAAAACTTGGAAAATCAAGTTTATAATTGTTAGGCTATAGTTAACTAGCTTTAGTTACCCGTGTATTATACGAAAGTATGAAAAGTTAATTATTAAATAATATAAAAATAAAAATAAAATCAAGTGTGTTATATATTAAATAAGACATAACAACTTTTGATTATGAGATCACAAATGAGCAAAAACATTCTTGTAAACTATATTTGTAGTAATATTAGTAGGTTTACATTCATTATCTAAAGTTAAAATATTCAATCCATCTTTACTCTTAACTTGTGACAAGATGCCATAAAACTTATCATGCGTAAAAATAGACTCTTTCAAGTATAAACCGACATTTGACAGAGATTGATCTTAACTTTTATTTATTGTCATAGCGAAATATACAGTCAAAGAAAATTGTTTTCTTTTAGACTTAAAATGAATACTTTTGACAGGTCAAATCGTGAGCTAGATATTGAGTGGGTATGAGAATTTAGTATGATGAAATTAAGATTTAAATAATATACACTAAAAAGTTATGTGCAATAATTAGATCAATTTCGAATTATTTTGACCCTATAATCAAATATAGAGATATAATATTAAATAGGGTTGGATCGAGCTATTAATGTTCATAATATCTCTGATTAGTTGTTGATTATTATTTATTTAATAACTTTAGTAAACTCATATATTATACGAGTTTCAAAAATAAAATATTGAATTTAATAAAATTTTATGAAGTATAAAATAATAGTCTAAAATAAGATACGATTAAAATTACATATGAGTAACAATTATAAGTAATAAAATAACGATATCAATTTTTAAACTTTTGTTTTTAAACTTTCTTTCCAAAAAAGATTAAACATTTTTTTCAAAACAAACCTTACTAAAATGTTATTTTTTAATTTTTTTTATTATAACTCATGGTTTTACAAAATATGTTAATAAGCTGTGTTATTTTTTCACCTGGATTTCAAAGAAAATGAGCTGAAAAAGTTAATTTATGATAAAAATATAAAAGGCTAACGTTACAAAGGATAAAACTTGGAAAATCAAGTTTATAATTGTTAGACTATAGTAAACTAGCTTTTGTTACCCGTATATTACACGGAAGTGTGAATAGTTAATTATTAAATAATATAAAAATAAAAATAAAATCAAGTGTGTTATATATTAAATAAGACATAACAACTTTTGATTATAAGGTCACAAATGAGCAAAAACATTCTTGTAAATTACATTTGTTGTAACATTAGTAGGTTTACGCTCATTATCTAAAGCTAAAAGATTAAATTCATCTTTACTCTTAACTTGTGACAAGATATAATAAACCTGATCATGCGTAAAAATAGCCTGTTTCAAGTATAAACCGACACTTGACAGAGATTGATCTTAACTTTTATTTATTGTCATAGCGAAATATACAGTCAAAGAAAACTATTTTCTTTAAGACTTAAAAGGAATACTTTTGACGGGTCAAATCGTGAGCTAGATATTAGTATGAAGAAATTAAGATTTGAATAATATACACTAAAAAGTTATGTGCAATAATTAGATCAATTTCGAATTATTTTGACCCTATAATCAAATATAGAGATATAATATTGAATCGGGTTGGATCGAGCTATAAATGTTCATAATATCTCTGATTAGTTGTTGATTGTTACTTATTTAATAACTTTAGTAAACTCATGTATTATACGGGTTTCAAAAATAAAATATTAAATATAATAAAATTTTATGAAGTATAAAATGATAATCTAAAATAAGATATGATTAAAATTACATATGAGTAACAACTATAAGTAATAAAATAACGATATCAATTTTTAAACTTTTGTTTTTAAACTTTCTTTCCCAAAAAGATTAAACATTTTTTTAAAAACAAACCATATTAAAAATGTTATTTTTAAATTTTCTTTTATTATAACTCATGGTTTTACAAAATATGTTAATAAGCTGGGTTATTTTTTCACCTGGATTTCAAAGAAAATGAGCTGAAAAAGTTAATTTACGGTAAAAATATAAAAGGCTAACGTTACAAAGGTTAAAACTTGGAAAATCAAGTTTATAATTGTTAGACTATAGTTAACTTGCTTTAGTTACCCGTCTATTACATGAAAGTGTGAAGAGTTAATTATTAAATAATATAAAAATAAAAATAAAATCAAGTGCATTATATATTAAATAAGACATAACAACTTTTGATTATAAGGTCACAAATGAGCGAAAACATTCTTGTAAACTACATTTGTAGTAAAATTAGTAGGTTTACACTTATTATCTAAAGCTTAAAGATTCAATTCATCTTTACTCTTAACTTGTGACAAGATGTCATAAACCTGATCATGCGTAAAAATAGTCTCTTTCAAGTATAAACCGACACTTGACAGAGATTGATCTTAACTTTTATTTACTGTCATAGCGAAATATACAGTCAATTAAAACTGTTTTCTCTTTGACTTAAAATGAATACTTTTGACGGGTCAAATCGTGAGCTAGATATTGAGTGGGTGTGAGAATATTAGTATGAAGAAATTAAGATTTTAAATAATATACACTAAAAGTTATGTGCAATAATTAGATCAATTTCGAATTATTTTGACCCTATAATCAAATATAGAGATATAATATTGAATCGACTTGGATCGAGCTATAAATGTAAATAATATCTCTGATTAGTTGTTGATTATTATTTATTTAATAACTTTAGTAAACTCGTGTATTATACGGGTTGCAAAAATAAAATATTAAATATAATAAAATTTTATGAAGTATAAAATGATATTCTAAAATATGATAAGAATAAAATTACATATGAGTAACAACTATAAGTAATAAAATAACGATATCAATTCTTAAACTTTTGTTTTTAAACTTTCTTTCCAAAAAAGGTTAAACATTTTTGTCAAAACAAACCTTATTAAATTATTTTTTAATTTTTTTTTTATTATAACTCATGATTTTAGAAAATATGCTAATAAGCTGGGTTATTTTTTCAGCTGGATTTCAAAAAAAATAAGCTGAAAAAGTTAATTTATGATAAAAATTAAAAAAGGCTTACGTTACAAAGGTTAAAACTTGGAAAATCAAGTTTATAATTGTTAGACTATAGTTAACTAGTTTTAGTTACTCGTGTATTACACGAAAATGTGAAGAGTTAATTATTAAATAATATAAAAATAAAAATAAAATCAAGTGTGTTATATATTTAATAAGACATAACAACTTTTGATTATAAGGTCAAAAATGAGCAAAAAACATTGTAAACTACATTTGTAGTAACATTAGTAGGTTTACATTCATTATCTAAAGCTAAAAGATTCAATTCATCTTTACTCTTAACTTGTGACAAGATGCTATAAAGCTAATCGTGCGTAAGAATAGCCTCTTTCAAGTATAAACCGACACTTGACAGAGATTGATATTAACTTTTATTTATTGTCACAGCGAAATATACAGTCAAAGAAAACGGTTTTCCTTTAGACTTAAAAGGAACAGTTTTGACGGGTCAAATCGTGAGCTAGATATTGAGTGGGTGTGAGAATATTAGTATGAATAAATTAAGATTTTAATAATATACACTAAAAAGTTATGTACAATAATTAGATCAATTTCGAATTATTTTGACGCTATAATCAAATATGGAGATATAATATTGAATCGGGTTGGATCGAGCTATAAATATTCATAATATCTCTGATTAGTTGTTGATTATTATTTATTTAATAACTTTAGTAAACTCGTGTATTATACGGGTTGCAAAAATAAAATATTAAACTTAATTAAATTTTATAAAGTATAAAATGATAATCTAAAATAAGATATGATTAAAATTACATATTCCAAAAAAAGTTAAACATTATTTTCAAAACAAACCTTATTAAAAATATTATTTTTAAAATTTTTTTTTATTACAACACATGGTATTACAAAATATGTTAATAAGCTGGGTTATTTTTTCACCTGGATTTCAAAGAAAATGAGCTGAAAAAGTTAATTTATGATAAATATAAAAAAAGGCTAACGTTACAAAGGTTAAAACTTGGAAAATCAAGTTTATAATTGTTAGACTATAGTTAACTAGTTTTAGTTAACCGTATATTACACATAAGTGTGAAGAGTTAATTATTAAAGAATATACAAATAAAAATAAAATCAAGTGAAGTAAGACATAACAACTTTTGATTATAAGGTCACAAATGAGCAACAACATTCTTGTAAACTATATTTGTAGTAAAATTAGTAGGTTTACACTCATTATCTAAATCTTAAAGATTCAATTCATCTTTACTCTTAACTTATGACAAGATGCCATAAACCTGATCATGCGTAAAAATAGCATGTTTCAAGTATAAACCGACACTTGACAGAGATTGATCTTAACTTTTATTTATTGTCATAGCGAAATATACAGTCAAAGAAAACTGTTTTCTTTTAGACTTAAAAGGAATACTTTTGACAGGTCAAATCGTGAGCTAGATATTGAGTGGGTGTGAGAATATTAGTATGAAGAAATTAAGATTTGAATAATATACACTAAAAAGTTATGTGCAATAATTAGATTAATTTCGAATTATTTTGACCCTATAATCAAATATAGAGATATAATATTGAATCAGGTTGGATCGAGCTATAAATGTTCATAATATATCTTATTAGTTGTTGATTATTATTTATTTAATAACTTTAGTAACCACGTGTATTATACGGGTTGCAAAAATAAAATATTGAATTTAATATAATTTTATGAATTATAAAATGATAATCTAAAATAAGATATGATTAAAATTACATATGAGTAACAACTAAAAGTAATAAAATAACGATATCAATTTTTAAACTCTTGTTTTTAAACTTTCTTTCCAAAAAAGGTTAAACATTTTTTTCAAAACAAACCTTATTAAAAATGTTATTTTTAATTTTTTTTTATTATAACTCATGGTTTTACAAAATATGTTAATATGCTGGGTTATTTTTTCACCTGGATTTCAAAGAAAATGAGCTGAAAAAGTTAATTTATTATAAAAATAAAAAAAGGCTAACGTTACAAAGGTTAAAACTTGAAAAATCAAGTTTATAATTGTTAGACTATAGTTAACTAGCTTTAGTTACCCGTGTATTATACGGAAGTGTGAAGAGTTAATTATTAAATAATATAAAAATAAAAATAAAATCAAGTGTGTTATATATTAAATAAGACATAACAGCTTTTGATTATGAAGTCACAAATGAGCAAAAACATTCTTGTAAATTACATTTGTAGTAATATTAGTAGGTTTACATTCATTATCTTAAGTTAAAATATTCAGTTCATCTTTACTCTTAACTTGTGACAAGATGTCATAAAGTTGATCATGCGTAAAAATAACATCTTTCAAGTATAAACAGGCACTTGATAGAGATTGATCTTAACTTTTATTTATTGTCATAGCGAAATATACAGTCAAAGAAAACTGTTTTCTTTTAGACTTAAAAGGAACACTTTTGATGGATCAAATCGTGAGCTAGATATCGAGTGGGTGTGAGAATATTAGTATGAATAAATTAAGATTTGAATAATATACACTAAATTATTATGTGCAATAATTAGATCAATTTCGAATTATTTTGACCCTATAATCAAATAAAGAGATATAATATTGAATCGGGTTGGATCGAGCTATAAATGTTCATAATATCTCTGATTAGTTGTTGATTATTATTTATTTAATACTAACTTTAGTAAACTCATGTATTATACGGGTTGCAAAAATAAAATATTAAATATAATAAAATTTTATGAAGTATAAAATGGTAATCTAAATTAAGATACGATTAAAATTACATATGAGTAATAACTATAAGTAATAAAATAACGATATTAATTTTTAAACTTTTGTATTTAAACTTTCTTTCCAAAAAGGTTAAACATTTTTTTCAAAACAAACCTTATTAAAATGTTATTTTTTAAGTTTTTTTTATTATAACTCATAATTTTAATTATTTTTAGTTTATAAAAAAATTACTTTTTAAAATTTTAAAATATTTTATATTTAAAAAAAAGTTAGATGTTTTAGAAAAAAATTTTAATTGTATAAAAAATTATTTTCTAGAAATAACATTAATAAAATGACATCTTTCTTAATTTATTAAAAAATTAATCTGAAAAAAATTAAAATTATTTAATATTTTTTAATTTAGGTAATTATTTAAGAGGAGAGAAATGTGGGAAAATTAAACTTAGGGGGCCTAGAATTGTACCAACTATCCCCTAAGTTACTCTTTAAGTATTATATATAGATGGTTTGGAAGAGCTACGAGGAGACAAACAACAAAAAAGTCCATAAATTAATTAATGAGTTAATTACATAAATAGTCCTTGTGGTTTATGTAAAATAACAGATTTGGATACTAAGCAAAAAAAGTAACAAGTTTGAGTACTCACGTTTAAATTTGTAACAAGTTTAAGTATTAATACTAACAGGTGTTAGATTTTCTGTTAAGTTTAAGGGCAATTTAGTCTTTTCACATTATAGGATTATTTATGTAAATTAGAGGGACTATTTGTGTAATAAATTAAAATATTATGTTTATATATAACTCTACATACACACACACACACACGCACGTGCGCGCTCGCGCACGCACACACACACACACACACAAACACACACACACACACACACACACACACACACATATATATATATATATATATATATATATATATATATATATATATATATATATATATATATATATATATATATAGAAACAATCACTGAACAATAATACTCACCACCGCCGCCGCCGGCATCACCAGCGGCCATCACCACCCTCACACCACCATCATCCATATCCACCTTTGGTACCTTCATCATCATCACCATCAGCCATATCTTAAAATCCCTCCTCCCCTTTCCCATGTTAACTTCCAATGAACCACCCACCACCAGTCACTAACACCACCACCGTCACCCCTTTCCCCTGCTATCTTCCAACGCCTGTCACCACCGTTGGTCTCATCACCGGTCACCACCTTCGCCATCACCGCCGGTCACCACCGCACTGGTACCTTCACACCACCGCACCAATACCCTCACACCACTGCACCTTTCTCAAGCATCCTCATCGTCATCACCAAATCCCCTTCCATTTCCCCTATAAAAGCCTAAACCCAAATCGAGCACCCAGCACCAGCATGTACCATCATGTACCACTTAATGCCCTGATTGAGATCTAAACCTAGCTGCCTCACGACCTCCAAACACCCTAATTTTAGGGTTTTCTTTTTATAATTTAAATGTTAACAGGGGAAAGGAAAAGGGGATTTGGTGAGATGATGATGATGGTGCGATGGTAGAGGTGGGGATGATGACGAAGATGATGGTGATGTTGCGATGGTGGTGATGATGCAGTGATTGTTATGAGATGGCAATAGTGATGATGCGATGATTATGGTGATGTTGCGATGGTGGTGATATTGCGGTGACGGTGGGTAGATGGTGGTAACTATGGTCTTCATGGGTGTTCAGTAATGGCTGGTGGGCAGGAGGCGTGGGTGGTGGTGACGGTGGTAGATGGTGGTGGTGGTGGGTAGATGGTGGTGATTGTGGCCGATGGGGGAAATGGGGTTAGGTTTTTTAAAGTTAGAGTTAATTACAGTAATGGTCCCTGGATACAAGAAATATATAAAATTACAAAAGTAGTCCCTCAAAGGGTATTTTAGTCATTTTACTTAAACTTAATAGAAAAAATAATGTTTGTTAGTCTTAGTACCTTAACTCGTTACAAACTTTAAAACACAGTACCCCAACCTATTACAAAAAAGTCTTAGTACCCAAACATCTTATTTTGGATATACCACAGGGACCATTTATGTAATTAACTCTTAATTAATTGAATGAAGAGTTAATTACATGAATGGTCCCTATGGTTTATCAGAAATAACATGTTTGGATACTAAGGGTTTTTTGTAACAGGTTGACGTATTATGTTTTCAGTTTTGTAACGAGAATGGGTATTAATACTAACAGACGTTAGTTTTTCTGTTAAATTAAAATAAAATGACTAAAATACCCCTGTGGGGACTATGTTTGTAATTCTATGTTTCTTTTGTTCAAGGACCATTCGTGTAATTACCTATAAGTTAAAACAAATCCAACCCCCACCCACAATCCCCACCCACATCTCTTTTAAAAATCAGACCACCACCACCGCGAATCCATCACCGTCATTACCCACCATCGCTGCTGCCCACCACCACCCTGGTCAACACCCATTTTAGACCCCAAATCACCACCAAATCATTACCGAAAACCCTAAACTCGTCACCAAAAATACCTAAAAACGAGATGTGAATGATGGAAGGGGTGAAATCAGATGTGGTTTGTCCTGTTGGAGCTACGATTTGGAGCATTTGGAGCTTCGCTTGATTTGGGTTTGTCACATGAGAGATGGTGAAGATGGTGGCGATGGCTGGTGGTGGGTGGTCACTATTAGGGTTTTACAGGGGAAAAAGGAAAGTGGATTTGGTGATGATGGTTGATAGTGATGATGATAAAGGTAACATAGATGAATGGTGGTGGTGTGAGGCCGTGAGGGTACTTGTAGTGTCATGGCCGGTGGTGACGACCGACGACGACGCTGGTTTGAGGGTACCGGTGGTGTGATGGCCGGCAATGGTTGTGTGAGGGTACCAGTGTAGTGATGGTTGGTGTTGATAGCCAGTGATGTTGGTGTGATGGGCGGTGGTGATGGTTAGGGACGGTGGTGGCGGTGGTGAAAGTATTGATTATTGTGCGGGGTGATATAATTCAATATATATATATATGTGTATATATGTGTGTCTATATATATAGAGTTATATATAAATATATTACTTTAATTTAATTACACAACTAGTCCCTCTAATTTACACAAGTAGTCCTGTAACGTGAAAAGACTAAAATGCCCTTAAACTTAACTGAAAATCTAACGTCTGTTAGTGTTAATTCTCAAACTTGTTACAAAATTAAAAATGAGTACTCAAACTTATTACTTTTTTTGCTTAGTACCCAAACCTCAAACCTATTATTTTAGATAAATCACTGAGACCATTTATATAATTAACTCTTAAATTAATAATGTATTCACGGTTTGCAATTGGATGTCAAAATAGATTAATCAAAATGCATGGGCTGGAGAATTCATTCCAAAACAGGCCAATCAAGAAAGTCGGTTGGCAGGGGAATTGTTCAAGATGGCAGAATTCGGGGGGTTCGCACTAGGGTTCAATATTGAATTGTGACTATTGTTAAAAGTTGCCATCCGTAATAAGTGTGTTTAGATATTGCAACATGTTTTGATCAAATGCATGTGATTTTAGTTTGTTTTAGTGTGACTGATTCTTGCGTTGAGTTGACAGACTGGTTAGAGCGTTCACAGTAAATTTTTTATTTTTATGTGAGTGTATGTACTATATTATGGGGGATGGTTGTGAGTGAAAATTATAAGGGTTGTATCGTGTTTTCTTATGTTTGAGTAAACACGATACAATCCTATAATTTTTTTTTAATATTTTTGAAAGTTGTTATGAGTGGATGAGAAAAAAAATATAATGATAAATATATAAAAAATATTATTTAATTAAAAAAAAGAAAAAAAGTAGTGTTTTTAGTGTAAATACGAGAATGTAGATGTGGACGCTAGTGTGAATGCTCTTAGAGTATGTTGTTCAATCGTACTAGTATAGTCTAGTTAGTTTAGTGAAGGAACGAACGGTTGGTGTGTAAGTACATGGATCCTGCTCAAAGTTGGTGGTATGATCAGTATAACAATTTGGCAATCTTATTAATAGGAGGTGAACAGGCGCCCTATCGCTCCTTACCGCCTACAGTCCAGCCGAGCATATTTGTTTGCTAGTTTCAACCTATCCAGCTACTCGTGCAACAAAGACTACTGCCACGCCTGTCACTTCTCTCCCGATGAGAAATAAGTAGAGCCGATGATATAAAAATACTAAATCATAAATAGAGTTCAGGTTCGAATTCCATAAATAATATAGATGGACTATGTTTATGTAGCTGAGTAATTATAATTTTCACTGATTAGGTCTTGTACTATGTAAGCAAACCAGAATCCCGGAGTGATTACATCTTCGCATCTTCATAATCGCTCTTTTGTCTTTTGTTTGTTTCTTAATTTCATTACAAATTCCTAATACATATGCTATAATTCATATGAAACCTTCACGTATTTGAACACAAAATCACAAATTGAAATGCATAGAATATCAAATTCAAATGCAAAAAAATCAAATTTAATTTTACTCCTTTGACAAAAATAACAATTTTTCTTCAAAAATTTTAATATATCAATTTCACTCCAAAAATTTCATCATCTGTTCAATTTCAGACCAAAAGTTCTATTTTATGGATTCAAGTTGAAACAAGTTATGAAACTTTTGGATTGCATTCAAACAACTTATGAAACTTTTAAAGATAAATTGATGTTTTTAATAATTTAGAGGAAAATGGTTAATTTCATCAAACCTCACCGAGCAAAATCAAACTTAACTCAAATAACAAATTAAAGCTTCGTACTCACTGCAATTTGACAAAATTGAACAAATTCTCAATCACAAATTCATAGTTGTATCCCTAATAACGACTAACAACATGAATCTGAAAATGTTCACTTAAATTTAGGGTTTACAAATTTAAAGAAGCAATTAAGAACTTAGGGTCACAAGAGACCTGTGGAGAATGAGACTGCAGATTGTGATTGAGAGAGTGATCCGTGATCGTAGTCGAGCACAGAGTGTGATTATGACTCGGTTATCTTTCGAGTTGTGAAGATGATAAGTTTCGAAATTGTGGATGAAGACGGGGAGTCTCAACATATCCCCATAGGGACATTTGTTTATTGCTCTTGTTAGTCGAACCACAGACGTCCAATCTTGGTCTTGTTACTTGTTGTTGTTGCTAATGATCAACGTCCAAGGGTCGACCAAAAATAAATTATAGTCCTAATAACCTTTAGAGGTAAGGGTAACTAGGGTGTCGTACTATAACACCCTCAAAATCCACGTGCGGGGTTTTACCGCGAGGCGTGTGAACAAACCAGGATTTCAGTCATTAGTTACTCAAAACGACTCTATATGAACCATTCAAACCAAACCAAAGTTTAAAACTTCAAAATATTTGCGGAAGCGTTTTTGTAAGTAAAGCAAACACAAGGGTACAAAATGTAAAGTGCACAAAACATGCGCCCAACCATTATTCAAAACCAAGTACAAAAGCTTGTTTCAATTGCCAAAAATAAAATGTTTCCAACAATGCTGACCCGTGAGTGCTCCTAGGCGTTTCATTAACCACGACCTGAGAATAGCATACTAAAAGAGTCAACACAATGGTTGGTGAGTTCAAAAGTTTACGTAAAACATAACAGTAACAGTTATAAAACATAAGAGTGCATTGAATTAGATAGCTAGTCTAAATTCACAAGTAATAATCTTAGTGATTTCGCGATCGAAGATGACAACGTTTCGTTTGATTGCCTCCCGTCACGACTTACTAGGTCGTGACACCATGTGTTAGGACAATATTGCACCCGTTTGACCTCGAGTCGCACAGGTGGGGCTTGTCAAACGTAGTAGTACTACCCAAGATTTCCCGCTAGTTCCAATATTAACGATCCGAAAGTGTGAGGACTTTCATAGTATATCGCACTACATTACACTATACACAACTTATAATCAATAAAGCGTTTCAAAACGAGTATGCTATCTCCCCCAAAAGAGAGTGTAAAATAAAGTGGGGCATGAACTCACCTCGTGTGCACACGAATGATATTAAAGCTAAATTGAGAGAGAGAGAGGAAAGACAACCTTCAGAGGTTACCTAGAACACGCAAGTGCATGAGTACATGTACACAGAATCATTAACAACCCTAAGTGCTCAATAAACACATTGACCAAAGGTTTTAGAAAAACATGACTCATTTGACCTAGTTGACCCGTTTGACCCGTTGGTGACATTATTGTTGAAATTCCATTTAATCAAGCATAGCAACTCATCATGCACGGTTATCATACAAGTTGTTCACATATATCACTTCATCAACCACCTGTTCTACCAGGATCATCATACAACTTAGATTATCACACAACTCATGCGAATCTCAAGTAGTCAACATGCTCAACACAATTATAATTACATCACAACTAGTACATCATACATAACGTCTAATCATGCACAACATGTCATGTGAAGCCACTCACGACTTCACACCCTAAACCCTGCCAATCCTATTAAGTAGGGGCCTCAGATTCACACGCGTGTATGACGATCATCATCACATTATTCAACAAGATTCATGCCAACCAACATTCCCAACAATGACCTATTACATTTCCAAACAGGATTCTATAATCTCCTATCATAAGCCATCATCATGTATAAACCATAAAAGTCTTAATTTCCTAAATGATCAATCAAATATCCATACAACCCAATTAACACATTCCACCACAGTAGACACCATCAATAAACATTCTAACATGACCCTAACAGCATGATTATACTCAATTCACCATATCCAAAGTTCCACACAAATAAAGTTTCCCTTTTCGGAAAGTAACATCCCAAAATCAATCTAACGCTCAATTCAATCATGAATTCATCAACACAATACCTATTAAAGCTCATAATTATCATTTAAACATGTTCAACATCATCAAATCATCATAATTCATCAATCTTATATCCAAAAGTTTCTACCTTTAGCAAGGTATGAACTACATGATTAATTCTTGAATTTCTACAATAATTATCATAATTCCAACATTCATACAACATCATTAGCATCATAACATCATCAATTCATCATCAAATCATCAAGTTCATGCAATAAAGTTACTATTATTAGTAAGGTATGAACTACGCATCAAAACCACGAATTTCTCGTATAATCCACGTAAACTAACGTCAATACAACCTAACTAACATCATACAATCATCAAACATCACACAATTCGACATCTAGCACCCATTCGAACTAGGGTTTCGGCCAACACTCAAAAACCACGAAAAACAATAAAAATCTAACCTTTAATAGCGTAATGGCCAAGAATTGAAGTTGTTAACGTGTTGTAATCCTTGGAACTAACCAAAGTCGATGATCAATTGCTTGTTCTTGGTTCAAATTCGCAAAGTGTGTGTGTATGGATGAAGATCGCGGCCGAAGGGGGTTGTGGGGGCTAGGGTTGGGTTTTGTTTAATCTTAATTTAATTAGAATTTACCTTTTTAACGCCTTTTAATTACCTTTTGTGAAAAAGTAATCTTTTAACATTTTTTAAAAGGTTTTAACTACGAAATACTAACATTATAGACTAACAATAATAGTCATTTATAATTTTCACTAGCCACAATATACACGAAATAAATATAACACGTTGGCACGTAACAGGGTGAAATTCACAGATAATATTTAAAATTCATAAATTGCGTAACCACAAACTAATAACCAACATTATTAGTTAAATTATTATCTGTTTATCATTGTTAATTATTATTAAGTCACCAACGTTCAACGACAACTAGTGTGTGCTCATGACACGTGTATGCAATATCTAACGGAACTAACAGAGTTTGGTAATGGAAAATTACCGGATGTCATATTATCCCCATGTTGAAAGAATTTTCGTCTTGCGTTACATGGTGTTTTCCATCACTGGTCTACTGCATTGGCACAAAGTAATCGAGTGAGTTTCAAGTGAGTTGTCACATCATCCCCATGTTGAAAGAAATTTCGTCCCGAAATTTAATCAATATCTTCGCTGGCCGTCGTCGTTGTTTTGAACAGCTGAGGATACTTAAGCTTCATCTGGTCCTCACGTTCCCACGTGAATTTCGGTCCACGTCTCGAGTTCTAACGAACTTTGACTATGGGTATCTTGCTTTGCTTAAGCGTCTTTACCTCAGGATCCATGACCTCGACTGGCTCTTTAATGAAGCGTAATTGCTCATCTACTTGCACTTCCTCAAGAGGTACCACCATTGTTTCATCCGTTAAGCACTTCTTCAAATTTGAGACATGAAATACATTATGGATTCCACTCAGCAAGTCAGGTAGGGCTAACCGGTAGGCCACCGGACCTATTCTTTCCAAAATCTCAAATGGTCCAACGTATCTTGGATTTAGCTTTCCTCTTTTACCAAATCAAATCATGCCTTTCCACGGTGAGACTTTCAGTAAAACTTTGTCGCCGACCTGAAACTCCAAAGGTTTCCATCACTTGTCTGCATAGCTCTTTTGTTGGTCTCGCTGCAGCCATACGGTTCCTTATTTGTACGATCTTCTCCTTGGTCTCGTGCACTAACTTGGGACCCGTTAGCTGGCTATCACCAATTTCAGCACAACAAACTGGTGATCTACATTTTTGTCCATACTAGGCTTTAAAAGGTGCCGCCTTTATGATGGTGTGATAACTATTTTTATAAGAAAATTCCACCAATGGTAGGTGAACTTCCCAGTTGTTCTCGAAGTCAATCACACAAGCATGTAGCATGTCCTCCAATGTCTGTATAGTACGCTCACTTTGACCATCGGTTTGCGGATGATAAGCAGTACTCTTGTCTAATCGCGTACCCAAAGATTTCTGTAATGACTGCCAAAGTGCGATGTAAAACGAGCATCGCGGTCAGAAATAATTGAGACTGGTACACCATGTCTCGAAACTATTTCCTTCTGATAGAGTCGGGTTAACTTGTCCATTTTGTCCGTTTCCTTTATCGCCAAGAAATGAGCGGACTTCGTTAATAGATCTAAGATAACCCATATCGTGTCACTACCAGTAGGAGTTCGGGGTAGTTTGGTAATGAAATCCATTGAAATCTACTCCCACTTCCACATAGGAATCTTAGGTTGTTGTAATAGCCCAGATGGTTTCTGATATTCCATTTTTACTTTCGAGCAGGTCAAGCACTTGCTCACATATGTAGCTACATCCTCTTTCATGTTAGGCCACCAGTAGTGCGCTTTCACGTCATGATACATCTTGTCGGATCCAGGATGTATAGAGTACTTAGACTTGTGTACCTCACTCATAACCAAGTCTCTCAGATTTCCATGCAAAGGTATCCAAAGTCTGTCCATGAAATAACGAACTCCATCCGCCTTTACTTCCAACTATTTATCCATTCCCCTTAAGGATTCAGACCCAATGTTTTCCTTTTTCAAGGCTTCTGTCTGAGCTTCTTGAATTTTTTCAGGTAAGTGAGTGCTAATCGTAAGCTGCAAAGCTTGCACTCGTCGAGGCTTAGCAGTCTCCTTTCTACTCAACGCGTCAGTGACTACATTAACCTTTCCCAGATGATATTTGATAGCACAATCATAGTCGTTCAATAATTCTACCCAGCATCTTTGCCTCATGTTCAATTCCTTCTGCTCAAAGATGTGCTGTAGACTCTTATGATCAGTGTAAATAGTGCACTTGGTACTGTACAAGTAATGTCTCCAGATCTTTAAGGCAAAAACTACCGCACCCAGTTCCAAGTCATGGGTGGTATAGTTTTTCTCATGTACCTTTAGTTCTCTCGAAGCATAGGCTATCACTTTATCATGTTACATCAAGACACAACCAAGTCCTTGGATAGAAGCATCACAATAGACCACAAAGTCATCATTTCCCTCTGGTAATGCCAATATCGATGCGCTACACAGTTTCTGTTTTAGTAATTGGAAAGCAGATTCCTGACTCTCACCCCATTTGTACGTTGTTCTCTTATGAGTCAAGGCTGTGAGAGGTTGATCGATCTTAGAAAATCCTTCAATGAATCGCCGATAGTATCCTGCCAGTCCAAGAAACTGTCGTATCTCGCTTGGCGTTTTGGGTACCGCCCAATTCTTTATTGCTTCAATCTTTGCAGGATCATCATGTATTCCTTTCTCATTAACAATATGACCCAAGAATTGCACTTCACGTATCCAGAAATCACACTTAGAAAACTTGGAGTACAGTTGTTCCTTCCTAAGTAATTCCAAGATTAAACGTAAGTGCCTCTCATGTTCTCCCTCAGTCCTTGAGTAGATCAATATGTCATCGATAAACACAATAACAAACTGATCGAGATAGGGTTTGCACACACGATTCATGAGGTCCATGAATAGGGCTGGTGCATTGCATGACCAAGAACTCGTAATGACCGTAACATTTACGAAAGGTGGTCTTCGAGATGTCTTCCTCTCGAACTCTCAGTTGATGGTACCTAGACCTCAAGTCAATCTTAGAATAATAGCTTGATCCTTGAAGTTGATCGAACAAATCATCTATACGAGGTAGTGGGTATCTATTCTTGATCGTAACCTTGTTCAGTTCTCTATAGTCGATGCACATTCAAAATGTACCATCCTTCTTCTTGACGAAGAGAACAGGTGCTCCCCAAGGGGATGAGCTCGATCGAATAAACCCTTTATCCAACAACTCTTGCAGTTGAGCAGATAGTTCCTGTAGTTCATTCGGAGCTAACCGGTAAGGTGCTCTCGCTATCGGAGCGGCTCCGGGAGTCAAATCAATCTGGAACTAAACTTGACCATGAGGTGGTAGTCCAGGCAGATCCTCTGGAAACACCTCCGGAAAGTCACGAACTACCGGAATATTCTCTAACTTCTTTTCCTCCGGTTGCTTGTTAGTTACAAGGGCTAATATGGCTAAGCGACCTTTACGTAGCAACTTCTGTGCTTTAATGTATGATATGATGCCCATCACTACACCACACCTATCACCTCTGACTGAGAGAATTTATTCACCCATGGGAATTCGTATAATCCTCTCATGACATATGACTTTCGCTTGTTTGTCGGAAAGCCAATCCATGCCTACGACTACATCAAAACTTCCAAGCGTAACAGCATGAGGTCAATGCCAAAGGTATGACCAGAAAGTTCTATCTCGCAACCCTTAAGGATGTGTGTCACGTGAATTTGCTTACCATCAGCTAATTCTACCGTATATTTAGATTCCAATAGAGAAGGTATATCACTTAAGAGGCTACTAAACTAAGTAGAGATAAAACTTCTATCTGCTCCAGTGTCAAACAATGCAGTAGCAAAACGACCGTTAACAGAAAATTTACCAGTAACAGTAGTAGGGTCGTTTAGAGCCTCACCTGAACCCATGACAAAGGCTCTCCCTTTAGCTCCACCGTTGTTGCCACCGTCATTGTCACCATTGCCATTATTGTTGTTGTTGTTGTTTCCACCATTTCCAGCACCATTCCCATTCTTCTTCAACTAAGGATAATTCC
The DNA here is from genome assembly GCA_025506505.1 of Flaveria sonorensis. Lineage (NCBI taxonomy): Eukaryota > Viridiplantae > Streptophyta > Magnoliopsida > Asterales > Asteraceae > Flaveria > Flaveria sonorensis. The sequence continues at coordinate 45,660,806 of CM046428.1, forward strand.
TCTAGTAGTGTCCTTCCCTTCCACACTTAAAGCAACCTTTTGGTGTTTCTTGGGATTACTGAGGCTTCTTCATCAACTCACCACAACAATCCTTTGCTACGTGCCCAGCCTTACCACAACGCTGGCATCGAATATTGTCACACCTGCCCGTGTGGTGATAGTTGCATTGATTACATTTGGGATATTTCCCCACATATCCACCTTGTCCCTGGGAAGAGGAGGATGACTGATTAAAGTTACGATTGTTGTCAAACTTCCTTTGCTGCTGTTGATGCTGATGCTGCTGAGTGTGCTGTTGTTGCTGCTGATGTTACTGAGATTGGCTGTTTGACGAAGATCCCTTGTTGCCAGAGTTATCCCACTTGCGTTTATTGTCAGGCACGCTTGCCACAGCACCCTGTTTGGGTAGCTTTCCCTGCTCCACCACTTGGTCAGTAAGCTTATGAGCCAATCGAATAACCTGCTGAATAGTAGTGAGATTCGCAGCAGTCACCATACTTTATATCTCTGGAACCAAGACACGCAGATAAAGCTCAATTCATTTGATTAGCGGGTCAATCATGCCAGGGCAAAGGGTCGCCAACTCGTGATACCTTGTAGTGTAAGCCTCGATCTCAGATCCTTCCATCCTTAGCTGCCAGTAAGCCTCCGATTTCTGGACTTCATCCGGTTCTTCTTCAGGTTCCTCCTCTGGGTCTTCTTCAATAGGATCTTCCTCAGGTGCAGGGGCTTTGGTAATCTGAAGTGCCGCTAGTTGTGCCTCCAGATCAGCAAATCTATCGTCGATCACTATGTTGTGGTGCTCTTGCGCGTTCATGCACTCAGTAAGTGCCACAACGTTGCCTGCCAGGGTATGATGCCCACCAATGGCCATCGAGAGTCGCTCCTGAAGCGTCTCTACCTGGAAACGCAACTGTCGCATCTCATATCATAGAGTGGAGTTCTCATCAGTGAGTCCTCTAATGCGCTGTCGCTCAGTGTCTAACGTAGCCACTAAAGCTGAATACGCCTGCTCGAGAGGGATATCTAGGGAAGGAAGGGTAGATGATGAAGAGGCTGTCGATGACCTAGTCCTAGGTCGGGTAGGAGCTACAGCTGGTACACGCTCCCTGTAAACCATGCGGTGTATATAGGTAGGATAGAAGTTCCAGTTCCTCGAAGGATCGCGATCGGGTAATGCGAATGGCTGATCCCAATCCATCTCTTCAGAGGGGCAAGGATGTCGATGCCAGTCTGATCCCCTATCAGGTATAGGAGAAGGAGGAGGTGACTCAGATTGTGCATGTCTCTTGCCTAGAGCTCTTTATGACAATGCCATGCTGCGAGGTACGTGTTGTGTATGCCAATGAGTATACAGTAAAGAATGAGTAACGAGTAACTAACAAACTGTGCGGTTATAGTCTAGTGTGTATGCAACCTAGTTCCCTATAACCAATGGCTCTGATACCAATCTCTCACACCCTCAAAGTCCACGTGCGGGGTTTTAACGCGAGGTGTGTGAACAAACCAGGATCTCAGTTATTAGTTACTCAGAATGACTCTATATGAACCATTCAAACCAAACCAAAGTTTAAAACTTCAAAATATTTGCTGAAAGTAAAGCAAACACAAGGGTACAAAATGTAAAGTGCGCAAAACAAGCGCCCAACCATTATTCAAAACCAAGTACAGAAGCTTGTTTCAATTGCCAAAAATAAAATGTTTCCTACAATGCTGACCCACAAATGCTGACCCGTGAGTGCTCCTAGGCTTTTCATTAACCATGACCTGAGAATAGCATACTAAAAGAGTCAACACAATGGTTTGTGAGTTCAAGTTTGCGTAAAACATAACAGTAACAGTTATAAAACATAAGAGTGCATTGAATTAGATAGTTAGTCTAAATTCACAAGTAATAATCATAGTGATTTCGTGATCGAACCTGACAGCGTTTCGTTTGATTGCCTCCCGTCATGACTTACTAGGTCGTGACACCATGTGTTAGGACAATATTGCACCCGTTTGACCTCGATTCGTATAGGTGGGGCTTGTCAAACCCAGTAGTACTACCCAAGATTTCCCGCTAGTTCCAATATTAACGATTCGAAAGTGTGAGGACTTTCATAGTATATCACACTACATTACACTATACACAACTTATAATCAATAAAGCGTTTCAAAACGAGTATGCTATCTCCCCCAAAAGAGAGTGTAAAATAAAGTGGGGCATGAACTCACCTGGTGTGCACACGAATGATATTAAAGCTAACTTGAGAGAGAGAGGAAAGACAACCTTCAAAGGTTACCTAGAACACGCAAGTACATGAGTACGTATACACAGAATCATTAACAACCCTAAGTGCTCAATAAACACATTGACCAAAGGTTTTAGAAAATATGACTCATTTGACCTTGTTGACCCGTTTGACCCGTTGGTGATATTATTGTTGAAATTCCATTTAATCAAGCATACCAACTCATCATACACGGTTATCATACAAGTTGTTCACATATACCACTTCATCAACCACCTGTTCTACCAGGATCATCATACAACTTAGATTATCATACAACTTAGATTATCATACAACTCATGCGAATCTCAAGTAGTCAACATGCTCAACACAATTATAATTACATCACAACTAGTACATCATACATAACGTCTAATCATACATAACGTCTAATCATGCACAACATGCCATGTGAAGCCACTCACGACGTTACACCCTAACCCTGCCACTCCTACTAAGTAGGGGTCTCAGATTCGCACGCGTGTATGACGATCATCATCACATTATTCAACAAGATTCATGCTAACCAACATACCCAACAATGACCTATTATATTTCCAAACATGATTCTATAATCTCCTATCATAAGCCATCATCGTGTATAAACCATAAAAGTCTTAATTTCCTAAATGATCAATCAAATATCCATACAACCCAATTAACACATTCCACCATAGTAGACACCATCAATAAACATTCTAACATGACCCTAACATCATGATTATACTCAATTCACCATATCCAAAGTTCCACACAAATAAAGTTTCCCTTTTGGGAAAGTAACATCCTAAAATCAATCTAACACTCAATTCAATCATGAATTCAACACAATACCTATTCAAGCTCATAACTATCATTTAAACATGTTCAACATCATCAAATCATCATAATTCATCAATCTCATATCCAAAAGTTTTTACCTTTAGCAAGGTATGAACTACATGATTAATTCTTGAATTTCTAGCATAATTATCATAATTTCAACATTCATACAACATCATTAGCATCATAACATCATCAATTCATCATCAAATCATCAAGTTCATGCAATAAAGTTACTATTATTAGTAAGGTATGAACTACGCATCAAAACCACGAATTTCTCATATAATCCACGTAAACTAACATCAATACAACCTAACTAACATCATACAATCATCAAACATCACAAAATTCGACATCTAGCACCCATTCGAACTAGGGTTTCGGCCAACACTCAAAAACCATATAAAACAATAAATATATAACCTTTAATCGTGTAATGGCCAAGAATTGAAGTTGGTAACGTGTTGTAATTCTTGGAACTAACCAAAATCGGTGATCAATTGCTTGTTCTTGGTTCAAATTCGCAAAGTGTGTGTGTATGGATGAAGATCGCGGCCGAAGGGGGTTGTTGGGGCTAGGGTTGGGTTTTGTTTAATCTTAATTTAATTAGAATTTACCTTTTAAACCCCTTTTAATTACCTTTTCTGAAAAACTAATATTTTAACACTTTTTAAAAGGTTTTAACTACAAAATACTAACATTATAAACTAATAATAATAGTCATGCATAATTTTCACTAGCCATAAAATACACGAAATAAATATAACACGTTGGCACGTAACAAGGTGAAATTCACAAATAATATTTAAAATTCATAAATCGCGAACCAAAAACTAATAACCAACATTATTAGTTAAATTATTATCTGTTTATCATTGTTAATTATTATTAACTCACCAACGTTCAACGACAACTAGTGTGTGCTCACGCACGTGTATGCAAGACCTAACGGAACTAACGGAGTTTGGTAATGAAAAATTACCGGATGTCACACTACCATAAAGAATCAGTGAAAAATGTTGTTAACTAAGTAAATAATTAATCTAGGTATGAAAATTAGAATTTGATTTTGATTTGATTTGATTTGATTTATGATTATGAAAACTAAGAAGCAAATTGAGAATGATTTAGAAACAATCATGGGAAAAGGATCACATCTGCAAAGCCACTTGCTTAAATTAAGTTTACCAATTGAAAACCATATAGATATGGTTTGTTAAAGTACATGAATTGATAAATAATCCAAAAGCCGAATTACCAGGCTATGACGATTAACGATTTTAGACCGAATAACGTCACAACTAGGTTTTCTACTTTAAAGATTATCAATTTAGAACATATAGAGCAATAATCCCAATTGTAAATAATCAAAACCCAAAACTAATCGAAACCGATTGACTATTAAAATTCAAAACCATTTAACCAAATAGTAAACATGTAAATCAAACTAACCAATTGAGTTCAGTTCATATCTAAAGTTAAGATAATCATTGGCTGAATAAGCAACTATTACAAACCCTACACACTGGAATGATCTCGAATGATTTAGCCTTGAATCATCTTAATTATGTCTTTAATTTTTTTATTTTGATCTTTGATGCATGAACGAGGATATAATTGAGATGATTTGGAAGCGTCTTGATCACCATTTTCGCCCAAAAGTTATCTCTAAACTTGCAGATCTCGTATACCCTCAAAACTAGGGTTTCAGGCTTTATAAGATGGGTTTAAAACACAAAAAAAAAACAAATTTCACGCGTGCCTTGGCATACCCTATGCCAATATTAGCATAGGTCATACCCCCATGGTTAGAAAATTCCAACTCATTTTCATTACGGTGAGAAAACAGGCTGATTACGCCGTTAGTGATTACACGGTCAGTGTAAGCTACGCCGAAAGTGGAGTATGCTACGTCGGAAGTGAAGTATTCTATGCCGATTAGTAATTTTTCTTCAATCCTTTCTATTATGCGCATGTCAAGCCTGATTCTTGAGTAGTCTTTAATATTGACCAAACCAACTAAAGTAACTCTCTTCCATGCATAAGTATAATTAAAAATACATATTTAAACACAACTAATGCATGAAAATAGAATACCCATAAGCTAACCAGAAACAAAACGGTTTCTAATTCTTACTCTTGCTTTTAATTGATAACTTGCTCAACTCTAAACTTTTTATTAATAATCACCAAGCCACACAATTTACATTAGCCTTAACCCTTGTATATACTAGACTAACTTACAACACATTAAAATAGGAAACAAGTTAAACCAAATCTTTCAAACATGCAACCAAGTAATTAACTAAATTTATAATTTTCTCCAAATCTTTAAATAAAATCATCCAATATTTCATCCAAATCAGTATAACATTTAGAAGGCTAAGAATTTGTCGTGTATAGGTAGAATTACTCTAATCAAGACGGTTCTAGATAGCCTCCCTTATTTACTTTTTTTGTATCATGCTTAAAGCTACTAAAAAGTTATAAATGAGTTAGATGCCATTATAAGAAGGCTTATATGGGGCAGCAACTCATCTCAAAGAAATATCCATTGGATAGCATGTAATAAATTAACAAATTCAAAATCAAAAGTAGGTCTTGGGGTCGGAGCCTTAAATCACTAAACTTAGCCTTATTGTGCATATGTATATGGACACTACCCCAACCTAATAGCCTTTGTGCCTCATGTATCAAATCTATTCACAAAGTTTCCTTGAATGATTTAGGGAAAAAGAACATGAGTAGTATATGGAGTTCAATTGCAACTTCTACCATACAAAGGGACGTCGGGAACCATTCAATACACCAACTTATAAAGCCTATTTTTTCAAATCTCTAACGTATCAAAAAGAAAAAGAATTGTTTGATTTCTCATAGTATTTAAAAAGCTAATAATCCAAGTTTAATATTCATATGAAAATAGAAAAAAAGAAGGTTGTCTCCTCATATGATTCAGGAAGTTCTAGATCGGGAACAAATGACCATTATAGTTTCCAAAATATGGTGATAAATGGGTTCGAGGGAGGGTGATCCCATAGGTTCCTCAATTCTCTTTCATGCAGGAAATGGTTCAATCAAGATTGAAAACCGGAGATTAAGCATCATGTTGTATTGCTTTAGATGGAAAGAAAGATTGTGACCGATGCTTAACTTGGCCCCTACTTTGCTTAGGGTTTGGGGATACACCAGATCACTTTGTGATTTGATAGACGTAGTCTTATCCTACACTTTATATAAGGAGACGTGATATAGAAACGGAAGCAATCAAATGGCTCAATAACGATTAATTAATCACAGACGATAATCGAACCAAAAGGTTCCAAGTAGTCAAGTACAAATGCTTTTTAATTTAAATTTAATCTACAAAACTAATAAATGATGAAAACAAACCCTAAATTTTAAATAGATCCCAACAACCTTAGAGATAAACATGAATAAACAATATATATAAAAGATATGATAACTATAAAAAGGGTAGGGTTATACTAAAAAGAGGATTTAATCTAAAAGGTCTAAGGCTTATGGGCTTGACACGTGTCCTTTTATTGTTTTAAAGAAAATGGTATTTTGGTCATTGTATCAAATACATTATCTCATTGTGTCTTATACATTTATTGTGTCAAATATTAGTTAATTGTGTCATATATTTTACATCATCTGTTATATGTATTTATCATCGTGTTTTACGTTTTAGATCATTTTGTTTTAGTTTAATCATTGGTTCAATAGATTATATAATCTTGTTATCTATCGTTGTGTTATACCATTAGAAGTACACAATGATATACTTTCACCAGTGTATTTTAAAAACTATAGTGTTGAAGATAACCCAATGTGTTATTTTTGTCTCTATTTTTTATAGATTATATAATTGTGTTTTATAGTTATAAATACACGATGATGTTATTTAACCAATGTATTTTTTAAAACTTATAATGTTCAAGATAACACAATGACCATCAAAAAACACAATGAGACATTGTGTTATTTTGTTATTATTTTTAATGTATTAGATTAATTAGTTGTTAAGTTTTTATTGTGTTTTACACATTAGAGATACATAACAAAATTATTTCATCATTATATGTTTTAAAATTCATCATTTTAGAAAAACATAATAGTACTCAGTTAAACAAAATGACTAATAAAAAACACAATGAACTGCACTAATGACACAATGACATGATATGAGCTTAAAACGTAAAAAAATTATAATATTTTTATATAACATTACCGTACTCGTTTTAAAGATTACAAAATACTCTTTTTTATGGTGCAATTTTTATAAAAAAAATAAGGTCATACGTAAAAGTATTGAACGTTTAAAAAAATGAGGGAACTTGCAAAAAAGCCAACAAAAGGGACTATTCCTAAAATACCCCTTTAACAAATTTTTCACTACAATTTGATCTTTACCATTGATTAAAGAGATTAATGGTTAAGAATAATTCTTACACTTTTTAGTTTTATAACCCTTTTTATTTGATCCTAACCTGGATCCCATTAAATCCCATTCCAAAACAGGTTCAACTCCTTGGTCATCACCCACATCAGCATGTTTCCCATGACTTGAACCTACTGTAACACCCGGAAATTTATTAAAATAAAAAGAAATGAAGAGTAAAAAGAAGGAAAAGTGAAACATTTCAAAGTAAAGGGGGTTAAAGTGTGCAAGTGGCAAACTTATCTATTATGGGTTTAAAAAGCAGGGGATGGCCGCCCACACCCCCATTTCACTTCTGCTTTCGGCTGCAAGAAGAGAGAAGAAGAAGTTTCAACCGGTTTTTAGTGTGAGAAAGCTAAAATTCTCCTAGAGGTGCTAGAACTCCCAATTGCTCTCGGTCTGAAGAAGTCTTACTCGAAAACTCCTAGAGGTGAGTTTTAGATTCTCCTATTTTACTTTTTTTAAACTAGTTTGGGGCTGAACTGCATATTAACTGAATTTTTACAACCGAAGCATGAGTTTTCTGTGTTTTTGCATCTGATGTGTATGCGATGTGTGTGTTTTAAATGCCTTCTTTGATGTTGCGTAGTTGTAAGCTCTGTTCTAAGTGTTTAGCATGTTAGATCTGTGCTAAGGATATGTTAGATCGAGGATTTGGAACCGGTGTAATAGCCTAAGTAATGTGTTCATCCGCATTTGCATTTTATTCATCCCCATTTGTTGGAGTTCATCCGCATTTGCTAAACATTCAACCGCATTGGTTTTATATTTAATAGTTAAGTATTTTTGTTCATCCGCATTTGCTTTTGTTCTTCTGCATTTGTAAGTGTTCATCCGCATTTGCTGATCTTTACCTGCATTTGCTGAACTTCACCCACATTTATTAAGTTCATTCACCTAAGACTTAGCTCATCCGCATTTAGTATTGTTTATCCGCATTTGGACTTGTTCATCCGCACTTGGTTCACCATACATCCTTAGACACTTAGAATATTTTTTCTGAAATTTTCATCCGCATTTGCTTGTCCGCATTTGCTGAACATTCAGCCGCATTGGCTTGTGTTCATTCGTATTTCTTTGGGGACTTAGGATTTTTCTGAAATCTTGGGAAATAGAATGTAGTGTTAAGTTCTGATATGTTTTGGTGGTTTATGTCTGTTGACGTTATGTATGTTTGAGGGCTGTCGTTAATGTTCCATATATGTATTATGACGTGACTTTATGTTGTATGATATGCTTATCTACATAAAGTTTTATTGTAATGAAAGTGGAAGATAAAGATAATGAAAAGTGGAACGTAATGAATGAATTAAAAGTCTTGCAAGCATATAAAAAGGGGTTCACAACTCTTTATGATTTGCCACCTCGACAGTGTGCCGAGTGCACACCTAACGGTCAGTCTTTGTGACTGATAGAAACGTGCGAAACGGGGTCCTTGCCACTTGCACCCATCACTGTAGTTGTTTTGGGCACCGAAGATGGGGCATAGTACATGGCAGGATCTTGATAGAAGTGAAAGATAATAAAGTACGAAACGAACGATTATGAACGATGATAAAAGATGATAAATGATTATTATCAAGATGTACGTATGATGTGTGATCACGAATGAAAGTAAAGGAAAGGTTTTTATTAAAAGTAAAGTATTTTATTATATAAACTAAAACTCACTCAGCAACGCTAACTTTTTATACGCATGTTCAGTTGACAGGTAATGATGTTGCTGAGGATGACTTAGGAGTTGAAGCTATTTGGCAAGTAAAGACTGGCATCCATCTCATGTAAAAATAATATTGTTGTTTGTAATACAACTAAGTATTCTTTTGTAACTTCAATCAACGATGTACTACATGGCAAAAGTAATTATTAATGCATGAAATGGTTTTTGATAATTCTTTTGCTGCAATATTTTCTTATGTTCATATATTTTAAATGAGTTTTAATAATAAATGATGCTATGAATGACCAACTGTGGGGTCTCCGGGATCGGGGCCTTAACACCTACTCCCCCATTACACCAAGATCACAAATCAGCTACCTTACTAGTTACTCCAAGGATCGTCCTCAAGACAAGATTTTAGTTGCAATTACCTTGGAGTTGTATGGGGTATAAATCCAGACTAAAGAAGCCATTTATGTATATTGAAGTTCGAAGATGAACATCTTCGCATTGACTGCTCCAGAAATGAGCACATTATCTCAATGATTAAAAAGTATGCTTTTAGAGGATATAAGGATTTAAAAGTTCCAATGTATCTAAATTTTATAATGTTTTGGTGGTTTTCATAAAATTCATTTAAAGCCAATAGAATAGTAAGATTAAAATATTTTAAAGTGATGAATGCATTGAATTTGTAAAAAACAATGTTAGAAAATTATTTGAAGACAATGGCACCTTTCATCGGTTATCGTGCCCGTACACTCCCCAACAAGACAGCCTTGTTGAACGCAAGTATCCACATATTGTCGAAACTGGTTTGGCTATGTTTTTAATGAACATGTTCCAATAACTTATTGGGTTGATGCTTTCAACTGTGGCATTTATATTATCAACTGTCTTCTAATACCCATTCTTTAAGGCAAGTCTCCTTTTGAAGTTTTATTTCATAATACTCTTAATTACAACACCTTTTGTACCTTTAGTTGTCGTGTATTTCCATACCTACAGGACTACTCCGAAAACAAACTTGCACCTTGGAGTTTACCATGTATCTCTTTTGGCTATAGTCCTCAATATAAGGGCTATCGATGTCTTGAAACAACCACATCCTACATCTACATCTCTTATCATGCTCATATGATGAGTTATCATTCTTGTTCCATGGTGACACTATCATCTCTCCATTAACATCTCTCCAATTCACCACATTTCTTGATGCCCACTGGCCTGCACACGTTGAACCACCTCCACCTAATCCCACTACACCACCTTCTGCCTAGTCACATTTTCCATTATTCGGCCCATGCTTGACCCCGATCCAATCTCTCCACTTGATCCTATTCAAAAAAAAACAACCTATCAACCTTCCTTCCTGTCATGCGCAGGCTTGGATACACCCGAGGCGCGTGAGCCAGATTGGTTGGTATCAAATAATGGCTCCCATTTTACATGTTATGTTAAAGACTACAATGGAATTTTTTTTCAGAATGTTTCTGTAAATATTCAACCTTGTTGGTTGAATTTTTCATTTTTATTTATCTCAAATGTTTTATTCCTCAAACTGAAATATTCAGTTTAGATAAAGTCAAACCCTTACTTGGGGAGGCATTTCAACTCTTGAGGTTGAATTGAAATCATCCATATATTTCATAAAAAGGATTATATTATCGTCAAAAATTACATTATTTTGAACAAAAAAACCTCCAGACTTTTACCTAATGAGGCACAAGTCAAAAATCAAATAACTCATCTTTTTGGATTCCTGTGGGAGGTCCCAAGATGATAAGGTTAATCATAACCTTTATTTGCATTACACGTGCATATCATTTTCCTGAAAATGGTTTTAAAATGAAACACCAGGAAAAGAGCTTGTGAATCATGTAACCAGACATTTTAGATAAATCAAAAGGACATGATTAATATTAACTTATTAAAACATCTTGTTTTGTAGCTGTACCATATTATTAACAAGGCCCTACATGGGTACTGGTAGACACTGAATTCATTTAGTTCACATGTGTTAAAATGATTTCAGCCGCATTATGGCATGACACATAATTACCCATCAATGTGTGTATCCTTGATCGATATATGTATACTCTGTCAATGATTGCTTAAACTAATGCTTAATAACATTAATATATTCACATGTTGGTTTTAAAACGATGTAGTTATTTTCCTATAAAAATTTCATAAACATGTTAGAAATCATTTTGTGCGCATAAATAAAGCATGCAAATTAGTTTGGGAAGCATGTTTACCTGACAGGTTACTAGAAATACTAACGATCTTCTAATCAATTTCACAGCACTTCCTTAAGTTTAACAAGATATGTTGTTAGCTTACACGGTGTTGTATAAGGGTATTTGGGGTACAAGTGGTAATACACACGTGTTTTGGGTGTGTAAAATTCGACTGTACAATGGAGGATCTTATAGCCTGCTAGAAAGTCCCTTCGCGGACCGTTAAGGGGAAGGCTGGCAATCCGCCACCTGGCCAGGGCGGACGAGACCTTTTGGTCCAATCAAAATTTAACACGTGTTAACACATGTCCTTTTTAGAGCCTCATCAGTAGACACGCGTCATTCATGATGACACGTGTCATCCCGTTAATCCGTGTCAGCATGCCACGTGTTAGCATCCGAGAGTTTTGCTTGCGCGCTACGTAGCGGACCGTTTAGGGTCAACATAGCAGTCCACTATGCAACCTGAATCCTTGAAACCCTAGTTCATGCTTGGCGGTCCGCCAGGCATCTTGGTCGCGGTCTACGACCGATGTCAAATCCTCAATTTTTATTTCTAACCTTGAACTTTCAATTTTTATTATTTCATGCATAAATTTATCAAGGTGTTACACTTCCGAACTCCACCTCCCTTTCTGTTTATAAGGTCCAACAGGTTGCATCAAATACTAATGCCTCACCATACCATATACCAGGCCAAACCACACCTACCCCTTAATCTCTATCACCTACACCTGACCCCATACCTCCTGAAACCACCCCTACCCTTCCACCACTATCACTTGTACATGACCCAACACATGCTCAAACTATGCCTACCCTTCACCATGTACCACCCACCCACTCATTAACACTCATCCTATGACACTCGAGCCAAATAGGGTATTCTTAAACCCCGTCACCAAGCTGATATTGCTTACACTTCTATCCATCATGCTCTTCTTGCCTCTATAGATCTAAGTGGTTTTAAAACTGCTCTTAAAAATCCCACTTGGGTTAAAACAATGCATTAAGAAATGGATGCTCTTCTATTTAAAAACACGTGAACTCTTGTTCCCCGCCCCCACATATAGCAATATTGTTGGATGTAAATGGATATATCGTATAAAGTATCATTATGATGGTACTATCGACAGCCATAAGCTCGGTTTGTAACGTAAGGCTTCACTCAAATACTGGGGATTGACTTCTCTCATACCTTTAGTCCTAGTGTGAAAGCTTCAACTATTCATAGTGTATTGTCCTTGGTGGTTATGAACAATTGTAACTTACATCAATTGGATGTTAATGATGCCTTTCTTTATGGGCACCTAAATGAATATGTCTACATGGAAAAACCTGTTTTGTTTACTGATCCCAAATTTGCTAATCTTGTTTTCAAATTAGACAAAGAGTTATATGGCCTCATGATATATTAATAATTATACATGTTAATAATACATATTCCCTCATATTTTGGGTGATTTTTGGTTAAAAACTCATTTATTAGTCACTTATTTATGTTCTAATTGAATATTGTAGTGCCCGGTGAAAACGTGGTGATTTTTGTGAAAAGAGACCAAGATTTGAAGAAGCTTGTGAGAAAAAACCTACTGTCACAATTGTGTTCAATTTAAACACAACTGTGTTAGTCTAATGGGACAGTATGATATCTGATAGCCAACACAACTGTGTTCTAAAGACACAACTGTGTTCTAAAGACACAACTGTGTTCGGCCCAGTTACGAGTTTTATACCCAATTACCTCCCATTTAAAACATATCCGCTTTTTCACACAAAACTCTAGTTCTCCAAGTCTTTTAGGTGATTTTGGGCAGATCTTTGAAGATTGAAGATCAAGATTGAAGATCGAGCACTTTCAAGGGAGATTCATCATCACACAACCCACCTCTACTCATTTCGGTTTGAAAATCTCTAGATCCACCATGTTTTCTTCCACTTCTATGAGTTTGGTTGTGGTTTTTGTAAGCCCCATTGGCAAAATACTCTTAATCACTTAGATTAGATGAAGCTTGGCATACTTTGACATGTTGTATGAAACTTTTGGTGATGATTAGGTCTATGTTTATTGCAAGGCTATTAATGTTCTTCAATGATTATGTATGCTTGTTGAAATTGATGAAATGATGAATCTTGAGGGTGTTATAATCATATATTGTTGGAAAACTTTGTGTTTTAGAACATCTATTCATGAAATGCATACATTAGTGTGTGGTTTATGGCATTTGACTAGGAATGGTAGATGATGGTTGATTATTTAGTCAAGTTGAATAAGTGTGCATCTTAATACATATGTTTGTGAAAACCATTATGTTTGTTATGAATATCTTTTAACATCGTGTATGTGTAACCATATATAATGCGCATACTTATGATGTATTCATGTTAGAATATTCATAAATTGAAGGATTACATAGCTATTGTTATATTACGCGAATTGAGGTGGTTACCATGTGTTTATCGTGTTAACTTTCCAAATATTTGTGTGTTTGGTATCCTTGACGGGAGTCCTAACCATCTTCAACTTTGGCTTAATAATATCATTGAGTCTTCATGGCATAACTTTAGGTGGCTACTATGTGTTTATCGTTTTAGCTTTCCATGAGTTATATAATTAGATAACCTTGACAGGAGTCTAGTTTACATCCATGTTTTATGCGTAGAAAATGATCTCACCATAGGTTCATGCATGTTGTCATTGTTTTGCTAAGCGAATTCGAAGTCTAAGTGATATCTTCCTCTGATTGATTATCTTCATTTTTGTTTACTTTCTTCAATTAGATTAATTGTTAGTTAATTTAGTTAATCATAATATTCATAAATCATCTTTATTCGGCTAAATAATGATACAGATTTAGTATTAGGAGCTCTCGTGTCCATGGATCGATACTTGGTTCTTACTAAAAGCTATACTACTATTCGATAGGTACACTTGCCTATTGTGTGTGTAGTTAGTTATAAGGTGAAAATCATTTTATAATTTTAAAGCTTAATTGTGTAAAATCTATTGTTAAAGTTTATGTATCAAAACACACATCAAGTTTTTGACGCCATTGCCGGGGACACGACAATTCTGAGAAAGATCCGAGTCATTACTTTAGCCAATCCTTTGTATTTACTTGTTTTAGTTTAATGCATTTATTTGTTACCTTTATCTTTCTTTATGCATTTGGTAGTGTTTGTGTTTTCAGAAAGCTTATGTCCGCATCTTCACCGACTGATGATCTTGTATAGCGTTATTCTGAAACCGAAAAGGTTATCAGGAGGAACTTGAGGGCAAGATCCCAAAAGTAGTACAAGAAATCGAAAGTGAAGCGATGAGGCTAGAAGGCTCAAACGAAACCGTAAGTGAAAAGGAGGATGCAAACGAAATAGAAAGTGAGAGTGAGCACACCAAAGACACAATGGCGGGGCATGATAATAGAAGAACAATCTATGATTTTGCCAAACCATCTTTAGAAGGTGCACGACCTAGCATTGTACGACCGAATGTGCAAGCTAACAACTTTGAGATCAAATCAAGCACGATTCAAATGATCTAAAACAATTGTCAATTTGATGGTCGTCCGGATGATGATCCAAACTTCCACCTTGCAAACTTTCTTGAGATATGTGATACATTCAAGGTTAACGGAGTTAGTGATGATGCAATTAGACTCTGGTTAATCTCTTTTTCACTACGTGATAGAGCAAAGCAATGGTTGAATATACTTCCTGTTGGTTCCATCGCTACTTGGGATCAAATGGCCGAAAAATTTCTCTTAAAGTACTTTCCACCTAAAAAAACTACTAGATTAAGGAACATAATCACATCATCATGCAAGATGAAGGAGAGTCACTTTATGAGGCATAGGAAAGATACAAGGATTCAATGAGGAAGTGTCCACACCATGGATTGGAACCTTGGTTTCAAATCCAAACATTTTACAACGGGTTATGTCCGAAAAGTCGTCAGATCATTGATGTATCCGCACGAGGTGCATTTTGGGATAAAACACCAGAGGAGGCACATGAGTTGATTGAAGATTTGGCCAACAATGATTGTTCATGGCAAGCTCCAAGAACTAAGAAACCAAGATAAGGTGTTCATCAAATTGATACATATCATTCTCTATCTGCACAAGTTGAAGCACTTATTAATCGAATGAATCAAATGCAGGTAAACAGGGCCCAAGCAGTTTGTGATATGTGTGGGGGACCACATATGAACTTGGATTGTCAACAAAGGGAAATGTTCAACCCTCCAAAGCAAGTTGACTATATGGGAAGTCAATTTCAACCTCAAAACAACCCATATAGTAACACATACAATACGGGTTGGAAAAATCATCCGAATTTTAGTTGGAAGGCAAGTGGTAGTAACCAACCCTTGGGATTTCAACTAAGGCCAACATATCAAAACCATTAGCAACAAAGCCATCAACCGTATCAACAACAAACCTACAATCAATTTCGCCCTCAAAATCAAAATCAATATCAATAATTCAAACATCAAGGCCCAAGTAGTGGTTCACAACCGGAAAAGAAATCCAATTTGGAAGAGATGATGGCCTAATTTCTATCTACAGCCGAAAGTCATCATCAAAGTTCTGAAGCTCGTCACCAACAACATGAGATGGAATTAAGAAACCATCAAGCCACAATGCAAAGTTTAGAAGCTCAAGTGGGAGAGATTTCAAGGAAATTATCCAAAAGAAAACAAGGTGGACTTCCAAGTAACACCAAGCCCAATCCAAAAGCTCATGTGAAGGTGGACACAACTAGAAGTGGCAAGACCACTCTGTCAGATAACTTATCTTCTACATTCGAGCCAATTATTGAAGAGGAAGTTGAGGTTCAAGACGAGGTGAAACATATTAGGCAAAGCCCATCAAGTATCGCACAAGTCAAAGAATCATTGAGAGTATACAAGCCCGCTACTCTTTATCCTGGTAGATTGAAAAAGGAAAAGATGGAAGAACAATATGGTAACTTTCTTGAACTTTTCAAACAATTACATATTAACTTACCATTTGTTGAAGCTTTGTCACAGATGCCAAAGTATGCCAAGTTTCTTAAAGATATTCTACAAACAAGAAGAAACTAGAGGAGTTATTGTACATGACTTTGAATGAAGAATGCTCGGTGGTTTTGCAAAACAAATCACCTAAGAAGATGACCGATCCAGGGAGTTTCACTATTCCTTGTTTAATTGGCAGCTTATGTGTTAGTAATGCATTAGCCGACCTAGGTGCTAGCATCAATTTGATGCCGTACTCAGTATTTGCAAAACTAGACTTAGGCGAGCCTCAACCGACCCGAATAAGCATCCAACTTGCCGATCGATCTGTGAAGTACCCTAGAGGCATAGCTGAGAACATGTTAGTTAAAATTAATAAATTTGTATTTTCGGTTGATTTTGTAATTCTTGACATGGATGAAGATAAAAATGTACCACTTATCTTAGGTCAACCATTCTTAGCTACCTCGAGAGCCTTAATTGATGTATCCAATGATAAATTAACTCTAAGGGTAGATGAAGAAGAGGTGGTCTTTGATATTAAAAATTCCATGCAACATTCATAAAATAATGATGATTCATTATACTTTGTTGATACTATAGACTCACACGTGGATCATTATTTACAGGAAAGTTATGAACAACATGCTTTGGATACATAATTGCTTGATGGGGAAAACATTGACATTTGTCACATGCAAATTGTTGATGATTTGGCTTGCTTGTCGACCAATTAACCACTCCCATTCCCGAAAGTATTTAAGGTAATGAAAAGGGATGAAGTAATGAAGGCTAGACCATCAGTCGAGGAACCACCATCTTTGGAACTTAAAGAACTACCATCTCACTTGGAATATGCCTATTTGGATGATGATTCCAAATTACCCGTCATTATCGCTTCTTATTTGAAGGATGATGAAAAGGTGAAGCTTTTAAAGGTGTTAAAGACACACAAGAAAGCTATGTCTTGGAAGATTATGGACATAAAAGGAATACATCCTTCCTTTTGCACCCATAAGATCTTAATGGAAGATGATTACAAGCCTGTGGTGCAACATCAACATCGCCTCAACTCTAACATGCAAGAAGTGGTGAAGAAGGAAGTAATCAAGCTACTTGATGCGGGCTTGATCTATCCGATCTCCGATTCCCCATGGGTTAGTCCGGTACAAATGGTACCAAAGAAAGGAGGTATGACGGTGGTGAAAAATGAAACAAATGAGATTATACCTACAAGAATCGTCACGGGTTGAAGAGTTTGCATCGATTACCGTAAACTCAATGATGCAACAAGAAAATATCATTTTCCCTTACCTTTCATTGATCAAATGCTAGAATGTTTATCTGGGAATCTGTTTTATTGTTTTCTTGATGGTTTTTTAGGATATTTTCAGATTCTGATTGCACCTGAAGACCAAGAAAAGACGACATTCACATGTCCCTATGGCACTTTTCGATATAGAAGGATGCCATTTGGATTGTGTAATACACCGAGCACATTTCAAAGGTGCATGGTTACCATATTCCATGACATGATTGAAGACTCGATGGAAGTATTCATGGATGACTTCTCGGTCTTTGGAAGTTCATTTGATTATTGTTTAAGCAATCTGGAAAGGATGCTCTCAAGATGTGAGGAGTCAAATCTTGTTTTAAATTGGGAAAAATGCCACTTCATGGTGAAGGAAGGCATTGTCTTAGGTCATAAGATTTCCAATACGGGCTAGAGGTAGATAGGGCAAAAGTGGAAACCATTTCAAAATTACCACCACACAATTCGGTTAAAGCAATAAAAAGTTTCTTAGGTCATGCCGGCTTTTAGAGATTTTTTATTAAAGACTTCTCAAAAATTGCCAGAACTGTGACTCAACTTCTTGAAAAGGATGTACCTTTTGTTTTCAATGATGAATGTTTAGTTGCATTCAACTTCTTGAAAGAAAAATTGATAAATGCACCCATAATGGTAGCCCCGGATTGGAATCTCCCATTTGAACTAATGTGTGATGCTAGTGACTATGCAATTGGAGTGGTTTTGTAAGGCCCCATTTCCAGAAACCTCACAGTTGGTCAATCACAACATATATTACATAAAAATACATACATATCATAGAACATAGCAGTGGATTAATTTTAACAAAAGCCATTCATGCATTAATATTTAATGTTGCCAAATAATACATCATTTTTATTTTAGGAGTTACAAAAGAATCGTTCAGTTGCATTATAAAACAACAATATTATTATGCACAAATGGATGCCAGTCTTGCCCACCAAGTAGCTTCACCCGCGTGCCATCCCCAGCAACAAGTTACCTACTAACTTAAAATGCATAAAAGTCAGCGTTGCTGAGTGAGTTCTAGTTTTTAGAATTAAAATCCCTTGTTTAAATATATAAAAATATCATTTTCTTAAAATACTTCCTTTTCATAAATCCGTTATTTCCGTACGTGATCACACATCATACGTACAACAAGATAATATTCATTATTATCCTTCACCATTCTTCTTCATTTCGTACTTTCATTATTGTCTTTAGTCACACCCCAACCTTAACGGCGGAAACGTCGAGTTGTGAGGGTTAAGATTGTTCATGCCACATAACACTATTTCAAAGTGTAAATATTATTAATTTTCAAGTTTCATAACATACATTAAGAAATAACATAAGTTTCAAGCAAACAAGAATACAAAAGTTTTAATAGCATCATGTGATAATATATGTCATTTTATTATTATCTAGGTCCAACCCTACATGTGATCAAGTCTTCAGGAGCAACTTAAGCGGTATCATTTCCTGAAACATATTAAAAATAAAGTCAACATAATGTTGGTGAGTTTCCATAGATTAATCATACATAGGTATATATCAAAGATGACAATTCACGTCATAGGTTATTGAATAAAGTAAATAAAGATGGATGAACAAATGTAACAATCAAACCTTAACAGATATGGCCATTACAAGGTTAAACGATTAGCTAAGTGTACTTGGTTCCTATAGTGCTCAAGAATACGACACTAGGAGCCGGCAATAACCTCGGCTTTAGCACAAAATAGGCTTATCAGACCCATAGATCTATGACGTCGCTAGACTAGCAATAGTTAATGATTGTATCTTACAAGAGTCATCACATGATAGTTACAAGAGTTCAAATAACCATGATAAAATAAGATGAATTGCATAAGTGTTACAAGAGTAAAAACGTGTTTCCAAATGTGTTAAATATAAAAGATTAACATGCTTCACACCAAAAGTGTGAAATAATATAAAATTGGGTATGAAAACTCACATGGCTAAGGGTGACAAATAATAAGTCTTGTATATAATGCCGAGGATACGATAACGTTCAACCTAAATGAAACGTCGTGTTAAGTTAATCATGGTGATTTTGGTATTACATTTATAAACCGTTAGTCCATGATTTTTATGATAATAAATAGATGTAATTTATTATTATTTTGGTAATTAAATGATTTAAACAAGAATTTTAGTGATTAACACTATTAATAAAAGTTATACTTTTATTATCAAAAGGGGTATTATTTACTATTTAATAACATAGTAAATTGTATTTTTAAAAGATTAAGATAATTCTATTAATTACAATAGATGCACATTTTAAATATGTACATATTCATATTTTTTCTTTTCTTTTAAATATACATGATTTTGTAAATATATTTTATAAAAAAGGATTTACTAAATTAAAATCCTTTGAAAATTTAAAAGAGACTAATTTTAATTATATATTAAAATTAATACTAAATTTATATAATTTTTAAAATAAAAATTATAAGAGTTTATTAATTAAATTCCTAAGAAATTTAAAAATAAATGGTTTTATATAATTTCTGATTTAAAAATGATTTTTATTTGATTAATAATATTATTGGAAAATTTTCTAAACTTTAATAATTACAAAAAGACCTTTAAAAAAAATAGTGGCAGGTGCCCGGGGTCGAACCCGGGACCTCCTGCCTAACAATCCATGACTTAAACCGGTTGGGCTAAGCCCTGTTTGGTGTTATGAATAGAAAACAAAATTCAAAAACCTTTTTCAGTAGAATCCCCAAATTCACCGAAGAACCCTAATTCCCAATCGATCGAATGGATCATCAATCCATTGTTTAAACTCAAATTAATCATGGGGCTTTTGTTTCCCATGTAAAATCGAATCAAAAGACACCTTTAATTACCTGTTTTGATGTTGAGTTTGTCGATCAATGATTTGAACAAAACTACGACAGTGTTGAATCAAATGCTTGGTGCGTGTGTGTTTCGGTGAAATTGAGTACTCAGATAGTGAAAAGAAGATGTCGAGTGCATTTGCCCTCTATTTTATAGGGTCAATTCGATCTAGAACCTGTCCAACGGCTATGGTATTACTGTCGGCCGTTTCAGGTCGAATTAAACGGTTTAAATGTTGTTTCAGGTGCAATGAATCATCACATTTTGTTCGAGATGATTAGAGGAACGTTTGTGCTAGTTTAATTGCATTATTAGCTCGGCTTGATGGTAGAACCGATTTTTGATTCAATTGAGGTTCGGTTTCATGTTTGAATTCTGTCATAACCGTACTTAAAATTCGATTAAATGATAGGGCGAAGTTCGAAACTGATGAGAGAGGGTTTAATTCGATTAAATTCGAGATGATTCGGCTGTTTTGGGGGTGGCCGGAGCTCGGCCGGAGATTCAACCAGAAAGTCGGGGTGTTTAGGTTTGAATCTTAAGAAATTACACTTTAGTCCCTGCGGTTTATAAGTTTACCCTTCTAACCCAAAGTTCAGGTTTTGTTTAAAAAAATGAATTTACAGTTTGATCTCTGTGATTTTAACCTTATCATTTTATGCCTAAACTAATAAATTCTAAGTTTTTCTAAAATTTTAAAAATAATAAGACTCTTATTGTTTTTATTTATTTCAAAGATTATTACTTAATTTTGTTATTATTATTATTAGTATTATCTTTATTATTATCTTTATTAATTACTTTCTTTATTAATATTTTTATTATCATTATTATTATTATTATTATTATTATTATTATTATTATTATTATTATTATTATTATTATTATTATTATTATTATTATTATTATTATTATTATTATTATTGTGGTTATCATTAATTATTGAATTATTTGATTATAATTAAACTATAACGATTTCAAGGAATTACAAATAAGTCCTCTTATTTGCATTAATAACAAAACAAACCCTTACAAGAGATAACGGAATTAACAAACATTTAACAAAAATTACGAGAGGTCACAGTCTCCACAACTTTAAGAAATTTCGCCCCGAAATTAAGAGAGACTAAACGAACAGATGGGGATATTTCTTCTTCATGTGATCCTCGCATTCCCAAGTGAACTCAGCTCCACGTTTGTTTTCCCAACGGACTTTGACGATCGGTGTGGTAGATGTACGGGTCTCTTTAGCGTTCGATCCATAATCTCGACAGGTTTCTCAACGAAATGCAACGATTCGTCAATTTGGATTTCCTCTAAAGTAACATGCAAATTTTCATCAGCCAGGCATTTCCTCAGGTTTGAGACATGAAAGACAGGATGAACCCCGCTAAGTTCGGAAGGTAGTTCCAGTTTGTAAGCCACTTTCCAAATTCTTTTCAGAATCTTGAAAGGTCCTATAAAACGTGGGGCTTACTTGACCTTCTTCCCAAAGCGAACAACACCCTTCCATGGTGAGACCTTAAGAAGAACAATGTCGTCGACTTGGAACTCCAACGGTTTGCGTCTTTTATCGGCATAACTCTTTTGACAACTTCTAGCCACCTCAAGGTTATTTCGGATTTTGGAGACTTTGTTGGTTGTTTCTTTAATAAGTTCAGGACCAGTAATGAAATTCTCACCAATGTCAGTCCAACAGATCGGAGAACGACATTTACGACCATATAAAGCCTCGAATGGTGCCATCTTGATACTCGAGTGATAACTATTGTTATACGAAAATTCCGCTAACGGCTGATGCGTATTCCAGTCACCACCAAAATCAAGGACACAAAGACTTAGCAAGTCCTCAAGGGTTTGAATTGTTCGCTCGGTTTGACCTTTCGTTTGAGGATGGTAAGCCGTGCTTAAATCCAGTTAAGTACCCAAGAGTTCTTTCATAGAAGACCAGAAGTGTGAAGTGAAACGAGCATCAGGATCGGAAATATTGTGCAACGGCACACCATGACGACTTACAATTTCATCGATGTAGATTCGAGCCAATCTTGAAACCTTGTAAGTGTCTCGTATTGGTATGAAATGTGCCGTTTTGGTCAAACAGTCAACGATTACCCATATACTATCATGCCCACGAGAGGTACGTGGTAACTTGGTTACGAAATCCATGGATATATGTTCCCATTTCCACATTGGGATTTCGGGTTGTTCAAGTAAACCACTAGTCCGTTGATGTTCAGCTTTGACTCTTGCACACGTGAGGCACTTAGAAACATAAGACGCGATATCCTTCGTCATTCTTGGCCACCAATATTGGCCACGCAGGTCCATGTACATCTTATCGGACCCTGGATGAATAGAATATCATGTTTGATGAGCTTCATTCATGATGAAGTGATGGAGATTATCGCGATTCGGGATCCAGAGTCGATTCAAGAAGTACCACATGCCATTCGGTTTTGTTTCCAGTTGTGATCGAACGTTAAACGCCAAATCTTCATCTTTCCCTTCCTCGGTTAACGCCGCCTGTTGAGCCTCGCGGATGCAAAACTCAAGATCACTATCACTCCTTATGTTTTGAAGCATGATAGTGGCCTCGTTAACATCCACATGAATCTCGGTGTCAAACTCCCCTAATGTGTCAAACCATTGTCTTGTTGTGGATCTTACGACTCATCGCGTCGGCTACAACATTCGCCTTTCCAGGATGATAGCGAATGTCCCAGTCGTAGTCGCTAATCAATTTAACCCAACGCCTTTGTCTCATGTTGAGATCCTTTTAATTGAACACGTGTTGAAGACTCTTGTGGTCGGTGTAGACTATACATTATGTCCCATAAAGATAATGCCGCCAAATCTTTAAAGCAAATACCACGGCACCAAGTTCGAGATCATGAGTTGTGTAGTTCACTTCATGAACCTTCAATTTCCTTGACGCGTAAGCTATGACCTTTCCTCGTTGCATGAGAACACAACCAAGGCCTTGACTAGATGCGTCGCAGTACACAATGAAGTCATCATTTCCACCGGGAAGAGTTAAGATAGGAGCATTACACAGTTTGTGTTTCAAAGTCTCGAACGCCTCTTCTTGTTCGGGTCCCCACTCAAAAACTCTATTCTTTTGAGTTAGCACCGTAAGCGGTTTAGCAATCTTCAAAAAGTTTGCAATGAACCTACGGTAATAACCCGCTAAACCCAGAAAAGAACGAACCTCAGTTGGGGTCGTGGGAACACACCAATTCTTCACGGCTTCTATTTTTGCACGGTCAACGTGAATTGCTTGGTTATTCACCACATGTCCTAGGAATTGAACTTCTTCGAGCCAGAATTCGCACTTTGTGAACTTGGCATATAGTTGTTCCTTCTTCAAAAGTTCGAGAACTTGACGCAAATACGACTCGTGATCGGTTTTTGTCTTGGAATAGATGAGAATATCATCACTAAACACGATCACGAATTTATCCAAATACGGTTTACATACTTGATTCATGAGATCCATGAAGACAGCAGGTGCATTAGTCAAGCCAAAAGGCATAACCATGAACTCGTGATGTCCATATCGAGTACGGAATGCGGTCTTTGGAACGTCGTTGTCGTGAACACGTAGTTGATGATACCCAGAACGTAGATCAATCTTTGAGAATTATGTAGCTCCTTGAAGTTGATCGAAGAGATCATCAATTCGAGGAAGAGGGTATCGGTTCTTGATAGTGAGTTTGTTGAGTTCCCGATAGTCGATGCACATACGGAATGAACCATCTTTTTTCTTCACAATAGTACGGGTGCACCCCATGGTGAAGAGCTAGGTCGAATAAAACCCTTATCGGTCAACTCTTGCAGTTGACTAGCTAGTTCTTGCATTTCAGATGGTGCAAGACGATAAGGTGACTTAGCCACGGGGTTCACACCAGGAATCAAATCGATTTTGAACTCAACTTCTCGAACGGGAGGCAACCCACTAAGATCCTCGGGAAACACCTCGGGAAAATCTCGTACAACAGGAATATCCTTCAATTCCTTCCCCTTAGCTTTCATGTTAACTACGTAAGCCATGAAAGCTATATAGTTTTTACTCAAGCACTTTCGGGCCTTGATACATGATATGAGTTTGAGTCTTTGGGATGATCTCTCCGCAAAGACTTTTAAGGTATCACTCGATGGTAAAGGAATTCGAATGCACTTCTCGAAGCATATAATTTTTGCATGTTGTTTGGCTAACCAATCCATGCCGATAATGATGTCGAAGCTCCCCAGTTGCATAGGAATAAGGTCGATAAGAAACTCGTGCTCGTTAAGACTTAAGATGCAATCGCGTATGACAACGTCAACTACAATCGACTTTCCATCGGCAACTTCGACCGTAAAGGATCTTTCTAAATTAGAACATGGCTTAGAAAGAATAGGCTCGAACATGAAACTCTTATCCGCACCCGAATCAAAAAGTATAGATGCATATCTACTATTTACAAGGTACATACCATTCACTACGTCATTGTTGGCTTGGGCTTGGTTGGCATTGATGTTGAAAGCCCTCTTGAGTCGGTGGCACATTTCCAGCAATACGAGAACATTGTGGACGGAAATGCCCAGTTTCGCCATAGTTGTAGCAGGCTCGATTAGCAACCATTACAGCATTATTCGGGGCACGATGGCAAGTAGCCACCAAATGACCATACTTTCCACACAACGAGCAGATTTGGCAAGGAGTGTTCCCTGCATGATGGTACTTGCAGGTGTTGAACATCGTGTACGGTCCAGTATAAGCCCTTGCCACGGGGGCTTGATTTATAGTGACAGCTTGCCCTTGAGGGGCCTTTGGTGCTGTCACAGCATAATTGCCGATCGGTGTGAACTTTCGCTTCTTGCCTTTGAATGACGACTCAGCTTTCACCTCCTTCGTTGCTTTGGGAGCCACCTTCACAGTTGACTTGGCACCCTTCACCGTCAAGGTACCAGCCTTAATATGGTTTTTAGTAAGCTGTGCAGTGATATTGATCGCCTCCTCCAAAGTTGTGGGCCTACTTCCTGCCATAGCATCTTGGATTTGAGGTGGTACCCCCTTGATAAATTTCTCGATGCTTCGGGGTACTGTATCCACCATGTGTGGTAGAAGCATGCACAGTTCGTGATGATGGGTAGAGTATGCCAAATGGTTTCCACTGTCCTGTTTAAGGTTCCAGAACTCCTCCTCCAGTTTCTGCAATTCACTTCTCGTGCAGAATTTTTGGACCATTAAGTCCTTAAACTCCTCCCAAGACAACGCCAAGGCAACTTCAGCACCTCGGTTCCTTTTCTCACTATTCCACCATGTAAGCTCCCGTTGTTGCAGGACACTTGTAGCATAGCGGACATTGAGCTCCTCGGGACACTCGCTGTTGATGAACGTGTTTTCCATACTCTCAAACCACTCGAGAAGTCCAGTGGCTCCTTCCTTTCCACTAAAGCTAGTGGGTTTGCATGAGTTGAAGTGCTTGAACGTGCAGGTGCGGTTGTTCCCACCTTGGTTGTTGCTATTCTCCCCATGACCATTGTTGCCATCACCACCATTGTTTCCATTGGCGTTGTTGCTGTTATTGTCCATTAAGGTGCTACTAAGTTCAGCAACCATCGTCGGGAGTACAACAGCCATTTGACTGGCGATCATCGCGGCAAGTTTGCGGTCGGAAGTAGCACGCTTTCCTTGGTGACGAGACATTCTATAAGATAGATATAAAGAAAAATATTAGTATTCGGAGATAAACCAGTTCAGGAAATCAAGAAATTTTGATATTTTGAATATAACCAGGATGGTTCCATTTAGTACCACATAGCCAATAGGAATATGGACACGTCGAGGTGACTTAATCCTAATTACCTTGAGGGAGATGAGTATGTTGACCATAATTTAGCACTCTTCCCAGAAATCCCCAGGTAAGCATAACAGGTCACGCAATAAGATTTATACGAAATGCTTGCCTTAGCCCGAGGGCCTTTTGCCAGGAAATCCAGAATACAGGTGGTTATGTGTTACACACTTCCCTATAGGCTATTAGAATTAAAACCTCGATGAGATTTTCAAGATTTAGACATATCGTTTATGGAATTTTCTCCACTCGATAAGATGCGTAGCATTCCACTCGTAGTCGAGAATAAGATTTAGAAAAGATTAGACGTGGTAGAACTTTAAGGCATAAGAAGAGGATTAGGAAGTTGGGATACACAAGGTTCAAGCCGTATTCCTAAGGCATCATTTTCTAAATACAAACAAATAGCACATAAAAGATTTATCATGCAACATGTGACATCATGTAGTAGACATATAAGCAAGCTTACAAGATGATAACAAAGATTCATGAAAAAGGGTCCCTAAGTTAACCATAGTCTAGGCCATCATTTCTAATAACCTAAATCCCTATAGTTATGGGCTCTAATACCAATCTGTCACACCCCAACCTTAACGGCGGAAACGTCGAGGTGTGAGGGTTAAGATTGTTCATGCCACACAATACTATTTTAAAGTATAAATATTATTAATTTCCAAGTTTCATAACATACATTGAGAAATAACATAAGTTTCAAGCAAACAAGAATACAAAAGTTTCAAAAGCATCATGTGACAATATATGTCATTTTATTATTATTTAGGTCCAACCCTAGATATGATCAAGTCTTCAGGAGCAACTTAAGCGGTATCTTTTCCTGAAACCTGTTAAAAATAAAGTCAACATAATGTTGGTGAGTTTCCATAGATTAATCATACATAGGTATATATCAAAGATGGCAATTCACGTCATAGGTTATTGAATAAAGTAAATAAAGATGGATGAACAAATGTAACAATCAAACCTTGACAGATATGGCCATTACAAGGTTAAATGATTAACTAAGTGTAATTGGTTCCCATAGTGCTCAAGAATACGACACTAGGAGCCGACAATAACCTCGGCTTTAGCACCAAATAGGCTTGTCAGGCCCATAGATCTATGACGTCGCTAGGCTAGCAATAGTTAATGATTGTATCTTACAAGAGTCATCACATGATAGTCACAAGAGTTCAAATAACCATGACAAAATAAGATGAATTGCATAAGTGTTACAAGAGTAAAAACGTGTTTCCAAGTGTGTTAAATATAAGATTAACATGCTTCAAACCAAAAGTGTGAAATAATATAAAATGGGGTATGAAAACTCACATGGCTAAGGGTGACAAATAATAAGTCTTGTATATAATGCCGAGGATACGATAACGTTCAACATAAATGAAATGTCGTGTTAAGTTAATCATGGTGATTTTGCTATTACATTTATAAACCTTTAGTCCATGATTTTTATGTTATTAAATAGATGTAATTTATTATTATTTTGGTAATTAAATGATTTAAACAAGAATTTTAGTGATTAACACTATTAATAAAAGTTATACTTTTATTATCAAAAGGGGTATTATTTACTATTTAATAACATAGTAAATTGTATTTTTAAAAGATTAAGATAATTCTATTAATTACAATAGATGCACATTTTAAATATGTACATATTCATATTTTTTCTTTTCTTTTAAATATACATGATTTTGTAAATATATTTTATAAAGAAGGATTTACTAAATTAAAATCCTTTGAAAATTTAAAAGAGACTAATTTTAATTATATATTAAAATTAATACTAAATTTATATAATTTTTAAAATAAAAATTATAAGAGTTTATTAATTAAATTCATAAGAAATTTAAAAAGAAATGGTTTTATATAATTTCTGATTTAAAAATGATTTATATTTGATTAATAATATTATTGGAAAATTTTCTGAACTTTAATAATTACAAAAAGACCTTTAAAAAAAATAGTGCCAGGTGCCCGGGGTCGAACCCGGGACCTCCTGCCCAACAATCCATGACTTAAACCGGTTGGGCTAAGCCCTGTTTGGTGTTATGAATAGAAAACAAAATTCAAAAACTTTTTTCAGCAGAATCCCCAAATTCACCGAAGAACCCTAATTCCAAATCGATCGAATTGATCATCAATCCATTGTTTAAACTCAAATTAATCATGGGGCTTTTGTTTCCCATGTAAAATCGAATCAAAAGACACCTTTAATTACTTGTTTTGATGTTGAGTTTGTCGATCAATGGTTCGAACAAAACTGCGACAGTGTTGAAACAAATGCTTGTTGCGTGTGTGTTTCGGTGAAATTGAGTGCTCAGATAGTGAAAAGAAGATGTTGAGGGCATTTGCCCTCTATTTTATAGGGTCAATTCGATCTAGAACCTGTCCAACGGCTATGGTATTACTGTCGGCCGTTTCAGGTCGAATTAAATGGTTTAAATGTTGTTTCAGGTGCAATGAATCATCATATTTTGTTCGAGATGATTAGAGGAACGTTTGTGCTAGTTTAGTTGCATTATTAACTCAGCTTGATGGTAGAACCGATTTTTGATTCTATTAAGGTTCGGTTTCATGTTCAAACTCTTTCATAACCATACTTAAAATTCGATTAAATGATAGGGTGAAGTTCGAAACTGATGGGAGAGGGTTTAATTCGATTAAATTCGAGATGATTTGGCTGTTTTGGGGGTGGCCGGAGCTCGCCCGAAGATTCAACCGGAAAGTCGGGGTGTTTAGGTTTGAATCTTAAGAAATTACACTTAGTCCCTGTGGTTTATAAGTTTACCCTTCTAACCCAAAGTTCAGGTCTTGTTTAAAAAAATGAATTTATAGTTTGATCCCTGTGATTTTAACCTTATCATTTTATGCCCAAACTAATAAATTCTAAGTTTTTCTAAAATTTTAAAAATAATAAGACTCTTATTGTTTTTATTTATTTCAAAGATTATTACTTAATATGCTTATTATTATTATTAGTATTATCATTATTATTATTATCTTTATTAATTACTTTCTTTATTAATATTTTATTATCATTATCATTATATTATTATTATTATTATTATTATTATTATTTATTATTATTATTATTATTATTATTATTATATTATTATTATTATGGTTATCATTAATTATTGAATTATTTGATTATAATTAAACTATAACGATTTCAAAGAATTACAAATAAGTCCTCTTATTTGCATTAATAACAAAACAAACCCTTACAAGAGATAACGGAATTAACAAACATTTAACAAAAATTATGAGACGTCACAGTCTCCACAACTTTAAGAAATTTCGCCGAGAGAACTCGGTCCTTCTTTCTTCTGTCTTGTTTCCAGCCGAAAGGCAAAGTGAGAATGGCAGTAGCATGGGCGGCCATGCCCTTTTAAACCATAATATAATAAGGTTTTGTACTTTGTATACTTTACCCCCTCCACTTGTGCCCATTATCTTTCTTTCAAGATACTTTTCTTTTCCTTTATTTTAAACAAATTTTCGGGTGTTACAAGTCCACCCCCCTATAGAGGTTTCGTCCCCGAAACCTGTCATTCTTCGAATAGTTATGGGTAATGTCGTCTCATCTCTTCCTCAGTCTCCCACGTAGACTCAGATCCCTTCCTGTGTCTCCACTGCACTCACACTAGTGGAACCACTTTATTTCGTAATCTCCTCTCCTTCCGGTCAATGATTGCCACTGGTTGCCCTACATAGTTGAGCCGTTCATCCACTTCAATGTCTTCCAGTGGTACGATCATGTCTTCATCAGCTAGGCATTTTCTCAGATGAGATACATGGAATGTTGGATGAATCCCACTTAACTCATCGGGTAGCTCCAATCTATAGGCCACCTCTCCTACTCTAGCAATGATTCGGAAAGGTCCTATGTACCTCGGGCTGAGCTTACACCGCTTTCTAAACCGGATGATTCCTTTCCAAGGCGAGACCTTCAACTTGACTGTATCGCCCACATTGAATTCAATTGGTCTACGTCTCTTGTCGGCATACGACTTTTGTCTATCCTTCGCTGCCTTCATAAAGGCTTTGATCTTTTCTAACTTCTCTGTTGTAGCCTCGATCACCTCAATACTTCCCAACTCTTTCTGCCCGATGTCCCCCTAACACACATACGTTATGCACTTCCTACCGTATAGCATCTTATAGGGAGGCATACCAATACTGGCATGATAACTGTTATTGTATGATAATTCAGCTAACGGTAAGTGTTCATCCCAACTCCTTCCGAAATCGATCACGCATGCCCGAAGCATGTCCTCAAGTGTCTAAATCGTCCTCTCAGACTGACCATCTGTCTGAGGATGATACGCCGTGCTAAAGTTTAGCCTCGTCCCCATCGCATCATGGAATCTCTTCCAAAACTTTGATGTAAACCGAGTGTCACGATCCGACACAATAGACACCGATACACCATGACGAGCTACAATCTCCTTAATGAATAGATCTGCCAACCTCTCGGATGAATACGTCTCGCGGATCGGCAAAATATGAGCACTCTTCGTCAGACGGTCAACTATCACCCATATGGCATCGTACCCCCTTTCCGTACGTGGTAGCTTCATGATGAAGTCCATGGTGATGTGCTTCTACTTCCACTCGGGTATATCCAAAGGTTGGATCTTCCCGTATGGCTTCTGATGCTCTTCCTTCACTTGCAAGCAACTAAGGCACTTATTCACATACTCCGCCACATCACGCTTCATACCCGGCCACCAGTTATCTTTTTTCATATCATGATACATCTTGGTAGCACCGGGATGAATAGATTATCGAGTCTTATGAGCCTCATCCATGATTGGTCGCCCCCGTAGGTCTCCATAGCGAGGGATCCACATCCGTCCAAAGCGGATTTTAACTCCGAGAGTGTTCTCACCCAACTCTGAGACTACACCTCTCATCCTTTCAGATTTAAGGGGCTCTTCTTTCAACGCCTCATCATGGAACCTCTTGACCTGTGTCGTTACATCGCAGGTCATAATCAACTGGTAAGCTTTCACCCAAATTGGCTCGGGTCTCTCCTTCCGGCTAAGGGCATCTGCCACTACGTTGGCCTTGCCCGGATGATAGTGGATCTCACAATCATAATCCTTGATCAATTCTAGCCACCTCTTTTTCCTCATATTGAGGTCTTTCTGCTCAAAGAAGTATTTCAAACTCTTATGATCCGTGAAGATAGTGCACTTCATCCCGTACAAGTAGTGCCTCCAAATCTTCAATGCGAAGACCACGGCCGCTAACTCCAAGTCATGGGTAGAGTAATTAGCCTCGTGGATTTTCAACTTTCGGGACGCATAGGCTATACTCGTCCCCTCTGCATCAGCACGCAACCCAATCCCAAATAAGAAGCATCCGAATAGACCACTAAGTCTTCGTTCCCTTCAGGCAATGTCAAGACAAGAGCTTGAGTCAACCTTGTATTTAACTCCTCAAAAGCATTCTCCTGTTCCAGACCCCGTACAAACTTCACGTCCTTGCGGGTCAACTTGGTCAATGGTGAGGCTATCTTGGAAAAGTCTTGGATGAACCTCCTGTAGTAGCCCGCCAAACCCAAGAAACTACGAATCTCAGATGGCGTCTTTGGAGACTTCCATTGCATCACCACCTCAACCTTTGCCGGGTCTACCATGATCCCTTCGGAATTTATCACATGAACCAAAAATTGAACTTCACGCAACCAGAAAGCACACTTAGAGAACTTGGCATACAGCTTTTCTCTCCTGAGTGTCTCTAACACTTCACGAATGTGGCCGGCATGTTCCTTTTCGCTCTTTGAATAAATCAGAATATCATCAATAAACACAATCACTAATTTATCCAACATCATCCGACACACCCGATTCATGAAATCCATGAAAGCAGTTGTCGCGTTAGTTAGACCAAAGGACATGACGAGAAACTCGTAGTGTCCATAACGCGTGTGAAAAGCCGTTTTGGGAATATCTTGTTCCTTCACCTTCAATTGAGGGTAGCCAAATCGGAGATCTATTCTCGAGAACCAACTGGCACCTTGGAGCTGGTCAAACAAGTCATCTATTTTGGGTAGCGGATGTCGGTTCTTAACCGTCAACTTGTTCAACTCACGGTAGTCAATGGACATCCTCATGCTACCGTCCTTCTTCTTTACAAACAAGACCAGAGCACCCCAGGGAGAGATACTCGATCAGATGAAAGCCTTGTCCATCAACTCTTGTAACTGAACCATCAGTTCCTTCATTTCCAACGAAGCCAATCGATACGGTGCTTTGGCAATAAGTTGAGCACCAGGTATCAAATAGATCTGAAACTCGATCTCGTGATCTGGTGGCACACCTGGTAAATCTTTTAGGAACACGTCTGGAAAGTCACACACAACTGGTACGTCGGACAATTGTGGTACTGACGCATCCATATCTTTCACGTAAGCCAGGTAGGCACTACATCCCAGTTTCATGAACTTCTCTGCCACCACCATTGAAATTACCTTTGTAATGGTAGTAACTCGGTCACCGTAGACCGTTACCAAACTCCCATCAGGAGCTATGAGTCGGATCATCTTCTTGCGACACATAATATTTGCCTCATAGGCTGCTAGCCAGTCCATCCCTTGAACTACATCAAATCCACCTAGGGGCATCATAAATAGTTTAGCAGAGAACCTATGGCCTTCTAGTTCTATGTCGCAATCCTCTATCAAGTCGAAAATCCTGGTAGACTTACCAATGGTAGTTTCTACATCGAAGGGCTCATCAATGCTTCTTCTACTAACGGGCAACTTAGCATAGAAAGCAGCAGAAATGAAACTCCTACTAGCACCAGAGTCAAATAACACAGAGGCACAAGTTTGGTTTACAAGAAAAGTACCTGACACGACATTGGGGTCCACCCTGGCCTCTTCCCGAGTCATCGTGAATGCTCTAGCGCTTGCCCGCTACCTTTCATTCTCTGTCCCCTTCTTCGCCCCAGAACTTTCAGCCATCAGCTTCTTACAATCCCTGCTCATATGGCCTTCTTCACCGCAGTTGTAGCACCTCCTCACCTTACAATCCCTTGCCACATGACCAGGCTTCCCACATCTGAAACAAACGTTCAGCCCCTAATTGCATTCTCCCGTATTCTCCTTCCCACACTTACCACACCGCTTCATCCCCGTACCTGCGGACACTACCCTCAGATCATCCACCCTCGCCTTCTTGTTGTTCGGGGTGAAACAAGCACGACCAAATCGTTTCCTGTCCCAGTTCCTGTCACCACCACTCTTCTTGCTCACCTCCACCACCGCCACTTCTTCTCTCTCATCATAAAGCCTTCCTGCCAAAATGACCACCGACCTAAACGTACTCGGTCGGGCGGCGATCATGTGCTTGCGGATATCTGCTGGCAAACCCTGTATGTACCTCTTGATCTTTCTCTACAACGGCATAACCTGGTCTGGCACCAGCCTTGCCATCTCGTTAAACTTCATGGTGTACTGTTGGGGTGTCATGGTTCCCGCCTCTAACTGCAGGAACTCCCTCTTTATCTTGTCCAGCTCCCGGTGAGGACAAAACTCCTCGATCACCATTTTCTTCAGTTCTCCCCACCTCATTTTCCCAATATCCCTTATGCCCTCGGCTTGGACAATATTGTCCCACCAGCATAAAGCCGAGTCCACGAATGAATGAGTGGCAAACTTCACCCTTTGGTCCTCTCTACATTCGCTGATCTCCAACACAACTTCCATCTCTTCACCCATCGGTGAGCAGTAGCAATGTTACCATTGTCATCAAAAGTTGGGGGTTTGCATCGTTGGAATGCCCCATAGCTGCACCCCTTCACGGTTTCCCGCACTACTACCTCCTCCTCATCACTGGAGGCCGCCACCTTAGTGTTTAGTTGCTCCCATTCATCCTGATCTCTATCATCCCTCCTTCTCCCAGCAGTTTTCTTTCTCTCCACCTCCTTCTCCTTTTTCTCATCCTCTCTCACTGCACGGATGACCTCAGTCACCACAGATGACAGGATCGTCTGCATGACCTAATGCACTTCCTCCATGACTACCTCCTTTACTGAGGCTCTCAACTTAGCACTCTCATTACCACCCTCCGGGTGATGAAGCTCGGGCCCTACAGGGGCCGTCTCAGCAGTCTTGGTCTTATTCCTCATGACACGTGGCCCAGCACCACGGCCACCCCGGGCTCCTCCTCGAGAAGCTTTTGACGATCTACCACCAGCCATCTTCAAAACACTACAAGATTCAAACACCAATACGGTCATTCAAGGTAATAGCTCAGTTGATGTCAAGTATAGTAAGTCCCTAATTATGGTGGCCAATTGTGATAAGCCACTTACTTTACTCTTCATCCCCCAAGCATTGCCTATCCTAACTACATCAGTATCCAAATCTACTAAGAGCACATAAATCAGATAGCACACACACACATAATACCGGTTAACATTTAAGAAAACGAATTACCTGATGGCACGTAGCTACTTGGACTGGCATCCCTCCATTCGGTCCCATTCTCAGTTTAAGTTTAGTTTTTTAAAATAATTTACTCATTTCTCTTAAACTTTGGCTCTGATACCAACTTGTAAGGCCCCGTTCCCAAAAACCTCACAGTTGGTCAATCACAACATTAATTATATAAAAATACATACATATCATAGAACATAGCAGCGGATTAATTTTAACAAAAGCCATTCATGCATTAATATTTAATGTTGCCAAATAATACATCATTGTATTTTAAGAGTTACAAAAGAATCGTTCAGTTGCATTATAAAACAACAATATCATTATGCACAAATGGATGCTAGTCTTGCCAGCCAAGTAGCTTCACCCGCATGCCATCCCCAGCAACAAGTTACCTGCCAACTGAAAATGCATAAAGTCAGCGTTGCTGAGTGAGTTCTAGTTTTTAGAATTAAAATCCCTTGTTTAAATATATAAAAATATCATTTTCTTAAAATACTTCCTTTTCGTAAATCCGTTACTTCCATACGTGATCATACATCATACGTACAACAAGATAATATTCATTATTATCCTTTATCATTCTTCTCATTCATTTCGTACTTTCATTATTGTCTTTCACTTTCTTCCGAACCCATGTGCATTACCCCGAACATTATGCACGAAGCTGACTCCAGTACCTGGGGCAAGCAACAAGGGTCCCGTCAATCTCAAGATTGACCCTGCATGCATCCTCATGGGGTAGCTAACCCGCACAGAGTTGAGCTGACAACCCGTGGCTGTGAACCTCCTTTCATTTTGCTTGCAAGACTTTTATTCATTCATTAAGTTTCACTTTTTATCATTAATCTTTCACTTCATTTATGATAATACTTTACGTACATGAGCATAAACACACCACGTAAAGTCACATAATAATACATAATATGGAATATAAGAATAGGCCACAAACAATCATAAAATCAACAAACATAACCACCAAAACATCCCAGGGTTAAGTCTTAAAATTTCTATTTCCCAAATTTTCAGAAAATTTTCTAAAGCATTAGGCGCATGAGCACTATGTAAGCGTATGAGTACTATGCAGGCGCACGACACTTGGGGCGCATGGGAAAGACTTAGGTGCATGAGGAAACCTAGGCGCATGAGTACTGCTTGGGCGCATGAGTACTGCTTAGGCGCATGTGCACTTAGGCGTATGAGGTACTGTTTGGGCGCACGAACCAACACTTAGGCGCATGAACAATTTTCTGGGAGCATGGGTACTATTGGGGCGCATAGGCTGGTACTTAGGCTTTTTTGCAAAATTCTCAGGTGCATGAGCCCTATTTGGGCGCATGAGATGGGACTTAGGCGTCTGAGCCAATTTCAGGCGCATGAGCAGCATTTATGTAAAACTTATAAATTTTTAGTACCCAAATCATCATCCTAATATGTCCTTAACTTAAATATAGTAATATAGAAACCTAAAACCAACATAACCCCACAACATACAAGAATCCATACATACATACATACGGTTAATATACATATAAGTTGTAAAACATTTTTACATGCATTTTCAGCCCAAAAGAAGTTTAAAACACAAAACCGAGGATCTAGAACTCACCAATTGCAGCCTTCAAGCAAAACTCCACCAAACTGGAGGGTACAACGAGTTCAAACAACCTAAACACACCAAAAACACATAACCAAGCACAAAAACACATAAGAATAGGTCCACAAGCTCAAAATTCAACTGAAACCGAACCAAAAACACAAGAAAATACCTACCTTTGAAAATATCAGCTTCTTCTTCTTGAAAACCCGAGAGAACTTTGTCCTTCTTTCTTCTTTCTTGTTTCCAGCCGAAAGGCAAAGTGAGAATGGTAGTAGCATGGGCGGCCATGCCCTTTTAAACCATAATATAATAAGGTTTTGTACTTTGTACACTTTAGCCCCTCCACTTGTGCTCATTATCTTTTCTTTCAAGATACTTTTCTTTTCCTTTATTTTAAACAAATTTTCGGGTGTTACAGGTTTTAAGGCAACGAAAGGAAAAGCATTCCATCCAATCTACTATGCAAGCAAGACTCTCAATGATGCTCAAGAGAACTACACAACCACCGAAAAAGAGTTGCTTGCTGTGGTTTTTGCTTTTGATTAATTTCATTCTTACCTTGTCTTATCAAAAACTATTGTTTATATTGATCATGCAGCTCTCAAGTATCTTTTTGGAAAACAAGATGCAAAATCGAGATTAATTCGATGGATTTTGCTTCTACAAGAGTTTGATATATAGATACAAGACAAAAAAGAAGCTGAGAATGTGGCAACTGACCATCTTTCTCGTCTTGAGAACCCATCTTTAGAAACTCTTCTGGAATCCAACATAAATGACAATTTCCTACATGAGTTTCTTTTACAGGTTCCAGAGATCGATAATCATCCTTGGTTTGTAGATTTTGCAAACTATCTTACGGGTGGGGTTCTTGTTAAAGGAATGACTTATCAACAGAAGAAGAAGTTTTTTACTGACCTAAAGCATCACTTTTGGGAAGACCCTTATCTGTTTAAGGTATGTGCAGATCAAGTGGTGAGAAGATGTGTGTATGGAAGTGAGGCAATGAGCATTATTCGTCATTGTCATAAAGGACCCACTAGTGGGCATCATGGAGCTAAATACACGGCCAAAAAGGTTTATGATTCCGGATTCTATTGGCCCACCATCTTTAAGGATGCTCACGCGTTGGTTAAAACATGTGATGCTTGCCAACAAGCAGATAACATCTCGCCCTATGATGAGATGCCTCAAAGCTATATTCAGGTATTTGAGGTCTTTGACATTTGGGGCATCAATTTCATGGGACCATTCCCATCTTCATGAGGACATAAATACATCCTAGTTGCTGTATATTATGTCTCAAAGTAGACGGAAGCGCAAGCTTTGCCTACAAATGATGCTAGGGTTGTCGTGAAGTTTTTAAGAAAATTATTCACACGGTTTGGAGCCCACAAGGCCTTAATTAGTGACCGAGGCACTCATTTTTTATAATTTTTCACTTGAAAAAGCCTTAGCACATTATGGTGTTCACCATAGATTTTCAACCCCGTATCATCCACAAACAAGTGGACAAGTGGAAGTCACTAATCGAGGCCTCAAACGTATTCTTGAACGAACAGTGGGGCAAAACCAAAAGATTTGGTCAGATAAATTGGATGATGCTTTATGGGCTTTTTGCACATCTTCCAAAACACCAATTGGAACTACATCATTCAAGTTAGTTTATGGAAAAGCCTGTCACTTGCCGGTTAAACTTAAGCATAAAGCATATTGGGCTTTGAAATCGATTAATCTTGATTTAAGATGTCTAGGTGAAAATAGGTGGTTGCAGGTTCACGAGCTCGAAGAATTGAGGAATCAAGCTTATGAGAACTCCCAATTTACAAAGAACGAACAAAGCAGTTACATGACAAACACTTGAAGAATAACAAGCAATTCCAAGTAGGGGAGCATGTCTTGCTTTACAATTCAAGACTTTGGTTGTTTTCGGGCAAATGAAAATCACGATGGATGGGACCTTACCATGTAAAGCAAGTATTTCCTTATGGCACCGTTGAAATTGAACATTCGGAGGGACGGGTTTTTAAGGTTAATGGACATCGATTAAAACATTACATCGAGGGTCCAACGAATGAGGAAGAGTTAGAGATCATGTAACTTCACCCCAAGGACAACTAATACTGGGTTGAGTCAAGCTAAAGACTCGTTAATAAAAAAAGCACTTCCGGGAGGCAACCTGAGTTTTTGAAACACTTAGTGTTTATTTTGTTTGAGAATTGTTGTTTATTTCCTTTCTATCACGTATCTTATACTAATTTTTGTTCCTTGTTATGTTTGATAACTCATTTTGGTCACATGAATCACAAGGTTGCCTTGAGCTTGTTGAGAATTTGACAACACATGTCAAGGATTTCGATCAGGGGAGTTTTTCGTTCCACTCTCCTCTTCCCCTTTATGTTTTTGCATTGCATGTGCATTTTTTTGTACATTGAGGGCAACGTACATTTTAAGTGTGGGGATGTAGGGATTTTTGTGAACTTTCGCAAGTCTTTCTAGCTTTCTCAAATTATTATTTTTCTATCAAACCCTGTTTTTTTGAAAAAAATCTCTAAATTCAAATAAATGACATCCATGTATCGTTACGTTAGATCTTTAAGTATAATTATTTTATCGGCTTCACATGATTAAAAGAAACATTCAAGTAGAGTATTGAACTATTTTATGGGACCATTTAAACGTACTTAGTTGACAAATTTGACACTTATGCATGTTCTTGCACCTTTTCCCCTTATCTCTTTGTTTCCGTGAGCATTTTTGAGCTTTTCCTTCTTGTGTAAGTGTTGCTACACTTTTTGTTCATGTTTTTGTTGATTGTTGAGTGTGCCAAATGTTGCTTTCATGTTAGAACTTGCCTAGGATATACATTTCAAGATCATAAACTAAGTTTTGTATGAAAATGATGGAGGCATTAGGAAAAACCAATTCTTGTACCCAGTTTCTCATTTCATTTACCCTACCCGTTAATTTCCGCTAGTTGTCATGTTGAGCCTATCCTGTTTCTGTGTTATCACCCATATTTCAAACCTACTTAGCCAAATTAGCCTTTTACTTTTAAACCTAGGTGTTAAATTCTGGTTTTTGTTAATTGTCTAATTGGTGATATTTAGTTACATTCATGTAGAATGTTCATTTTAATTTACATGTCTTAAGGGAAAAAAAGAAAAAAAAGAAAAAAATAAGAAAAAAAAAAGAAAGAAAGAAATGCTTTTGTATTAGCATTGTTATTTCATATTAGGAAGAAAGAACAAAAGATGTGCAATTTTGTGTTTTGGAAAGAAGAATCATAGTATGACCTTATTTATCGAATAATTTGATTAGTTGTCGTATTTTCCCGTTTATTATTTATTTTAGTATGCAACTAGCACATCAAGTTATAAACTTTAACAACAGATTTTGCACAATTAAGCTTTAAAATTATAAAATGATTTTCACCTTATGACTAACTACACACACAATAGGCAAGTGTACCTATCGGATAGTAGTATAGCTTTTAGTAAGAACCAAGTATCGATCCGTGGACATGAGAGCTCCTGATACTAAATCTTTATCATTATCTAGCCGAAGAAAGATGATTTGTGAATATTATGATTAACTAAATTAACTAACAATTAACTAATTTAAGAAAGTAAAAAAAGATGAAGATAATCAATCAGAGGAAGATATCACTTAGACTTCGAATCCGCTTAGCAAAACAATGACAACATGCATGAACCTATGGTGAGATCATTTTCTACGCATAAAACATGGATGTAAACTAGACTCATGTCAAGGTTATCTAATTATATAACTCGTTGAAAAGCTAAAACGATAAACACATAATAGCCACCTAAATTTATGCCATGAAGACTCAATGATATTATTAAGCCAAAGTTGAAGATGGTTAGGACTCCCGTCAAGGATACCAAACCCACAAATATTTGGAAAGTTAACACGATAAACACATGGTAACCACCTCAATTCACGTAATGTAACAATAGCTATGTAAATCCTTCAATTTATGAATGTTCTAACACGAATACACGAATCATAAGTATGCGCATTATATATAGTTATACATACATGATGTTAAAAGATATTCATAACAAACACAATGGTTTTCACAAATATATGTATTAGGATGCACACTTGTTCAACTTGACTAAATAATCAACTATCATTTACCATTCCTAGTCAAATGCCATAAACCACACACTAATGTATGCATTTCATGAATAGATGTTCTAAAACA
Organism: Flaveria sonorensis; assembly: GCA_025506505.1. Lineage (NCBI taxonomy): Eukaryota > Viridiplantae > Streptophyta > Magnoliopsida > Asterales > Asteraceae > Flaveria > Flaveria sonorensis. The sequence goes on from CM046428.1 coordinate 45,701,583, forward strand.
TAACGTTTTTCAACAATATGTAATTATAACACCCACAAGATTCATCATTTCATCATTTCAACAAGCATACATAATCATTGAGGAACATTCATAGCCTTGTAAAAAACATTGACCTAATCATCACCAAAAGTTTCATACAACATGTCAAAGTATGCCAAGCTTCATCTAATCTAAGTGATTAAGAGTATTTAGCCCATGAGGCTTAGAAAAACCACAACCAAACTCATAGAAATAGAAGAAACATGGTGGATCTAGAGGTTTTCAAACCGAAATGAGTAGAGGTGGGTTGTGTGATGATGAATCTCCCTTGAAAGTGCTTGATCTTCAATCTTGGTCTTCAATCTTCAAAGATCTGCCCAAAATCACCTAAAAGACTTGAGAGAACTAGGGTTTTGTGTGAAAAAGCGGATATGTTCTAAATGGGAGGTAATTGGGTATAAAACCTGTAACTGGGCCGAGCACAGTTGTGTCTTCAGAACACAGTTGTGTTGGCTATTAGATATCATACAGACCCATTAGACTAACACAGTTGTGTTCAAATTGAACACAATTGTGATAGTAAGTTTTTTCTCACAAGCTTCTTCAAATCTTGGTCTTTTTTCACAAAAATCATCAAGTTTTCACCGGACACTACAATGTTCAATTAGAACATAAATAAGTGACTAATAAATGAGTTTTAACCAAAAATCACCCAAAATATGAGGGAATATATATTATTAACATGTATAATTATTAACATATCACCTCAAACAAGCTCTGCATGCCTGGTTTCAGCGCACTAGCTCGTTTCTTATTTAAAATGGTTTCTCATGCCGTTGCATAGATACCTCCTTCTTTATTTTCAACAAGGACTATAGTGTTATGTATGGTTTATGTTGATGATCTAATTTTAACAAGTAATCAAGAAGATGCACTTTCATCATTTATTACTCGATTACACAATGAATATACGATCAAGAATCCTGGGAAACTTAGTTATTTACTAGGCTTAGAAGTACACTACATTGATCAAGGGTTATGTCTTAATCAATCCAAGTATGAAAGTGACATTCTTAAACGTGACAACATGATAAATGCTAAAAGCTTATCCATACCTTTACCGGTTAATGCCTCATTGTCCAAAACTGGTGATCTGTTTGGTGATCCCACATTAAAACGGTCCCTTGTTAGCGCCCTTCTATACCTAATGATCACAACCGGATATTTCTTATGTAGTGAATCAAGTGAGCCAATTTCTTCAACATCTAATGGTCACCTATTTTCAATATGATAAGAGAATTCTACGCTATCTCAAAGGAACATTACACTTTGGTCTTCAGTTCAGCAAGCCCACTCGCACATCTCTTCTTGGTTATCAGATGCTGATTGGGCTCGAGCTATAGACACTAGACAATCTACCTATGGTTAGTTCATCTTTCTATGTGGTAATCTTGTGTCATGGAGTCCTAGAAAGCAACCAATGGTATCTCGCTCAAGTTGTGAGTCTGAATACCATGCTATGGCAAATACTGCAGCCGAACTCATGTTGATTACTCACTTCAGGAACTTCATGCTCTACCATCCTCTCGCCCTGCTTTATGATGTGATAACCGTGGTGCTCTATTTCATATTTCACATAAAAGGGCTAAGCATATAGATTTGGACTATCACTTTATCCATGCACTTGTATCCGCTGGCACTCTTCACACTCGTTTTTTTCCAACCAAGCTTCAAATTGTGAATATCTTCACCAAAAGTTTACCATGGGCTTAGTTTGAACTCTTAAATCACAAGCTTCGTCTTGGTCCTTCGCCACTTCTACTTGAAGGGGGATGTTAACATAGTATTAGTCCTATGTAATTAGTTGTATCTTCAACGTCTAACTTGTAACTTATTCTTTTACATATTGATTGTATCCATAACATAATGGTATGAGAGAAGTTGTAACACTCTGCAATCTCAAGTCTATAGGTTGGGAAATGTGATGCGAGTGCATGTATAATGGTCTCATCTTTTTATAACTGAGCATGCTATTTCTTTGCTTTCCTTGGTCTAGTTGGAGGTATTTCAAAGGCTGGTTGTATAGGTTGGAATATAGGTGTAATATATTGGTGTTTGTATTGCTAGGTTCGTACTAGTTCCCTGCTTACACTTATATGAATAAAATCATTAATTGTTGTCGTTCAAAAAGAAATAATACTGTAAAAACTAGAGTGTAAAATAGTTCTATATTACATAAACAAAAGCATACCAAACCTTGTAAACTTAGCCACTTACATACATTCAAACTTCTAATGTACATTAAATTAGCATAAACATGTTGTATTTTGTTATTTATTTAAAAGAACATATAAATTAACAAATAGATGATATGGAAAATGACTTAACGTATAGAGTTAATTTTAATTTTGCTCCCTAAGATTTTACTAAAGTAACTATTTTCCTTCAAAATATTAAAAACATCAATTTACTTCAAAAAGTTTAATATGTTATTTTAATTTCACTCTAAAAGTTTTATTATTTTGGATAAAGTTGAAACAACTAATAAAACTTTGAAGTGAAATTGAAGCAACTTATAAAACTTTTGAAGGTAAATTGATTTATTTAATCTTTAGAAGGAAAATGATTACTTTTAACAAATCTTAAGAAGCAAAAATGGAACTTAACTTTAACATATATTATTTAGATGAATTTTATTTTATTTATGCATATCTAGAAGATGTTTATGAATGTTATAAGGACACAAACGGAAGATTATAAATAATTTAATTGAATCATACATTATATTCCCATACCAAACCAGCGTAAATTGAAGCTAATTGCCCAATTTAATTATGCATCATAATTGATTTTAGAGAATAGCGACGCCTTGATTATTGATGTATCATTTATAAAGATCATAGTTAATGATTTAAAAATAAGAATAAATATCTTATAAAATATTGATATTTAAATCTTGAGTAACAATATCATTATCACAAGTATGTGATAATGAATGAAGCTAATTAAGATTTATTTTCCAGATTTGAAATTAATTAGTCAACTAATGGGCTAATTAAACCCACAAACATTACAAGTTGATTTACAAAAATAAAAATAAAAAGGTCCCATCAACTAAAATATATGGACTACTACACTCTATAAGAGCATTGGTCAATTGGTTTCTTGCCACAAAGCACCATAACCAAGCTCCTCGATGTTATTTCCATAAGAAATTTGGGAATAATCTTTAGCACCAGCAAACTCAATAATACCACCCATCACATCTTCATACCCTTGGATATACATATCATCCATCTCCATCCAATTATATTCAATATCTTGTGATTTTAAATGATTTTGGCCTGTTAAAATCTGATGAGAATTTTCCCAATCAACATTCCATTCAAGCTCCGAACTCATATCACGATCGTCAATTACAATTGGACTAATCTCAGCTTCTAAAGACCGGATTACACTCGATAATCTCTCTTTGTCACACTCATCTTCAACGTGTGGTTCATCGAGTATTGACATCAAAAGGGTGTCATCGATTTCCAAGGTTTCAAAGTTATCAAAATCATGTTGATCATTGATGGATGACCAATTTTCTTGGATCAAAGAAGCCATCAAGCAAATCAAAGTGCGAAAATGAGTGAGAGGAAAAAAATGAATAATGAAGTGAGAATATGAGAGCACAATGAGAGATTGAAGAAAGAGGATGTGTTTATATAGGCAAAGTTCTCACAAATAAATAAATTCATTAGTGGGCCCTAATGATATGATGGTACAATTATCTTTAGATCTACAACTTAGAGGTTGCTGAGTAGGATGGACCATATCTCCAAAATCATAATCACTCTTCTTTTCCCACTTTGGAATACTATTGGTGTCAAAAACATGTTTATCTTTTTAATTAATATAAGTTGGTTTATTAATTCTTGTAGTTTTTATAATTTATTTAAATAACTAATATGTTTATTCATCTATTTTATTTTGAAATAATCAATATGTTAATATGTAGCTTATAAGGAATTTAATTGACTTTTATATTCTTTTGTGTATATACATTAGGTAAGAAATGATACCCAACATGAATGATGCAAATGCAAGAAAGGCCCACAAAAAGGAGACAAATAATGGAGCCATTTAAGATTGTGTTAGATATGGTAGAACCAAAGTGGAAATCAGTCCGCATACTATATCTCCTATGTTTTAATGGGGTGACCCCACCAACTCAAAATTCCAAGTCAAAACTTACACCTTATTACTTTTAAATATAATCATTGGTTACCATATTATTTTATTTTTGTAAAATTCTACAAATGAGTAATATAGTAAAGGTATAATTACATAAAATGTTAGTACAATAACTATTTAAATTTTTGTATAATATAATTTTAAAACAATACATATTTAGGATTAATAATCTCTTACTTTTTCAAATATCCATTAAATTTTATTACGAATCTTTAGCCTTTTTTTACTAATGCTATTACATCAAACTATAATTTGTTAAACCGATTAAAGTTGCAATCATCTTTTTCATCTACTTCATCATTTCTCATGGGTCACTACTAACACCTCATCACTACCCATTACACCATACTAAAGCCATGAACACCTTAGGCCATGCAATATACATACCTGCCCAATGGCATGAAGTCTATGTGAAAGGTTAAAAGGCATTTAAATCCCCCTTCCCCTTAGCGTTAAGATGTGCTAAGATGGAGGGCACCAACGCTTCATTGAATTTTATATAAAATTTTGTCTTTGTTATGAAATTTTAAATTAAAAAAGGGCGTGCAATAAGGTTTAAACCATTTTCTTGAGGTGATGTAGAGTGAAAACATGTAATGTAGTTGATGTGTCACCTATATGAAGTTAAGGGGCATTAGAGTGCACTGCATAGCCTTTTCTAACCCTTCTGCCTCCTCCAACCATAAACTACTACCTTTATCCTCTTCTAGTAATGAAAGTTTGCAGGACCGTATAAAGGGATGGTCAATACAATCAGTCTAACAATTAGAAAAGTGTTACAACACTTTAACAGATCAAATAGGGAACTAGGGTTATGTAAATAATGCTAAGAACACAAGTAAGTAATGAGGCAGAACTAAGAACATGAACAGAGAAGTATGGTTTTCAAGGATGTTGTATATTGCTCTCAAGTTCTATTACAAGTGTTACAAAGCATAAAAGAAATACGAGGACCTGAGATACTTTATACTACATCCTACAATCGTCAATACTTTGAAAGAGAGCTGGAAACACTAATCTAGACAACAAGATCAATGTAGAGTCAAAAGACAGATTGCCTTTTGACTAGTGACTATGACATACCATAGCTCAAATCCTTTTCTATTATAAAAAGGATAACAGGTACAAAGTAGGAAGTTACAGACCAAAGATCATAATCTATATTTTACAAAAGCATGGACTTTTCACCAACTCATGCAAGTTGGTGAGTCTTCAGAGTTGTAGCGGAAAGTAAGTCAGCTTTATGAAAAAGTAGATCAGAGAAAGCATGTCCTCTCTGTCTTCGGAAGAAATCAGTCTTCATAACAAATTGGCTTCGAAAGACTTTGTCTCTGAAGCTTCGGAAGACTTCAACTTTGGCTTCGGAAGATTTGAACTTTGCCTTCGAAAGATTTTACACTTAGAATATTTTCTGTGGAGAGTGTAAAACTTTCAAAGCAACTTCTACCTTGTACATCAGTGCATGCATGCAGGAAGCACCTTGGTTGTTTTGGCTTCTTTGGTTGCATCAGCGTTCTAATCTTCTAATATAACCTTACAAACTCCCCCTAGGCTGATGCTACCAAAACAGAGAAGTTATTCAGATGTTGACAGTCCTTATTAGGATCAAGACCATACATTTCTTCATCATCTGGTCAGGATCCCTTAGACTCTTATAATATCTTCGCATGTCATGGAGATCATGCAGAGGAAGATCAAGCATGTCTTTCCAGAAATAGACATCTTGACCTCCTTGATCTCTGATGACATACCACCTATCTGGATTAGTAGCAAAGGTCTAGAACAAGATGGGTCTTCCAGTTGCAAAAGGCTCTACTTGTATTGGATTTGATTGAGTAGCCTCTTCATGCATTACCTCAGGATGATCTGACTGATCCTGGGGTGTAGAGGTTGATGCCTTGGTCTTCTTCTTGGAAACACTCTTCATGGCCATCCTTTTTCTCCTCTTTGAAGTCTTTAACTGAGAGGACTGGTCTTTAGCACCAGGTTGTTCTACTATGTCTCTCTCAGTTGGGTTCTCTTCTCTTACAGGTTCAGAAGGAGAGTGAAGAGGACCCTGCTGTGGATCAAAAGATTAAGTTAGCTGAGATTCAGCCCTAGGTCCAGGTTGTGATGTCTCAAGGGGTTCAATCTTGACAACCTCAGGTTGAGCTGGACTTGGTGGAGAATGCAAGTCAACAAGCTCTCCCTTTTTAATCTTCTGCTTGATCACCCTGATGTGTTCATCCATAGTGGATAGAGACATTGGACCAAGCCTCTTTTCGAAGAATCCATACAGCTTCAAGAAGCTCATCATCATTTTTCTATCAGCAGACTTCTTTTGGCTCTTATGGATGATGGCTCTTCATTTTGCAACTTCTTCCTTTAGTTTTCTCTTAGCAGCCTTTTGTTCCTTGATGACTTGTTGCTCCAGCTGCTTGAGATATTCAAATTCAACATAATCATATGATAAAGGAAGAAGTACAGATGTCTGATAGAGTCCCGTGGCACTCAGGTAGTTGATCATGTTTAATCTATCATGTTCCTTGTCTACCTGAGGTTGTGTAGTTGCCACAGCCTCTTTCTCAGGACTTTCTTGAACTGGGTGAGGGTAGAAGCATGCTTCTAGAGCCTTTTCTGTTTCCTTTCTTCCTTGTTTTTAAGGAGAAATGCTACATCCTCTGCCTCCTTCCTCTCCTTGGACAATTCCATGTCAGCCAGTTCATTCAGTTCATCTAAGAGGAGAGAGAGTAGTTCATCCACATTATAGTTTTTGGTCCCTAAGTAGTTTATCCTGGCTGCCCTCAACTTATCATCTTGAGTGTTTGGCCTGGGGGCAGCCTTGATAGCAGCTTCCATGAAGCCTGGAGACCCTCTTGAACTTTCTCCCCTTAGCTTCCTCTTCCTCTCTCTTTCCTCCTCCTCAATCTCCTCTGGAGTCAGTTTCCTTTTCCCTTTGTCACTCACAGGCCTTGGTGACTCAGGGTGGAGAGAGCTTTGGCCTTTATTGCTTGGTTTAGCAGTCAAGCTCTGGCTTGAGAGAGGTTGTGAAGCACCTTTACCAGCTGGTGCCTCACTGAGGGTAATGGGGCTAAAGAAAATCATGTCTCAAGGTTCATAGGTTCAACTTCTGGGCCTTCAGTTAAGGCTTCCCCTTCGAAGTTAATCTTAGGGTCCACCTCAACATCCAGTTGACCAAAAATCTCACCTGCTAGCCTCTATCTATATAGTCTTGATCTCAGCTTGAATTCTTCTAGCACCCTTTCTTGAATCCTATTTGCTAATCTTGCAGCTTGTCAGTTTTGACTTGGGTTGACAAGTGGAAGATCAATCAGATGGATGCATTCATAGAAACTCAGGTTGAAAAAGTTGAAAATTTCCTATTGACCCTAAGATCTAGAGATGATAAGACCTCTTCTATCTGTATCATACCTCCATCCCATGATTGGATTCTCAGAGTGGTGAGATGGGGTAGGCATAGCTCTGGGGATACCCTTCTCAAACAAGCTTTGTATGAGTGAATCCACATCCATGTAGACTTGGGCAAGAGAATCTACATTAGTGTAGACTTGAGGAGGTTGCTGAGTATGGACCATAGAAAGTGAGGGTGGTGAATCCTCAAAGTCCATACTTTGTGAAGAACTCTCAGGTTCTGTGATTGTTTGGACTTTCTCCCCCTTTTTGGTAGCATCACCTTCTTGCATAAGTGAGCTAGGGGTTGGGTCTGTTACATCCATAGGTTCTTGTGGATCTGGTTGAGTTCTCCTGAGTGGTCTCTTAGCTAACTTGCCCTTGAGATCGGTGATCTCAAGTTGCTGGTAATTGACCCTCCTTTGTAAGATAATCACCTGAGATTCAAGGTGACTTTTCTTTGAGACTAAATAGGTGCATGTTTTTATCAATTGTTCACCTTTAGTTTCAGACTCCCCTCATCTTCATCAGAAGAATCACGGGAGGATGAGAGAATAGGAGCAAGGTCTTTTTCCTCATCACCAACACTTTGTTTTGGCTGCTGGATTTCCCCCGCATCATGACAACTTCAAGTGAAGTGTCAAGAAGCTGGGTTGCCATGGTTGAGGTCTTAATGATGTAGTCACTTGCTGAAGTGAGAGCCTCTTTCATATGGACCTCCTGAACAGGTTCAAGGAGATCCACCTCAGTAGTAGGTGGATGATGTAGGCTAGGCATAAGAGAAACAGGAGTACTCATCTCTCATTGAGCAGGGGTGGAGAATAGAGAATTATGATACTCACTGAAGCCCATGTCTTCATCATCATAGAATTCAAGGTTTGGGATTGGTTGGTTTAGATCAAGAGGCTAGGGATGGTAACTATCCCTTGAAGGTTTTTCACTAGAGTTTTGAGACTCTGAGTGAAGGATTAAGGCTTGGGGGGTTGTGAGCTCATCAGGCTGAGCATGAGAAACCTCAACACTGATCATTGATGAGATGAGAGTGGTTTGCTCCTCAGAAGAAGTGGGAGCTCCAATGTCCACTTCCTCCTATATGGGTGATAATATAGGGGCCTGCACAAACTGAGTAGCATGTGCAGGGGGTTTGGATTTTCTTTGGTAGGTGATAGTTATTTTTGGCTGTGTTGGTGGTTGAGAAGTAGAAGGTGTGGGTTCAACACTAGCTGGTGCTGCTAGATTGTCACTTGAGCAATGAGCTCTAACATTTTTGGGACAAGGGTTGTTTCTACCCCTGAGAAGCCAGCAGTTGGCTTCCTCATAGTCTTGAAGATGTCGGGCTTCATCTGTCCTAATTTTAGAACATTACCTGTTCCCTTCAACTATGAGCCTAGTTCATAGTTGAGAATGTGTTGGACATATCTAGGGAACATGTAATATACTAAGGAGTCTAAGTTTGCAAGTAAATTAGTATAGATAAATTATGAATACCTGAACTTGACCCCTTAAACCATCCCATGGGCTATAAAGGAAAGATCTTCAGGAATCTGGTCCCAACCTCTATGTTTGCTTGATAAACTGTGGATAACCATATGGAGGAGGTACTTCCACTGAGATGAGACATTCTCCTTTTAGAAGATTCTGACAGAGAAGTCACCTACATAGCCCATCTGGTCAAAGGAGTGGCTAACAAAAGATTTTGGAAAGGAAAAATCACCTTCTACATCATCCAGCTGAAGATGAGTGTTTATGGAGGCTGGAGTGATGAAGATTGTCCTCCCCTGTACTGTGGCAGACAGTGCCTTCTCCCCATCCATGGTGACCTCTTGGCAGGTCCTCCAAAATTCCAAAAGCTAATCCTCATAGAGTGGAGGATCAATGGTGAGGGAGGTGAAGTAGTTCGACAAAGAAAGGTAATGACAAACCTCTGAGAAACCAAGATCTTTCTCAGAGTCTAACAGAGCAACTTGATTATGTTTCCTGTGAAGTTGCATGGAGAAATCAGGTTGGTTTCTACGATGAAGGTTGGCCATTTTGAAATAGCTTTGTGGTGAAGGAAGACAAGAACAAGGGCGGTTTGTGGGTGAATTTAGGTTAGAGAATTTGCGGATGAATAAGATAGTTAAAAGAGGGGGAAGTGTTGAGAGAATATATATGAAATGGATTTGAGATAAAGTTAATACAAAAGGATAAACTTTGAAATCCGAATGTCAGTCCCACCTCTAAAAAATATGCCCAAAAAGGTAGTTTTCTTGGAAATTGAAAATCTTTCGAAGGTAAGTTTGATCTTCTTCACTCTTCCCAGAATCATCCTTCACTATCTCCTCTTCATCCTCTTCATCAATGGGATCTATGAGGGGAAGCTCATCTTTACAAGTTTCACACCTTGGAGATCTTACAGAGAATAGAGTGTGTGGAGGAGCTATCTTAGTAGATCCCAGTCCTTGCTTATTCTGATAATAAAATTTTACATACAAGGATGAGAATATCATATTCTTGAAGGTCTCTTCTTCAAGAACATATTTTTCTGCCCTTGCTTTGCTGATCACAAGCTCAGCCTAGCATTTAGTTAACTTAGTGATGAGATCTTTTATCTGAGTCCTGTAGTTGGTATATTCATGCTTAAGAGTTGAAATGGTTTTCTCTAAATCTTCTATTTTAAGTTTGTAATCATTTTTAGCTCTTTTGAAATCAGCTTTTAAGATGTTTAAGGACTCAATATCAGATCTTATCTCTAAGTTATAGGACCTATATTTGTTAACTTTAGCAATACATTAAGGTGTACAAATATGTTCCAATACCTTGGCCTCTTCATGATCTACCATCAGTGCTTGGTTTGGAGATGCATCTTCAACCTGAAAGCTCCAGTCAAAGCCTTATTCTTCAACAGCAACTACAGCTTGCTGCTTGGGCTTCTCATTCTGGGGAGCTCCATCAGTGTAGTTTGGTCTGTTTTATGCTTGGCCACCATTTGTCTTTGGTGCCTTGCACTCTCTAGCAAAGTGTCCCATTTGGTTATAGTTGTAACACTTCACTTTGCTTTTGTCCGGCCCAAACTTTCCACTGGCTGCATTGCTAGAAAACTTCCTCCCTGTCCTCTTGTAAAAATTTTTCACTCTGTGAGTGAGAAGAGCCATCTGCTAGACTATTTCCATGAACTCCAAATCATCTGGATGGATACAGACATATAGTCCAGGTCTTCAAGGGTAAAGAGAAAGTTGCTTGTGATTTCATCATGAGACACAAAGGCTTGTGAAGAGCTTGTCTCTTGGAATGGGCTTCTTTAGATGTAGCTCTCTCTTGGTGTCTCCGGGAAGGTCATGAAAGGACCTTTTTGTGAGTTGTCAGGGTAGCAGATGAGATGATGCTATGGTTCTTTGCAATCCCTTTATACCATATGAAGGGCTGAACTCTACTGATTGTTGGAGTTACCAGATGGATTTTACATGTTTATCTTCATCTAGTAGCCACTAAGGATACCATACAACTCAATGAGAGTAAGGGTCTTGAGTTTTTTAGTCCTTTTAATGACCACACAATAGTGTGTCTATTGTTTGGGAAGAGAGGACATGAACAATGTCCCTGTTCTCAAGAGTTACTCCAACATCCATTAAAGTATCCACAATCTCAACATACCTGAAGTATTGTTGAGTCATGATTTCACCTGCCTTAAAGGTGAAGTTCTCAAACTGCTACTTCAAGAGGTCCTTCTTGTTCTCTTTTGCTTCATTTGACCCCTCATACATCAGCTTCAGTGCATCCCATAGTTACTTGGCAGTCTTGCACTTCTTGAAGCCTCTATAGATAGAGTTTGGAAGAGCAGTTTGGAGGGCGGTCATGGCCTTCTGATCTATGTCTTTATTCTTTCAATCTTCATCAGAATAATTAGCTACTTCCTTTGGTATCATGCCACCAGCAGCAGCAGCTGAAGAGGTGGATGGTACATGAGGTCCACAGACAACAGATCCCCACATCCTGGAGTCTTGAGATTTGATGAAGCATTCCATTCTTTGGCACCAAGTATCAAAATCAACAAAAGTGATCAGTGGAGACTTTGTCATAGTACCAGTTTCCATATCAGCCTTTGTGATAGCTACCATTTGAGATGTTAAGTGTTTTGTGAAACTGAAGAGATTTAAGATGGTGAGATCTTATAATCAAGAGCCTGGAAAAGCTCTGATACTAATTGCAGGACCGTGTAAAGGGATGGTCAATACAATCAGTCTCACAATGAGAAGAGTGTTATAACACTTTAACAGATCAAATAGGAAACTGGGTTTATGTAAATGATGCTAAGAACACAAGTAAATAATGAGACAGAACTAAGAACAAGAACATAGAAGTATGGTTTTCAAGGATGTTGTATATTGCTCTCAAGTTCTATTACAAGCGTTACAAAGCATAAAAGAAATACAAGAACCTGAGATACTTTATACTACATCCTACAACCGTCAATACTTTGAAGACAGCTGGAAACACTAATCTAGACAACAAGATCAATGTAGAGTCAAAATGCAGATTGCCTTTTGACTAGTGACTATGACATGGCATAGCTCACATCCTTTTCTATTATAAAAAGGATAACAGGTACAAAGTAGAAAGTTACAGACCAAAGATCATAATCTACAGTTTACAAAAGCATGGGCTTTTCACCAACTCATGTAAGTTGGTGAGTCTTCAGAGTTGCAGCGGAAAGTAAGTCAGCTTTATGAAAAAGTAGATCAGAGAAAGCATCTCCTCTCTGTCTTCGGAAGAAGTCAGTCTTCACAACAAATTGGCTTCGGAAGACTTTTCTCTGAAGCTTCGGAAGACTTTGTCTCTGAAGCTTCGGAAGACTTCATCTTTGGCTTCGGAAGATTTGGACCTTGGCTTCGGAAGATTTTACACTTAGAATATTTTCTTTGGAGAGTGTAAAACTTCCGAAGCAACTTCCAACGTGTACATCAGTGCATGCATGCAGGAAGCACCTTGGTTGTTTTGACTTTTTTGGTTGCATCAGCCTTCTAATCTTCTAATATAACCTTATAAAGTTGATCTCAAATCAATATACAAGAACCTAAATTGAAAACCATGAGATCTGGACATCCTAAAACATTCAAATATGTCAGACTTTAAAAACAAAGAAACCTAGACAAAACAAAAACCTAAACACAACCGAACCCAAATTACCTAATATCAGTCTCAATCATACATGCATAAATACTTTATTATCTTTCTTTGAAGACATTGGTTGATTTTACAAGCTGTTGATGATGACAGGAGGATGAGAAGTGAAAGAGGGTTATGGTGTTGAGGACCAAAAGAGGGCAAAAGAGACAAACTGACTTAACACAGAAATGACAATAAATCCCCCTTGATACTATGATGCCAAAGAGAGAGAAAGAGAGGTGGAAGGGCGTAGAAACACATTGCATAATTACTTTTTATATTGTTATAGACTAAAATGGTCATACAGAATGCCAAATAGTTAAGAATGAACATCTGACGATCATTTAACTTGTGTTATAAAACCTTAAGCGTGTCTTTTCAAATTATAGAAGATTTTAAAAAAGCTAAAGAGTTAAGTGTCCTTTTCATCCCACGGTTTTATAAAAAATTTCATTTAAATTCAAAAGTTTAATACCAAAGATTTCATAAAAACTGTCTTTTGAATCCGTTTGACTGCGTCTAGTTAACAATGTTAACATTTTCCATTAAACTAAATAGAGAACCAGTAAGAGGTTTTATACGTTAAATCTTTGAACGTAATCACAGTCGTGAATTGACTCCATTTATTATATTAAATAAAGTTTAAATATAATCACCTAAAAGTGACTTTTTTATGCACGCCTCACAAAAATAATATTAAAAAAAGCAAGCCATATGGCACCATATGTTTTTAATTGTTATCATAAAACATCAATCATCAAAGTAAAAGAAAAATAAACAATAAAAAAGCAACAATCTAGAAAGCATAACTATTAAACATTGTTTATCATAACCATAAACTTTTAACTAAAGATTTCATAATGCAAAAAATTGATACAAAAAACCGTCTAAACCAAAAATAATGATATGTATCAACAGATCCTTCATAACGAAATAAATTGCCTAAATAGTAGGACAAAATTATCAAATCAAGAACAATGCATAATAGAATCAAACCACCAAATCAAATAGTAGACTTGATTTCATTCGATAATTCAATGTTGATGGCTGCAGCGATGACAAACAAACTTATCATAAAACTCATATGGATCGAAATCGTCAATAGAGACACTAACAAGCTAGAGTTCTTCAAATATTATTTGCGATTGGTTTTGGAGATGAAGTGATTACAATCACTGTGTTCGCTGTTGGGATTATTTAAAGGTGAATTTCTTATTTTGTGATTATCTAAACAGATTGAAGGTATAAAACCCTCCATGTGGGAGTGTGGGATTGGTTTTTGATTTGTAATTGTTTCGTTTAAAATACCCTTCAAGTTAGAAAATTTTAACATAAAATGTTAACGATGTTAACAAAGTGTAGTCAAATGGATTCAACACACAAGTTTAATGAAATATTTAAATGCAAATAATACAATTTAACTCTTTGGATTCAAATAAATTTTTTTGTAAAACCACATATATAAAAAAAATCACTTAACTCTAATTTGATAGTATATGAAAGTTAAGATATCCAGTGGCGGAGCTTGAACACTCCCATAAGAGGGGCGGGGCCGAAATTAAATTTTCTTAAGGGGAGCGAACTCGATATATATATAAAATTTACACTACCGAATCAAAAATTTACCCTACCACACTAAAAATTTACACTACCGACGAAAAAAAGAGGGTGGACGGCGCCCCCCCCCCCCCCCCCCCCCAAACCTCTGCCAGTGATGATATCATACAAGTGGCAGTACGTATGAATCAAGGTTCGTGGGGTCTTGTTGCACATGCGCACACGCATATTCGTGCACACTTTTATACAAATACAAATACATTGTCGGTTTTGATTCGATGAACTTAACTATATATGTTACAGTCAAGTCTCTCTGACCACCAGCATTTGCTCCCATCTCGATTATTATAATAAACTACATCGAAGAATACTATTTAATTATTTTTCTCCCTCGAATTTAATTTAATTTCTAAATAAAGAAAGGATTTGATGCGTTGTACTTAGAGATGTGAAAAAACTTTAATCAAATTCCACTAAACGTCTTCTACAGATCTAATTGTTACATTAAGAAACACCCCATGTAAAAGTTGTGTTTATTAGGTTGTTCATGGTAGGGATGTTTATCAGTGGCGGAGCTTAAACACTCTCGTAGGGGGGGCGGGGGTGAAATTAATTTTTTTAAGGGGGTGAACTTGATATTTATATAAAAACTTACACTAGCGGGCCAAAAATTTACAAACAGACTAAAATTTTACACTACCGACAAAAAAAAGAGGGGGGATGCCCCCCCCCCCTCGGCCCTTGCTATCCTCTGCCAATGATGTTTATGATCCAATTTTAATAAAATTTATGTATCAAACTAGTAACTACGGTTTTGAAAAACTAGAAACACAATGAACTAGTCAGGTTGGGTGTGGTCCGGCCTTAAATCTGAAATCATGCTACCTAGGAATGGAATCTCCTTTTGATGTAGTCACATCGATCGACGTCTTTGTGAACTACTGATAGTTGTAAGAATTTTTATAGAAAGCTAATTGATCAATGTCCAAGTGAACCAATGGTTGTAGGCACAATATTCGTGGTCTTACTTTTGTTAGCGCAAAAATAGCACGATTATGAAGAACTAGAGAAAGAATGACTCCATACGAGTTGCAAATGAGAAGCAATTTAAAAAATCCTACTAAAAGAGAATGCCTCTAGCTACTTCCAAATTAATGGTAAAGTTATTAATTTTCTTCATTTATGTGTCAAACTTGTTCATTCTTTTTCGTTTATGTAACATTGTTGTCTTTCTTCTTTTATGTAACATGATTGTTATTTTTTTCTTTATTCTGTAGCAAGTCTTTAATACAAAGGCACTACTCACTAGGTATAATTGTTTAATTGCTACGTGAGTTTAATAACAATGAAATCAAGATACTTATCTTTACCCAATTGATTTTACTCGTAACAACATGCTTGTTTGTCAAGTTCACCCACGGTTTAAGTTTAAGATTTTAAATCAAACAATGTAAATTGTTTATTACTAGAGAGGGTGAGTAGTGGTAATTTTAGCCACAAACATATTTTAGGCGTTTCATTTAATAACAAAAGTAATATACGCACATTAAATATTATTTAAAAAAACCTATCTTATAGTAATAATAATTTGTATAATCATATTATGCATATTATTTAGAGTAAATTACAATAAAATGACACTTATTTTTGTAACTAATTTTATTTTTTAATATTTATCTTTACTAATTGCACTGGACAACATTTATATATATTTTTATCATCACTTTTTAACGCCAGTTCGATAAAAATTTAAATGTCTCATATAATTAAATATAAATAATAAACTCGATATATAAAAATTTGAATGCACACGGTTCATAATTCCATAATTATATTAACGCCATATGTTTCCGAATTAGGATCCAACAAATAATGCGGTTCATAATTCCATAATTATTGCAAAACAAGGAAGCATCTCAGAAAGCAATGGTCCAAGTGTAACAACACATGGGGTGTATCTCGTACAATTATACACAAAGTGGGCTCGTATTGGATGGTGTGAAATACTTGTATAAAATATTCACATATCTTTTTCAATATCATGAAGATAATTTTCTAAAAAATTTTACTTTTAAACAACTTTTATTTGTATGCTTTTACACGATATCATCTTTATTAGGATCATGATCTTGATTTTAACATCTTTTGGTCTCGCATGTGATCACGATTTCAAATCTTGATCGTATACAGAATTATATCGTAAGGGTTGAGAGTTGATCGATATGAGGTTGCTTGATGTGAAGTAGTATATAAAAAGAATATAAAAATCTTGTTACTTTAACTTACGACATATAAATGTTTTTCAAAAAACTTTGTAAAATGGTTAAATGATTCAGCTTTGTAACCCAGGTCTATCTGAACATGACTTGTTCAGCTTTTTCGCGTTTATGGGTTCATCCCAAATCAAACCTGATCGAACCCATTTATACGAAAACCAAACCTTTGTATTTCCTGTTAGATTCGTGCATTGTCAGAAATTTACATCCATACATACAGATAATCTTTAAGACCTTTGAATTTCATGTTAGACTTGTGTTCATGAGCGAAGCTCTTTAGGGGCCGAGAGGGACCCCCGCTCCCCCCCCCCCCCACCACTCTTTTTTTCGTCAGTAGTGTTAATTTTTTATTCAGCGGTACAAATTTTTGGCCGGATAGTGTAAATTTTTCATATATAACGAGTTCGGCCCCCGTAAAATAAATTAATTTCCCCCCGCTCCTTATATAAAGATATTCAAGCTCCGTCACTGCTTGTGTTTGTATAATATTTACACACATACACTTGGTTATATTATATTACCACTTAGAATTAGGGTGTTTTAGTGTTTTCATTCCCAATCTTGTTAACTATTTTTAGGTTGATAATAATGAAGTAAAATAATATTTTTTATATGAAATTTGTTTTTTATTTAATTTTTATAATTTGTATAAGAAAAAGGAAGATAGAAAATTGGGAATTAAGTGCACATGGTGTGGGTGGGGTTTTTACCAAAATAGGTACACCAATAACACATGTTGGGTGGCGTCGGTTTGTTCATCTTTGCATATAATAGCTAACCCACATCAAACCTCATGTGACCTCCGCACCAATTTATTAACTTTAAGTTATGATAACTAATTATTCTATTTAACATTTATATACACACTATAATGATATATAATTTGCTGGCAGAATAAGAAATCAAATCTTGATCTTGAACGTTCCCTACATAAATCTCTATAAAGATCAAAGATGTTTAATCCGATTCATTTTACGCAGGTAGTAAACCTCGATTTCAAAGTAATAGTTAAGATATAGGAAAAGGTCGGGTGCTACGAATCATGTCACATGGTTGTCATGTATGTGTCATCATCATGTTGTGATATGTCTTCTTTATAGGTGTAATGTCTTTGTCAAACTACTATAAAAATATATTGTTTATTCAAATTGACAAAATAACAAGATTAGTTATTAAAAGAAGAAAAGAAGCATTGTTAATCATTCTAAACCAAACAATATATGATGGTAATGAATACTGTTAGCTATTCTCAAATGAATATATTAAAACAATCCCAAATGATAATGTTATGTCGCGTGTTCGCAATTGAGACTATGATGATTTTATCAACTAGTTAAGACGAAGAAGAATTATAGGGAAACAAATTAGATACTCACAAGTGAGGTCACACCTGAAATTTACAATGAAAGATGATTAATACTGAGATTTGTATAAGTTTAAAATTATATTAGAATGATTAATATATTCAAGTTGAAAAAGAGACTGTTCATTGTAATAATGAAAACGAGGTGTTTTTGATTTGACATATGAAACGAGAAGTGCTTTCGTAAAGATGTTTTTGAATTATGTAATCATTTTGATGAAATGATTTTTTCAAAAGAGAAAAAGGATAATGATTACATAGGAAAGGCCTCAACGTTAGAAATCATGTCTCTAAACAATCATAGTGTAGAGAAATTAATTCAAATAATCCAGAAGATCTAAAAATCATGAAAAACACTTTCAAATTAAAACTATTAGGGTTCAGTCCAAACTTTTAATTTATTAAAACTCAGATTCTTATGAACGATATATGGATTTTTGAGGGAGATTCTTGAACCAGGAGATAAGAGAAGAACAACCAAATTTCAGAAATTCGTAATTTTACAAGGATGGGATCAATTGCCGAAGATAGTTTTCATGTTTAAAATGCTTACCTTACCTTGAGTTTCACATGTTAAACTTCAAGAAAATCAGTTTTTGATGCGTTTTAATACAACAATTTAATCAAAATAAAAAATTTTCAAACATCTTCATAAGCATAGGCTATATCAGGCCTAGTGCTAATCATATCACACAGAAGACTTCCAATTGCTCTTGAATATTCAAGTTGTGATACCGCAACACCTTTATTAGGTAGAAGCTTAAGATTAAGATATATAAGAGTGTTTATAAGAGGGCAATCTTTAAAGTTAAATTTTTTTTCAAGATTCACTCAATATAATAATATAATGAGATTGAGAAATTGAAATATCATAAATTCTCGCATTTGATCCTTCTACCAAGGATCACCTCAGCCTCTTCTAGTTTTTTCATAACAAATATTGATGACAAGAATTCCTTAATTTTCTCAACTTGACTTTGGTCAGTACCAAAGATTAACATGTCATTCACATACAAACAAATTATAACTCCTTTACTAGAAGCATCAAATTTGCTATATACACACTTGTCTATTTGGGTTAGCACAAACCATTAGATAACACAACATCATCATTTTTTTTATTCCATTATTTTGATGCTTGCTTTATACCATATAGAGATTTTATCAATTTACAAACCTTGTTCTCGTTACCAGACATAACAAAACCTTCAGTTTGTTTTATGTAAATCTTCTTATTCAGTTCACCATTTAAAAATTCAATTTTCACATCCATTTGGTGAATCATAATATTGAATATAGTTACAAGTGCTAACAACATCTAATAGTAGAAATCCTAGCAACAGGAGCACAAGTGTCAAAAAAATCAGTGCTTTCTTTCTAAAGCCTTGGATAACCAATGTGACTTTAAACTTATATATACTACCATTCACCTTCATTTTCTTTTTAAAGATCCATTTACATTCTAACGGCTTACATAAAGGAGGTAAATCAGCTAACATTCAAGTATTTTTTGTATAATGGAATCCGTTTCATCTTGGATTGCTTCTTTCCAAAAAACAACATTGCTACAAACCATAGCTTCACTATAAGTCTTTGGATCCTTTTTAATATTAAAATAATATTGATACTGAGACCCAATCTCATTCCTTCCTTCATCCAGATAAAGTTGAAAATCATCACTATAGAAATTAGATTTTCTTGCTCTTGTACTTTTTCTGGGTTCAGTTGTGGTGGAAGTTACATATATGGTATTAACCGAGTTGCTATTGAACGTGTTATAACCGAGTTTTGTCTAGGAGTAGAGGTAATTCTTTCTTCATCAAAGATTGCATCTTTTGACTCTATAACTGAGTTTACGGACATATAGTCATTAAGTTCTAAGACATAGAACCTATAAGCCTTGAAATGTTAAGCATATCCAATAAAGATACAATCTATACCTCTACATCTCAAAACTCTAAGATAACTCAAGTTTGATGGTTTTTTGTACCAAAGTTCATAAGAGATAGTCTAATGTCTCTTATTATGAATTTTATTTAATAGATAACAAGCTGTTTACATCGCCTCACCCCAAAATCCTTTACTCAAACTTGAATAGGACAACATAGAATTAATCATTTCTTTCAAAGTTCTATTCTTTTTTTCAAATCTCAAATAAGCATGCATTTCGTACCTCCTGAATTGTTTAATGAATATTGTTATCACATTACACTAAAATATCTAACACATATAACTTGTTTTTACCAATCAAGCCTAGAGACCTTTACTTTGCAATTCCTGTTAGCTATCCAAAGATTTACGGACCATGAAAATGAGTCAAAAAAATAAGTTCCGTCTTTAAATCACTTAGCTTTGAAAGTAGCTATGTTCCTTTCCTGCAAAATAACCCAAGTGAGGAAAACAATAGCCTCATATCTCTTTTTTCCTCTTTATACTGTCGCTAAAATCAACCGGAAAAATAAGTCAGTTGGTGTAACAACATTAATTATAAATTTCACATAATTTGTTTAACAATTAGTGTTATATATATGTCGTGAAAATTATATGCCTTAATGATGTAACTAGTGTTTTCTCCAGCGCTACACGCGCAGGAGTTTGGTGGTCTTCCCTTATCTTACGCGACCGTGACTTTTTTTGTTGTCGGGTCGGCTCATTGAAAACCACAAAATCATATACCGATACCGGTTCGAATAATACCGAATACCGATACCAATGTTTGACGTCAAAAACACAAAAAATAAACTTTTGTGGTTAAAAAGCAAAAATATAAGACTTTGTTGTAGCACCTAACTTCTTTTTATCATAAAAAAAACCTTAATAATAGCTTAAGGAAAAAAACCAAAAGAATATTTCAAATTAGGATTAGAGCCTTAATATCAATTTATAGAAAAGATGTGGCTAATATATTAAAAGGCAAACTTAATATATAAGTAACAATAACATGCTTCAAAGGTTCATAATTTTAGGGCTTTCTTCACACTTCACACCCCCTTGCTCTGCTAATTTCAAGATTTCTTTAACCTTCTCAGGGGCTAAATCATTAAACACAATGACCTGACCATTGTAGAATATCTTCATCGTTCTTGATGGGTCTTGCAGCCTCTGCGCCGCCGTGGGCACGGTGGCACATGGGGTTTCAGCCACCGGAAAAAAACTCATGGTGGTGGTTAACGGTGGTGCCCTCCTACCTGAACAAATTAAACCAAAAAATTCAATCTTTATTCGTTACAAATCATCAAGAATCCAAAGGTTTTATCTTTATGGTTTTGATTGTGTGAATAGTCATTAATCAAGAAATTGAAACTTCCCAAGGGTTAGATATGGGAAAGTCGAGTTTTCCTTCAAGTATTGGGAGAAAAGATTGCAGATGTTATCTTAATCAGACTCACCTATTCGTTTTCCAGCTGGGACCGCACCCCCAATCCCCTCAGTATGAAGCCCATTGCTGAGAAAATTCACTTGGCTCAACTCTGAGCATTGCTCAGAGTTAGACTTAAACTCATGACCTTCTAATATTACATGTCATAAATACTTCACATTAACCAATTGGGCCAAGGATCATTAGTCAATAATCTCTTCCTTTATCCAATTCAACTTCTTTTCCACACAGTTTTTTTTAAAAGATCATTTTCTTTGTCACTTATGCACTTGTCTTGACCTCCAAGTCATGTTCTTTTGGTGAAATCCTACCCTTTATTAATTTGTGTTTTGTTGCCAACTCAATAGCACATTGAAATTGTTTTTTAGTTTATAATATAGCTTCATGATAAGCAATATAAGTGATGAGTGAACCCTTTGCAATTGATTGTTCTTTAAATCCTGCTTCACGATTGAACACGCTTCCATATGGTCTTATCATACATCTCTAACGTTGGCCCTAACAGTGGAACCTCAATCATTTTTTTTCTTTTTTGAATTTCTTACTGTTTTTGTTACGTATCAAATCACACAGATCTATATCACATGGATTCGTTCGGTCTTCAACCTAGATCTCTCTGGTCAGTTGCACCGGTTTTAATCAGAGTAGCTTTTAGTCACAGCTTTGAATCACACCATCTGCCGGTAGCCGGTTTTTCCATTTTGATCGTTTTTGTTTCGTTCCTCTTCATCGTCTCACACGATGCTACGAGTTCCTCTTGATCGCCTGACACGATTAGTGTTGCCTTTTTTTTATCATCTCACGTGATCGACTTCTTTGGTGGCTTTATTCTTCTGTTTGAATCCACCACCATCGACTCAATATCCCGTACCACCACTATCATCATGAACACCATTTGCATCGTTAGCGCTATCATCATTATCACATTGTTTGAGCATCACCATTTTTGGGTCACAATGGTTGATTTAGGTCACAATGGTAGCGGACATCATAACAACAATGACGACTACGGTGATGGTCGTGCGCATTTCCAATAGTGGTAATGGCGGCCTAGGGTTTTATGATGGTTGGATATGAAGACACAGATAACCGGGACCTTCGATTTGGGCAGTGATGGTGGTGGTTTGTTGGTGTTAGGTGCTGGTGTTTGAATATAAACAGTGGTGATGGTGGTGGTTTGGTGACGGTGGTGGATAGCTGCTGGCGTTTGAACGGATCAGTGGTGATGGTGGTGGTTTGGTGACGGGTGGTGGTTGGTTTTTTTTATTTTCTAATATAAATAATTATATATAATACTAATTATCAAGTGGTTTGTGCATAGGAGTGTGATACCTCATGTTTATCAAGTGATTTGTGCTCGAGAGTGTTGTATCATGAGTTTAATGGGTTGTACCCACCCTTTGGTCTGTTTTATTAAATCTTTAACTTTTTTATTTTAATCCAATAGTTTTATATATTTTATAATTTAGTTCCAATATTTTTTTTACTTTCAACTTTGGCACACAATATTTTTCATATTTTATAAATATTTAGTTTTACGTATCAGTCTAAATTATGGGAGTTCACACGCCACAATATGCGTGTGGGGTTCAACGTTTTTTAACTTATTTTTTCACATTTAATGGCTTCATTGCAACGCGCTAGTCTTAGATCGCTTACTTATTGTTTTATATGTTTTACGTTTCGTCTGCGTGGTTTAACTTTTTTATGTCTATTTTTCGTTCGTTTTATTTTTTCTTTTTTATGCGTTTCGACGGCGTGGTTCAACGTTCTTACATCAACTTTTTGTTTAGTTTAATTTTTTTATTTTTTATTTTTTTAATAATAGCTTTTTCGTTGTTGGTGATTACTGGTGGTGGTGTGCCACTAGTGCTAGTTGTTATGGTTTTACGCCCCCATCAACGCGAGAGGCATAATACTAATTGTTTAATTAAATAGAAAGTGAGTCCCACAAATTAATATATATTTATGTATTTTGTCTTTGATTTCAGGCGGTAAAAAAATCATTTCACACTCACTTAACAGAGAAATTTAAGGAAGTTAGTTTAAGTGACCAACGGTGTTACGGTGTGACAAAAAGTCAAGAGTAATTATATAATTTCTTAGAAGTTAGGACAAATCTTATAATATAGGCATGCAAGGACAAATCATGTAATTAACTCTTTATTTATTTAGAGTAAACCTTAACACCACCTCTGTTGCATCAATGTTTCGAAATATACAACGTGTGACTTATGGCTATAAGTTAAAAAAACATGGTAGCCGCGCCTATACGTCCCCTCCGTAGAGCGCCTGTCACAATCTAGTTTATGTCATGTTCAAATTCTTTTAATTTCCATTATTTGTAACTGTTACGAAAATGCATTTTAACACTTGTTATTTATAAAAAAGCAAGAGTCTACATACATGGAATAAGTTCATGGTGTACGTGAGGGAATCTACAATGGCATGCAAGTGAGGTGCGAGTCAAATAAGCATTTATCCATTATCCTTCAATTTAATGCTTTGCATCTTATGCTTTTTATATTTTCTAAAGCTGTTGAAAATTGAAATGACACCCAAATTCGCATCTTATTGAAGAAATGCTAGAACGTACTTAATAAATTGTTGGTAAAAGGTGGTGATATATTCTCATTCTACCTACAAAAAACAAATGAATTATGGGTTGACGATGCTTTGTCTTTTTGCCCTCAAATCAGGAGGATTCCTACCATTAAAGTTGAATGATGCTTTTCTTTATAATACTTTTAAATGTAAAGTGGCAATCATGACACGTTGTGAAATAAACGGGTTGGTCTTAGAAATTCTTATTAGTTGATTGTTGATTGGGTGACTCAAATTGTATATTGGTTAAAATTGGTCATTAAAATGCAAATAGCTAACTTGAACGATTCAAAATGAGTTACTTGCATGAAACTACAAACTGATAAAAGAAAGTCTACATAAGTCAACATCACCTATCACGAGTGTCTGCCACCTCTACCTTTCTTGCCATCACCATCACAGCAACAACCACAAACGCCACCACCCTCGTCTTTACTATCAGTGACAGAGCTTGAATATTTTTATAACAGATAGGGGGTCGAAAGTCACAGGAACCATAAATTTATTTTTCCTATAGCTATGTTTCGAGTTATATGATCAGGTCAGCGATTCGGTTCGGATCGGGTCAAACAATAAAACTTATAAATATCTAATTTTATTCAATCATCTAAGGCAATGTTCCTACACATAAAAAACTAGATATTTTTTAACAACAAAGACCTAAAATATTTATGATGATACGAGATTAAGGTGGGTACCTGGAAGAAGAATTACTACTCAAATCGACGACCTTTAAGGTCTTTGAATTTATCAATTATGGATTCTGAATCAAAGTTTTCTGCGATTTTCTTTTATATATAAATCACCAAGCTATTTGCAAGAAACTCATTTGACATAATATTGCGAGTGCGATTCTTGAATATTTTCATTGCTGAAACGTATCTATTGTTGCAGTAATTAACCTATGAGCAAAATAGTGAACTTAATACACATCAAGACAATCCTTAAGAATAATTGATTGTAATGTGTTTTGTTTTCCTCTCATATTGCTAGTACCATCATAACCTTTTGATTATACTAACATCAAGCCGATACTACAAAAGTTGTCTCCAAGCACTTGTTTTCAGGGTTAATGATATGGTATCTCTAACATGATAGTTTTAAGAACCTTTTTTTTTTGTATGATATCTTCTTCATCAACAAATCTCAAAACTATGGCCATTTGGTATTTTTTTCGACTCATCTCGTGACTTATCAACCATGACACAAAATTATAAATCCTCCACTTTATAACGAATATGCTTTCAAACTTTATTTGCAATAATACTAAGAATTTTTTTTAAATATCTCTAGAAGTATACTTTGAGCTATAAGAAGCTTTCCCGAATACAACATTTACAACTTCATCATTATAAGAAGCTAGAAGTTGTATCAGTTCAAGAAAATTACCTCGATTCTTAAAACTATAAGATTCATCATGTCCTTGTAAATCACAAGCTTGGAATGTCAACCATTTCACTACAACAATTAATGTTTTCAATCATAAATGGTTCTTTAGTATTAGTTCTTCTCTTTGCTTTGCCAATACATTTTCAATGTGTGTTGTTTGGTTGAACAAATTTTCATTGTATGCTACAACATCTTTATGTTGAGAAGAACCAATATGGTTCAAGGATACATTGGTTTTCCCATCATTAACTTTTTTCTAATTGTCAAATTCTTTTACTGTATATGTATTATAACGATTGCATACATTTGGTTTATCATTAAACAAAACAAAAAAGATAATACGAAGCATGTGTTGTTGAATAATACTCTACCAACTATGGAAAATCTTGAACCAATAATATTAGAATCTATGATTCTTTTAATCTTTAGAATACTCGTTAAGACAGATTTAAAAAGGTCCTAAATTAAGATAAGTTCGTCTTACTTGTTCCTTTAAACTAAATTGATAATCCCAAATTTGTTTTCGTTTAGCCGGATCTCTTTCTAGATTATTATAACACCGAAATTTCGTCAAAATAAAAAGAAAAGAAAAGCAATAAGAAAAGAAAATAAAAGTATATTAAAGAAAACAAAAAGGAGACAAAGTGGAGGGGGCCAAAGTGTAAAGAGTACAAAACTCAAATATTTTAATGTATTTGAGAGTATGGCCGTCCATACATGCATCCACAACCTGCTGATTTTCGACAAAAGAAGAAAAAGAAGAAGAACTTAAGTTCTCTCTCGGTTGCAAGGAAGAAAGGCTGATTTTTCGCAAATTGGTGAGTGTTCTTTGTATATTTGGCTCGGTTTTTGTTGGGTTTTGACCATGAAACCGATTTTTATTGTTTATTGTGCTTGGTTGTTTGCTTGGTTGTGTTTTAGGTGTTTGAACTCTTGTGCCTTCAAGTTTGGTGGAGTTTTACTTGAAGACTACATTAGGTGAGTTCTAGACCCCGGTTTTATGTGTTTCTAAACTCTTTGGGGCTGAAAATACATGATTAAAATGTTTTACAACGGTTTAATATGTACTCGTATGTATATGTGTGTTTATGTTTGCATTTATGATTGAATATGTGTTCTTGATGCTTAGAATGATGGATACAAGCTTAGAACAGGTTAGAATGCAGATTGGGTTTGGAAATAAGTCTAAAATATACACAACCGCTGGTCATGCGCCCAAATATGGCTCATGCTCCTGAAAAATTTGACTTAGAGTTCTTAGATGTGGGTCATGCACCCAAATAGGGTTCATGAGCCCATGGAATTGCCCAAATATTTTCTAAGTGCTTGGTCATACGCCCCAGTAGTTGCCATGTGCCTGATAGTTTCTCATACGCCCAAGGATCCTCATGCGCCTACTGCTCAAATAGTTTAAGTGTTAACTCATACGCCCGTATAGTAGTCATGCGCCCAGGATTGGCCCTCAGGCGCCTAAGTGTTGGTACATGCGCCTGCATAGTGTTCATGCGCCCAAGCAGTACTCATGCGCCTGCATAGTACTCATGCGCCTAAAGACTTAGAAAAATTTCTGGAATTTTGGGGAATCAGAATTTTAGGGTTTGACCCTGGTTTGACTTGATGTTTATCATTTTTCATTTTATGCATGTTTTTGGGTTGTTCTTGTGTTCCTTAATACGTATTATTACGTGGTTTTACGTGGTGTGTTTATGCTCGTATACGTAAAGTATTATCATGATGAAAGTGAAAGATTAATGATAATGAAAGTGGAACATAAGAAATGAATGAAAGTCTTGCAAGCAAAATTTAAGGAGGTTCACAATCCACTGAGGGTTGTCAGCTCAACTGTGTGTCATATAATGTGAGATCTTGGCTAACCCATGAGGGTTCACACACAGGGGGATCAGTCTTAGTGATTGATCCATACGTACGAAATGGGGTCCTTGTCACTTAACCCTGA
The DNA here is from genome assembly GCA_025506505.1 of Flaveria sonorensis. Lineage (NCBI taxonomy): Eukaryota > Viridiplantae > Streptophyta > Magnoliopsida > Asterales > Asteraceae > Flaveria > Flaveria sonorensis. Next base: position 45,728,861 of record CM046428.1, read on the forward strand.
GAATGAGGTGGCTTTGTGCCCAACGATGGGGGTAAAGTTATGACAGGATCTAGAAATAGCGGAAGATAATGAAAAAGTACGAAACGAACAAATACATGAGATAATGAAAGATAATCAAGATTATACCTTGATGTATGTATGATGAATGCTCACATATGAAAGTAAAGGAAATATTTTATTAAAAAGGATATTTTCATATATAAATCTTAGAAGGTATTTAAACGTTTTAAAACAAGAACTCACTCAGCAACGCTGACTTTTATGCATTTTCAGTTGGCAGGTAAATGTTGTTAAGGATGGCACGCAGGGAAAGCTACTCGTTAGGGCTAGACTGGCATCGTTCATGCTTAATGATTTTGTTGTATTGTAAGACAACTAATAGATTATTTTGTAACCCTAACTTACAATGATGTATTATTTTGCAACATTAATTATATGCATGAATGGTTTTTGTTAACTCAATTCCGCTGCGATGTTTTATGAAATGTTTATTGTTTTATATAATAATGCTATGATTCTCCAACTGAGAGGTCCCCGGGAACGGGGCCTTAGAAGTTGGTATCAGAGCCAAAGTTTAAGAGAAATGGGTAAATATTTTCAAAAACCTAAACTTAAACTGAGAATGGGACCTAATGGAGGGATGCCAGCCAGAGTAGCTACGTGCCATCAGGTAATTATTTTCTTAATGTTAACCGGTATTATGTGCGTGTGCTACTTGATTTATGTGCTTTTAGTAGATTTGAATACTAATGTAGTCAGGATAGGAAATGCTCGGGGGATGAAGAGTAAAGTAAGTGGCTAATCACAACTGGCCATTGTAATTAGGGACTTACTATACTTAACATAAACTGAGCTATTACCTTGAATGACCGTGTTGGTGTTTGAATCTTATAGCGTTTAGAGGATGGCTGGTGGAAGATCGTCTAAGGCTTCTCTAGGTGGAACACGGGGTGGTCATAGTGGTAGACCACGGGCCGCAAGGAACAAGACTAAGACTGCAGAGACGGCTCTAGCTGAGCCCGAGCTTCATCACCCGGAGGGCGGTGATGAGAGTGCTAACCTGAGAGCCTCAGTAAAGGAGGCAGTGGTTGAGGAGGTTCACCAAATTATGCAGACGATCCTACCGTCTGTAGTGACTGAGGTCATCCGTGCTGTGAGGGAAGATGAGAGGAAGGAGAAGGAGGAGGAGAGAAGGAAGACGACTGAGAGAAGGGGGAATGAGGGAGATCATGATGAGGAGGAACTAAACGCTGGGATGGCAACCTCCAGTGATGAGGAGGAGGTGGAAGTAAGGGAAACCGTGAAGGGTGCAGCTACGGGGCATTTCAACGATGCAAACCCTCGACTTTTGATGGTAATGGTAATGTTGTTGCTGCCCACCGATGGGTGAGAAAGATGGAGGCTGTCCTAGAGATCAGCGAGTGTAGGGAGGACCAGAAGGTGAAGTTCGCCACTCACTCGTTTGTTGACTCAGCCCTGTGTTGGTGGGACAATATTGTCCAAGCCGAGGGCAGCAGGGCCATCGGGAAGATGAGATGGGGAGAGTTGAAGAAGATGGTGATTGAGGAATTCTGTCCTCACCTAGAACTCGACAAGATAGAGAGAGAGTTCCTACAATTAGAGGCGGGAACCATGACCCATCAGCAATACACCGCAAGTTCAACGAAATGGCTAGGTTGGTGCCTGATCAAATGACGTCGGTGTCAAGGAAAATCAAGAGGTACATTCAGGGGTTGCCGGCTGATATCCACAGGCATTTGATTACTGCCTGACCATGTACCTTTTGGTCGGTAGTAGATCTGGTTGGTAGATTGTATGATGAGAGAGAGGAGACTGTGGTGGAGGTGAAGAAGAAGGGTGGTGGTGACAAACACTGGAGTGGGAAAAGGTTTGGTCGTGGCGGTTTCACTCCAAACAACAAGAGGATGAGAATGGATGACCGAAGAGTGGGGTCATCAAGCTCAGGGATGAAGAGGTGTGGCAAATGTGGGAAAGAGCACACTAGGGAGTGCAAGTGGGGATCGAATGTATGCTTCAAGTATGGGAAGGCCGACCACATGGCAAAAGTATGTGGGGTTATAAAATGTTACAACTGTGGTAAAGAGGGTCACGTGAGCAGGGATTGCAAGAGGCCGAGGGTCGAGAGTTCTGGGGCGAAGAAGAGGACGGAGAGTGAAGGGCAGAGGGCAAGCGCTAGAGCATTCACGATGACCCGGAAGGAGGCCAGAGTGGACCCCGACGTCGTGTCAGGCATGTTTCTAGTAAATCAAACTTGTGCCTCTGTATTATTTGATTCTGGTGCTAGTAGGAGTTTTATTTCTGCTGTTTTCTGTGCTAAGTTTCCTGTTAGTAGTAGAAGTATTGATGAGCCATTTGATATAGAAACTGCTATTGGTAAGTGTACCAAAATTTCTGATATGATAGAAAACTACGACATAGAACTAGAAGGCCATAGGTTCTCTGCTAAACTATTTGTGATGCCCCTAGGTGGATTTGATGTAGTTCTAGGGATGGATTGGTTAGCAGCCTATGAGGCAAATATCGTGTGTCGCAAGAAGATGATTCGATTAATTGCGCCCGATGGAAGTTCGATGATGGTCTACGGTGATCGTATTATTACTGTTCCGAAGGTGATTTCGATGGCGGTGGCAGAGAAGTGCATGAAGCGGGGATGTAGTGCCTACCTGTCTTAGGTAAAGGATGTGGACGCGTCAGTACCACAATTGTCCGATGTACCAGTTGTGTGTGACTTTCCGGACGTGTTCCCAGAAGACTTACCAGGTGTACCACCAGATCGTGAGATTGAGTTTCAGATTGATCTGATACCCGGTGCTCAACCCGTAGCCAAAGAACCGTACTGATTAGCTCTGACTGAGGTGAAGGAACTAATGGTTCAACTGCAGGAGTTGATGGATAAAGGGTTTATCCGACCGAGTATCTCTCCCTGGGGTGCTCCGGTCTTGTTTGTTAAGAAGAAAGACGGTAGTATGAGGATGTGCATAGATTACTGGGAGTTAAACAAGTTAACGATGAAGAACCGATATCCCTTACCGAGAATAGATGACTTGTTTGACCAGCTCCAAGGTGCCAGTTGGTTTTCACGAATAGATCTCCGATCTGGTTACCATCAGTTGAAGGTTAAGGAGCAGGATATTCCTATGACAGCTTTTCGCACGCGTTATGGACACTACGAGTTTCTCGTTATGTCTTTCGGTCTAACTAACACGCCAGCTGCCTTTATGGATTTGATGAACCGAGTGTGTCGGCCAATGTTAGATAAATCAGTGATTGTGTTTATTGATGATATCCTGATATATTCAAAGAGTGAAGAAGAACATGCCGGCCAAATACGCGAAGTGTTGGAGACACTTAGAAGAGAGAAGCTGTACGCTAAATTCTCTAAGTGGGCTTTTTGGTTGTGCGAAGTTCAATTTTTGGGTCACGTGGTGAATTCTGAAGGAATCATGGAGGACCCGGTAAAGGTTGAGGCGGTGATGCAATGGAAGTCTCCAAAGACGCCATCTGAGATTCGTAGTTTCTTAGGATTGGCGGGCTACTACAGGAGATTCATTCAAGACTTTTCCAAGATAGCCTCACCTTTCACTAAATTGACTCGCAAGGATGTAAAGTTTGTGTGGGGTCGAGAACAGGAGGATGCTTTCGAGGAATTAAAGGTGAGACTGACTCAAGCTCCTGTCTTGACGTTACCCAAAGGGAGTGAAGATTTAGTGGTATATTCAGATGCCTCTTATTCGGGACTAAGCTGCGTGTTGATGCAACATGGAAGAGTAATAGCCTACGCGTCCCGATAGTTGAAAATCCACGAGGTCAATTACCCCACACATGATTTGGAGCTCGTGGTAGTGGTCTTTGCCTTAAAGATTTGGAGGCACTACCTGTATGGGACGAAGTGCACAATCTTCACGGACCACAAAAGCTTGAAGTATTTCTTCGAGCAGAAGGACCTCAATATGAGGCAGAGGAGGCGGTTAGAGTTGATCAAGGACTATGATTGCGAGATCCATTACCACCCGGGCAAGGCCAATGTAGTGGCGGATGCCCTTAGTCGGAAAGAGAGACCCGAGCCAATTCGGGTGAAAGCTTATCAACTAGTGATAACCTCTGACGTGATGACCCAGATCAAAGAATTTAAAGATGAGGCCTTGAAAGAAGATCGCCTTAACTCTGAAAGGATGAGAGGTATAGCCGTGGAGTTGGGAGAAAACACCCACGGAGTTAGAACCCGCTTCAGGCGGATGTGGATTCCTCGCTATAGAGACCTACGGGGATGAATTATGGATAAAGCTCATAAGACTCGATACACCATTCATCCCAGTGCTACCAAGATGTATCATGATATGAAGAAGGATTACTGGTGGCCGGGTATGAAGCGCGATGTAGTGGAGTATGTGAGTAAGTGCCTTACTTTCTTGCAAGTGAAGGCAGAACACCAGAAGCCTTATGAGAAGATCCAACCGTTGGATATACCCGAGTGGAAGTGGGAGCACATCACCATGGACTTCATCACGAAGTTACCGTACGGCAAAGGGGTACGATACCATATGGGTGATTGTTGATCATCTGACAAAGAGTGCTCACTTCCTACCAATCCGCGAGACGTATTCATCCGAGAGACTGGCGGATCTGTTCATTAAAGAGATTGTAGCTCGTCATGGTGTGCCGGTGTCCATCGTGTCGGACCGTGACACCCGGTTTACATCGAAGTTTTGGAAAAGATTCCATGATGTGATGGGGATGAGGCTACACATTAGCACGGCTTACCATCCCCAAACAGATGGTCAGTCTGAAAGGACAATTCAGTCGCTCGAGGATATGCTCCGAGAATGCGTGATTGATTTTAGAGGAAGTTGGGATGATCACCTACCGTTAGCGGAATTATCATACAATAACAGTTATCATGCCATCATTGGTATGCCACCATATGAGATGCTATAAGGTAGAAGGTGTAGAATGCCCGTGTGTTGGGGAGACATTGGGCAGAAAGAGTTGGGAAGTATCGAGGTGATCGAGGCTACGACTGAAAAGTTGGAAAAGATCAAAGCCTTTATGAAGGTGGCGAAGGATAGACAGAAGCCGTATGCCGACAAAAGGCATAGACCGATTGAATTCAACGTGGGTGATAGAGTCATGTTGAAGGTCTCACCTTGGAAAGGGATCATCCGTTTCAGGAAACGGGGTAAGCTGAGTCCAAGATACATAGGGCATTTCCGAATCATTGCACGAGTAGGAGAGGTGGCCTATCGATTAGAACTGCCTAATGAGTTAAGTGGAATCCACCCAACATTCCATATATCTCACCTGAGAAAGTGCTTAGCCAATGAGGATATGATTGTACCACAGGAAGACATCGAGGTAGACGAACGACTTAATTATATAGAGCAACCAGTGGCAATCATCGATCGTAAGGAGAAGAGGCTGCGTAATAAAGTGGTTCCACTTGTGCGGGTGCAGCAGAAACACCGAAAGGGTTCGGATTCTACGTGGGAGACTGAAGAAGAAATTAGACGGCATTACCCATAGTTGTTCGAAGAGTGTCAGGTTTCGGGAACGAAACCTCTTTAAGGGGGGTAGACTTGTAACACCTGAAATTTCGTCAAAATAAAAAGAAAAGAAAAGCATTAAGAAAAGAAAATAAAAGTATCTTGAAGAAAACGAAAGGAGCCAAAGTAGAGGGGGTCAAAGTGTAAAGAGTACAAAACTCAAATATTTTAATGTATTTGAGAGTATGGACGCCCATACATGCATCCACAACCTGCTGATTTTTGACAAAAGAAGAAAAAGAAGAAGAACTGAAGTTCTCTCTAAGTTGCAAGGAAGAAAGACTGATTTTTCGCAAATTGGTGAGTGTTCTTTGTATATTTGGCTCGGTTTTTGTTGGGTTTTGACCATGAAAACGATTTTCATGTGTTTATTGTGCTTGGTTGTTTGCTTGGTTGTGTTTTAGGTGTTTGAACTCTTGTGCCTTCAAGTTTGGTGGAGTTTTACTTGAAGACTACATTAGGTTAATTCTAGACCCTGGTTTTATGTGTTTCTAAACTCTTTGGGGCTAAAAATGCATGATTAAAATGTTTTACAATGTTTTAATATATACCCGTATGTATATGTGTGTTTATGTTTGCGTTTATGATTGAATATGGGTTCTTGATGCTTAGAATGATGGATACAAGCTTAGAACATGTTAGAATGCAGATTGGGTTTGGAAATAAGTCTAAAATATGCACAAACGCTGGTCATGCACTCAAATAGGGCTCATGCTCCTGAAAAATTTGACTTAGAGTGCTTAAGTGTGGGTCATGCGCCCAAATAGGGCTCATGCGCCCATGGAATTGCCCAAATATTTTCTAAGTGCATGGTCATACGCCCCAATAGTTGCCATGTGCCTGATAATTTCTCATACGCCCAAGGATCCTCATGCGCCTACTGCTCAAATAGTCTAAGTGTTAACTCATGCGCCCGTATAGTAGTCATGCACCCAGGATTGGCCCTCAGGCGCCTAAGTATTGGTACATGCGCCTATATAGTGTTCATGCGCCCAAGCAGTACTCATGCGCCTAAAGACTTAGAAAAATTTCTGGAATTTTGGGGAATCAGAATTTTAGGGTTTGACCCTGGTTTGACTTGATGTTTATCATTGTTCATTTTATGCATGTTTTTGGGCTGTTCTTGTGTTCCTTAATACGTATTATTACGTGGTTTTACGTGGTGTGTTTATGCTCGTATACGTAAAGTATTATCATAATGAAAGTGAAAGATTAATGATAATGAAAGTGGAACATAAGAAATGAATGAAAGTCTTGCAAGCAAAATTTAAGGAGGTTCACAATCCACTGAGGGTTGTCAGCTCAACTGTGTGTCATATAATGTGTGATCTTGGCTAACCCATGAGGGTTCACACACAGGGGGATCAGTCTTAGTGATTGATCGATACGTACGAAATTGGGTCCTTGTCACTTAACCCCGAGAATGAGGTGGCTTTGTGCCCAATGATGGGGGTAAAGTTATGACAGGATCTAGAAATAGCGGAAGATAATGAAAAAGTACGAAACGAACGAATGCATGAGATAATGAAAGATAATCAAGATTATACCTTGATGTATGTATGATGAATGCTCACGTGCGAAAGTAAAGGAAATATATTATTCAAAAGGATATTTTCATATATAAATCTTACAAGGTATTTTAAATGTTTTAAAACTAGAACTCACTCAACAACGCTGACTTTTATGCATTTTCAGTTGGCAGGTAAATGTTGTTGAGGATGGCACGCAGGGAAAGCTACTCGTCAGGGCTAGACTGGCATCCGTTCATGCTTAATGATTTTGTTGTATTGTAGTGCAACTAATAGATTATTTTGTAACCCTAACTTACAACGATGTATTATTTTGCAACATTAATTATATGCCTGAATGGTTTTGTTAACTCAATTCCGCTGCTATGTTTTATGAAATGTTTATTGTTTTATATAATAATGTTATGATTGTCCAACTGTGAGGTCCCGGGAACGGAGCCTTACAATTATTAAGATTCACTTCATTAGCATTTGATAGTGAAGCTTTAGAGATATCATGCTCTTGTTGATTTTCATATTTTTCCAACTCATTAGTTGAGGCTTTGTGATGCTTCTCTTGATTTGCATTACCAATTTCTTCATCAAACAACCTTTTTTTAAAAAAAAATCAATAGTTTTCACATTTCTCATGATATATAAACCTAAATTCACATAACACCAAAATTCAATTAAAAGTCAAAACCCCTAAAATCAAGATTCAATCAAATAAAAAAATTGTGAACAATTAAAAACCCTAGATCCTAGAGTGAAAGGAAACCAACTTGAAAAACATGAACAAACAAAAATTTGCTCACTGCTTCTTCGATTTGATTGATTGGCTGCTTTTAATCGGCTTCTCCTTTTGCGCAACTTCCACTGTTGCTTTTGCTTAACTTGTAATGCTAGCGTAGTTTCACTTCCATTTTTTTTTTTTTGAAAAAAACCAGTTCTAATGTTCAATACGTGACTAGCCCAAATGCGGACAACCTAACAAGACAACTAAATAACTAACGTATAACTCTTAGTAATAGACTAGCCCATGCGCTCAAGAAAACAACTAAAATTTGTATTCATTATTTTAAGATTTGTTCTCATTATTTTTACATTTTTAATACATGTAAATTCTTTTAGTACTTCTAATTTTTAAGCATATGTAAAATTTGGCAAATATAACATATGTAGATTTTTTAAGACGGGGAACTCAATATATATTAAAAAAATATAAACTACTGGGACAAAAATTAACAATACTAATGAAAAAAGAGAGGGGCAATGCCCCCAGCCCCTAATAACCTTCGCATCTGTTCACTGTTGCTAACAATAGCACCACCTTGCTATCTGCCATCACCATTACTTTTATATTTAAAATGAACGTTTCATCCCAAGCTCATTTTTGTCCAAACCTATTTTAATCTCTGCTCAAACGACAATACTTTTAAAAGATATGTTTGATTCAATATGTTTTAACTCATTAGCTTGCTTGTTTTGACAGACTTACACATAATCTATACCTTGGTATGCTTAAGTATAATCCATACCCTGATACATAAGAGCCACAAATAATTTCAATGTCAAATATAATATATCATTAATTCATTATCTTTATGTTTTTAGGGTAGTAAATAGGAAGGAATTTCATTTTTCTACCATTGATGTTGAATGAGGTTGTTTTTTTCTTTTGATTTTTGCTTTCAAAACTACACAAGTGAAATATGATTTGAAGCATATATGAAAATTATATGAATTCAGATAAATGTTGGTTTGAGAGTTCAATGTGCTAAAATTGTAAAAGATAAGACACATGGTTTATAAATTGTCCTAAAATGGAGATGTGTTTTGAGTGTAGGGAAAGCAGGCACTTTCAATCTCATTGCACAAGGTTAGCAATAAATAAGCAACTTGAGAACAATAAAGCAAATGAAAACCTAGAAGAAGCCAGATAAGACATAGAGGCACATTTCTTATTAATAACATTTATGCTAACGTGTTATCTGATTCAAGTGCAAACAAAAGCTTTGTGTCTATTATTTTTACTCTTTATCTAATCAAAGAAACCCAAAATTTAAGTAATGCCTAATAGTGAGAGTAAAATAAAATTCTTAGAAGTCATTAAGCATGTAGCATTAATTTAGATGAAACTGAGTTAGCGGTAGAACTAATGCTAATGGAACAAGGATGATTTGATGTAGTGATAAGTATATATGGATTGGTTAGCAAACTATCAAGCACGAATTACTTGTGATAAAGGCATAATAAGAATCCATACTCCTAGTGGAAGACTATTACTATCCACGATGATTGATTAAGGAAATCATTTATCATAATCTCAGTCATGAAATCTAAGAAATGTGTAAGGACAAGATATATCACATGCTTATCATATGTCAAAAATGCTACAAAAGGAAACTAGAATAGATTTAAGTAGTATTAGATTATCCATAAGTGTTTCCTAAAGACCTACCGGGATTTTCTTCTAATACACAAATTGAATTCAGGATTAACTTAGTCCCTGGAACGATGCCAATCGATAAGGCTCTATACTGCCAAGCACCAACAAAAATCCATGAACCTACGAAACATCTACAAGACTTCTTGGACAAAAATTTCATTTTCTTTGCCAAAAAAAGGGTCGATGCAAATGTGCATTAATTATAAAGAACAAATACCCATTACCGAGAATTGACGAGCTATTTGATCAACTTCAAGGATCAAGTATCTTTCAAAGATAGACCTAAGATCTGGTTATCGCCATTTAAAAGTAGAGGACAAAGGTGTACCAAAGATTATGCTTAGGACAAGGTTTGGTCATTATGAGCTCTTAGTGATGCCATTCAGACTTATGAACACGCCAACAAAATTCACACATCTCATGAATCAAGTATGTAAACCCTACTAAGATAAGTTAATAATAGTTTTTATCATTGACATCAACATATGCTCTAAAATAAAGAAGAGCATGAGCACCATCTATGAACGATCCTAGAACTACTTAAGAATCAAAAGTCGTATGCAAATTTTCTATGTGTGGGTTTTCGATAAGAAAATACAATTTTCTGGAGTGTAATAAGCGAACAAGGTATACAAGTAGGTTTTTTCAAGATTGAGGCAATTATGAAATTGAACACACCAAAACTCCCACTAGGATTTAAAGATTTCTTGAATTAACTGGATATTACCATCCCAAACTTTTTAAAGATAGCTATTCTATTGATAACCCTAACCCTAACAACTACATGGTTTGAGTGGGTACCCAATCAAGAAGACCAATCAAGAAGAAGCATATTGAAGCAAAAATTCTATAGCGCACCAATTCTATCCTTGCCAAAAGAACATAAAGCTTCGTGGTATATTACGAAGCCCTTATTATGGCCTTGGACGTGTATTGATATGAAGAGGAAATGTGATTACTTACATATCCCATCAACTAAAAACGTATGAAAGAGATTACCATACCCATAATCTAGAGTTGGGTGTAATGGTATTTGCCTTAAAAATATAAATAAATTACCTATATGGAACAAAGTGCATAATTTATACAAACTGCAAGAGTTTCAAATACATATTTGAACAAAAGATATTAATAATGAGAGAAAGAAGATGGATGAATCTACTAAATGACTACGACAGAAAAATACGTTACCATCCAAATAAAATGTATATGTTACCAGATGCTTTAAGCTGAAAAGAATGAATGAAAACTTTGAGAATCGATGCAATGAAGTTAGATAAATAAGTTTGATATATCAAATAAGTGATATACAATAGAAAGCAGTACAAGACGATAAGATTGAGAAAAAAAAGATAACATTTTCAGATAGCCCTATGGCACCCAAATTCCGTCGACATTTATCTTGATAGCCCAACATGTCTAATCTGTTATACAAAGTAATGAACACTTATACGATGGTGATCCTCCTTCTCTAAGTGGAACAACAACCAAGTAGTAACTAGGCGAGTTATTTTCCTCCATCGAACAAATCTAGACTTCGAAAAAACCAAGGTTCTTAAGGTCAACTCCTTCACCCTAGCAAAACTCAATGATAGTGGGTTGGGCAGCATGCTTGTTTGATCGGCGGGTCCTTCTTGATCGGTTGGTACTTCTTGAACGGGTCACTCATACCAATTATTAGACACAATCGAATCAAAGCAATAAACATAAGGATTTTTATGGGGAACAACCCATGACGCTTTTCTATTTGTTGATACAAAAACAATATCTCTCCTTTAATAGATAACAAAGTATCTAGTAAGTAAATAAAAAAACAAAACTTAGAGACTAAACTAAACCTTTTAAACAAGGAAAAGATAATGCCCAAAATATAAATTCTTTTCATTCTTTTCTTTATTCTCCTAACCAACTTCCCATATGAGCCAAAATTAAAAATACAATGGGTAACTTAAGGAAACACTTGTTTTTAAGGGGTCAATGAAGATTGAATTTGATGCCAAAATCATTTGTCTTAACTTCAAAAGTCACATTCTTTTCATGTTAAAAAACCAATAACTAAATATCTTGTTTAGTTTTTAAGAGGTTGTGCTAAACATAACCCCCTTTACTAAGAGCATAGGGTATACTATCTGTGAGTGATGGATGTGAGATCCACCATATCTCACACTCACGACAACACCATCCCCCCATGCGTGAGTGCTGACTATTACATTAACCCGTGAGTGGACTCACAGTCATGAGTGTGATTTAGTCATTGCCATTTGATTAAATCACTTTTGAATAGAATCATAAAGCTGCTAATGATCATCTTACACTTGACTGGTTTTCTGAAAGAGGCGTTGTTTTCGAATGCGTAAAGAACTAATCCTACGAATAGTTCAAGATTTGAAAATATATAAGCCATGTTTTGGACAAAGGTATGATGTGAGAGTGAGACTTGATTTAACCATTAACACCTACTGAACCGCAAAACACATAGCAACCTTTGTTCTGATTTGGTTGTTAGCTTTGACTTTACTATTTTTTGTGTTTTTTTAGTGATTTACTATGTAATGATTTTAAGAAATTAAATAAATATTTTCTTTTATTTTAAATATTAATTATTTTACCATTTCTTAATTATTTTAAATATTGTATTTCCTTTATTTTATATAAAATGTTAATATAATTGGAAATTTGTAAGTTCATCTATTAAACTTATGTAAGCATCTTAATAAGAAAACATTGTTATTTTAGTCACATTTTAAGACACTTTAACATTTCAATTTCTTTGTAAGCTTTTCTATAACATTAAAATTGTACTCTATGCATGATGTATAAGTAGTTTAATCATATTAAGTCTTCGTTGATGAGCTTAATCAATTTCTTTAATATTATAGGCTTTAATCAATTTCGTTAATATTGACAACAATAATTTAAAACTATTATATAAGTATTATTTAAATATGATTTTAAAAATGTTCAAGGCGTACGCTTTTAGGCGCGCCTCGATGCGAGGAAGTGAGGAATCAAACATGAGGATATGGCTCATTGGGTTCAGATCGGACGTACGCCTCTTAAGACGAGGCGGTTTGAAATATGATGAGGCGTGGCGGCAATTACATATCAGATTTCGTAAGTTTCTCTATAATTAGACGACAATAGTGGGAAAAAGAATCAATCATCATCATCGCTAACAATCATCTTCTTTGCACATCACAACTCAAAAGTTAATCCATCTTCATTAGCAATTGTTGTGTGTAGTGTATATATATTTTATTCTAAGCATATTAAGCCTTCATTAAATTTCTTTTTTTGCTTAAATTATTTTCAATTATAGACTCACAAACAATTAGATTATATCAATGTTAAATTTTCTACATACTCTAATATCTGTTTGTTTTATACTTATTATTATTTTGTTAAATGTGATGATCTTTATGAATTGAGTGAAACTGATAGTTAGTTATATGTGTTTGTAATTTATTGAGATTATTTTTGATGTACATTGTAGCCTAGAGAATACTTTGAACGTTGGTGATGTGATTCAATGCCGAGAGTGTGGTTATCGTATTCTTTACAAGAAGCATACTCGTCGAAGTAATTATCTCTTTGAAATCTATGTTTTCATAACATTTACTTATTCGTAATTTCTTAAAACTAGCTTTGTGAGAACGACTTACCACTTCACAATTTCATTTTAAACATGCATGACTAAATCGTTTTATAAGTAATCAAAAAATTAATTTTAGTTTTTGTACATAATTAACCTATATGTTAATAGAAGATGGAAATGAACAGTAGTTTACTATTTCTTTTGCTCGGGATACAACCATTTATTGCACCACCGCCTTTTTCCATTCCCTTATATGTGGCTTTGTGCCATTTTCTTGTCGTTTAGAGAGAGAGAGTGGCTGTTGGGGCGGTGAGTTTTCTGTCGTGCTCACCGATGGTTGCTCTGTCACTGTCCCCATTGTTGCTCCGCCGATATCCCTGTTGTTGCTCTGCAGATATCCCTGTTGTTGCTTGACACCTGGTGCAGGTAGTTGTATGTGTGTGTAGAGAGAGAAGTGTTGATTCACCTTCTTCTCTTTGCCACCGCTGCCATGCATGGTGCTGCTTGTGTGCCGGTCGGCGTCCACCTCTGCTTTGCCTGGATGGTGGCCCTCCTTTATGTCGATGCACCACGGGTGGTTTCGGGAACCACCTATATGCTGGCCGGAGGTTGAGCGCCGCCTCTAGGAGGCTTTTTCTGACCTACCAAGGCCTTATGGGGCTTCAATTGGTCGATGACGGTAGGCGACCACTCATTTGAGATGATAATTTGATGTTTGTGGTTCAAAACTCTAATTTGTTGCTATGAGTCCATGATGATGGGGTACTTCATCTAAGTCCTCTCATAAACGCATCTAATCGAATCGCTTTTGTATTTGTTATTTCAGCTTCATCTATTTGAGTTTTTCTGATCTTAACCCTAAATCTTGATGTTTCTGTTTTGTCGCGTTTTTTGGTTCAATTTATTGGTCGGTGATGATGGGCATGGCGACCTTGAACCGCAATCTTTTGCTTTTGGTCTATTATGATGGAGGATCTATTGCTGCTCATGGCTCGATGATGATGATGATGATGACGACCCGTCATCTAAGATCCATATCCCTATGTTAGTGTTAATTGGATTATTTGAGCCCGTTGGGGTCTTGAATTGAACTGTTTCTGCTTTGTTGACGGTGGCTATGGTACGACGATGCCGGTGTGCTTTTGTTTACCCGAGATGTCACCGAGTCGATTATGATTGTAGAATATATATGTTCTAGACATTGTTGTGATAACTGTGGTAGAGATGGTTTCATGGCGTGGCATAATCAGTGATGGCAGTTTGATGTTTTGTATTTGCAACCTGTGTTGCAGCCATGGTGACCCAATAACTAGATTTGAGCATAATAATCATTTTTGAGATAACTTGTTTTGTTTTTGACTTGTTTTATAAATTTATAGGTTAATGTGTTATGTGAGATGGATATTAACAGACATGTAGGTTGAAATCTGTGATTTTTTTACTAATCCTTGATATGAACTTAATTTGATCTCGTTGTTGAAACTCGATTTGTCCTTTATGGGAGTTAAATTTGGTTGGGTTGTTCAAATTGGCTTTGGGCAAATTAATTAGTTGGTGTTAACCAGGTGTGTTATTCGGTTATGTTAGATTTATAAAACACAACAACTTTGTTTATAAATAAATTTGTTATTCGGTTATGTAAGATATATAGAACACATAGAAACTTTATTAATAAATAAAGGTTGTGATGGTACTAACGTGATGACAAACAATGTGCGTTTATTTAAGCTTCGTTTTAACCAGTCTAACACACGCGCATGGGATCAACACTGGTTTCTTTAACCGACCAAAAGGTAAGTACTTCTGATAAAAATTACACAAATCACGTATCTTTTTATCCAATAAAACCAACTTCTTACTAAATTTGTACACTTATTTTTTTTATAATTCCCAAGTGTTTTATTATACAAAATTACTTCATTGTATGTATTCAACTAACACTTAGATAAAATAATAAAAAATAAAATAGCAAGTCTTGCTTGGTGAAAAGGAACTTGTAGAATTTTGTAGTATAGAACATAAAATTGTACCGAAACATACCCAGGTCTGATTCAATCTTCAAACAAAAAACCACTTGGATTATTCTCTCAATCGTGAACCACTATCAGATAAACACATTTTGTGAGTTACGCGTGATTGATTTATTGGATTAAACAGATAAAATTGTTGATGGATTAGGAATTTTATTCAAAATAGCGAGGAAGATGGCGAGAGTTTTGTAATTGTGAAACCATTGTTTTCTATCTTGATCGAGAGACAGACTAAAATAAAAAAAAGAAGAAATCTCATATATACTTTTCAAATATACCCACATTAAACTTAAAATATCATATATATACCCAACTTAAATTTAATTTTATCTTATGTCCGTTTTGCCCATATTGAATAATATATATGATTTTAAGCCTTTTTCAAAGTTTTTATCAACGTAAGCAACTTTGTAATTGAATTGAAAACAAACAAGATTGAACACAACAAAATGTTCTTGAACACTTCACGATTACAAACAGAAAGAAAACAAAATTGAAGCTAGCTATCTAAGAACCCTAGGTCCTCTATTTATCCTCAAATTTTGTCATTAACAACCGTTAACAAGTTTACCAAATTGACAACATACACCCCTGAGCTTTTATCTAACTCATAAACGAAAATCATTACTACAACTATAAGAAATAGTAGAAACAACCCTTGTACTTTGACTTATTGTTTCATAAAAGAAATTTTTTAGCTTTAACTACCCACAATACTCCACTTTAAAGTCAATGATCTGCCTTCACTCGATAACCAAAACCTAAAACATAATAATCAAACTTGGAACTAGGCGAAACCTTTGTGAATATATCTGCAAGATTATCTTCAGAGCTCATTTGTTCAATACTCAACTCATTAGTATTTACCACATCTCATATGAAATGACATTTAACTTTGATATGCTTGGATCTATCATTAATCTTGGCATTCTTAGTTAACTATACAGCTCCCTGATTGTCACGCATAACCATAGTATTATTAACACTTACACCCAACTCTATAGCAATTCCTTTTAACCATAGTGCTTCCTTCAAAGCTTCTCCCAAAACTATATAATCTGCCTCAGTTGTTAAGAGTGCCACAACTGATTGAAGCTGTGCTTTTCGGCTAACAACACTACCAAGAACCTTAAACACATAACCAGTCATTGACCTGCTATTATCAGGATCTTTAGCATAATCAGCATCTGCATATCCTTTAATTGATCTTTTTATGTTACAAGTATTCCTCCCAAAAATTAAACCAAGATCCTTTGTACCCCTTAGATACCTCATAACCCATTTGACGGCTTCCCAATATACTTTACTAGGTGTAGCAATATATCTACTTACTAAACTAGCTGCATAGGCTAAGTCTGGCCTTGTGCAGACCATTAAGTACATAGGGCTACATACATAATTAGCATAAGGCACCTTAGACATAAACCTCTCTTCTTCTGCATTCTGGGGTGAGTCTTGAGATGACAACTTGAAATGAGCAGCCAAAGGAGCTTTGACTTGCTTGTAACTTTCCATTGCAAAGTTTTTCAAAAGCTTATCACCATAGGAAGACTGATATAGCCACAACAGCTTATAACTTCTATACCTTCTGATTTCCATACTAAGTATCTTTAAGCCTCTCCTAATACTTTCATCTTAAACTCTTTCATCAACGGCTTGTTAACACCTTTTATCTCATACTTGTCTTTACATGCCAACAACATATCATCAACATATAACTATAGGTATATGTAATTCCTATTACTACATTCCTTGTGATAGACACAACTGTCAAATGAACTTCTTATAAACCCATGGCTTTCATGAAACCTTTTATACCACTGCCTTGGTGCTTGCTTAAGACCATACAAATATCTTTTCAACAAGCAAACTTTATCTTCATTTCCATATTCTACAAATCCCATTGGCTGAGTAATATAAATCTTTTCATCTAAGTAACCATGTAAGAATGTTGTTTTAACATCTAACTACTCAAGTTCTAAATCAAATGCTACAGTTATAGACAAGATAATTCTTATAGAAGTATGTCTCACCATAGGTGAGAAAATATCTATATAGTCTACACCTACAACTTGTGTAAACCCTTTTGCCACCAACCTAGTTTTGAACCTAGGTTTATAACTTCCAGGCAACCCATCTTTCATCTTGTATAGCCATTTGCAAGACACCACTTTCTGATTTGCAAGTCTATCTATTAACTCCCAAGTCTCATTCTTTCTTAATAAGGCAATCTCTTCTTCCATAGCTTCTTGCCATAAATTTTTTTCTTCTTAATTAACATCCTTATTATAGTGTAGAGGTTAAAAAATACTTTCATGCTCAACAACATTGAAAGCAACATTAGATATATTACGCTCATCTCTATACCTTAAAGGCTTGACTATGGTTCTACTTGTTGTCTCTTTAGCAACACTATAATCGGGTCTTGATGATGACCCAGTCACATCAGGCCCTTCTTCTCTCCTTGTCTGACTTATCTCACATTGAACCTCTTCCTCTCTATTAACTTCTGAAAGCTCCACCTTAATATGGCCCCCCTCCTAACTAGACCTCAACTAGATAAGCCTTCTTGAAATTCAATATCCCTTCCTATAGTGACTTTAGGGCTTCTATTATCAAGTCTCCATAACCTGTATGATACTCAAGCATGATACACTTCTGAGCTATTGGGCATAGTTTATCTTGACTTATATAAACATAAGCCATAGGCCCAAGTACCCTCAGCTCAGTGCAATTGGTTTGCTGCCTTACCACACCTCCATTGGAGTTTTCATGTTTAGTGCTCTTGAGGGTGACCTACTTATCAAATATATAGTAGTATCACCAGCTCTCCCCAAAAACATATAGGTAACCCAGAGTTTAACATCATGAGTCTTACCCTCTCTAATAGAGTCATGTTCATCCTTTCAGCTAAACCATTTTGTTATGGTGTTCTAGAAATAGTTAAATGCCTGGGAATACCATGATCCTTGCAAAATTGATCAAACTCTCTGTTATAAAACTCTAACCCATTCTCAGTTTTTAATTTCTTAACCTTCCTTTTAGTTTGGGTCTCTACTAACTTCTTCCATTCCATAAACTTTTGATAAGCCTTATTCCTATGCTTGATAACATATACCTATATCCTTCTTGAAAAATCGTCAATAATGGACATAAAGTATCTTGCACCTCCCAAGGTATCCACCCTAGTAGGGCCCCACAAATTTGAATGCACATAATCCAGAATTCTTTTTGTGGTATGTTTGCCCTTGATAAACCTTAGTCTACTTTTCTTGCCTATTACACAGGTTTCATAGAAACCAACATCATTGATACTAAATTCATCAATAATATGTTATTTTCTTAATTCATCCAAGCTTTAGACTGCTTAGATGACCAAACCTCTTATGCCACAAGATGGACTTGTCAATGTTAGATTGTACTACTAATATTTCATCAGTTATTACCTTTCCATCTAACATGTATGTATTATTATTTCTCCTAGTACTAGTTAGTACCACTAAAGATCCCTTAATGACTTTAGCTTTCCCATCCTTCAAACTTACACGATGCCCATTCCTCTCAAACATTCCTAAAGACAAGAAGCTTATTCTAAGACTTGGAATATACCTAATGTGACATCCGGTAATTTTGCGTTACCAAACTCCGTTAGTTCCGTTAAGTCTTGCATACACGTGTCGGGAGCACATACTAGTTGTCGTTGAACGTTGGTGACTTAATAATAATTAATAATGTGAAACAAATAATTACTATGTTGATTATTAGTTGTGATTATGTGATTTAAATGTTTATCGTAAATTTTATCGCGTAACGTGGAAACGTGTGTATTTAATCTGAATGTTTTGTATCTAATAAAGATAAAATATATAATTGTCATTGTTAGTTTATATGCTTATTATTGTAGTTAAAAACCTTTTTAAAAAGAGTTTAAAAGCTTAATTGTTATAAAAAGTAAATTACAAGGGTTTGAATGGTAACATTGATAAATTAAATATAATCAAAAATCCCAACCCTAGCCTCCACATACCCATCGGCCGCGACACACACTCAAACACACACAA
Source organism: Flaveria sonorensis (assembly GCA_025506505.1). NCBI lineage: Eukaryota > Viridiplantae > Streptophyta > Magnoliopsida > Asterales > Asteraceae > Flaveria > Flaveria sonorensis. The sequence goes on from CM046428.1 coordinate 45,748,065, forward strand.
ACCTGTGATTTCAAGCAAGAACAAGTGATTACCATTCGGTTTTGGTCGATTTCAAGTTATACAACGCGTTAGAATCATCAATTGCAAGCCATTACACGTTTAAAGGTTAGATTTTTACATGTTTTTGATGATTTTTCATGGTGGCCGAAACCCTAGTTCGAATATTGAAATTGAAGGTCGATTCTTGGTTGTTTGTTGATGTTATTATGTTAGTTAGGTTAGATTGATGCTAGTTAACGTCGATTATGCAAGAAAGCTATGATTTTGATACGTTGTTCATAGGTTACTAATAATAGTAACTTTATTTGCATGGATAATGAGAATTGATGATGTATGAATGTTATGGATGTGTTTGTGATGATGATTAGATGCTAGGTTGATGATATGAACAATTGAAAATCAAGAAGATGTGTTATAGTTCATACATTGCTAAAAATAGTAACTTTTGGTGTTGAATGTTGATGAATCATGATGATTAGATGTTGTTGATCATGTCTAGATATTCTCATGGACTTGAATTGGTATGTAAATGATGAATTCATGAATGTCTTAGGTGTTTGATGGATTTGGGATGAACTTTCCCAAAAGGGAAACTTTAATTGTGAAATCTCTTAAATATGATGATATGGGTATGTTAGGAGCATTTGGATCATGCTAGTAAGTTCATAGATGAGTTCTATGGTGATAGAATGTATTGGGTGGATTCAATGGATGTTGGTTTGGGTAATTATCTGTTTTGGCCTGTTTGTGGAAAAATCATGGTATGAGTCATATAGGTAAGCTAGGACTTTCGTTGATTGATGGTTGATTAAGAATGAACATTTTGGATGATATGAGCTATGGAAAATTGGTATGTTAATGATCATCATACACACGTGCGAATCTGAGGCCTCTACTTAGTAGGATTGGCAGGGTTTAGGGTGTGAAGTCGTGAGTGGCTTCACATGGCATGTGATGCGTGATTTGATCCTTGTATGGTGTATTATTTGTGTTATAGAGGTTATGAGCATGATAATAGTTTGAGATTCGCATGACTTGTATGATATCTGGTGGTATGATGATCTAATTAGTACATGTGGTTAATGAAGTGTTATATGTAATCAGTTTGTATGATAATCATGTGTGATAGGCTGGTATGCTTGTTTAAATGGAAATTCACCTATAATGTCACCAACGGGTCAAACGGGTCAACTGGGTCAAGTGTGTCTTGTCTTTCTAGAACCTTGAGTTCTTTGGGTTGTAGAGCACTTAGGGTTTCATATTGTTTCTGTGTACACGTACTTATGTACTCATGTGTTCTAGGTGACCTTTGAAGGTTGACTTTCCCCTCTTTCTTTCAAGTTAAGCTCTAAGTTAATTCTTGCGCGTATCAGGTGAGTTCTTGCCCCACTCTTTTTACATAATCTCTTTTGGGGGAGATAGCATACTGTTGATCACAAACGCTTTTAAATATGAGTGTGTATAATATTAATATAGTGTTGTTTACCATGGAAAGTCCTCACACTTTCGGATTGTTAATATTGACTAGCGGGAAATTTTGGGTAGTACTACTGGGTTTGATGTGCCCCACCTGTGCGACCCCAGGTCAAACGGGTGCAATTTTGTCCTAACATATATTCATCATGACCTGGTAAGTTGTGACGGGAGGGACAAACTATCACAGTCAGCTTCAATCGCGAAATCACTATGTTTAATATTTTCATGTTAATAGACTAGCTATCTATTGCAATACACTACTTATGCTCTGGAAACTGTTGATTGGTTTATATTTTAACATAAACTCTTAAACTCACCAACCATGTGTTGACTTGGTTAGTATGCTATTCTCAGGTTAAGGTTGCTATTGCCTAGGAGCACGTCACACGAGTCAGCATCATGGTGTTTGGCAGCATGTTATGAAACATTGTTTTGGGTTAAGAATGTTTAAACATCGTGTTTTGGTTTTGCTTAATACTTGGGCGCGTATGTTTGCGCATTTTCAAATCATGTTTCATCGTTTTGGGTTTACTAGTTTATTTAACGCTTCCGCATGGTTTTAAAATTTGAACTTTGGTTGGTTTTATTTTAAAAGTGGCATATAGTATCGTTCTGAGTAACTATTGACTGTAATCCTGGTTTGTTCACACACCTCGCGGTAAAACTCCGCTCGGGGATTTTGAGGGTGTGACACCTGACACCATGGACCTCCACTTCAGATGTCTAGCTTGAATGTAACTAAGCCACTTCCAAGAATCTTACATGGTCTATTATCACCCAACTTCACTTCACCTAGATCAGCTTATTTAATGTTTCTTACACTTGACTTAATGGGAGTCATACGAAAGTAACATCCTGAATCTAGAATCCAATCTTCTTGCACAAGATCACTAGTAACACACATAACATCTACACTATCATACCCATCTGAGAAATCATCCTTTTGACTATATGACTTAGAATTACTAGGTTCATGTGTCCTCTTCTTCCACTCTGGACAGTCTTTCTTGAAATGATTCTCAGAATTGCAGACAAAGCACCTTTTCTTGAATCTTGATTTGGATCTCGTTGAGCTTTTGTTCTTATTACTTCTGTGTTCAGTTCTCCCTCTTCCTGCCTTAATTCTCCCTTTAACAAGCAGCCCATCTCCACCTTCTTTGTTAGAATCAGATCTTCGTTTCAATTCTTTGGAATTGAGAGCTAGAAACACTTCTTCCATCGAGAGAGTATCTCTCCCATACATGATTGTTTCTACAGCCGTAGTCTCCTTGGACACTTCACGAAGGACTCGATCACCAAGGATCAGAATAATTGCACTATGGGCTTTCTCTATGTAAGAACCTAGCCTTTATGGATTACAATATCAAGTGAAAAGCAAACACTCAAATTATGCGAGATATACAAGGATGCAAGAACTCCAAGATGATGGATAAAATCTCATCACGTGAAAACTTGGAGTTGTCGCGCGAGAACATCTGGATAGTATATTAGATGTTTTTCCTTTGTATTTCATTATGTGTGTTCATTTTGTAAAAGTGCTATGAGGGTGAGAGAGCAGAAGGTTGTGTGATAGGCCGCCTGAGGGGAGCTCACCTCGAGTGGATCGACCTTAAACGATGTCTATTCCTTTGGTATTGTAATCATTTCATTAATAATATTCGATTGAGTTTGTTTAATGTTCGTTGATATCACACACGTACATATCCGTCTTAATTTGATTATGAAGTGCAGCAATATGTGGAATTGATCGTGATGAGGACTTTACACTCTAACATATCTTTGCGTTTATATTCTGCTTCTTTTTTTTCTTTCTCTATGGCTCGGCTGCTATCACCGCATTACCCCCTTTTCAGTGCATTAGCAAACCATTGATGAACCAGTAATGCTCTCATCTTCAACCTCCACAGACCGAAATCGTTTCTTCCATCAAACTTCTCCATGTCAACCTTTTTCGACACCATCCTTCCTTTTCAATTCTCGTTTAATCGATCTAACTCCCTTCTCGTTCGATCAATCTAACTCACAACGAGAAGTTCTTGTACACTTTCTACTACCGGAATGGTTTACCGGTTACAAATGATCGGGATTACAAAGAGAAAGAAAACAAAATTGAAGCTAGCTATCTAAGAACCCTAGCTCCTTTATTTATCCCCAAATATGGTCGTCAACAACCGTTAACAAGTTTACCAAATTGACAACATACACCCTTGAACTTTCATCTAACTCATAATCAAAACTCATTACTACAACTATAAGAAATAGTAGAAACAACCCCTGTACTTTGACTTATTGATTCATAAAAGAAAGATATTGGCTTTAACTACCCACGCAACTGATAGTTTTTTACGTATCTTTTTATCAGGTCACCCATCAATTGGACATTTCCTTAAAAGAAATCACAAATGTGGAATTTGTTCTTTACATCTGAGCTATTATCCATGATTGCAGTATCATTGTTAAATTTATCATCTTTATATAATCCATTTTAATTATTCATATCGATATTAATTTGAATCGTTGATGTCTTTTACTTTACCATTAGTTCATTACCAAAACAAAACATATTTTTTCGTGTTTCAATGATTGTATATTGGCATATCTGTTGTGAATGCAAGTTGAAAGGGTGTTACGTATTCAAGTTTTAAATTTGGAACGAGAAGTGAGTGTTAATGGTGCTTATTATGTTTTTATATTAACTAACTTAAGGCAATAAAGATTAACAGATAAAGATTAACAAAGAAGTAACTTCGTTGTGACTTAGTTGCATTGGCTTGATTCGAGATAAGGTCGGGACAATATAATTTTGTTCAACCAAAGGTTCACACAAGGTGGGTAAAGTTCATTTGTTAACCATTGTTTATTACGATAACCCATTAACCGTGATGTAGCGGATACTTACACCATAGTTATGTAGTGTAACTAACTTTTATATCGCGTTACACCACTGATGTAACGATTTTCCTTCCACTTTCAAACTATTCCTTACTTTTTAAAGAAACTTCACCTTTTTTTAAACCTCCTTAACTTTTTTTATATGATTTTATATTTTTTTATAAAAATTACACCATTAAAAAGATCGTTTAATATCTTTAATTCAACTATAGTCTTGCTATGTCTTTTTAAAAAAAAATTAACATTCCTTATGCACCACTATTTTTAAAGTAAATTACTCAAAACGTCTTTTATGTATATATGAACTTTCAGGTTTGGTCCTTAATCTTCGTTATTTACGCCAAACATCCTTTATATAAGGAGTTTGTACGTAACACGTTAGGTCCTTTCCACCAACTAAGGTTAAATTTCGATCAAGTCCATATTACAAATGACAAATTTACCCTTCTTTATAAAAGAAAAGAAAATGAAAAGAAAAAACAATATCTCAAGCAGTCCCGTCCTTCCATGGAAGTATGGAACCTTCGTATCCAAAGATGGGGGATCAAATTTTGATCCACGTTGGTGCGATGATTTTGCGAAATGTGAAGATGGAGAGGGGTCGAAGATAATTTGGTTGGGAATTGCAGTGAGATTGGTTAATTTGGTTCCACCCTCTTTGTTTATCATTAGAGCCATCATCAAAAGCATTTGAAAACTCATCAAAACTGAAACTTGTTTTTTTCTTACGCTTTCACTCTTTAGCTTCAATGGAAACTCACCAAAACTTAAGTGTTAAAGGGAGATATACCCAAGAATTTTGATACGGTCGTCGGCTGTGAAAACACAGAGGTGATCTATACATACAAACATTAATTATTACTTTACACCAAACATTGATTTCCCCTTTTCCAGAGATTTTAGGGTTGGGTTGAGGGGGCATTGAAAGAGAGGTTGAATGTATTTCAGCTTGACTGAAAGAAGTGGCTTGGTTGAACATAGTGAGACTAAGGTATGATGTCAGACAGATTTGACCCAGTCAGGGATTCAGAATGACTTTATTGACTGATCACCGAAAGAAAACCCTATAAGCTTGTCATCAAGTTAGGTTAAGCCAACCTCGGTGGTCACCTTTCTGTTCTGATCTACCTCTTCCAAGAGTTACTCATGTAAACCGTCCCTATCTATCAATCGATACAATAGAAGGGCCAGTCAATACTAGACAAGAACGAGCGATCTACTCAATCGGCCTTCAAAAAGACCGACTTTTATGCCTTATTTACAGTACAGGGCTTCATCTTGCCCTAGTGGAGATACCTTCTTGATCAATTCATTACTAAATGATGATTCTCAAAATATCAATATAGGTACCCATTTATAAGACTTGTGAAAAACTTTTAAAAGCCGTAAATAATGAATAAAAAAGAAGGTGCATCATAACTAATACCAACCCCGAAACATAAACCAAAAGTGTCGTTTCACGAGGGCCTGCACTCACTCCGTTCACCTCCCCAGGGTATGGAGAGTTGTTTTTTTGTTTGATTTTTTTTGTCTTTGGTTTTCTCTGTACCCTGTGGTAGGGTAACTAGCAGGAAATAGTGAATCAAGATCTAGACTATCCTCTATGCGGATATATATGCCCCAATGAGCGACTATGCCGATCTTTATATGTTTTGGCCACGTGCGTTTCCGCTAAGAAGAAGAAGGTTTGGATCTTTAAACCTTAAGAGGATGCTATCGAATGTTTAAGGGTAATTTTGTTGCATTATATTATATATTAGAGCTAAATGTATTTTACGTCCCTAAGGTTTCATAAAAATTGTCATTTGAATCCAAAAGTTTAAAATGTTATCATTTGCATCCAAAGGTTTCACTAAAATTGTCATTTGAATCCATTTGGTTATACCTAACTAACACGATTAATTTTATTCGTTAAGTTTCTAACATAAAAGTTATTTTAATCAAAAAATTATAAAATAAAGAACCAACTCATGTGAAAGTTTTATATGTTTAAATTCTTTTGATAATTGTAGTTATAATTTAACTCTATAATAGTCTTTTATTGTTTTGTCTTGTTAATGTATTTTGGTTTAGTAATCATGTTACATTTGCCTGTTTTATTATACATAGATTTTTTTGGTTTAAAGCTTAATTATGGTTATAATAATTGATGTTTTATGATTATTATTAATTGGCAGTTATTGTCATCTTATTAATTGTTCTTATACTTTTATGATAATATGTTTTTTATGGTTATGATTCAAATAATTTATATTATATGACTTGTTTGTTTATATATATATATATTTGTTTTTTGTGTTTTATAAAGTTATAAATGAATCATTTTTAGTTAGTTATACTGAATATTTTATTTTATATAACAGAGTTATTAAATTTTAATAATCCTAAATTTTATTTATTAGCCGAGATTAATCCGAACTCGGGAAATGTTTACAGATACGCCCAACTTTGAGCTTATTTTCCTCCAAATATCTCTTAGTAATGGATCGTTGGAGGAAAATAAGTTCAGAGTTAAAGGTGTCTGTAAACATTTTCTGAGTTGGGATTAATCCTGGACAATAAATAAAAGTTAAGATTATTAAAATCCAATAACTGTATATAATATGATGTTCAGTGATGCGTTTCTTGATAAAATGAAAGAAATGTTTGGTAAATTAAAATCGCAATGGTGATTATCAAATGAGACTAAATGTCTAAAACTTATTACGTAGAGCTTATTTTTATTTTGTAATTGTTTTGACTAAAATACCTATAATTTAATAAACTTAAGAGAAAAACTTAACGGCGTTAATTATGAGTAGTTAAGTGGATTCAAATAGTAATTTTTATGAAACTTTTGAATGCAAATAACAAAATTTAAATTTTTAGATTCAAATAATAATTATATGAAACCTCAGAAATATAAAATTCATTTAACTCTATATATTAAAAAGTCTCTTAGTGAGAGGGATGTACTGGCCTTCTGTGCATAGTGTAGCTCTTATAGGCTATATTTTCGTCCTTTTCTTTAGACATACAGATTACTATAGCTAGAGGTGGGCATAAAAACAGGGTTCGGACCCGACCCGGTGGACCCGACCCGGAACCGGGTACGGGTACGACCCGGTATATGTATACCCGGTTTGGACCCGAAAAAACCCGTAGGGTTGAAACCAGGTATGATTTTCAAGAATTTCTTAGAACCCGACCCGGAACCGGTTGAACCCGGGTTGGACCCGGTTTTGACCGGTTTTTTTTTTTTTAAAGTAGCCGTTTTTTAACGGCTATATAGCCGTTGGGATTATTTTTGGCCTTTTTTTGTCACTTTTAGGCTTATAAGTTAGTATAAATAGGTGTGGGTTGATATGGTTTAGTACCCAAGTCTCAAACGTAAAAACATACGCAAAAAACGCAAAAAATACTCTCGTTTACTCTCGTTTTACACGTTCACTCTCTCGTTTTACACTTTCACTCTCTTCAATCTTGATATGGCTCACTCACAATCTCGTTGGTCAAGGTTCGTCCAACGCTCCAACCGTCGTTCGTGTTCTTGCACACAATCGTAACATGGATGTTTGGTGCAATTGGGATATGGTTGAGTTGAGTTACGGGTCTGTAAAGGCTCGTTGCAAGTTTTGTGGAGCTTTGTTTGCTAAAGATTCTAACACGACTTTAAACAAACACATTAGCAAGAAGTTTTGTAAGTCGTTGAAAAGTAATCCGGATTCGCAACAAACACAATTGGGTGGAGACGGTGGAATCTTTAATTACGATGTTAATACGGTTCGAGATCGAATGGCGAAGTTCGTGATTCAAGAAGCTTTGCCTTTTAGTCACTTTGACAATCCTCGGTTGACCAACTTAATTCGAGAGACGCTTCAACCTCGTTACACCCACGTAAGTCGTACTACACTTAGACGTTATTGTTTAAAATTATGGAAACAAGCAAAAAATGATTTAATTGTATTATTTGAAAATTTAAATATCGGTGTAAACTTAACTAGTGACGTTTGGTCGGCTCCACACGGTTTACCCGAATCGTACCTTTGCGTCACCGCTCATTGGGTGGATCCCAATTCATGGCAATTGATGAAACGTATGATTGCATTTGATCTTTTTCCGCATCCACACACCGGAGAATTTTTGTTTTACTTTTTAGATAATGTAATAAGTACTTTTAAATTACAAAATAAAATTTTTTCAATTGCATTTGATAACGCCTCTAACAACACAACCGCGGTTGAAAAATTAAAATTAAAATATCTTCCGATTGCAAACGGTGATTTTTCCATACTCGTTGTGTTGCACATATTATTAATTTAGTGGTGCAAGACGGACTATCCGGGCAATATGTTAATAACTTTATTACATCTTTTCGATTATGTTACATGACGTTTTTAAAAAAAGTAGAAGAAGATATCAAGATTATAAACAACTTTGTAAGGATACGCACTCTAGATTTTTAGGTCTAATTGGGATGTACCTACTCGGTGGAATTCGACTTGTCACACGTTTGAATGTGCTTTAAAACAAAAGGGCACTTTGAAAGCTTTTCATAATAGTCTTTCGGATAATGGTGAAGCCGACCCATTTCCGGATGCGGGTTGGGAGAATCTTCAACTTCTATCTGAGTTTCTTGATGTTTTTAAAGACTCAACAACAAAATTATCGGGAGTTTATTATTCCACTAGTTATTTGGTGCTTCAAGAATTATATTTTATGTCTTTAAATTTTAAAAATTTTCAAAATAAAAATAATATGTTTAATCAAATGATAGAACCAATGAAAGAAAAGTTTAAAAAATATTTTAAGGACTTACCACCCGTTTTTACGTGTGCCGCCGCTTTAAATCCGTTTCTAAATGTTGCGGGGTTGAATGTTTGATAGATGAGATAAATGACAATTTGGATATGCATGACGAAAACCCTAATTTTTCAAACGAGGCAAAAGAAAATTTTAATCATAGTTTGAAAACAATTTATAATTTTTATTTAAATAGATATGGGTCTAACGTAAACATAACCATGCCAAGCGAATCAACCTCAAATGCTAGTACATCGGTTAAAGACCCAGTTTTGACTATGTTGAATGTTGTCCGGGATGTGACGGCTAAACGACAAAGGGGTAACACCCCAACAAGTGAGCACGGTAGATATAGTGAAACGGATTTTATTTCCACTATGATTACCGAAGATTATCGTGCATTCGATATTTTAGCTTGGTGGAAAGGAAAAGAATCTCAATTTCCGATTCTTTCTGCTATGGCCCTTGATTTACTAAGCGTCCAAGCTTCTACGGTAGCTTCGGAATCTGTTTTTTCTCTTAGAAGCAGGGTAATATCATTACGGAGAACAAGACTAACTCCGGAAGCAGTGGAGATATGCATTTGTTTAAAGGATCACTTAGACGCAACGGATCGTATACAAGACCAAACAAGCCTCGAAGACGAGATTACACTCGAAGCTAAAGTACATGATGAAGAGGTAAAAGACGGACTATCTTCTGGCATATCCGATGAAGAATTAGCATTTGATCAAGCATCTCGTAGTAGATAAAATTAGACGATATTGTTATTTTTTATTGATTCATTTATGTATTTTTAAGTTGTTTTAATATTATATGTCTTTCATGTTCTTTTTAAATTTCTTTGTCATTCAAATGTTTTATATAAAAAGTATTTAATATTTGTATATTATAAGTGTAACCTTTTCTGCCCAAGATTTGTATATATTTATATATTAAGTTGTTTAAATTTTTGTCATTCAAGTGAACCCGGTTAGGAAAAGAAAAATAAAAAGAAAAAAAAGAAAAGAAAATATAAGAAAAAGAAAACATACGACCCGGTGTTCGACACACACACAAGAAAAGAAAAAAAAAAAAAAAAAAAAAAAGGACAAAACCCGGTTGAACCCGGGTTTCATACCCGAACCGAACTCGACCCGACCCGACCCTACCCGGGTATACCGGGTAGGGTTTGTATCCCGCTGAACCAGACCCGGGTTCGTACCCGGGTTCACCAATACCCGGGTACAAAAAACCCGGTTGGGCCCAAACCCGGTTTGTACCCGGGCCCGGGTACGGCCCAAACCCGATTTGCCCATCTCTAACTATAGCTATTTTTTGTCCAAGACTTTTGAGATTTGAGAAAATATTCATTAGTTGGGCCAACTCATTTAATTCTAAACAATCCTTTTTAAACCCAAAGTTAACGTTAAGCCCAATATGTTTCAAGTAATCCCATCAAAATAAATAGTTAAAACTATTTAGCAACATACTAAAGCACAAATAGCAAATGACATTTAGAATTAAATAGCACAACACCTAACTCGTTTGATCTCTAACGTTATTTACTCGATCAACAAGTTAATCCAATACACAAAAATACGTGTTGATAGCACTAAAATACCAACACTCCTCTCAACCCCACCACAACCAAAACCCTACTGGCAATTTCACAAGCAAAACTCCTTCCCTGACTTCGGTGACCACGAAATCGTGAACTTTTGCGAGATCTATGAACAACATCACAAAGTTGCAAATTTTGATCGCTTAATCCATTCTAACAACATCTATGCATGATTACGTGATGAGCGTAGATAAAAATAAATGCAAATCATCAACATCATGACCTACAACATGATGGGCTTAAGAATCTAAAGCAAATTGAGGAAGATAATGAAACCTAATCATATGATCACGAGAGAGCGCTAGAGAAAATTTCTGGAATCAGCAAAAAAAAAAAAAAAAACAAATGAGCACATTTGTCACAAGGCTCCTCTTCTCCTCTTTTATATAATCCATATAACAAAACAGGGCTCGAACGGATCAAAGGGATCAAAGGCATCATCGGACAACCCAAAATGCAATGAAAAAAATAATAAAGCATTAATATGTATTTTAAGACTATTAGATTATAAAGTTGTGAAGAATGTTATATTTTCAACCGTTTGTGGTTGTTATTTATGCTTGAACACATCTTAGATGAGATTTACACGAGTTAACGTTGAACATGCTTGATGCACAACCATCACAACATCTCCACATGTGCTTGAATTTTGAACCTTTGCGTTTTATCGAATCCTTATATATTTTTTATGTTTTATATGTAGATATTTTCTTAAGACGTATAACAACCACAAGTTTCTCAAAACATTCGTATTAAAGGCTTAGGTTATGTGAACACCCAAAACTTGTTATATGAACACACATATCTCTCCATCTCTCTCTATCTATATATACGTATGTATAGAAAGAGATAGAGAGAATCCCTGAGTTTTTCCCAAAAGAGTGTTGATAGAAAAATTATTTACCAAAACGGGTGATTCTAAAAATGGGTATTTTTTTAAAAAACTTTTTTTTTCTCACTCCTAATTGTATTGGATAAAAATCTTTCTATTTAACATTGTTCTTTGGTAAACTTTTTTCTTAACTAATGTATTACCGATTTAACGCAAACTGTTTGAAGTTTTTTTATTTTATAAATCTAACATCTAGCTTTAAATTTATTTTTCCAATTATTTTTTTAACAGATTAAACTTTGGCTATAAAGAACTCTTTAAAAAATAAAAGTGCATTCAATATTGTTAACGGTTCCATACAAATTGTTTTCGACTTTCATCTAATTTATCGATTTATTCAATTCTTTTAATGGAATTGTCGATATATTAAATTGGAAGTAATATTTTGATTTTAGTTGACAATATATTTTTGGAATGTAACATTTCAATTTTATATTAAATATATATGTTGCCTATTACTAAACCTATCGCCAACTTTTAATTTTAAATTTAAACTAGTGGATGTAAGCTATACTATGAGAGGGGTGGCAACCTTTGCAACGTTTGGTTTCGATGATTTGTACTTTAATATTAGTTATGTGAAAAAAAAATACATCTAAACGTTAAATTATTTTTACATTGAAATGTTTATTAAAAATAGTGTAATAATAATAAATCAATTCCATGAGAAAATACCTTCTAACACTTGAAAACAAATTATAACTATTAAAGACATTTAAAATAATTAAATTACTTAAAGTATTTAAAAAAATTAATTTAAAAACATGTAAAACTTAAAAAAAGTTTGATTTATTAGAAAACACACCGGAAGATTAAATTAAATGCTGGAAGACAAATTATTAAAATAAAGTAGATTTTAAAAGTTATACGGAAATAGAATGATTCAAAATTTTCCATACGTTTTTCTAAATAAAATTTTTGTTTGAAAAATGTTTTATTTAAATGAAAATGAAAAGAAAAGTTTTTTTTTAAAACATCTATTTTAGTAAATATTTTTCAAATCACCCAATTAGGTAAATAAATTTTCTAAATTTACTATTTTGAATAAAAAACTCGAGAATCCCGGTATTAAATTGTTAAAATATTTTCTTCACTACATAAACATGTCTTACGTATTGGGTTCAAGTCTCACTCTGAGCAAAATGCTCAGAGTTGAGCCATGCGGTTTTCCTCAGTATTGGGTTTTCTCCTGAAGGGCTTGGGGGTGCGTTCCCGACTGGAAAACGAATAAATGAACACGATTAAAATAACACCTATCCTCCGAAACAAGATCGGTTAAAAAAAAATAAACTTGCCTCACGTGTGTCTAGTACCAATCACAATATCATAATAACAACAATAATCAGTCCACCCAAATCAAATATCCCCCCACTCTCCGGTGCAAAAAATCCGATGAGAATCGCGGTTCCACCGCCACCGGAAGCCCACAGCACCAACATCTCCGACGACCCACAAATAACCCTTCACACACCTCTCACGACGACCACCACCACCATGGATCAACCACCACCACAACCAAAACCCTACTGGCGATTCAGCAAACAAGACTTGTTCCCCGAGCCCTCGTTCGAATCCCTCAGCGCTTACAAATCAGCACTCTCCCACACCCTCCTCCGCCTCCAAGACCGCTGCTTCCGCCGCTCATCCGACGCCACCGAGCTCATCGACCTCAAGAAGCAAAGCGAAAACGACATGCACAAGTGCCTCACGTGGGTCGACCTCATCTGGCTCGGCTTCGGCTCCGTCGTCGGCTCCGGCATCTTCACCGTCACCGGACTTGAAGCCCGTGACGACGCCGGACCCGCCATCGCCCTATCCTACGCCTTATCCGGCTTATCGGCTCTCTTCTCCGTTTTCTGCTACACCGAATTCGCCGTTGAAGTTCCCATCGCCGGTGGCTCCTTCTCCTTTCTCCGAATTGAATTAGGGGATTTCATCGCCTTTGTTGCTGCTGGTAATCAATAATCATCAATTGCATCAATTGCGTCGAATTGCCCTTTGATTTCATGTGTAAAGTTTGTTACTTTGATGTTTGTTCTTCAGGTAACATTCTGCTAGAGGCTGTTGCTGGTGCAGCTGGCTTAGCGCGATCGTTTTCGTCCTACTTTGCCAGTATGTTCAGTTCTAATCCCGATTTTTTCGGATCAAGATCGATTCGTTTGCAGAGGGTTTCAATTTGTTAGACCCTATTGCTGTTGTGGTCTTGTTCACTGCCAATATGGTAGCAATGAGGGGAACTAAATTGACATCATTTTCGAACATGGTGCTTTCGATGATCAGTTCTTTGATCATAGTTTTTATAATTGTCGTCGGGTTTGTGCACGCGAAAGCGTCGAATTTGCAGCCTTTTTTCCCGTATGGGCCTGAGGGGGTGTTTAGGGCTGCAGCGGTTGTTTACTGGTCGTATACTGGGTTCGATATGGTTGCTAATATGGCCGAGGAAACTAGAAAACCGGCTAAGGATATACCTTTAGGTTTAGTTGGTTCAATGTCGACGATCAGTGTGGTTTACTGTTTGATGGCGTTAGCTCTTACTATGATGGTGAAGTACACTGACATAGACCGCGATGCAGCATATTCGGTTGCATTTGAGGTGATTGGGATGAAGTGGGCTAAGTATGTTGTGAGTTTATGTGCTTTGAAGGGAATGCTTACAAGTATGTTGATTGGGTCAATGGGTCAGGCGCGATACACCACCCAAATAGCCCGAGCCCATATGATCCCACCGTGGTTTGCTTTGGTTCACCCCAAGACTGGAACCCCTATTTACGCAACTCTGTTGGTTACCACTATTAGTTGCATTGTTGCTTTGTTCTCGAGCCTTGAAGTTTTGTCAAGTGTGCTATCGTTTAGTACTCTCTTCATATTCATGCTCATGGCTGTTGCGTTGCTTGTTAGGCGTTATTATGTGAAGGACAAAACGCCTAAACATGACATGGTAAGTTCATGGCATGTTTAGTTGTTGTAATTGGTTCATCTGTTGGAATAACTGCGCTTTGGGGTGCAAACGCGAAGGGGTGGATTGGGTATGCAGTGGGTGGTGGGTTTTGGTTCGTGGGTAGTATTGGAATGATGTTGGTTCAAAAGCAAAGGGCTCCAAAGGTTTGGGGAGTTCCATTGGTTCCATGGTTACCTGCATTGTCGATTCTGATGAACGTGTTTTTGATCGGGTCTCTGGGTGCAATCGCGTTCAAGAGGTTCTTTATATGTAGTGGCGTGATGTTGGTTTACTATGTTCTTGTTGGGGTTCATGCGACTTATGATGTGGCTCATCAAGAACCTATAGAACCAAGTCTTGAGAAAGGAGGCGCGGGTTCGGGTTTGTTAAGTACTACAATGTGATCTCTTTGAACTGTATTGTTGTAGATAAACTATGAAAGTTGTAGAGTAATTTGGTTTGAATCCGTTAAGGGGTTCAAAATTCTTTCTTATTATAATGTAAATAAAGACCTAGCTCTACAGCCGGACTGGCCAAAATGGTTAAATTGATTTGATTAAAATTTTAAATATCAATGGATATAATGTGTGCATAACTGAATATATTCAAAATGAAAAAAATAAATAATAAGGGTTAAAAGTTCGGTGTCAAGTTCCCTATTATCGGCCGAACTATCAAAAACAAACTGTGGACCTAACTGTATAAATCTGAAACTAGTTAAGCCTGTTGATTATTTTAGATTAAAAGATTTATGAACACCCCAACTTATGAATGATTTTGTTCGAATGTTCATATTTAACAATCATATATCAACACCAACAATCAGCAGCCACCACCCTCAATCACCAACAATTAGCTTCTACCATCGTGAAAACTCTAATATATACGATAATAAACAAATATGAGCAAAATCATTCACCAATACTAAATTAGAAAAGTATACACATAAGATCATATGATGCAACACGAAAACAAAATCATATAAGAAGATGCTGGTAATTCGTAGAAGACCTAACACGATTAGATTGAAAGCCAAGTATGTCCATGGACACATTTAAATAGAGATGATAATGAGATGGGTATTGATAATTTAAATCTCATTTCCGATTGTAACACCATATATCTTACACACATATCTATCCCGTTGGATGTTCGATTACTCATTACTCATCTGGAACCAGGAATGCCAGTTAGTTTGTTAAAAATTATCCATCGAGTTTTCTAAGTACATTTCTTACTACTTTTACGTATTATATAACTTTTCAGCCTAGGGAATAAAATATATGAAAATTATAAAATCGGTGGATTAGTAGATTTACTCTACAAAGAGCTATACAAAAGAAAAAAAGAAATTATTTTATAGTTATAGTTCAGGTAAACATATTTGAATGTTTCAGGGATATCGGTCGGTATCACCTCATACAATACCCATCCTATACCCATAGAATTTTTTAGAACTAATCTCGTACCTAGTCCCATAACTAAATAACCGTCCCAAATATTTTGTGTTTAGGGTTTACCCACCGTTTGCCTCCCTATACCCCTAAATGTTATGCATAGATTTGGTACATGGGCTTCGATTTGGACCATGATGTAAAATAATAGAAGCAAAAAAGGTTTTTAATTCGCAAGGGTTTTTAAAACCGAACAGAAATCGTTTGCATTGTTAAACCAAGCAAACCAAGCCCATTTCAATCTTTTGGGCTAACAACTCAATTACCCATTTACCCAATTCAAACTTAACAAATCTCTGAATAAAACATTATGCATCTTTGTACAATCGGATTTTAAGAAAAGCCTAGTCATATATGTTTATTTATTTTAGAAGATTTCATTCTTAAAATAAGAGGGTTCAATTTTTAAAGAAAGTTTTGATTAAAGCTTCATTTTTTTAAAAACTTTGTTAGTTAGAAATTTCAATGGTTCTCTAAGAATAATAGCCAAAAAGATTATCCGTAGAGTCAATACTAAGAACGAATGAATAAACCAATGCTTCCATAGATTCTATTGTGGTTTATGATTATAGCTTTAGCATTTAATTAACCAAATGATCTTTGATCAAATTTTAAAACTTGGCTAGTTTAATAGAACATACACCTCATAAAGATTTTAGCGATGACATACGATAAGTTGCAATAACTGATCTTGCTACACACCTGAGTTAGCTTCATTCAATCGTGTTGACACCTCAAATGCTCCTATTGATAGTATTATAATGTATAAGAGATAACTAACTAAACAGATTTATGAAGAAATGAGAAGCTTTCTTGTCTTCAATTTTGTCACCTTCTTAAGTTGTTAATGACTATCAAGTTAGATCTAGATTCCGTTTCTTTTTCTCATGTTTTAAAGTATGTTTGAAATCTTTTCACGAAAATAAGCAATTTATCAATGATGCTAAAAACCAAGATGGATTCATCCAGCTTCAATCATGTTGAGCAAACTCTCCTAAAATCTTTAATAGTTCATTACATTACTCCATAGTCAGCCTGGAATTCACCATCTTAGAAACCAAAAACTTCTTTCTAGAAAAATCTTCAGCCATGAATTTAGATTCAATGGAATCTCACAATTCCTTTACAGATTTGACATTCTGGTACATATTAAACATCAAATCTAACATACTGTTTTAAGATGTGATCACGATAGATGTAGTCATCGTTCTCTATTTGCATCGCCTCTTTGTCTGTTCCAGGGTCTCATTCTCCATCAGATATAGCATGAGGGTAGTTAGAACATACACAACGTTCAGAATAGTCAACTAAAAATGCATCTTCTACCATTTTCGGAAATCCTATCCTTTAAACTTGTTCAATTTTGCGAACTTTCTTGTCATGTCATTTGCAAATATAATGTTCGCCAACTTCAAAGCAAATAAATTTAATCTTTGTAAGGTATTTGTATTCCTAGATAATCAAACACTTCGATGAAACTAAGAGGGATGGATTGCATTTTCAAATTGAAATTATTTAATGGTTCAATCTGAATAGATCAACGAGATAAAACTCAATGTAAATCAAGAACAAAGTATGAATATTTGTGTAGATTTTTCGTGAATTAGAAGAAGAATGAATGACCAAAGAAGAATCAAATCGTTTTATTGAGAATGGGGCAATAAAACCTACCAAACATGTAGTTTTCGCTTGAATTGAAATCATATAAGAATTACACCAGTTTTAACCGAAATTTCAAATATGAAATTCAAAAATTTTAAGTTTTAATGCATTGAATAAAATTTGTATCATTTTCACCTAGAATTTTTAATGAAGAAATTTTCACTCGAAATTTCATGTATTGACCCTAGCCAGAGGGCTCTACCCCTTGGACCCTACCAGGAGTTATCGCCCCTTGGACTCAACTATAAAAGGTGCTACCCCTAGATCCCCGCCAAGGGGGCGTTGCCTCCTTGCCCCTAAAAACCTATGAGAGATCACAATAACTTCAAACATGCATGCA
The DNA here is from genome assembly GCA_025506505.1 of Flaveria sonorensis. Classification (NCBI taxonomy): domain Eukaryota; kingdom Viridiplantae; phylum Streptophyta; class Magnoliopsida; order Asterales; family Asteraceae; genus Flaveria; species Flaveria sonorensis. The sequence continues at coordinate 45,766,104 of CM046428.1, forward strand.
CTCTATACAACTTGTCTTGTTTGATGAATTATGATCACATTAATCACTAGTCAATACAGTTATACTAAAACATCTAACAATATAACTATTTTTTAATTAATTTACAATGTTTATTTTCCTTAAACAAGAAGTTTCTATATTTTTTCGAAAAAAGTTTTGAGAAATTACAAATATAGTTGTTGTTAGGGATGGCATACACTCTTGAGTAATGATGCATACACTCATCTAATTGAAACAACTCTTGAGCATGAATTTGTTTCTATTTCGGATAAAACTAAATCTATAAGTAATGATGCATACACTCATCTAATGAACAAAGACCCAATACGTGGTCTCGGACTTTTTTTGAAACTGATAGAGCTTGTGAATGTGTAGGGAATGGGATCACTGAGTGCTTTAATTCTATCATTAGAATGCAAGAATAAAACCAATTCTTGTCATGTTTAAAGAAATTAGAATGTTGCTTATGAAGAGGAACTACAACATGAGCAAGAAAACCAATTTTTACTGTTTGTTTTGTGTAGTTTTTTTTCTTTATGTTGTCATGTGTTGTTTTGTGCATTTTTATTATAGTTTTAATGTTGTTTGTGCGGTCTGTTGTTATGTGTATTTTTTTTTCAATTCTTTAATGTTGCTTTTTGCAACTATTTTCATGTTGTTTTGTGAATTTGTTATTGTTGTTTTATGCAAGAAATGGAATGTCATCCCAAGCGTCAGTAACATGACATGAAGCCTACGATGTGGATCTAGCTAATAGAGAATGTGGTTGTAGATTATGACAAATATCAAGATTACCTTATTTACATTCAATAGCTGCTATATACTACACCAACAATGACATGAAGGAATATGTAAGTAATTAGTTTAAGGTTGAGAAGTTTAGAGACACTTACAAGTACTACATTAAACCATTAAATGGTAGCAAGATGTGAAAATCAACATTTTACATTAAGCCACTCCCTCCAAAAAAAAAATACGATGCCAAGTAAGCCAGCCATCATTAAAAGAAGAAGACATGAATGTGAAAAGCAAAAAAAAAATATATATATAAAAAGGTATCAAGTATCAAAAGATACATGACTTTGCAGCAACTGCTTAGAAAAAAACATAATGTAAAAACATACACCGCCGAAAGAAACTAAGGGAAAAAAAAGACCTACAACAAAGATGACAATGGAAGATAAACTTTAAAGAAGAGTGTGATCAAGATGTAAAAGTTAGTGCTAGAATTCCAAATGATGTTAAGCAAGATAGTCAAGTACACCAACCGCCTTTGATAAAATAGAAACTAATGGCTACTTTTTGTTTGATTAAAATTGTTTGACTATTTAAATTAGCAAACAATATTATTATGATAGCAATTGAGTTGGATTTTTTTTAATGTCCTTTGGATTCGTTGTAAAATATATTTACAATTACAAATGACCTAAAAAAATAACAATAACCACATCACAAAAGATAGAAAAAAAAACCAATTACATATTATTTTTTACACATAGATTGTCTATGTGAGCATAATATATATTACATGTATGCCACATAAGCAATAATTAGGATATTATAGGTTATGTCACAATTATGTTCAAATTCTGAAGTTGAGGGTCAGGGACTCAAACGTGTAAAATATTGTTTAAACTTAAAAGACTATTATAAGAAAAATAGAAAGTATATTAGTTTTCATGCTATTTGCTCTATTTTTTAAAACTTAATTACTAACTTTTAAATATTTTTTTATTCAACATGTTTAATACATTAGTTCCTAGCTTAATTGCTATAATAATGATAATATGAATTTACATCAAGATATGCCAACATTCAAAATTTAACGATATAAAACGAGCAAGGGGAGGGAGCAATGGGGCCATGAGAGGTGTTGAACAAAGAGTCGATAGTTTTAATGTTTTACATCACGCATATAACGATATATATGAAGTGGTAGTATACGTTAATCTACTTAATTTCTTAAAAGCATGATTAATATATATTTGTTTCGTCCTTAGGTTGCTTTTTTTATGGTTCAATTCTTCTTTTCCAACCAAACAAAACAAATATATAATCTAGAAGTGGTTCTATTTCATGACCCGTATTGACCACAGGTCATGATCACAAAAAGTAACATTCACATAAATCTACTACTTCATTTTCGTATTTGGTTTTCCTCCAAACAAAACAAATCATGATTGATAATGATAGCAAGTCATGATCACAAAAGCTAGCAAAGATATCCATCCAATCTATAGCATTCTATGCGTTTACGTTTTAAACTAATGTTCACATATTTTGTAGTATTATTTTATTATGTGTAACAATAAAGTAAATCTATTAATAACAATAAATATAAATGTATGAAATATGCACAAAAATAAATATATATATTACCTGAGTCAAGCTTGAAGTTCATGGACAAGCTTAAGCTCTAAATCTATAGCTCAAAACAACTTGAATTTGAGATCTCTTAAAGTAAATGAGTTAAACTCGAGATCGACTATCCGATTTCCCGCCATCTCGTTCAGCTTCTTCATATACTAGTGTGTTACTGTCATTGAGCATTTAACAAAACTTGAGGTCGTAAAGAAAGATGAAGAATTAGTGTGATTGATTGTGAACAACTATCATAAAATATTGTAAATGCTAAGTAGATTTAGAATAAAAAACCTATAAAAAGTACAGAAATACATATATCAAGAGTGATCTTAAGTTAAAGTTACATGGATTAATATAAAAGGTATTAGTTAGAACATACTTTTATTTGTATATCAATGAAAACTTAAACTAGTTATTAGTAACATCATAAGTCATAAAATACAAAATCAAACACCATATGATACAACATAAAGCACACTCCATTATTCTGATATCGGAACTTGTTTTATTAATAAAAAATAAATTACATTTATCTACAATTAATCATGTAACATATATCCTCTTATGTTATTATTATGTTTAGAAATTATCGTAGACTCAAATATTTTATTAAATTCCGATTAAATGCTACATCGTGCTAATGATTTTTCTCATATATTGCCAAAATTGAGAATAAAGATTGATTGGAGAATCAACTATACATATGATTTGTAGTTACCTCAAGTCATATCACAATTCCATCTTCATTTGAGTAGATATTTTGATGTCACGTGTTGCATTATCGTTTGTTTTCTCATTGAATATTTAGTTATTCATTAACTCACACACCTAATGATTCAGATGTTTGTTTCACGAACAAATGTCTGAATGGTTAAGAATTTATCTTTGAATAGTTAAGCATTATATTAATGCTGAATGGTTAAAAGGTCTAATGCTGAATGGTTAAGACTAGGACTGCAAACGAACCGAACGAACACGAACAGGGCCTCGTTTGTGGTCGTTCATTAAGAAATAAACTTGTTCATTAACTATTCACGAACACTTAACGAACGTGATTTTTTGTTCATGTTCGTTCATTAAGAAAATGAACATGTTCATAAACTGTTCACAAACACTTATCGAACGCAAACAACAAATTTTCATGAACATGACGAACACAAATAAGTTCATGAACACAAACCAATACAAATGATCATATATTTATTTTAAAATAAATTTTTATTTTTATCACAAACCTTACACAAAATCCACCAAAAATAAATAAGTACTTAACATAATATAAAAGTTAACTGATGTAATTGTTATAATCAAATTAACACAAAAACTAATAATATAAAAAAACACATTAACGAACATAAATAAACACATAATCGAACGTTCATGAACAGACATTAACGAACATAAACGAACACATATCGAAACGTTCACGAACATAAATGAATGAACGCGTCTTGTGTTCATATTTTTCGTTTAACTAAACGAACAAATTTTTTATTCGTATTCGTTCATTTACTAAACAAACGAACATAAACGAACTTCCCGTCGAACGGTTCACGAACGTGAACCGTTCGCTGAACGTTCGTTTCGTTTGCGGCCCTAGTTAAGACCTCTTATCTGAATTGGTCAGACATTTTCCTTTGAATAATTAAACGATATACTAGCTTTAAATAGTTCAAACCTCTTAATGTTCAGCAATTAATGGTTCAATCTTATTGGTTCAGCACTTAATCATTTAGAAATTACCAAACAGCTCCTTAATTATGCACACTAATTTTACTACATCAATTTATAATAAAGCTTGAACTCTTGATCTCAAAAAAAGTTTACGCCTCTAACTTCAAATGCTTTAACTATTAGACCCAACCTCCATCCTTGAATGTCTAGTTTCTTTTTAAACTTTCTTAATTTTTTAACTTGGTCTTTTATTAGTACTAGAAATTAAGTCCGCACGAGGTTGAGTTTTCAAACTTCATTGCGCGCATTATGAAGGTGACATTAACGTGGTTAAGTAAATAAGAGAAACGTATGAAATTATGTTATCGTCAATTGATGTAACCTATAATACGAAAAGTATTTTATTTTAAGTACAACTTTATTTTTAACAAATTATCTAAAACCCTGTTTATTATGATACTACTAACCAAACTAGTGATCCACAGCAAGCCACTTAGCATTGTAAGTGGGATTACAGTGGTACAAACCTAGTGATGCATACTGACCATAAAATTTTTTATATATATATATAAAAATATAACAATACTATAATAAAATTAAAAATATTAAAACGATCTATTAATGATGTAATTGTATAAGAATTAAACATTATTACAAAAAAGTTAAGAAATGTTTAAAAAGATGATGAAGTTTTTTAAAGGGGAGGGAAATTTGAAAATGAGGGAAATTGTTACATCAGTGGTGTAACGCGGTGTAAAAGTTAGTTACACTATATAATTATGGTGTAAGTGTTCGTTACAGTAGTGTTAAAAGGTTATTGTAATAAAACATTGGTAAACCATCGTTGTGCCACTAGATCATCATCAACACCACTAGCACCACCTTTGTTTGGACTTGGTCATCGATTGCCAAAGCCAAAGCATAAAAATTTTAGTTTAAATCATTAGTGGTATCCATAATCAATGTTTTTCATCTAAAAGAAGGGTGGAGGTGATGTAAGTCGCTGTTGTAGTACTTTGTGGTGTTTTTGTCTTGTTAATTGTTTTATTTTTTTGGATGAAGTAAAGAAAGAGTTATGTTATTTCTTTCATTTATTTTGATTTTAATATGTAAGTTTCATGACCATACTATATATTTTTTTATGTTGAGTATGAAGAACTATGTTAAAGTTTCAATTGTTACTGTAGTGTAATAATAATCTGTAAAACTATAGCAATGTTACAATTTTGTAAAATCATTTTTTTTTGTTTTTCATTGAACTTTAGAAAACAATAATATTGATCTAAGTGTTCTTTTATCATATCTCACTTTGTGTTTGTGTGTGTGTTTTTTGCATTTTTTTTATTTTTCTTATTTTCATTTTCTAAGTTCATATTAGTGGTAATGCAAAACATTTGTTTGTATTTTTGTATGTATGTTTCATGACCATATTATGTACTATAGTTTTTATGTTGACTTGTTTGTTAACAACAATGTAAGTGTTTTATGTAAAACTGCACCAACGTACAGTAATGTAAACGTATAATGGTAACCGTAGTGTTATTGTGAATGCATTACTTGCTAGATATTTTTTTTGTTACATTAACATTTTGTAAGGTTTACAAGGTATCAGTGCATTAATGTAGAGTTAGGGGCTGTTTGACAATTTTTGAATGATTAAGTGGTGAACCAATAAGAGGTCTGAACCATTGATGCTGAATCATTAAGAGGTCTGAACCATTAAGAGCTAGTATATCACTTAACAATTCAAAGGTAAATGTCTGACCAATTCAGATAAAAGGTCTTAGCCATTCAGCATTATTTCAAAGGCAAATATCTGAACCATTCAGACATTTGCTCGCGAAACAAACAACCTGAACCATTAAATGCTGAACCATTCAAATATCTGAACCATTAAGGGACTGAAACAAACAACCCTTTAGTTGTAATGGTGTAAGCATTACACTAGCTGGTAAAGTTTTCAGCAAACTCGTGTACTCATTATCCCATGAGGTCTAAAAGTTATATGTTTGATCTTTATAGATTGTTATCTTTAAAACCATCTACAAAAAATATCACATTTTAACCGTCCAGTAACTTTTTTCTATAAATTTTTATAAAATTTAAAACTTTATCCTAACTAAATTTATTTAAACATAACACTTGAATTTGAAAATATTAGATAATTCAAAAAGTTCGCGTGTTGCGGCGGCGGTGTACAGGACATGACAAAGTGTAAGAGTTATCTTATAGGCTGATGCTAACCAAGGATCTCTCAGCATGCAGCTAAAGTACAAAGAAGTTACTTCGTAAGTTTTGAACATGCACAAAGAAAATTTACTAAGTGTAAAATCTTCCGAAGCCAAAGACAGAAATCTTCCAAAGCCAAAGATGAAGTCTTCCGAAGCCTGAAGACAGAGTCTTTCGAAGCTTGAAGACTAATTTCTTCTGAAGAGTTTGAAGACACGTGTCCCTGACACACTTTTGATAAAAACTGAAAACTTTCCGTTGCCAGCTCTGAAGACTCACCGACTTATACAAGTTGGTGATTATCTCTATACTTTTGTCAACTGTATATTATGGTGTTTGAGTTTGTAGCTTTCACCCATGTACTTTTATCATTTTTGTAATATATTAGGATGTGAGCTATGACATGTCATAGTCATATGTCAAAATCTGCATTTTGACTCTACATTGATCTTGTTGTTTAGATTAGTATCCAGCTGGCCTTCAAAGTATGGTCGGTTGTAAGTTGTAGTATAAAGTATCTCATGTAACCAGTCCTTGGACTAAGCATTGTAACACTTGTAAAATTACTTAAGAGAAATATACTTCATCCTTGAAAACTAATACTTGTGTTCTTGAGTTCTTTACTTGTTAGTTCTTTGTTTCTTTGTCTGGTTTCATATTTGATCAAGTAAGTGTGACATTCTCCAACTGTTAAACTGTTGCATAACCATAACCGGTCTCACAATTGGTAACAGAGCTTTTTAGGCTCTTTATTGTAAGATCTCACCATCTTAAATCTCTTCAGTTTCATAAAACACTTACTTGCTCAAATGGAAACTCTCACTAAGGATGATATGGAAACCGACACCATGACTAAGTTTCCATTGATCACTCCTGATGACTTTGATACTTGGTGTATGAGGATAGAAGGGTTCATCAAGTCTCAAGACAGCAGTATTTGGAGATCTGTAGTCTCAGGACCTCACATCCCAAGCACTTCTTCAGCAACTGTTGGAGGTGGGAAAAAACCAAAGGACGTGGCTGACTATTCTAAGGAAGATTGGAAGAAGATTGATATAGATCAGAATGCCATGATCGCTCTTCAAACTGATATTCACAACTCCATCTACAAAGGGTTCAAGAAGTGCAAGACTACAAAAGAACTCTGGGATGCACTAAAGCTGATGTATGAAGGATCTGATGAAGCCAAGGAAAATAAGAAGGACATCATGAAGCAATAGTTTTAAAACTTCACCTTCAAGACAGGTGAAACTATGACTCAATAATATTTAGGTATGTCAAGATTGTAGATACTCTGATGGATGTTGGAGTTAAACTTGAGAATAGGGACATAGCGTGTAAGTTCATGTTCTCCCTTCTTAGAGAATGGACACACTACTGTGTAGCCATTAGAAGAACTGAAGACCTCTCCACCCTCACTCTCACTAAGCTATATGGTATCCTGAGCGGTTACAAGATGGAGATGAACATGCAAAATCCATCTACCAGCTCATCCAACAATCAAAAGAGTTTAGCCCTTTATGTGGTTGAAAAGGATATATGACATCTCTTGTTTCCAGGTTAATATCCGTACGTTAATAAAATATGTTAAATTAATTAAATGCATTGTAAGACTTAATTTTTTAATAATTAAGGTCATCTAAGGTTTAGCAAAGCCCCTTTGTGCATAAATTTTATAATTGGTAATTTTAAGAATTACCGGGTCGCGTTGCGGTAAAACTTTTAACGAGCGTTGGTGGCAATTTGGTTAATTAAATCTGGTCAATATATTTTGATTTTTATAATCTAATGCTTTATAAGTGAAACTATTATTAGTCATAAAAACTAATAATGGTTATTGTAAACTTTGATCGCGTAAAATTTAGACTTTTTAAATATTGCCTTGATGCAATATACAGTCTGTTGCATGTTGTGTTAGACTGTGTAAAAATTATTGGTGGCCCAATATGAAGGGTGAGATAGCCACCTATGTGGGAAAGTGTTCGACCTATTCTAGAGTGAAGGCGGATATCAAAAGCAATCAGGACTTCTACAACAACCAGAAATTCCTCAATGGAAATGGGAGCGGATAGCAATAGACTTTGTCACGAAGTTACCCCGAACATCAAGTGGTCATGACACTATTTGGGTAATAGTCGATAGATTGACTAAGTCTGCTTATTTCCTACCCATTAAGGAAATAGATTGGATGGCAAAGCTAACCAAGATCTACCTCAAGGAGGTGGTATCTCGTCATGGAGTACCGATTTTGATAATCTCTAACAGAGACGGTCGTTTTACCTTGAGGTTCTGGCAATCCTTACACCAAGATTTGGGTACTTGTTTGGACATGAGTATTGCCTACCATCCGCAAACCGATGGTCAAAGTGATAGGACTATTCAAATGTTGGAAGATTTGTTACGAGCTTGAGTGATTGACTTTGGGATACTCATCTACCTTTAGAGTATACAATCTCAGAACTAGAGCAATTGAGTAGTCAGCCAATGTAACCTTCAATGAACACACTCCCAATGTGAAAGGTTCTGGTCTTGATTGGCTATTTAATCTTAATTTAGTTACTAACTGTTTTAACAAATCTTGTGAAAATGTTTAAGGAACAAAAGTAATACATGTACAGAAGATCATGATCCAAGATTTGAGATGAGAAGACCAAATGATAGAATTCTTTCAGCTCCAGTGGTAACAAACCCTGCAAGTGGAAATCCTGTCAGCATAACCATGACAAATTCTTTAGCTGATACATCTGAGGTGCCAACCAATTCCAACAATGAGGTATAAAACTCAAATGAAGGGATTTTAATGTAGGAGGAGATGGAGATAGTGAAAGTGATCAAGAATGTCATGATGCTGACAACCAGTCCACTGAAGACAACATCAATGATATTGCACACTCTCTGGATCAAGTTACACTTGATGGGTGTGCTGATGTGGTAGGTGATACTCAATCACCATAACTAAATTTCTATAATTTAGATCTATCAAATCAACTTGATATGATTCCCCAGCTAAGAATCCACAAGTCACATTCTACCACAAACATCATTGGAGATGTTGAGGTTGGGGTGAGAACAAAAGGACAAACCTATGACAAAAATGTTTGTCTGCACTCTTACTTCTTATCTCAGATTGAGCCAAAGAAATTTGTTAAGGCTTTGAAAGATGGAAGCTGGATTGAAGCAATGTAGGAGGAACTACTTCAATTCAAAAGTCAAGGTGTTTGGAACCTATGTCTTCTTCCTACTGGGAAGATGCCAATTGGTACCAAGTGGGTTTTCAAGAACAAGAAAATGATAGAGGACTTGTCATCAAGAATCAAGCAAAACTAGTAGTCAAAGGGTACACTTAAGAAGAAGGGATTGACTACACAGATGTTTTTGCTCCTATAGCAAGACTTGAAGCTATAAGGATATTCCTTGCTTTTGCTGCATCCAAGAATTTCAAGTTCTACCAACTTGATGTCAAGTGTGTATTTTTATATGGGGTGATAGATGAAGAGTGTATGTCAAAAAACCACTTGGCTTTGTAGACACAGATTATCCACCAACCCTAAATTATTTAAACTCTTCATCCTCTTCATCTTCATATGAACTCTCAAGCCCTAAATTATCCATAAACCCTTTGTTGCTTTCCACATATTTCTCATAAAATCTTCAGAAAATGGTCAACCCTGAACCCAAAACCAGCTAGCCTTTGTCAGGCATCTTCACATGCAACACAATCAAGTCTCTCTGTTATCAGCTGAGAAAGACCCTGGTTTCTCAGACGTTAGCCGCTTTCTTTCTTGCTCATCTTACCTCACCTCCCTCATCATAGACCCTCCAATCTATGAAGATCAACTACTTGAGTTCTAGAGGACCAGCCAAGAGGTCGTTATGGATGGTGAGAAGGCACTATCTGCCAAGGTGCAGGGGAGGATTGTGTTCATCACTCCAGCCACCATCAACCAACATTTGAGGCTGGATGATGACTATCTTTCCCAAAAAAGGTAGTCAACGGATCATTCCTCCAGATGGGCTATGAAGGTGACTTTTCTGTCAAGACCTTCAGGAAAGGGAATGTCTCCTCTCAGTGGAAGTACCTCCTCCATATTGTCATCCACTCCTTATCAAACAAGCGTGGAGGATGGGATCAAGTTCCTGAAGACCTTTTTTACATAGTCCATAGAATGGTCCAGGGGATCAAGTTCATGTATTCATAATTTTTCTATACAAATTTACTTGCTAACTTAGATTCCTTAGATTATTACATGTTCCCTAGATATGTCCAACATATTCTCAACTGTGAACTGGACTCACCGTTGAGGGGAACAACTAATGTTCTAAAATTAGGACAGATGAAGTCCGACATCTTTAAGATAATGAGGAAAACCATTATTGGTTTTTCCGGGTAGAAATAGCCTTTGTCCCAAAAATGTTAGAGCTCCCTTCTCAAGGTGATAACTTGGCAGTCCCAGCTAATGTTAAACCCACACCTTCTTCATCTTCAACACCCCTACAGCCACAAATAACCATCACTTACCAAAGAAAATTCAAACGAACTCCTACTTAGTCTATTCAAATTAAGCAGGCCCCCATATACTCACTCATGCAGGAGGATGACTTTGGTCATGTAATCTCATCCCCTATGATTCTTCTGATGAAGATAAGGGGAGTATGCAACTAAAGGTGTACAAATTGTTACAAACTTGCACATATTTGGTCTCTAAGGTTAGTCACCTGGAATCTCAGGCGGCTACCTTACAAAGGCAGGTGCTTAATCAGCAACTTGAGATCACTGATCTCAAGGGCAAGTTAGCTGAGAGGCCTTCCAGGCATGCTCAACTAAGTCCACAAGAACCTATGAATGTGATGGATTTAACCTCCAGCTCACCTGTGCAAGTAGGTGATGCTACCAAAAAGGGGGAGAAAGTCACCACAGCCATAGAACTTGGGAGCATTGCTTAGAGTATGGACATTTAGGATTCACCACGCTCACTTGCAATTGTCCAGACTCAACAACCTCCTCTGGCCCATATAAATATGGATGCCATTGTTAAAAGTCTATTTGAGCAGGGTGTACAAAGGGCTATGTCTCCTCCATCCTACTTTGCTAACAATCAAATAGTAGGATGGAGGTATGACACTGATACAAGAGCCCTGGTGCTTTCTAGATATCAAGGTCAATAAGAAGTTTTCAACTTCAACACACTGAGATTCTATGCAAGCTTCCCACTTGTTGACCTGCCACTTGTCAATCCAAGCCAAAATAGACAAGCTAACAGGTTAGTTGAGAGGATACAGATGAGGGTGTTTGAGGAGTTCAAGAGAAGAACCAGCTTATATAAACAGAGGCTAGCAGGAAAAACAGTTGTTCAACTAGATACTAAGGCAGACCCTAAGATTAGATTTGAAGGGGAAACCTCAGTTGAAGGCCTAGCTGTAGAACCTGTGAACCTTGATATTCATACTCCTTCAACACCCATTACCCTCAGTGAGACAATAGTTGGTGAAGGTGTCTCACAACCTCTCCCTGGCCAGAGCTCATGTGTAGAATAAGCTCAAGAAGGGCAAAGCTCTCTCTTCCGTGAGTCACTTAGGCCAGTGGTTGACAAAGGAAAGAAGGTTCTACCATCTGAGAAGATTGAGAAGGAGAAGAGGGAGAGGAAGAGGAAGGCAAGGGAAGAAAGAATAAGAGAGACCCCTAGCTTCATGCAGGCTGCAATCAGGGTTGCCCATAGGCTAAACACTCAGGAAGATATGTTAAGGGCAGCCAGATTGAACTACCTACGAGCTAGGAACTACAATATAGATGAACTGATCGTTTTTTCCTTGGAAGAATTGAATGATCTGGCAGACATTAAAGTGTCTAGAGAGAGGAAGGAGGCTTAGGTTGCTGCTTTGCTCCTCAAGACCATAGAAGAAAGAAAAAGAAAAGATTGTATAAAGTTCCTATCCTCTCCCCAATTCAAGAAAGGCCTAAAGTAGAGTCTGTGGCTATTGAGAAAGAAACTCAAGAAGGTAATGAACAATACAGACAAAAGATGATTACCTACTTGAGTGCCACAAGTCTCTATCAGACAACAGCTTTACTCTCTCTATATTATAAGTACATAGAGTTTGAATATCTCAAGCAGCTTGAACAAGAAGTCATCAAAGAAAGAAAATCTGCTAAGAGAAAGATGAAGGAGGAAGCTGCAAAATCAAGAGCCACCATCAAAGCTAACCAGAAGAAGTTTGAGGACAAACAAAAGATTATGAGTTTCTTGAAGCTGTATGGGTTCTCCGGAAGGAGGCTTGGTCCCATGTCTCTATACATAATGGATGAGCATATAAGGGTGATCAAACAGAAGATCAAGAGGGGTGAGCTTCAAGACTTGCATTTTCCACCAAGTCAAATTGCACTTGAAGCTAAGGTTAAGGTTGAACCCCAATAGACAACACAACCTAGTCCTAGTGCTGATCCATAACTAGCTTCAACTTCTGACCCATGTTAGGGTCCTGAACCTTCTTCTGAACCTTTAAATGCGTAGGACTAAACTAAGAAGGATAAAGAAGAAACAAAGGTGTTCAAGACCAACCTTCTCAATTAAAGTACAAAAAGAGGAAGAGGATGGCCATCAGAATAGATTTAAAGAAGAAGAAGTCCAAGGCATCCACCTATATACCTCAGGATGAGTAAGAACATACTAAGGGTGAACCAAAATAGGCTGCTTAACCAACTCCCGTAGTTGTAGAGCCTCTTGCTGCTGAGAGACCCATCTTGTCTTGGGTATACTCTCCAAACCCACACAGATAGTATGTCATAAGAGATCAAGGAGGTCCATAAGTATTCTTCATGCAAAACATACTTGACCTCCTTGCTTATGATCTATTGGACATCAGGAGATACTATAAGAGCCTGAGGATCTATACCAATTGATTAAGAGAGGAATGGCTCTGATTCTGATGATGGCTATACCCAAGTAGAAGATCAAGACTAATAGTAATCTTTAAGTTTTGGTAGGATCAACCATGGGGGAGTTTGTAAGAGGTATCTTAGAGGTTAATACTAACCAAGGATCTCTCAGCATGCAGTTGAAGTATAAGGAAGTCACTTCGGAAGATTTGAACATGCACAAAAAAATTTATTAAGTGTCAAATCCTCCGAAGCCAAAGACAGAAATCTTCCTAAGCTAAAGATGAAGTCTTCTGAAGCCTGAAGACAGAGTCTTCCTCAGCTTGAAGACTGATTTCTTCCAAAGACTTTGAAGACATGTGTCCCTGGCACACTTTTAACAAAAGCTGAACAACTTTCTACTGTCAGCTCTGAAGACTTACCAACTTATACAAGTTGGTGATTATCTCCATACTTTTATCAACTGTACATTATGGTTTCTATGTCTGTAACTTTTCACTCTTGTACTTTTATTCTTTTTGTAGTATAGTCACGTGTCAAAAGGAAATCTGCCTTTGATTCTATATTGATCTTGTTGTCTAGATTAGTGTCCAGCTGTCCTTCAAAGTATGGCCAACTATAGGTTGTAGTATAAAGTATCTCATGTAACCAGTCCTTGGACTAAGCATTGTAACACTTGTAAAATTATTTGAGAGCAATATACATCATCCTTGAAAACTAATACTTGTGTTCTTGAGTTCTTTACTTGTTAGTTTTTTGTTTCTTTGTCTGGTTTCCTATTTGATCTAGTAAGTGTGACATTCTCCAACTGTGAAACTGTTGCATAACCATAACCGGTCCTGCGTAAAGTATATACTACAACTGTCCCAACACATTTCTAAACTATTTTTTTTGTCAAAATATATAGTTACTCGAATTTAAATTATAGAAAAAAAACATATTATATTAGACCTTGCTTGTTTTCAAATAAAATATATATCAAAAAGTATATCAACTCAAAGTGTACATAAGAATTAACATTGAAGAGTTTTATATTTGACACAGTTCATGAAGTAAAAATGTAAAAAAAGGTAACCTGAGGCTTTAGAAACTCGAAGAGGTTGAAGTGATATTTTTTAAAGTTTCAGAGAAAATTTAGGGCTAAAAGGTATAACATCAAAAAACTAGATGTGGGGGAAGGTGGTTTCTAAGAAATGAAAACAAAAAGAAAAAAGAAATAAATTCATATTGCTACCAAGATTCAAAACCTAGGTCTCTAGTTTAAAAGAATGATTCAAAGACCACTGGAATAAAAATAACTAATGATTTTAGTTTTCACAAAATGGTATATATCAGAAAGTTAATGTTAAATAAAAAATTATATATCCACCGACTTTTGTAATTGTGTTATAGTAATGGAGACTAAATTTTATAATAAAAATAATATAAAATTATATATATATATATATATATATATATATATATATATATATATATATATAATGCATGCTTTTCACTTGACACACTAACCAATAAAAATATACACGGCGAAAATTATTATTGTTGACTTGTTGAGCGATACACCTTTGAAGGTGTATCGCTAACCGGTGATTGTGATCTCTTTTCTTCACAAACTTGAGTGATATTAAACATATTGTTGGATTGGGATCGGTTAAGACAAACAAGAACTTCTTCAATGATCAATAACTAACGAATGTGAAATCTAAATTGGTTATTTACTATCGCAGCATAAATACTTTGAGTAAAGATAAACATAATAAGTTCTTTCAAATTATTCACTTGATTAATCTGTTTTATACAAAGAATACAATCTCGGCAGATACAATCAAATGGCTTAGAAAGCTTGACTCAACTATATGGGTGTGAGGACTTTTATACTAAACAATAAGAATAAACTATTCTATGTTCAGATACTACAGTTGAACAGGTAATCTGTGTACCAGAGTTGGAAACTTCAGTACTATGTTGTCTGTTAAAGGTGAAACACAGCAGCTGTCGGCACAGACATGCTTGTTCTCAGCAGCAGTCAATCGGCAGAAAATGAAGTTATCTGCTGATCGACTGTTGAACTGTATATGCTGATATGCCGTCCTTCAGCACATGAAGTTTCGAAGTTGTCTGGAATGTGCTTATCAGTAGTCACTTAACATATGCGATTCGACACTTGGTTCAGCACTTGGCCTGATTCAGCAGTTGAAGGCCAATGTTGAAATCTAGAGTTTTCGATAAATTCATCCTTCATGATTCAACAAATTCCACCTAGGATGATGCTATTAAAACTCTGTCTTGATCCTTTAAGCATCCTGATCAATAGACACTTTTACATATATCCTCTTTTATCTCTTGAGGGGTTGTCAAGAGGTAGATTTATTAAATCCTTCATGTTGTGCCGAGAGAGTCTGAACAAGTCATACTCCTTTACTTCAACTTTGCTGGCACCGGCATATGTCAGAGTGAAGGAGTTGGTTAAGGAACTGTAACTCCAATGAGTGATTGGGTCATGAATGGTTAGAGGAGTTACATTAAGAGCTTCTTCTTCTTCCTTTTGCTTAGCCCTGACTTCAAACTTCATCTTCAAAATAGCCTCCATTGATTTGTACTTGTCTGGTATGTCTTCATTTTCTAAGATCAGTTTGTGCATTTTCTTTAAGTCTTCCAGGCTTAGCTTTAGAACATCTAATTCAGATAAGAAAAAGGCTTTTGTCTGATTCTTTCTTTCAATACAAAGCCTCTCAGTCTTGAAATCATAATCCCACTTGATTATGCTATCATCATTTTTTAAGTCTTCCTCTTCTTTAGATTCTGAGAGGTTTTCTTTTTCTTTAGGTTGCTCCAACCCTTGTCTAATTCTATCAGCAACATTAATGATGATCACTGCATTTGTTGACTCTTCAGATTAGATTTGAGTAGGGGATTTGTCTATATCAGTGGCTTGTTGGACGTGTAGAAAATCCTGCTAAGTGGTTTGAACAGGTGGTGAAGTATGAGGAGGTGAAGTTAGTTAGTTGCTGGGTTCGACAGATAAAGTGGTTTTAGCCGCTTCAGCTTCTATCTTCTTCTTTCTATGCTCTGAAGCCTGCTTTGATCTTTTAAGATGGGAATTATAGATCTTCATCAAAATCTTTTCCACTTCTCTTGCCTCGGATTTGTTACTTGTGTTCCTTAGTCTTAGCCTGGATAAGTTAGCTATGTCAAACCAGTTGAAGCAAACCAATTGGTTCCTTGAGTAAGCTACTCTTCCGGCTGCTGATCTGGTGATGAAGTAAGTGTTCTTTTTTTATCATATTCCCATTCCACTATAGGATCATGTGATGATGGTGGTGTTTCAGGAACTTCTTCACCAGCATTAGACTTGACCATGGTGAGTACCTTATGCATCAACATCTTAGATAGCACTTGCTCTAGGATGCTAAAGTACTCAGCAATTTGCTCTAGGATGTCAAGGGGTAGATCAATTACTTCATTTTCATGATCGAAGTAGATGATCTATCCATTTTCCCTCTTGATAGCAAATTTCTTCATCCTAATAACATACCAAGCTGCCAACACTTTAGTTCCTTAGAGTATCTTCGCCTTAACTTATGGATCAACATTCCTTGCCGTCAATACTTTCTTTGGAGCTCTTGTCTTCTTAGCAAGTATTGAAGAGATGTATTTCTTATCATCAGAGACAGCTGATGAAGAGTCAGGGGATGATGGAAGCCTGGTCGGCAGATAGGAGGACTTTTGAGTGATTTTCTTTGACTTGGCCTGTTGTCTCTCCCATTGATCCCTGGCTTGTTCAAGCTTTGGGAGCTCTCTAGTAGCAACTTTCTTCTTGATTCCTCTGATACTCAGATCAAGAGTTGACATACTTATTGGTCTTACTTGTTTACCCGAGAAACCATAGTATCTGAGAAATTGCTTCATCTGCTACTTATCCCTGAACTCTTGCTGAACTTATCACCTTTCTTTTTCTTTGTCTCAGCCCTCTTCCTTCTAGCTGACTCAGCTGCTTTCTCCATCTAAGCATGAGTTGTAGCTATCAGCTTTGATTTAATCTTAGCAGTACTATATTCCTTGATCTTATCAAAATTGTATCCTTTCAACTCAAATTGAGCTGCTAGGAGACATTTCTCTTCATCTTTCTTCTCCTTCTTTATAGAAGAGATCACAGGACTAGGTTCGACAATTATGGATGTTAAAGCCTACTGAATGGCTGACCTTTGGTGCTTTTGGCAGATGGCCTGGATGACTTTGATAGCACTTTCTTGATAGATTTGGTCTTTGATCTAGGTAGCTTTTGAGATTGTTCTGTTGGGTCCACCACCACGGTTGAATTCTTTAGATATAGTTCTTGCGGCTCTTGAATCCTTTGCACTCTTGATTAGTGCAATGATATTTTTACACTAAGGACTCTTGAGACCTACTTACCTTCAGAACTATCACATATTCTTTAGCCTTTTATGGGAACAGCTCCACCTTTTTAGTCATCAGAAATCTGGCCTTTGATTTCTATGACTCAGTTTCTATCTCCCTTCAGCAGTCATAGGTTTCTTACCTTTATCAAAGGTAGAGACTTCAGTACGTCTGACTCCCGAAGACCTAAGAGTTATACATGATACCTCACCAACTGACTTGGGATCATCATCAGTTGTCAGAACTCTCTAAGCTTTATTAATAACTTCTGGGCTACCAGTCTCCACGTTCACCATAGAGTTAACCAGGGTTTCAGTTTCAACTTCCGGTTGACCAAATACTACCTCAGCTAATTTTCTGCCTCAAGAGTCACTCCATTCCTTTTCATGTCATCGTCCATGATCTGGGTGCCTCTTGTGTAGACCACCATCTTTTCTAAGGACTCATCTACCAAGGAGTCTCTTATAGAGTACTTTTAGAAGTTGCATTAGTACTTGATTTGTTTAGTACTTTAGGAGATTCTAGAAGTACTATTAGCAATGGTGCTTCATCTTCAGCAAATGGTTTGGGAGAGGCTTCTAATCCAAGAACTAGTTCTCTCTTTGATGATTCCTCATTAGATCTCTTTCTTTTCAGAGAGAGCAAGGAAGTAGTGTTGGATTACTTTATCAAGGCCATCTTCCTCTTTCCAAATTGAACTTTTTGGTTCAATCTCCTCAATACCCTCCTGACTTCAATTTCCTTTTCCTCTTCAGTATTATAGCCATACCTATCAAGAAGCTTATTTGAGTTGATTTCAGCTTTTAATCAGGCTCATATACCTCAGTCCATTGTGAAGAGAAGGAGATTGATTGTGTTGCTTGAATGACTTGAGTAGCCAATCTCTGAATGATATCCTTAGCTTCTTTAGGCTCATCTTCCCCCTTTTTGGTAGCATCATGGAGACTCCAGATGATACTAAGGTGATGGGAGAAGGCACATCTAAAGGTTCTTGTGGTGCTGAAGATTGAAGACTCAGGATGATGGATTTTTGAAACTCAATGGTCTCTTGAAGATGTTCAACTTTGTTCTCAAGATCCATTGACTTTGCAGCAGCTTGCTGAAGAGTTGTGAGTTGTTCTTCAAAGGTGACAACTCTTGCTGCTTGTTGCTATAGAGTTCTGAGTTGAGTTTCTAACTCAGATACTCTATCTGCCAAAGATTTCAGGAGACAGTTCTCAAATTCAAGAACTATTGCTTCTTTAGCATAAACCCTTAATCTTGCATTTTCTTGTAGAAATGTCAATCTTTGTGCAAGATCAAGGTTTTGAGTCGTCAATTCACTAATCTGTTCATACTTCCCACTTCCATATTTGTGGAATCCGTGGGAGATGATGTACTAGGCCCAGCCTCTGCACCCTCACCACCAGATATGATTTCTTGGCGCCCTGGATTCCTCTACTCAAAAACGACTCCAAGAAGACATTCTCAAGGTGAGTTGCTGTCATTGAGGTCTTAGTGATGTTGTCTCTGTCCTGCTGAACAATTAAGGGATCAGCAGTAGAGACAGCCTCTTCTATATTGATCCTTTCCTCCCTAGGATCAACCTCTTGGGATAAAGGATATGGGTTAGATGTTGCTACAATCAATTCAGTCCCCACTGTCTTTGTTATATGGGAAGGGGGAAATAGTGGTTCATGCTGATATGAGACATGAACATCATCATCGGGGTAGTAGACATATGTATTGGAGAGAATTGAGCTGTGTCTATTGGCCCGGGATGTGAACCAGATCAAAATGAGACTTCTTCCATAAAAGTTGTCTCAATAATATGGGTATCCCTTTTGGTTTGTTTAATAGAGTGTTGGGACTCCAATTGAGGGCTTGTGGTTAGTGTATGGGTCTACTTTGAAGAAGGAAGAGTAACCTTCTTCTTTGACCCTTGTCTAGGTGTGGCTACGACCTTTAACATGACTAGGACCCTGATTTCCAGCCTTGCCTTTTTGAGATAGGGTGTTTGGGAGCCTACATCTTCTCAGTAGAAGTTCGCTTATGTTTGAGAGATTTTGGTTGTAAAGTGGAGTGTGTGGGATCAACAATGGTGGGTGTAGCCATACTGTCACCCAGAGGCTTAGTGACCTCAAGCATATGCGCAAAAAGTAGAGTCACCTTCACTGAAAACGATTTAGGAGTTGCTCTTAGGGCTGTTCAAAATGTTCGCGGCTCGAAGTTCGCTCGAAAAAAGCTCGGTCCGAAAAAGCTCGTGCCTAAACGAGCCGAGCCGAGCCAGCTCGATTTCTAAACGAGCCGAGCCGAGCCAGCTCGATTTCTAAACGAGCCGAACCCAAGCTAGGGGTGGCTTGGCTCGTGGCTCATAATATATATATATATAATAATATTATTATTATTATTATTATTTTTATTCTTTATAATAATATTACTGTGGCAGTCCAAAAGAAACACCCAAATCCTTAGTCCCGTAATCCACACTCAAAACAACCCAAACCCCAAAATTGTAAAAAACCCTAGTTTAGTCTTTTTCTCCATTTCTCAAACTTCAAACCCTAGTTTAGTTTTCTTCTCAAACATAAAAGTTCTGCAACCGCACACCCACCGAGACCACAGCCTCCGCGACCACAGCCACCGGCCATCGGGACTGCTACCCCAACTGCGACTTGCCCCCCGCGTACCTCAGCCCCCTGCGACCAGCCCCCGAGACCACAGCCCCTTGCGACCAAATCCACCACGACCATAACCATCGCGACCAGCCCCCCGCAACCATTTTTTAAAAAAAATCGAGCTGGCTCGACGAGCCACGAGCTGGTTCGAGCTTTTCACGAGCCGAACTCGAGCTTGTGTTTTCAGCTCGCTTACATTTTCGAGCCGAGCCAAGCTGGATCGTTAGGCCTTCGAGCTCGAGCCCGAACCCATCTTGGCTCGGCTCGGTTCGGCTCGTTTACAGCCCTAGTTGTTCTGAACTTTGAAAAGATTACTTTGTTTAAAGTTCCTAGAACATGAACAACTCCTTTTAGTTTTAATTTATCCCATAGTTCTTCTTGTAAAATCAGTTGTAAGAACCTAGGGTACATTAAAAACTTGAATTTAGTAGCAGAATTTACATTTTTACACAAATGTTGAAAAATAAAGTTTGAAAAATCATAATGCTGTTGTTTGACCAAACCATGGATAGCCCCTGCTACATCCAATGGTACTTGATCCCACCCTCCTAACTTATTGGATAGATAGTGAAGGAAGATATGAAGGATAACTCTCCAAATTTGATATACTAGTGATTTGGAGAAGGTATATGTCAGAAGGGGTCCTTCATATCCCATCTCCTTGAAGGTTGCACTCACCACATCCTTGGAGAAGGAAGAGGTACCGTCTGCATCGTTCAACTTCAGATGTTGATGAATTTTGGCACAGGATACGGTGACCGTCATCCCTTGTACTGTCATCGTGATGACTTTGACTCCATTCTCTCCTTGTATGGAGCAGGTGTTCCAGAATTCCTTTATGTTGGACTCACAAATCACAGGGTCTATAGTGATAGCAAAGGAGTAATTGCTATTCTTTAAGAATTTGAGGACTGATTCATAATTGTCATCCCCTATGGGTTCAAGTGATGCGCTAATGTTGTGATTTGGACGAAATACTAGGGTTTGAGCGACCATTGAAAGTGGTTGATTTTGGTAGACTTTGAGAGATTGAAAGTTTGAGGGTTTGAGGGCTTGCTTTGCGAAGAATATTAAAGATGACAATGGTGGGAAATTTTCGATTTTAACAGTTTATGGATAATATAAAAACTGAATTTTAAAATATATACCATCGTAACAGTTAAAATCGACGGCTTTGGATGAACAAACAGTCTTTTCAGGTAACTAATCTAGCGCCACTAATTATCGTAAAATAAAAGTGGGACCTTCTGGATCTTTTTGAAAAGCATGTGCTGAATTCATCTTATCTGTCGAATCTTCCCATTCAGCAGATACCCGCTTTGCCCTGTTATCTGCTGAACTGCATAATTCGGCAGATACCCAGATATCTTCTGAAATTTGGGAAAAGCATTTCTTTACAAAATTTTCAAATATCATTAATATAAATCATTTAATTATTCAAAGTTTATCATCCCAATAAATACAAGATATTTAAATTTAGATTCATCAAAAGCTTTTGTGAATAAATCTACATATTTTTCATTTGTATGAACCTTAATTAATTTAATGATTTTTTTCTGCACAGTCTCTAATAAAATGATACCTGATGTCAATGTGTGATGTCTTTGAATGCTGAACAGGATTTTTGGTGATAGAGATGGCATTGTTGTTGTCAATATGAATTGGAGTGTTCATGAAAGTTACACCATAATATTTAAGTTGAGTTTAAATCCATAGCACTTGCGCACAGCATCTTGATGCAACAATGTATTCTTCTTTAGCAGTTGATATGAAGACACAAGTTTTCTTCTTGCATTGCCATGAAACCAATCTTCCTAATTGATATGAAGACATAAGTTTGCTTCTTGCATTGCTATGAAACCAATCTTCCCCTTAGAAATTGACATCCTCCTAAGGTGAACTTTTTGTTGAGGTTTCATCCCTCATAGTCACTATGTGTATATCCATAGAGATTGAAGTCAGCACTCTTGGGGTACTATAATCCCAACTTAGGTTCCATTTTGAGATATTTTAGAATTCTCTTGGCAACCATCAGATGTGACACCTTTAGAGCAGCTTGGAATCTTGAACATGATATCTGATCTGCTTGTTGTGAGATACATGAGAGATCTAACGATGGCTCTGTACTATTGTTAATCAACTGCTTCCCTCTCAAGATCAGGAGATAATAAACATGTCTTTGATATTGGGGTTTTAGCAGCCTTAGCATCAGTAGCTTGAAATCTTACTAAAATGTCCTGAACATACTTAGATTGATTTATGAAGATGCCATTAGAGGTTTGTTTTACTTGTAACCCTAGAAAGAAATTGAGTTCTCCCATTTAACTCATCTCGAACTTTGACTTTATGAGACTTTCAAAGGCTTTGCATAAGCTCTCATTTGTAGAACCAAAGATGATATCATCAACATACAATTGTACCAAGATAATATCCAAATCAACCTTCATGAAGAAGAGAGTTTTATCTATGGATCCCCTGCTGTATCCATTTTTCAAGAGTAAAGTAAATAGTGTCTCATACCATTTTCTTGGTGCTTGATAAAGACCATAAAGGGCTTTATCAAGTTGCATACATGATCTGAATACTTAGGATCTTCAAATCCTAGAGGTTGGCAGACATAGACTTCTTCATCAATCTCACCATAGACGAATGCACTCTTTACATCCATCTGAAACACTTTGAAGTCTTTGGAGGCAGTAAATGCTAGAAAAGTTCTAATTGCTTCAAGCCTAGCCACAGGAGCAAAGACTTCATTGTAATAAATCCCTTCTTCTTGTGTGTAACCCTGTACCACAAGCCTGTCTTTGTTCCTGATAACAATGCCCTTGTCATCTTTTTTGTTTCTAAAAGCACATTTGGTCCCTATTGCAGTCTTCTCCTTTAGAAGTGCACATAATTTCCAAACCTTCTGCCGGGTAAATTAGAGAAGCTAATCTTGCATTGCTTCTACCCAGCTGTTATCTCTAAAGCCTCGTCAACTTTCTTTGGCTCCAGTTGAGAAAGGAAGCATGAGAACAAACAAATGTTTGCTTCATTCACCCAGCTTCTTGTCTTGAAACCCACTTCTATATTGCCAATAACATTCACAACCAGATGCTCTTTATGAATTCATAGTCTTAGGATTACTTGGAGTTGTTGAGAAAGACTCAAATTGGAAAAGTTTGTATCAGGAAGTTTGGCAGATGGATTTCCTGGTTCATCTACCAAAATGACTCTATATTCAGCACTTGTCATACTTGGATCATTTTCAGAGGGTTGTCTAGTACCATAATGATCATGAGACTTTTCATCTGAGGAGTCATAATGAGCATTGGATGACCCACATTGGTTGTGATACTAGCATCTACTTTTGTTGAATGTGGTTGAACTATGTCAGTAGATGACCTGATGTGACTTGGTCTTTATGGTAGATCTACCCTGTGATCTTCAGTAATTGGGCTTGTATATCTCCTGACCTGTTACGAGATTCTACTGAAACATTTCAATCAAATAATTAAATGCATTTGTGAGACTTAGATCAAACATCCAACATAGGGTGTTTCTAACACTATTGGAGGAATTTTCATTAAATATAATATTTTTAGATTCCTCAATAGTGTGGTTAACTTTGTTGTATACCCTATAAGCCTTGGCTTGTGATAAGTATCCAACAAAGAACCCATCTACTGATTTCTTAGCAAACTTGGATAGATGATCCTTAGTATTAAGAAGGGTGCATGGACATCCAAAAGGTCTGAGAAACCCTATGAATGGTCTTCTCTTATGCCATAATTCATAAGAGGTTTTTCCATGTGTCTTGACTATCAATACTCTATTCTGAACATAGCATGCAGTGCTGACTGCTTCAGCCCAAAATGTTATTAGAAGTTTGGAGTCAGACAACATGGTCCTTGCAGCTTCAATAAGCATCCTATTTTTTCTCTCAGCAACTCAGTTTTGCTGAGGAGTTCTAGGAGCACTATATTGCCTTGCAATACCTTTGGATTCACAAAAAGAATCAAGTGTGTGGTTTTTTACTTCAGTGCCCTGATCACATCTAATTATTTTAACTTTTTAAATCATTTGGTTCTCAACTTTAATAATAAAATATTTTAAAATCTTTGCAGTTTCATCTTTAGTTTCTAAAAAGAAAACCCAAGTGAATTTTGAAAAATCATCTATTATTACCAAGCCATATGATTTTCTACCCAAACACTTTACACCTATTGGTCCAAAAGGTCCATGTATAGTAGGTTCAAAGGAGTTGTGACTGAATTCATTTCTTTGGACTTATGAGAAGATTTGTGTTGATTTTCTTTTTGACAAGCAACACAATGATAAGCACATGCAAACTCCTTGTTTGGTAGTCTAGTGACTAACCCATTCCAAACTAGCTTATTCATATTTTGAGATTTACATGTGCTAGTATTTGTGCCAAAGAGATGATTCATTCAAGGAAGCTTTGAAAATGAAACAAGATATATTTCCTGAAAGTGATGCATTCTGCATGTTGAGCATGTATATATTGTCTTTCCTGGGAGCTCTTAAAAGAATTTTGTCATTTGGAATTTCAAAACTAGGGAATAAGATAATACATTCATGGTCTGTGAAAAGAGTGTTATGCTTTTGGTCACACAACTGAGACACACTCACTCGATTATAGTTTAACTCTTACACATAGTTCACCTTATCAAAACATATCTTGCCATTGCTGACTGTCCCCCTGCTAGTAATGTATCATCCTTTTGTATCACTTCCAAAGGCAACAGATCCACCCTCATATGGTTCTAGATTCAGCAGAAATAATTTGTCACCTATCATGTGTAGGGAGTATCCACTATCCACAATCCACAAGTTAGTTTTAGCCTGTGGATGATCCTGCACATAAACAATTTGGTTAGTGATGAATAGAGATCCAAACTTGTTCAGTCATGGGTATTTCAATTTTCAGCATATTTATATGCAACTACTTATTCTTTTGGCAGATCTTTCAGAGGTGCTTAGTTTTGCTTGATGTCAGCACTTGAAAGATTTGGCTGCCGAACATGTCCTTTTGAATGGTTGTTTGGCAGCTGCAGACTTTCTTGAGGGTTTGGGCTTGTTGGGATGTTTGAAAGAGTGAGCTAGAGTCTTGCATAATGACTGTTTTCCCCATAGATTAGGCATGTGATTTCCATATTCTTTGATGAAAGCATGTGCCTTATCTTTTACAGCTCCTTCTTCATCTTCTCATTCTTATTTCCCTCAGTTCCATTCGTCTTCTTGTCTATCTTTTGATCAGCATGAGTGGACATATATGTTTTCCTCTTTGCGAACCTCTTGTTGTGAATGTTGACTGCTTTAGAAATGGTTTTTTGAACATATGGTTGGGGTGTCATTTCTGAAAAGTATGAGGTTCCAGCATAGCAATCTTTGGAATGGTTCTTCTTGTTGCAGTTATGCTTTGTTTGAAGCTTTGTCTTAGGAGAGGACTCTGATTCGGCAGATAGCTGATGTGATTCGGAAGATGATATTTCTTTTGCAAACTTGACCTTCTTGATCAAATCCTGTTTGGTTTTTGCCTTCAGATCTTCTGTCCTCCTTTCCTTCTTCTCCTTTTTCTTCTTTTTTCCTTTTTTTTCTTCTCCTCCTCTTCATTTATATCCTTAGCTACATCCTTCTTCTCTACTGTCTCAATCTTTTCAGCAGATGGCTTTGTACAGATAGGTTCAGCAGATACTTGCTTTTTTACTTCAATGTTGCATTTAAGGGTATATGTGGGAGTGTATATCGTCAGAGATTCCACAAAATTATACCTAGACCTATCTTGGTTTGATACAACCTTTGGGAATTTTCAGTAAAAACAAGCAATTTTTCAAACTTTTCAGTTTGTACATTGTATTTATCAGCATGGGTTTTAGCAATTGCTAAATCACCTTGTGCTGATTTTAATCTGCTTAAGAGATTATCAATTTGGGTCTCTAAGTTGGTCTGTTCATGTTTTAATTGTGAAATAATCTTTTCAAGATCCATTATTTTATCTTTTTGATCTTGATCAATTTTCTCAAAATCAGTTTTAAGAAGATTGATTGATTCAGCATCTTTCATGAGATCCAAATTATGACTTCTGTACAAGTTAACCTTAGCTATGCATTTAGGAGTACATCAAGGTTCAGGAGTTACCTGAGGTGATAGGTTTGAACTTCCATCCATTAAAGCATTATTGATGGGAGTGTCATCTTCCACTTGAAAGCTCCAGTCAATCACCTCTTTTCTTGAGGCTACAGCTGTTGTATTCCTTTAGCTGAGGGATGAGGGATTACTTTGATAAATTGAGCGTTATTGATGGTTTGATGAGCTTGGAAGGGATGGGTAAGACTTTGGTGCTTTGCATTTCTTGGCAAATGTCCCAGTTGGTTGCAGTTGAAGCACTTTACCTTTCTTTTTATCAAACCCAAATCTTGATCTTCTCTGCTTCGGGAACTTTCTTCCGGTCCTCTGTTGAAACAGCTTAGCCTTGAAGGATATCATTGCTATCTGATAGTCATATTCATTTCTTCAAAGTCATCTAGATGAATGCACTTTAGATCTTCTTCAGAGAGTTGAAATAAGTTTGCTTGTCACTGATAAATGCAGAGTTTGTGGGATATGATTGTGAAAAGGATGTTGAGGGTGGCTGATTCCATCTGCTGAATGATATGATGATTGAGATTCAGTAGTTAGAGATTCAGGGTAGGTGATCATAGGTTCTTGATGAGTCACCATGGGAGTTTATTAGACTTGGGAGTGGGAGTGATAATGAACTGGCTCATGAATAGGGGCCATGAGAGCTGATGACTTTAAGGGGTTTGAAGATCTGCCCAGTGAATCTTCATCTGCATCTAGCTCCATTTGATAAGCACTGAGGATGTCATATACCTCCTCAAGAGTCATTGTCTTTAGATTCTCAATTCTTCTTATGGACACAATATAAACTATCCATGTCTTTGGTAAGGATTGTAAGAATTTTCTAAGAACATCATTATTCTCACTCCAGCTTCGTTAGAGAGTCTAGAAGTTCCAGATATCTAAGATATGTAGCAGTCGTGGTTTCACCCCTTATGAAACCAAAGTTTTCAAACTTCTATTTCAAGACATCTTTTTTTTTTTCCTTCATGTCTTTCGTACCTTCAAATCTGACCTTCAAAGCTTCCTATAACTTTTGAGCAGTTATGAATTTCTTGAAGCCATGCATGATGCTATTGGGAATGCTCATTCTGATCAGCCATAGAGACTTTGAATCCACGTCTATCTTCTTCAGATCTTCATTTGAGTATTTTACAGGATCTTTTGGGATTATTACTCCATCTTCACCAGCGGCTTGGAGCATGGGGACATTTTGTCCATTCAGAATTGAGAGCCATAATCTTATGTCTTGGTTCCTTATGAAATCTTTCATTCGGATTTTCCAAGTATCATAATCATGTGGAGTAAACATGGGAGGTTTGGTCTGAGTCCTATTCCTCAAATCATGTTTACTCGAAATGGCTATAGCAGTCATCTTGAGATGGTAGAAGAATATAAGGAAAGGGTGGTGTTTGATAGTGTGATCAAAAGAAGAAACAAGTGATTTGTTGAAAAGTGGATTCAAAAAAATCAACAGCCAAAGGTCTGATACCACTTGTTGGATCGGGGTCGGTTAAGACAAACAAGAACTTCTTCAATGATCAATAACTAGCAAATGCAGAATCTAAGTCAGATATTTACTATCACAACATAAATACTTTGAGTAAAGATAAGCATAATAAGTTCTTTCAAAGTATTCACTTGATTAATCTGTTTTGTACAAAGAATACAATTTCGCCAGATACAATCAAATGGCTTAGAAAGCTTGCCTCAACTATACAAGTGTGAGGACTTTTATACAAAACAATAAGAATAAACTATTCTATGTTCAGATGCTACAGTTGAATAGGTAATCTGTGTATCAGAGTTGGTATTTTCAGTACTATGTTGTCTCCTAAAGGTGAAACACAGCAACCGTCGGCACAAACATGCTTGTTCTCAGCAGCAGTCAATCGGCAGGTAATGGAGTTATCTGCTGATCGGCAGTTGAACTGTATGTGCTAATATACAGTCCTTCAGCACATGAAGTTCGGTAGTTGTCTGGCATATGCTGATCAGCAGTCATTCAGCATATGCCATTCGGCACTTGGTTCAGCACTTGGACTGATTCGGTAGTTAAAGGAAAATGCTGAAATCCAGAGTTTTCGGTAGACTCATCATTCATAATTCAACACATATTGTATCGCTTATTAGCGATATTTAAAATTTTCTTTTTTTAAATAAACTCGGCGATATATCAAGCTTTGTGTACCACTGACGTAACGATACAACGATACCCCATGTATAATATTGCTGACTCTGTAATACTGGGACACATGGCACCTTATGGTTGGTAGAATTAATTGATAAACATAATATTCAAAGGTTATATTTATAAATTGAATGATCAAATGGTTATTCATAATTTTTTCCTTTTAGGGTGGGAGGGGTGTCCACACCGTGAGCACCACACTACATCACATATCCAACAATCACATTTTGTTACGTTACTACATGCCACACTATACCACAAACTTAAATTTGGTGACGACGGTGTTGTCACACCATGCCACACCACACCACATACACACCACACCACTATACCACCACACACATACAAAAAAAACTTTATTGCATCTTCATGGCGAGCACATGCCAAGAATAAGAAAACATGGCGTAGTGGGGGGAGGGGGGCGGTGTTGACGCTCGCGCCGGCAAATGTCGTGGCCTCACGTTGTGAGTGCCCCCACCCCTTATAGTTGGTCTTTAGTCAAGGACAATCGAAACATCGTACAGAATGTCACATCATATGCCAAAGCTCATTGCCTATAAGATCTTTTCTATCATATGCCAGATCCTCGCATTTAATGGGCTATAGGTATGATCTTTGTCCCATTAAATTGTATTATCAGTTAGAATTCTAGCAACTGATCTTATCTCTTGTAATCTGAGTTGGATAATTTTGCTCATCGTCTTTCCTTTTCGGTTCAAGGATGTAAAGTGATTTTCCAGGTTGTGATGCATATCAGAAGTTAAATTCATTTAATAAGATGCCTAAATGGTTGATATTGATCTGTGATTCTTAACTAAATTTATGAATTTGATTTTGTTTTTTAATATATGTTTGTATGCGTGAGGTCCTAGATGAAATTCCGTTCAAGCTCTTTTTTTCATTGTTTTTTTTTTCTAATTGGAGTTAATATTATTATAAGAAAGGTAATTGGGGTAAAGCATTGTTTCACTTTTAACCCTTACCTATAGGAGATAAATAAAAGTTAGTATAAAGGCATGCACGATCGTCCTAAGAGAGGTTTCTACTTTGAATGGGGTTAATTATTTTTATGATTTTACAAAATTATATATTAGAAGTTGAAATATATATATATATATATATATATATATAATATATATATATATATATATATATATATTTGTAAGAGAATAGAACCCTTTAAGTCAATTTTGACAAATTACTATACCACATATACAAAGGTCGGTATATATATACTGTATTTTGCAATCAAAGATCATAAGCTCTTTTTTTGTTTAGTGGTCTATGTGTTATTCTTTTAAAGCTGAGATTGGGGTTTGAATCTTGACACTACTATGATTTTTTTTCCTTTTTTTTTTTGTTTTCATTCCTTAAGACATCTTTTACCTCTAAACTTTTTTCTAAAACTTTAGAAAATATTATTTCAATCCTTTTGAATTTCTAAAACCTCAGATTTACCTTTTATACATTTTTACTTCAAAACCTTAAATTTTCACTTTTTTAGTTTTATGTATGTTTCGGTCTAAATTCGAGTTGGTTTATTTTTTGACGTAAATTTTGTTTGGACACAAATGGGGTAAAATATAAAATGCTTTCATGACTTTGAGTTGGTCTATTTTTTACTTATATTTTATTTGAAAACGAGTGAGATCAAATATGATATGTTTTTGTTCGATAATATAAATTCAAGTAACTCTACATTTCGACAAAATTTAGTTCGAAAACGAGTTTAGACAATTGTAGTATACGTTGCGTACGCCGTCGCAACGCCCGGGTATATTTACTAGTTGTACGTATTTGCATCGATAACTAACAAGATACAATGTATAATTTTGTTTTAAATTATCATTAAAAAGTAAATAATAGTAGTAAAAAGCGCATTGCAAATGGTGTATTCAAAATTTTATAAAACATTAAATTATAAAATTTATAAAATAAAATAAACAAAATATGGTAATTGTGTAAAAAGACGAATAAATAACAGCAGGATATATATTATGAGGTATATTGGATTTTAATAATTCAAACTATTACTTATTGGCCGATAATAATCTACACTATTAATTTGATGGGTAATTCTCATAATTTTTATTTTTATTATCAACAACAATCCCAATAACATAGTTATCAAAAAATTTACGCTTGATTTGCACTCATTTTCATTCATAATAATGATTTTGTACGAAATAAAAGAACATACGAGTTAAATTGAGCATAAAATATATACAAATCAAGGGTGAAGTTATGATAATTTTTCTTGTGGGATTGTCATTGGTAACAAAAATGAAAGTTGAAAGTGTTACCGGCTAAATTACTAGTATTGATTATTATGGACCAATAAGTAGTAGTTTGACTTATTAAAATTTAATTTTTTAAATTATAAATATGTTAAACTTGAGGGATTTAAATGTAACTTTTTAGAGGCCTAAATGTAAGTTAATAAAACAATGCATAGGCCACCCTCTTGCGACAACCACTCAATTTTTAGGTCCGCTTTAAACTTTTACCAATATTATTATTAGTGTTTTACTACATAGGCGTGGAAAGTTGGAACAATACAAACATAGAAACTTGATGGAATGATCTACTATAAGTTTTAAAGGATGCACATTATGTTTAGTCACAAAATGAGATATTTTAACACCCCTTAAAACCAAGTGCTACACTTAGGTCATTTAAGAGTAGTCATGGTGTATGTTAGATGGGTGTCGCTCAAGATTTGAAATTTTTTATAGAATTTAATAATGGGTAAATTTATACTTTTATAGGGGGTTGATGCTTTGCACGAGGAATTATGGTTGGTTTAATATACTTGTCTAACATTTCAAAATATATAACATGATGTTATTCGTGAAAAATATACATAATTTAATGAGTTATTGTAGTTTCTTAGTGTAAAACACTTTCAACCAAACGTATGGTGTGTAATGATTAAAGCTTTACTTTTATTGGTGTGATAGTGTCTTGAGAGAATTCTTTATGTAAAGTAGAATGATTCTAATTAACTAGTCGTGCTAATGTCAAATGATATTTAACCCGAGTGATTAATACGATACAATTAAGACTTTATTAAAATAAAAATATCTTAGGCTCACATTTTACCTGTGACAAAAAAGATGTTTTAAGTTGGCCCATGGGTTTTCTTACGTTCGTGACTAATGGGGAACAGATGTACAAGCTTTCTTTGAGAATGTCTCACCCTAGAGCCTCAAGATTAGAGGTGTACAAACCGGTTTCTTTTTGTCAAACTGGTTTGGTTTTTAAACCGGACCAGTTTTTTAATATGTACAAACCAGTTTTTCACCAAGAATCCTCAAACCGCTCAAATCGGTTTGAACCGGTTTGTAAACCGGTTTTTTTAGAAAAACCGGTTTAATACCGCTTTAACCGGTTTTTTAAATTGAAACGGTTTATAAACCGGTTTTTGGTGCCGGGCTACAAACGCGTATACAAACTACCGGTTCGGGTAGGGTTAGGAATCGGTTTGGCTCAAACCGGCTCGGTTTTTTTCTGTTTTTTTTTTTCACACCGGTTTTTTTGTACACTCTACCCAAGATTCTGTACTCGCGTAATGAAGATGATCGAGTGGGCTAGTGATCCGTTAGTAATCCAAATGATTGTTAAAAAAAACTAGTAATGGCAATGGGTTGGGTTTTAGGACAGTTATGTGTAATTCTTACCTCATATCCGATTAAAAAATTATTTTCCACACCTAACTCAAAACTCGTCGGGTATGTATTAGATATTTACGCGTTTGGTATCCGGAAACGCACGGTTAGTCAGGCATACCTATGGTTATTCGATTATAGGTGCTAGTTTTATAAATATACCCCTTAAGTGTACGTGTTGGGTATATCTTCAACATTTTCAAATCTCTTTGTCATTGTCACTCTTAGGCTAAATATATTCGCTATTGTCTCGCTGACTCTTTTCGACCATGGTTAGGATTCGAATGAGAATCAAAAGTTAGATTGTCGAGTTACCCTAATAGAAGATTAGAAGAATAACCGATTGGGAGGAAAATGAAGTTAACGAATTTGGTGATAACATATATAGTTGAAATAACTAAGATGAAATATAATACCATTATAATAAACAAAAAAATCAGCTATGTATAATCAGGTAAACGAGTATGTTTAATCCGGTAATTCGTTTGGATAGTGGGTATATTATATAATCTCAAACCCATGAAAATAATAATAAGTAATCTCATATCACGTTTCATTCCCGTTTTCCTGATCCTATACTCGTCTTAGATATCTCAGGTTACAAATATTTTCATTTTGTTCAGGTTCGACCGGTTATCCTTATCATTAATCGAGATATTTCACATATAATTAATGCTTTCACAACCCTACACAATACAATCTTTTATTAGAAAACTAACTATTTACCTACATAACCCAACCAAACATAATTAAAACTCAACCCAATCCAATTTTTTTATTCACAATTCATATTTTGAAAAGAATAAATTATTTGTTTTATATACAAAAATACAAAAATACTTATATTATATATATTTAATTTAAAGCAAGTTGCACACGTAATTATTCATTAAGAAGAAATAATGATCCATGGAAGGAAACATAAAAACGAAAGAGATTTGAGATAAATGAATTAGAAGTTGATATGAAAATATATATCAATATCATACAATATTCATAGAGAAAAAGAAATTACAAACTTTGCTAACTTTAATTTTTAATAAGTTAACGTTAGAATTTTAGATTATAGGTTTTACTTTTAGAAAAATAACAAATAAATCAGATTAAGACATGTGTCAAGATCACGTAGCACAATACAATTGTCCAACCTTTGGTGAGAAAAAAAAAAGTGCCTCTTTTATTTTTGTTTAAATTGATTCTAACAATTGACCCATGATTTGGTCGTCGATGGGGGAAGGTCATGAAATATCTTGTCTATATTGTGAACGTACTCGTGAAAATGTAAAGAACAAATTTCGTTTTAATAAACTATACTTGTATCATCCTAAAATGAAGCTAAATTAAGATTTTAAGGTCTATAATCATCATTTTGTAATTATTAAAATTTTAAATTTTTCATAAATTTGTTGTTTTTCATACTTTATAGAACCCGGTTGCTCATCAAATTCGCCTCAAAATTTTGTATAACTTGACTACTAGGTGTTAAATCTCACTTGAGACAGAAAGTTAATTTAAATTAGTCAAATTGGATTTTAATAATCCAAACTATAACCTATTAACCGATAATAATTCATACTATCAATTTGCTTGATAATAATTCAAACTTTCATTTTTGTTATCAATAACAATCCTAGTAGCATAATTTTTATTAATTTACTCTTGATTTTTTATTGTTTTTCATTCCATTTCGTTGTATGTCTCGCTATTTCATTCACAATCACCACGGTGATCAAAGGAAATCAAGTGTAAATCAATGAAAACTTTGTTAATAGGATTGTCATTGGCAGCAAAAATAAAAGTTTGGATTATTATCGGCCAAATTAGTAGTATATATTATTATCGGCAATTGGTTATAATTTGGATTACTAAAATCCAATTTACTAAAATATAATCATTCAATTATGAATTTGCGAAACAATTCAAATTAACCGATAGGTTGCATGTGTATATATATATATATATATTATTCGTTCATAGTAGATGCATATTTATCAATGTTTGGTGAGTAAATATTATTTTGATATTGAAAATTAAAGGGTGGCGTGCGAAAATAAAGTGAAAACACCGAGGCAAGTTGGCGTATGAGAAGTCATAAATGCAACAAGTGGCAAGTGTGAATTGAGAGCTACGTTTTAAGAGACGAACGTAAGGAAGCCACGTGGTCGCCATTCTCTTAACACGTGATATCCTGCTATCCGTACTTTCTCTAATGTGACATAAATATTTGCATAAACTCAATTTGATGTAATTTTGTAAGATATTATTTGGTATGATTGGTTTTTGAGTTGAGGTGGGTTTTTTACTTGAATCTATTTAGGTTTGAGCAGTAGAAATATAAGTAGAAGAATAAAAAAAGTTTAGTTGTTTGTGTGAGAAAATTGAAATAAGAAGGTACATTTATAGTATAACAATAGGATAGTATACAGTTGTTCATAAGTATAGTTTAATTTAAAATAATAAAATGTCATTTAAAATATAAAAAACTGCATTGCTAAAAAATTCTTTGAAATGGTTTGGTTTTATTCACCGGTTTCGTTTAACTATGTAAGATAAGTCAACTTGATACAATAATTATGTTTGTTTGTTGTTAAATCAATTATCTTAGTAGTGATGAATTTGCTTATATGTATAAATTTATCCGTAGATAGAGTTATTTGTACTTATCATACAAGTCTTTCGAAATCTATGAACCAATCTTGAGTTTATAATCACCATACACCTAATCCACGTCAACTCTAAAATATTAATTCTCTTTCAGTTTTTTTTCCAAAGAATACACGTATTTGTATTGCCATACTTTTTGCATTTTACATTCAAACACCACTTTCTAATACTTATGTTACGTTGTTTGTTAATGTATATTCTTTTTCAAATTATGATATGTGATTTAAACATTGGTAGTGATTTTAATGTCATCAAAGATAGTTTTAGTA
This sequence comes from Flaveria sonorensis, assembly GCA_025506505.1. Taxonomy (NCBI): domain Eukaryota; kingdom Viridiplantae; phylum Streptophyta; class Magnoliopsida; order Asterales; family Asteraceae; genus Flaveria; species Flaveria sonorensis. The sequence continues at coordinate 45,801,215 of CM046428.1, forward strand.
TAACTAAATTTATTTAAATCCATATGAGAAATAAGATTAAACATTTATATAAGCTAAGAAATACGAAGTGCACGTGCATTCAAGAATGTTCTATTTCTTCAATCAAAAACTTTAGTTGTATGAAAGGAGAAACCCATAAACCAAAGGAGGTTTAATGGGATAACGCCTCGTGACTGAGTTTGGGGCAACTTCCGATGGGTCCAAGGGGTAGAGCCCCGCTTTGTACGAAAGTTTATTTTGCTTTGTAGATACTTCATTGGAATGTATCTGATCTACAAGGATGATACAAATTACATGGATTTGATTGTTGAAGTAAATGATTAACCAGTAGTAGGTATATGCAAATTATCAATAGAAACTATGGTTAGTAGCAAATTTGTCCTTAGATAGTGACTAATACGATTATAGTAACTAAGATTATGTATACTAACCTGGACAATCGATGGTAACTTATCAACAGTAACTAATTGTTGCTAATGGGCAAGTAACTGGTAGTAACTATGTTACAATTAATAGAGTTCATTCATTCGGTTCTATGTGGAAACTCATCTCTTCATGTGAATTTTCACAAAACATACATCTCATTTTTTAGAAATTAGTTTGTTTTATCCGATTAAAGAATATGTATACCTGAAAAACACACTTTAATCTGTAAATGATTTCATACTGTTATATATTTTAATCTAATTGGATTGACCAGTCGATCAATGTAATTACGATCCATTAAACAAGTCAGGAGGTGCAGAGTGTACACTTGTTTGAATTTATTATGATCTTCGATATTAGTATCTTCTTAGGGGGCGAAGCCCCTAAGCAACGGGGGTCCGGGGACAACGCCCCTGATAGCGGGGTCTAAGGGGCGGCAGCCCCTTGCGGGGGTTCAAAGGGCAGAGCTTCTGGCTGGGGTCGAGCTGCTAGGTCAGCGCGAAAAATTTTTATTTTAATAAAAAATGCTTTATTAAAAACGCATTAAAAAATAATTTTCTCGAAGTTTCACATGTGAAACTTGGGGGAAAAATGAGCGTTTTTAAACATGAAAACTGCCTTCAGCAGTTAACCCATCCCTGTAAAATGCGAATTTGAAACATGATCGACACTTCTTCTTTTGAATTCTGGTTCAAGAAACTCTCCAATCAATTCAAGTATCGTTCTTGATTTCTGTATTTTATCCGATTAAAAGTGTGGATTGAACCCCAAATAGTTTCAATCTAAAAATGTTTTACACGACTCTCAGGTAATCCGGTTTATTTAATCAATTTCTTTAAACATACATGATTTAAAAAACTATTCAAAAAAAAACAAATCCAAAAAACATAAAAAGATTACAATAATGTTTTGTTTGATTATAAAACCATCGTCGATGTATTAATAAAATATTATTCTTAACATAAATGTACATTTTGCAAGTTTTGATTCGTAAATATCATTTTTGAATTGAAAGGGAGGCGTGTAAGTGAAAACAATAGTCATGCCCAAAATTACTGAGAGTTGAATTTATGATGCACTATCGCCAGTTATGTCCACATAAGAGAATGTACGGCATCACGTGTTAAAAGATGCCCCCCACGTGGCCTCCTAATATTCGTCTCTTACAACGTTGCTTTCAATCCTCCTTTGCCACTTGTCGCATTAATGATTTCCCATACTCAACTTGCCCACAACAACAAACTTTCAACTCTCTGCTATTTATTATTTAAGTCATAGCATTGCCTTTTACGTAGTTCTCAGCGTAGAAATATGTCAATTTTAGTACGTGTTAAATTAAGATTTGACGTACTTTAAGAGTAGGAATATATAAATATGTGAGGTGTTCTCTTTAACAAGAAATTAAGTTAAACTATGAGTTCATTAGTTAAATCGTTGGTAACAATTTTAGTTGTTGTATACGGAAAGAAAACTGCTAGGAGTTAACATTGAACCAAACGAAACGAGTATTAGGTTTTTTGGCTTTTATAGCTAAAGTAAAGATTTGAAATTGTTACAAACTGTTATTGTATCGTATTTATAAGCAGAAACAACTCGCAGGCATAGTTTAATTCAGAATAATTAAAGGCCAAGTAAAAAAAACATTGTATCAAAGTTATATGTGAGGTTCGGTTTGCTTAACTTGATTTAAGTATAAATCGTAAGCCAGATCATGTGATATGGTTTGAAAATACCTAAATTGGGCATCCTATTTATTTTTAAAAAACTGAGTGTGCAATCAAAATGATAATGACTCTTTGGTTTATTTATACCGAGTATATTTAACAAAACCATTTCTTAGGAATATACCTCATCACAGACACGTAAAAAATGATAATTAATCCTAGCTTTGCTAAGCACAAATAAACTCATTGATTATGATAAAAATTCATTTTGTCATTTGGACCAATGTTGATTTAAGAAAAAAAATTTACCGTTACTTATGTAAAGTACGAATCCAACTTTAAAACAATATATAGTTACATGGATTATATATCAACACACACATGTTGCATGTCTTCGAGACATAATATATTATGCATTCACACATTTGAGCAAGAGTAACACTACCTTATGCTTATGCCTTATGGTAACTGGTAAGCAAAAGTAATTTATTTTATTGTTTGAAAAGATGGAAGTGAGTTCATCCTTCTATCAAATGGCATTTAACCTCATCTTTGTACCCAACGAAGGTATGCAATTATATACGCTAAAACGATATGTTTATCAACATAAAGTCCTTCGTATACGGTGCTCCAACTACATCAATAAGCAAACAAAGAATAACCCAAAGATTAGGCGTCACACTAACTGCTAGCAACTCAATGTTGAATATCAACATGTATCAAAAGGGTTTGTGGATAAGAGAATCACGATCACTTCTTTTTTTCCATAATGAGATACCTTTACGTCATATTTGTCATCATGTTTATAACAAACTCATTAAATACACGTTATGGGGTTAACTTATATGTGCTCGATCATACTTATCATGTCGTCAGCTTCACAAAAAAGATGTTGGATGCTTATTTTAGCACTAAAACTCCATGTTTCATGATATCTTGATAATTTATAAACTCAGATCAAAATGGGATAGAAAATTGTGTTGTTTTTCTCTTGCTTAGCATTTCTTCTAAAAAGTTAATATAATAAACCAACCTTCATGACCTTTGGAGAAATCTGAAAGATATTCGTAAAATATCCTAAGAAGCTTAATGGTTGTTAACAAAGATGCATTATCTAAACCGCTTCACAACAAATTAGTCGGTTTGAAACCATGTTGAACCACAACATTTTACTCGATGAATTTAGGAATCATTGGCGTGAGTTCATTATATAGAAGTGAAACGCCTTCAATAATGCCTTCAATAATAAATTAAAGTAGATGTTTAAATACCATTTAACTCTCACACAAATATATGCTTTCATACACATATATATGGTTCGTGCATACACACATAAATTTCATGTGCACATGCTTGCTTTTAAATTAGATAGGTTTTTTTTTAACGATGGAGGAGATAGGCTTAGTGGCATGTTTTCTCATAGCTCAGGTATGAACCATACCTCAGACATTATACCAACCGTCCATTGTTAGCTTGACATTCAAGGATGGCGCCAACTGTCTCAGGAGGAAACTGACTGGCTCCTATAACCCCTGAATTACAACAAATCAATTTTTTTCATCTGCAAGATTAGAACCCGAGTCTCCCCGTAAGGAGAAACCCGAAACGACGCTCCAAATGATCATAGGCTAGTTATTTTTTTATAAATGTTTGGAGTTTTTATATTTTATGATTTATAGTTATATTGTTAGGATATGGTTATATATAATAAAAACGATATTTAATCAAAAAAGCTACAGAAAGATTTTGACATTGACATGCGTTAATTTATTGTCTTTAAGAAGTGGAGGTGGGGAAGATATTTTTATCATTGTGTCAAATATTGGATCATTGTGTCTTGTATTCTTCATCACTTGTTATATATTTTCATCATTGTGTTCTATATTTATATTATTTCGTATTGTTATTTTTATAATTTCTTTATATATTGTATAAATTTATTGTTATTTTATTATTTTACAATTACAAGTGCACAATAATGTTATTTTATCAATTTTGTATTTTAAAACTCATATTGTTTAGGAAAACACAATTATAAACAAAAAAAGTCACAATGAGACATTTATCATTTCGTTTTATGTTTTTATATCATTTTATGTCATTTTATCTTTTACTTTTAACGTATTAGACTAATTAGTTTTTATTTTATCATTATGTCTTACATACTAAAAATACACAATAATCTTATTTGATCATTATTATTTAGAATTTATCATCTTAAAAACACAATAGTATTAATATACACACTAACATATAAAAAAACATAATGAACTACACTAATGAGCTGAAAAACGTAAATTTATTTTATCATTTTATATAACGATATTGTATTCGTTTTAAATATAAACATGCTTGTTTTAATTGTGCAATTTTTATAAAAAATTAATATTGTATTGAAAAGTTATAAATATTTTAAAAAACATAAGGGACCTTGAAAAAACTTAACAAAAATGGTCATGCATAAAATACACCTAAAATTTATTTTTAGAGTAAACTTCACTTTTGCTCGCTGTGGTTTGGTTAAATAACGGTTTTCATCCAAACGTTTCAAAGTTGCGATTTTACTCCATGTGGTTTATAATATTTCTCAATTAACTCTAACCTATTAACACCGTTAATTTTTTCTTTTAATTACAAGGGTATTTTGGTAATTTTAGTAATAAGAACTAAAAATATAATTTATTAAAACGTCTTTATTACTTATAAAGGACTATTTTTGTAAATACTTAAAACCAAAAACATACCACCAATAGCCGGCCAACCACCACCCAACCATCCTTTCTGACCACAACTTTCCCCGTCGGCCACTCTCACCAGCCGCAGATCCACCACCCTCACCACACTTCTCTGCTGGATACCACCATAGTACCTCCAACACACACCACCAATAGTCGCCGAACCACCACCGAGCACCAACCAAACTCGACCTAACACCACCGGTTCCACAACACTATCAACCATCAGGCCTTATAGAACTCTAGTCGCACCACCATCACCATCGGTCACCACCTACATCATCACAATCGGTCACCCCCATCACCATTGCCATACCAAAAACCACCCCCACCATCACCATCAGTCGCACCACTATACCAACAACCATCACCACCATAACCTTCCCTCATCAAAATCAAACCCTAATTGAAGTCAAAATACCTCAGATCTCCACATCATGACCATGGATCTACATCTAAAGTCGGTTTGTTTTAGAAAGAATCTAACAACAAAAAACCCTAAATCGATTTGGTTGCAATGGTAGTGGTGCGGATGTTGAAGATGGCGATGGTGTCGAGATGAGGATGACGAAGATGATGGTGATGTCGCAGGGGTTGTGGGTGGCAGTGGTGGTGGAGCTAGTGGTGGCGGACCTGGTATTGGGCGTTAGATGAAACGAGGGAAAAAGGGAAAGGAGTGGTGCGAAGGTTTCTGGTTTTGGTGTGGGGGTCCGATCTAGGGCTGCAAAGGTGGGGAAGGTGGCAGTGTTATGGTGGCAATGGTGGTGTTATGGTGGATGAGGAAGAAGGATATGATGATAATGGATGATGATGTATACATGTATATTAAATTACACATTAGTCCCTTTATTAGATTGAGTTACATAAGTGGTTCTTAATTATGAAAAAGACCTGAATGCCCTTCCAAACGGTGTTAGTGGGTTGGAACTAACCAAGACAAATTACATATCTCAAGGAGTAAAATAGTAATTTTAAAACGTTTGGATGAAAACCGTTATTTGGACCAAACCAAAGGGAGTAAAAGTGAAGTTTACTCTTATTTTTAATTGAATCGCTTAGAGCATTCACAGATTTCTTATATTTATGTGAGTGTGTTATATATATTTTAGAGAATGGTTGTAAGTGGTTGTAAGTGAGAGAGGATATTTTACTGTTTATTTTTATATTTGAAGAATTACTATTCAAACCTTATAGATTCTTTAATATGTTTAAAATTAGTTGTTAGTTGAGCAGATGAAAAAAATAATAATAAATGTATAAAAAATATAATTTAATTGAGAAGAAGAGAGAAAAAATAAATTTTATTGTAATTATAAAAACATGAATAGAGAACCTAGTATGAATGTTATTACCAATTGTTATTAGGGTTCTAAGAGCATTCACACTAGCTTCTCCATCCTCATATTTATACTAAAAACATTACTTTTTTACTCTTTCTTTCAATTAAATAATACTTTTTATATCTTTATTATTACATTTTCTCTCACGTCCACTCACAACCATTTTTAAAAATATTAAAAAATTTATCGGTGTTGTACCGTGCTTCCCCAAATATGAGAAATCACGGTACAATCCCGGTAAATTTTCTCTCTCCTTCACTCACAATCACTTACAATCATCTCCCATAATATAGAGCGCACACTCATATTAAAATAGGGCACCTACAGCCCGTTCCCCGTATATATGTGAGTGAGTGCACTATATTATGGCGGATGATTGTGAGTGAAAAAGTTAGAAAATTTATAAGGATTGTACCGTGTTTCCCCATATTTGGGGATATACGGTACAACCCCCATAAATTTTTTAATATTTTTGATAGTGGTTGTGAGTGGAAGATAGAGAAAATGTAATGATAAAGATATGAAAAAATATTATTTAATTTAAAAAAAAGAAAAAAAATAATATTTAGTGTAATTATAAGGATGAAAATAGATTATGAATTATGAATGTTCTAAAACAATCTTTGATATTACGACGGATAGAGCATTGGTTGTTAAAAAATTTAATTTACTATTAGGATAAGTATATAATAGAATGCGAGTTCGGTGGTAATAAAAAAAAGTTACAACCTGTGTAATAAATTTATAGTCAATTGAATATATTTCTCTATTATAGAAACATTCCTACTAGGGGAGTCAACTGAATCTCGTCTGAGCTCATTTAGCCTAGGCTCGACTGGTTTATTAAATGAGTCATAACATAGATTTGGGCTCGTTTAAACTCCGTTTGATTCAAGATTTTTCAATAAGCTGATCTCGAGTAATTTACACCCTTAATCCCTACAATAACCACACCCTATGTGTATATATTGCTTTAAAAACCCTCTTCTCATTTCATTCTTCATCGTTTCTTCATCGTTTTGAAATCATTTTCCAATTTCAAAAACACCCAAATCATTCTTCACTCAAAGATTCAATCTTCATCAACCTTTAATCATGGTGGTTCTGTCAAATCCTCCAATGGAACAGTTCTTCGTGCAACCATCAAAACCAAACACAAACCCAATGATCATCCCCGACATCCCGCAAATCGACCTCTCAAAACCCGAATCAAAACACCACCTCGTCAAAGCCTGTCAAGATTTCGGATTCTTTAAAGTCATCAATCATGGAGTCCCTTCAAAATTCATCAATAAACTCGAATCAGAAGCCGTAAAGTTCTTCAATTCCCCTCTTTCCACCAAACAAAAATCGGGTCCACCCGACCCGTTTGGCTACGGGAACAAAAGCATTGGCCGAAATGGCGACGTGGGTTGGGTCGAATACCTTCTCCTCAACACAAAACCCGAATCAAATTACCCCGAAAACTTACAGTAAATACTCTGTGTTTTCACACACTGTTTTTTTTTCATACTCTGTTTCTAATGATATGCTTGTGATCACAATCTTTGTGTTGCAGGGGTGGTGTTGTTGATGATTATGTGAAATTGGTGAAGAATATGGCGTGTGAGATAATGGAATTATTGGCTGATGAGATGAAATTGCAGCCTAGAGATGTGTTCAGTAAGCTGTTGATGGATGAACAGAGTGACTCTGTTTTCCGGCTGAATCACTACCCTCCGGTGCCGGAGTTTGAAGAAAGTGGCCGGAGATTGGTGGGGTTTGGAGAGCATACGGACCCCCAAATCATATCGGTTTTGCGATCGAACAACGCGTGTGGGCTTGAGATTTTGTTGAGAGATGGAAGATGGGTGTCTGTTCCTCCTGATTCTGAATCTTTCTTCGTCAATGTTGGGGATTCTTTACAGGTACTTTGCAAGTTTGCATTGTAAAAATTGAAATCTTTTAATTATTAATAACGGAGAGGGAGTCGTTTCGTTTTATTGTCTTCCATCGTTAACTTCCTTGATTTTTTCTACTTTTTCCTGGCTTAGAGGGCATTGTCTTATTTTCTTCCGTTTTCTACACATTTTTTTATATGTGTAGGGTATGGTACAATTCACAACACACAAATTCAACCGGTGAGTACCTGTGAATATTTTGCAAATCAGAGGTTCTGGCCACCGGAATTGGAGGGTGGTGTTTTCACCCGGGGCTGGGTTTTTATCACCTTCTCGGGTTCCACTCCATGTGCTCTAACAACCATGTTTTGACTGATGTTAGTTTATCTTTTTCTAGTAACAAAAACGATTGAACATTTAATACTATATTTTCTATAAATAGTAAAAACCATAACATTTGATGATTTAAGTAAGATAAATTAAAAACTTGATTACTATTTATTTTAAAATAATATAAAAAGTTATATAATAATTCATTTAAGTAAACTTCAAAAATGCACCGAATAGGAACCAAAGTCATATATCTTCCTTTTATATCATCTTACTCTAAAAAGCTTCAGCTATTTATAGAAAAGTTCCATAACATTAGAACAAAATTAAAATCTAAGTATTTTTGTTGAAAGAAAGAGGTGTTAGTCACTTGTATTTAAAAGAACATCCTGGTAATAAAATAGTTTATTCCTAACCAAAAGATAATAAGTGTATTTTATATATAATAGATATACGATAATTTTATAAGTTAAGTAGACAATATTGTATATATTCACTGGAAAAATTAAGTATTAGTCACTACATTAAAACAATACCAGAAGTTTGTTATTATTTATCCCATTAAAAATTTTGCAAGTGTTAAATGCATGATTCTCAAATGTGTGTTTAGGCTTTGGTTTTGATTTTTAACCTAGTATAGAAAACGAAAAAAGATTTTAAATGGATATGTGTAGATTCTGCATCACTATCGTATTGTGGTGCCTGCTTCCTTGGTCAAAATCAATCTTTTTCTCGAGTCCAACAAGTAACTTCCTTTTTATAAGGTCATAATCATATTTCTTAGAAACAATATTATACGTTGAGTTTCACAAGTAGTAAAGTTATTTTAGTTCGATAACTTACATTAAAAATGATTTTATAATTCGTGTATTATCATAAAATTCACACCTGTTTGTTTCTTGTTCTAGATAACTTCTTGATTGATTATTCGTTCGTGTTTTATTTTCTTAAATAGTGTGTCGGGGTTGTACATCTCAAGATAGTTATGATGATATGTGAATATAAAAGTATTTATTAAGAGTATTCACTTATCTTATGCTTGCTTAGTAATACAAAGTTTTCATGTTTTGCTCTTACAAGTAATAAGTAGGAAAGAATATTATTTTAATCTAGAATTTCATCTTCATTAATAATATGAGATAGAATCTTCTCTGATAAAATAAAATATTTTTTTCATATGACATATTCTAATATTCATTTTGTTACATGTTACTAGCATAACAAATTAACAATTTAATGATAATATCAAATATTGATGATGTTAGTTATATCATTTTCAAATTACAAAACAGAGTTCTGAATAATTAGAAACATGTTTTTTTTATTAGAAATGTATTTTTTTGAAACAAAATATTATGAAATATAAAGTTTTTTAATACAATTTTTTTTTAAAAAACAACATTGTTTAAAAAAACAATAAAAATTGAAATGTCAAAAAATGTAAACAAAAGTTTTCTTAAGACAAAATTTAAAAAACTGTCTTTGTTTTATTACTTAAGGTAAATTAACTGTACATAATTTCAATAATATCTTATATCAAAAACTTATTTTATAATTTTTAAATATTATTTAGTAATTGTTAATCTAGTATTTCTATTCCGCCCGGGTTTCTAAACTAGTTAGCAAAATGTTTAAAAAAAATCGTTTTCCATGTACATATTAATTTTAATCGTGCCCATATATAATTCATTTCGTATTTCAGGAAAATATATTGACCGTAAAAGTTGTATATTTGAGATGAGGGTTATTTAATAAAATGGTTATATTTAGAGACTTCGATTATAAAAATATATCTTTGGATACATAGGTGATGACTAATGGAAGATTCAAGAGTGTGAAGCACAGGGTGGTGGCAAACGGGAAAAAGAGTAGGGTGTCGATGATATACTTTGGTGGACCTCCATTGAGTGAGAAAATAGCACCATTGCCATCACTCATGCAAGGAGAAGAAGACAGTTTGTACAAGGAGTTCACTTGGTTCGAGTATAAGAAATCCGCATACAAATCAAGATTATCTGACAACAGACTCGGCTTATTTGAAAAAGTCATATCATCTTAGGGTTTCTAACCTTATGCTTCTTTTTATTATTTCTTTTGTTTTAATTGTCAAAACATGGTATAGTAGTAGTACCATGAAAAACATGAAACAACACAAATTATATTCAAGCTTTCTTTATCTTTCTCGCCCCACGATTTTAACTTGCCAGGTTGTCTTGGCTCCAACGTTGACAGACTTTGATCGATCGTGCCCTTTGACAATGGCTTGATGGCACCACTTTGTATTAATTATGGGGTTCGAGAAAATGTAGATTTATAAGATGTGTAGTCTTTTGTTTGGAAAGGTATGATAGGGTTTGAATGAATTTATATGGATGTTACTGAACTTTCCAACATACCTGTCATATTTATTATGGAGAATTAATACTTCTTCTTTTTAGTTAATTTTTATACAAATTTTTTAAAGTTTAACTTGCAAGTAAAAAAGCACTAATGAAAGAGTAAGCAAGTAAAAAACTTGGAAGAGATGCAACTTTTCATGCGATAACAAATAAATACTTAGAAGACAGTTATTTATGATCTTTAATTAAAGCTTATAAAGGTTGCAATGCATTGTTATTTTTGATAAAACAAGTCGGATGCTTAATTCAAATCGTCTCATAGGCGTACATGTACAAGTTATATCCATTTACATAGTGTGCAAAACTGAAAATATTCAAGGGAACGGTGTTATATCCCACCACGTAATTAAAACACTAAAATTGTAACCACGTACACTTGTGTAAAAATTTGACTTTGCATCCACATCATGAATTATTCTTCCGTGACCAAGATGCATGGAACGTTTTGATATAAAAACATTTGGCGCATAAATGATAATCAAGGTATTGAGGAAAAGTGAGCTGGTTCAGTAATTGTCTTATGATTATATATAAATTATCATTACGCACAAAATACTATGCAGTTCTCACAAATACTAAACATGTTATTAGCTTTCAAATAAACGCTCAGAGAGAGAGAGGGAGAGAGAGAGAGAGAGAGAGAGGAGAAAAATACAAAGTTCATTTTGTTTAAATAACGTAGGAATTATTATGAGCCTTTGATTAAACTAACTTAATTGTCAAGATTGATTCCGTGTTATTAATGGCTCTGAACGAAAAAAATATTTTTTTTTGAACAGCAAAAGACAATTAAATTAAGCTAGCAAGAAGCTAGAACAAAAGAAACATTACAAAAGTTGAAAAGTATTAAAATTACACCACGAATCCCACTTTAAAGCTGAAAGCTTAGCCCGGTGCTTAGCCCAAATAAAAAAGTAAACCATAATGTCTTCACACACCAACATTGGTTTACGTTTGCCATTGTTGAAACACCTATCGTTTCTCCATAACAAAGCATGAATGATAAGGAGAATGATGTTTTTATACTCCTTGTTACCTGCCAAATTATTAGGAATTTGATGAAGATCTTGAGTGGAATTCGCCAAGGAGAAGTTGCATTTGCACCATTTTTGGACGAGCTGCGTAAATGACCGAGCTAACAAACACTGGATACGCAAATGATCCATCGATTCAATTTGCACTAGACAACCATTGCAAATTTTTAAATAAGGGAAACATTTGTACCCAAAGAGATCGCGCAGGTCAACTGGAATTGCAACATAACCATGAAGAAATCTATTGAAAGAACATTCCAAAATTCTTTGATGAATTTGAGAGTGAACCCATCAGGACCAGGCGACTTGTCTCCTCCACAATCCCAAACAGCGTATTTTTATCTCCATAATGGAGAAATGAGCAATTAATAGGTACGCCTGATCCGATGAGAGTTTCTTAAATCGGCTATTAATGAATTTAGGACGAACTGCCATAGGCTCAGAAAATTTTTGCAAGAAGTATAGTCTGGCTTCGTCTTTAATGCCATGAGGATCCATGATCCAAGGCCATTAATAATCGAAATACCATTGATTCTGTTTTTCACCAAGTTATTTTTTATCATCCCATAATTTGTATTTTCGTCTCCTTCGACTGCCCATTTGATTTTGGATCTTTGTTTTATATCAGACGACTTAAGATTTTTCATTTGGGCAACTTCCATTTTCCATCTCTTCCTATTTTCAGGTTACACTTCAGAAAGAGTCTTCAATTATGCCATAACATGTATGTAACTCAATAATTATTTAGAATTAATATATCATAAAATAAAAGTTCATTTATTTTTAATTTGTATATAATAATGTTATATCAATTTCTTATAACAAATGTGAAAACAATGTTGATAGTTATAATTGTGTTTTTTTATCATTATATATATATGTTGGTTTACACCTAATCATGTTGTTATATCATTATTATTGTGAAACTATTTCATTAAACCAGCACTCTAACAACCCGTATAAATCATACTAAAATATTGACCATTTTGTTTCCAATATGTTGCCTATCCAGGAACTCATGGTTTTGTTTTAACCTGATGAGTTACCTATCCAGAAACTTATGATTTTGTTTTTACTTGCGAGTTGCTCTCCTAGACAAAAGGAGTTTTGATAGAGAATTTCTATCCCCTGATAAAAAAGGCTTCGTTCTCCTTCTCAAACGATGTGTGACTTACATCTGCCAAGCATTTCTAGATGTGGGACTTATGTCTACCAAGTCCCACATCGGTTGAGGAGAAGAACGAAGCATCCCTTAAGAATGTGAAAATATTTTCTACCAAGATGCATTATGCCTGGGTGAGCAACTCATATGGTAAAAACAAAATTATGAGTTCCTAAATGAGCAACCCATCAGAAAAATAGATGAGAATATCTGGATACAATTGATGTGGGCTGTTTGTTACAAACACTACTACTATATGGTATAACAATATAATTATAAATGGCAACCCATCCAAATTATTTCATATAACTCTGATCAGACTAATTTAACTGTCACTCATTTTTAACGAGTCTTTGATTTTATCGAACTAATTAAATGGTTAAGATTGATTTAATGCTATTAAGCTATGAGAGGAAACATATTGTTAACTTTTATTTACTATTTATAATTGTATTGTTTTACCATTATAACTATGCTTCTTTACATATAATTGTGTTGTTTTATCATTACGACTGTGAAATTATAACATCAAACCAACATAGTTATATGGTATAACAATATCATTGATGATCAAGAATAGGGTGGTATTCACATTGCCGTTTGTTTTTGTTTAATTATAGTTTATTATAGCTTAGATATTAATGTAATAGGATCTTGTTTAGTTTAGTCTTGTTTTGTATTCTGTGGCATGCGAAACTGCATGCGAAACTACAGTTTCGCCAGGTAGTTTCTCATGCCATGGTGCATACAGTTTCGCTGTATGTGAAACTATATATGAAACTAGGTCCTGTATATATATGTTTCTTTGTTCTTCATTTTGTAACTCTTGGAACTTTATTGATTATTACAGATTTGAGTTCATCCTTTGTTTGTGCATTGCTAGGAGCTTACATTTCACATATTTGAGCACTATTCTTCTTATTCTTTACAAATCCTCTTACAAATGGGTGTTATGTTTGATTTGTGTTCATATTTCATCATTACTTGGTCCACAAGCTATTAGACTTAGTGATATCTTGTGGATTTCAGTGTTAAATCTTCATCAAAGCACATTCAAATGATCAGTTGGACCAACAATATGCTATCAGAGCCATTGTGCTCTTGATTGTTTATGTTTTTGGGTAGTTTTGACATATTCATCTTTTCAATCTTTTCGGAGCTGTTTTACGTGTGTTATCCATGGAAGTTGATTGAGGAAAGTGTGGTGTAAACTTGGGAAACCTCTGAAATCATTAGATCTCAAATTGGTTGTGATCTGAGTGAGTTTTGGTGATTTTTGGGTCTTTTTCATAAAAAGGGGGTTTTCAGATTCAAAGTGCGAAACTGCTGTTCTTCTTGCGAAACTATAGTGCGAAACTACTGATCTTTGGTGGGTTTGATTCTTTTGCGAATCTAGAACGAAAGTTCTTCATTCTGATTAGTTTCCTTGCGAAACTATCTTCCTTTTTTCTTTGAACGAAAGTTCAATAGTTTTGGCCGAAACTACTGTCGAAACTACTGCAGAATCTAGTTGCGAAACTAAGTTCTGCGTGCGAAACTATCACCTGTAAAACTACTGTTTCTTGTACGAAACTATATTCTGTTGTGCGAAACTATATTCTGTTGTGTGAAACTACTGGTTTTTGACTTAATCAAATTTCAATGACGACAAGTCTTACTCTTGCTGATCTTGATAGTGTGGCACCAAACAGACCTCCTAAGCTAATCAATGGTGACAACTTTGATGATTGGAAAAGATGTTTAAAAGCCTTCTTCCGATCACACCCAATGGGAGTCAATTATGAAAGGATGTCATGTGCCTATTTCAATAGAAGATAATTTGACCATTCAAATTGCAGATCCGATAAAATACTCTAAGAGAGACATCAAGTTGATTGATCGGGATCAAAAAGCATTCGGTGCTCTGACCTTGTGCCTATCAGCAGAGATCTACAACAGATTTGGTGAATATAAAAGTGCAAAGGATTTCTATGATGCGTTGTGTGAATTCTATGATGTTAATGAGGAATTGGTCAAGGATAAAGCCGCTCAGCTAAAAAGGAATTCAACTCTTTTGTTGGACACAATAATGAGAGTCTCACTGATCTCACCAATCATTTTTTGTCTGTTACAAGCACACTAAAGAAGTATGATGAGAAGCTGTCAAACAATGAACAAGTCACAAAGCTGCTAGATTCTTTACCACCACAATGGAGTTTGCAGGTGAGGATATTGAGGCAAGAAAAGGGATTTCTGGATTACAAGCTCATAGATATAATCAACAAGTTGAAGTCCTTTGAGTTAGATCTGAAACGAAGAGAATACAACCAAGCAATGCTTCCATATCAAGCTTATTCATAGAATGCTGCTCTTATTTCATCCAGTTCAGATTCATCAAAGCACGTGTCAGCATATAGTGGTATGACTGGCACTTCAGACTAGACTATAGGCAATGGATCTATATCAAAATCTCCAAATCTTCCACAGGTTCCATCGAAGAGTATGGCTCTATTTGGTCTCTTCGTGCATAGTTAGGAAGCATTGGTGGCTGGTGAAATAAAAGAAAACGAATGACTGCGAAAGATATGTATCAGGTGGATCCTGATGATCTGGAGGAAGCTGATCTTCAGTGGTAGATGGCTATGATTACTCTACGAGCAAGAAGATTCATGGTGAGAACAGGGAGGAAGAATTTTGGAAACCAGAATGCAAAGGTTGGATATGACAAATCAGAGCTCAGGTGCTTCAACTGCAAATAAATCGGGCATTTTAAAAGAGAATGTCCATCTCCTATTGTCATTGAATCTGGAACGGGAGTTAACCGGGTCATTCCGATTGATGATACGGAAGAGAACAAGAAGAAGAAGGAAACAACTCTGCTAACTAACTTTGACTTGAGTGCTGAGTTAGCCGAGACCGAAGAAGAAATCAATCATGCCCTAGTAGCTGAGATTGCAGAGGTAGTGAAGAATGAAGCAGGAAGAAGGAAGGAGTGTGAAGTGAAGGACAGTTTAAAGAATGCTTATGAGAAGGAGGAGAAGGAGAGTGTGGTGATGGTCAATGTGGTGGATGTTTGTGAAGAGAAAGAAAAAGTTAAAGATGGAAAAGCTGTGAGGGAAGAGGAGTTGAAAATGGAATCAAGGGTCTGTAATTGTGAGAAGACCCTAGCTGCAGAGAAGAAGGTGATGGAAATTTCTTATGAGGTAGTTCAAGACATGTGTTCATCTGCTTGTAAAATTCATTTGTTTGGAATTTATAAAGTAAACAATATATTAAAAGAACATGAAGGGGAACTAAGAAGGGTAAATGAGGAACTTAAAAAGAATGAAGCAAAATTTTTTGTAAAATTAAATGAAGCTCTAAAACAAAATGATCTATTAAAAAGAACCCTTTTTTAGAGAAACGTGGAAGTCAATGCTTTGACAAAAAGGGTAACTTTAGTTGAATTCGAGACCGCTAAACTTAAAACAAAACTTGATAAATGGACTATTCTGGAATGAAACTAGAGGAACTCTATAGCAAACAAAGGGGAGCTAGAATTAAGACAGGGTTAGGTTGTGGTGAAACCACTCATGTTTACCCACCGCCTAGCACCTTTTGCTATTCTCCAATGCATACACCTCATCCTATAAATGATTTAATTAAAAAGGATACTAATAATTTGTTTGCAGGTTTAGAAGGGATGAATCATAAAGAGGTTCGGGAAGGTCTTGGCAGTAGTAGTTCTTGTTCTTCATGTTCCAAAAAGTCTTTTGTAGACAATAGTTCTAGTAGCATAGATTGTAGTTTGGATAGTTTACATTCCAGTTCTTCTCATTCCACAATGTTTGAATCAAATGAAGTTGATGTTTTAAGCATTAATGAAAAAGTTGGTGTTCTCAGTAAAGGCGTTAAACATTCTACAAAATCAAACTGTTTTGAAATATTCATTTCTCTTCCCATTCCCACCCTCACTCCCATTCGGATCACTACTCCAAGTGAAATAAAATCCTCATATGATTGTAAAATTTCAGAGATAAAAGAATCCAGCTCGGGCATTTTAAAAGAGAATGTCCATCTCCCATTGTCACTAAACTAGGAACGGGGGTTAACAGGGTCATTCCAATTAATGATAAAGAAGAGAACAAGAAGAAGAAAGAAACAGCTCTTCTAACAAACTTTGGCTGGAGTGCTGAGTTAACTGAGACTAAAGAAGAAATCAATCATGCCCTAGTAGCTGAAATTACAGAGGTAGTAAAAAGTGAAGCAGATAGAAGGAAGGAGAGTGAAATGAAAGACAACTTGAAGAATGTTTGTGAGAAAGAGGAGGAGACTGAGATGAAGGTCAGTATGAAGGATGTTTGTGAAAGGGAGGAAAAGGTTGAAGCTGTAAAAGCTATGAGTGAGGAGGAGTTGAAAGATGAATCAAAGGTCTATAATTGTGAAAAGGCTCTAGCTGCTGAGAAGAAGGTGATGGAGATTCCATATGAGATAATTCAAGACATGTGTTCATCTGTTTGCAAAATTCATTTGTTTGGAATTTATAAAGTGAACAATATATTAAAAGAAAATGTAGGGGAACTAAAAAGGATAAACGAGGAACTTAAAAAGAATGAAGCAAAGTTTTTTGTAAAATTAAATAAAGCTTTAAAGGAAAATGATCATTTAAAAAGAACCCTTTTTGAGAGAAATATGGAAATTAATAATTTGACTGAAAGGGTAACATTGGCTGAATTTGAGACTACGAAACTTAAAACAAAACTTGATAGATGGACTATTTCTGGAATGAAGTAGGAGGAGCTCTATAGCAAACAAAGGGGAGCTAGAATTCAGACAGGGTTGGGTTGCGGTGAAACCACTTAAGTTTACTCACCTCCTAGCACCTTCTGCTATTCTCCAATGCCTACCTCACCCTACAAATGATTTAATTGAAAAGGATACTAGCAGTTTGTTTACAGGTTTAGAAGGGGTGAATCATAAAGAAGTTCGGGAAGATTATGATTATGGAGGAAGTAGAGGTCTTGTAAGTTGTAGTTCTAGTTCTTTAGATTTCAAAAAATTTGTTGTAGACAATAGTTTCAGCAGCATAGATTGTAGTTTGGATAGTTTACATTCAAGTTGTTCTCATTCCAAAATGTTTGAATCAAATGGAGTTGATGTTTCAAGTGTTAATGAAAAAGTTGGTGTTCTCAGTAAAGGCCATAAAAATTCTTCAAAAACAAATTGTTTTGAAAAATTCATCTCTCTTCCCATCCCCACCTTCACTCCTATTCGAACCTCTACACCAAGTGAAACAACATCCTCACATGATTGTAAAATTTCAGAAATAAGAGAATCCAAAATCATGATAGATCATTTGACTTAGAAAACAAATCACAGGAAGTGCACGTCACGTACAGTGATTGTGATTCTCTTATGTCTAAGTGTGAGGAAGAGATTATTATGGATAATATTCCTATTTAAAAAGATAAACGAAAAAGCCAAAAATCTTGTTGTTTCAACTGTAGAAAAGATGATCACATTGTTAAGCATTGCCCAGAGGTTGTAAATAGAAATGTAGATAACCGTTCTTTAGGAAATAGAATAAAATATTTTGTTGATAGTTTCTTTTGTACAAAATTCATCTTCTCCCAGAACCAAGCCGGTTAAGGTTTGGGTCCCCGTGTCTAAATGATTTTCTTTAATTCATTTGCCAGGACCATTCGAGAAGGGCTATCAACAGCACTTGGCACGTAGATAGGGGATGTTCCAGCCATATGACCGGCTTGAAGGACCTTCTTACCAATTACCGGATAATCAATGGAGGATATGTTGCTTTTGCGGGTGATAAAAAGGGAGGTAAAATGATAGGTCAAGGTGAGGTATCCAATGTTTCTTTAAACTTAGAAAAGGTAAACTTCGTATCTAAATTAGCATTCTATCTTCTGAGTGTGTCACAAATTTGTGACTAGAATATACCCGTGCTTTTTAAATCTAATGAATGTTTGTTTCTTAAGCCAGAATTTTCAGTTTTAGATGATTTGGTTATCATGCGAGCCCCAAGGAAGAATGACACGTATCTGCTTGATATGAACTCCAAAAAATCAACCTCCACCATGACATGTCTCTTGTCAAAAGCTTCTCCCTCTGAGTCATTTCTCTGGCATAGACGTTTAGGCCATATGAATTTTAAAAATATTAACAAGTTAGTTAAAATAATCTTGTCAGAGGTTTACCACAAAAGGATTTTTCTATAATCGAAAAATGTATATCTTGTGCTAAAGGTACACAGCACAAGAAATCACACAAGCCTAAACAAGAAAATTTTATTTTTAATCCTCTTGAGTTATTACATTGTGATCTGTTCAGTCCAATAAGTGTGAAGAGTATTGCTAAGAAATCTTATTATCATGTTGTTACAGATGATTATTCCAGATATTATTGGGTTTGATTCCTAGCACATAAAGGGGAGACAGCAGAGGTGTTGTAGAAGCTGATTTTAACCGTTGAGAATATCAGCAACAAGAAAATTTTTTGGCAATCAGAAGTGACAATGTGACAGAGTTTAGAAATCAAATCTTTGATTCATTCTGTGCAGGAAAAGGGATTCTAAGACAATTCAGCGTTGCCCGAACACCTCAGCAGAATAGTGTTGCTGAAAGGAAGAACTGCACTCTTATTGAAGCAGCCCAAACTATGCTCATAGAATCAAAACTTCCTATTACTTTCTGGGCAGAAGCAGACAACTGTGCTTCCGATGTTCTAAATAGAATTCTGATTGTAAAAGACAAGATAAAGACTCCATATGAACTGTTTCATAAGCGAAAACCGTTGATTGATTTCTTTCGTCCTTTCGGTTGCTCATGCACGCTATTGAATACTCAAGCTCAATATTCCAAGTTTGGAGCAGTGTCAAATGAATGTTACTTTGTCGGATACTCTTCAACTCAAACGACTTACAGAGTATACAACAAACGAACATGAATAGTACAAGAAGCCTTCTATGTTGATTAGCAAGAGTCTAA
Source organism: Flaveria sonorensis (assembly GCA_025506505.1). Lineage (NCBI taxonomy): Eukaryota > Viridiplantae > Streptophyta > Magnoliopsida > Asterales > Asteraceae > Flaveria > Flaveria sonorensis. The sequence continues at coordinate 45,821,147 of CM046428.1, forward strand.
TGTTTCCAACGTTGGTTCTGATCCAGATTGGTTCTATGATCCAAACACTATTTTTAATTCATTCAATCTACCATCCTTCCTTGACGATGACATTCCTTCATCAAGTGGGCAACCCTTCATTCCTGTTCAACCACAACCTCAACCACAACCAGAACCACAACCTCAACCTCAACCTGAACTACAACCTCATCTTTAACCAGATCTCCCACCTTAACATCAACCTGAACCTAAAAACCAAATCTCTTTAACACCATCTCAAATGCCACAAAGTCCTATTTCCAATCAACCATCCACCATACCATCATCCACCTCACAACCATCTTCCCCACAACCTATATCATCTAATTCCTCAACCCTTAACACTAACTTTAAAACCCTAAAAGATCACCCAATTGATTATGTCATTGGTTCAATATCTGATGGTGTCAGGACTCAAAGCCAATCAGGGCTAATAAATGAATGTCTCTTTGCTTTCTTTCTATCTCAAACTGTCCTAAAAAATATGGCCATGGCTCTTCTAGACCCAAGCTGGGTGGAGTCAATACAATTAGAGCTTTAATAATTCGGAAAATTGAAAGTGTGGAAATTAGTTGATCTTCCTCCAAATAAGTATCCAATTGGTAGAAAGTGGGTACTCAAGAACAAAACAAATGATGGTGGGGTTGTTATTAGAAACAAATCAAGGCTGTTTGTTCAAGGATTTGCTCAAGAGGAGGGGATTGATTATACTGAGGTGTTTGCCCCTGTGGCACGGATTAAAGCCATTTGGATTTTCCTAGATCATGCTGCTCACAAAAACTTCAAAGTCTTCCAGATGGACATCAAGTGTGCATTCCTGTATGGAGCTATTGATGAAGAGATCTATGTCTGTCAACCACCGGGTTTCGAAGATCCAGATTTTCCTGAAAAATTTTACAAACTGGATAAATCCTTGTATGAGTTATATCAAGCTCCTAGAATCTGGTACGAAACCCTTACATAGTATCTCCTCGGTAAAGGCTTCACATGTGAAACTATAGACATGACTTTGTTTAAGAAGGAGGTTAATGGAGATGTGCTCATTGTTCAAGTATATGACGACGACATCATCTTTGGCTCAATGAATGAGAAGTTATGTAGAGAGTTTGAAGAAGTGATAAAAGAGCACTTTGAAATGAGTATGATAGGGGAGATGTGCTTCTTCTTAGGATTACAGGTCGAACAAAAGCCAGACGGAATTCTCATTCATCAAGAGAAATACATTCTGAAATTCCTATTGAAGTACAACATGAATGATGCTTCTCCCGAGCTTACTCCATTCTCTGCACAAACCTGCCTAACCCCTGATGACAATGGAAAGCCAGTTGATGCTCATCGTTATCGTTCTATGATCGGATCTCTAATGTATCTCACCACGAGTCGTCCAGATATTACATTTGATGTTTGTTACTGCGCTCGATATCAAGCCAATCCAAAGGAATCTCATGAAAAAGCTGTCAAACGTATCTTCCGCTACTTGAAGGGCTCTCCTTGTTTGGGTCTTTGGTACCCAAAGGGAGGAAATTTTGATCTTCATGTGTACTCTGATAGCGATCATGGAGGTTGTAAGCTTGATAGAAAGTCAGTTACCGGTGGGTGTCAATATCTTGGGGATTGTCTTGTTTCATGGCAAAGCAAAAAGTAGACAACAGTTTCTCTATCCACATGTGAGGCTGAGTATATTGCTGCTTCAAGTTGTTGTTGTCAAGTGCTGTGGATTCAACATCAAATGATGGATTACGGGATTAACTTTCTTCACACGCCGCTCTTCTGCAATAATGAAACGACTTTAGGAATCGCCAAAAATCCAATCCATCATACTCACACCAAGCACATTGAAATAAGAATTCATGCAATTCGAGATGCTCAAGAAAAGGATTTTATAGATATTATTCCTATTGACACCAAGAGTCAAAAGGCCGATCTTTTCATAAAAACTTTTGATAAACCTCGTTTTTATGAGTTGATTGACATATTGGGTCTAATATCTTTTTAAGGGAAAATTCTAACGGTGATATGTAAATATTTAATATGTGTCTTGTGTTGAGTTCTTAAAAAAAATCTTTATAAATCATGTGCTAAGAACCTTCAACACCCACACTTCCCCAAAGTGTATCCCAGTTTAAAAGAAAATTTCTTTTGTTGCAAATTAATAGAAATTTCGAGGGAGAATAGACTTTGACCGTTTTATATTTTTGTTTTGTTGCACTTTAAGTTGTTGTGTATATAATCTTATCTTATTTTTGGTGTAGGATTTAGGAAGCTTGGATAGTGTCTGAAGGAGGTCAGAGGCGTTATGTTGGGATATGTCGGTAGGCCCGGTGGCCTAAAACGAAGTAGACGGTGATTGTGTTACTTGATTTTAGTTACAATAATGACTATGATTGAAATGAATTTATATACAAGCAAAGTTGAGCAGAAAATAAATGCAAAAAAAGCAAAAATCTATGATAATTATGCTTCTAGGATCGTTGCCAATAAAAGTGAATGTTAAAAGTATCACTTGCCAAAGTAATAGTATAGATTATTATGGGCTAATGAATTATAGTTTATATTATTATAATATAATTTACTTACTTATTTGAATAACTTAGCCTATCATCCAGAATTAACCTCAGTGATAAGGTTTATTCCCATGTCATCTTGGCTTTCACAAAGTTACAAGTCTCATCAAATTCTGTGTTGAGAGTGGCTGATGTCTGTGTTTGACCTTGAATTCTCAAACATTCCTCATCTCTAAGCCTTGAATAAATTGCATGTCCAACTCCTCTGCTATGCGTAAGCATTGACCAGGAGTGATGATCTTTTCTGTTATACGTGAGTGTAGACCCGAAGCTCTCATCAACATGCTCAAATGATGATCTTCTCTGTTATACGTGAGTATAGACCTGAAGCTCTCATTATTTGGCTTAAATGATTATCTCCTGTGTCATACATGAGTGTCACACCCCAACCTTAACGGCGGAACGTCGAGATATGAGGGTTAAAATTGTTCACAACCACATAACACTACCATAAATTATAAATATAACTCTTCATAAGTTGAAATAAACATTACAACCAAATGTCTCCACGAAATAAAGTAAACAAAGTTCAACTTCCAAGTTTCAAGATACTTTATTTATTATTCCTAGATCCAAATCCTAAGTGTAAGCATGCTTCAAAAGATAATCATCAACCTTGTGTATTTCCTGAAACATGTTAAAAATATAGGTCAACTTTGAAAGTTGGTGAGTTTCCATGGGTTAAGCATACATATATATATATATATATATATATATATATATATATATATATATATATATATATATATATATATATATAAAGTTTACAAGTAGCAATTCATGTCAGTGGTTACAAGTAAAGTAAGTTTATAGATAACATATAGCTACAATCAAACCTTGACCAAGAATATCATTTACAAGTTATAACGATTATCTAAGTGTACTTGGTTCCCATGATTAACAAGCATACGTCATCAGGAGCCGGCAATAACCTCGGCTTTAGCACCAAATAGGCTTGTCAGGCCCATAGATCTATGACGTCGCCAGGCTATCAATAGTTAATGATTGTCAACATATAATGTCCATCATATAAGACTCACAATATTACAAATAACCATGACAAAAAGTAAAGATGAATTGCATGTGTATTTACAAGTACCAAGATGTTTACAAGTGCAAGTTTATAAAGTTAACATGTCTCACCCCAAAATATGTGAAATAAAGTAAAAGAGGGGTATGAAAACTCACTTGATATATATAAGATGATAATAAGAAATTAAACGGTGCTTCAACGATTTCCTTTTACAAGTTACCTAACATATATATATTTCAATGTTAAGTTTAAAGGTAATATTAACAATTAAACGTATACTAGTTTTCGATAGGAATTGGGGGTTGTTAAATAAATAAATAAAATATGTTTTAATCCAATAAAAAGAAATATACCATCTTGGTAATTTAATATGGAGAGGAAATAAAATCAATTTTAATGATTTATAAAGTTTAATTATAAAATGTAAATAAATTTTATAATTATCATGATTAAACTATTATTAAAGTTAACGTGTTGACCAATAATAATTTAATGATTTAAACAATTATTTAAAGTTTATTTTTATAAAAATAAACTAAGTATAACATTTGTTAAAAATATTTTATAAAAATATTAAAGTATTTAAAGTAATAAATTTACAAAAAATATTTAGGTGACTTTAAAAATAAATAAAGTTTACAAAACTGATTTTTATAATTTTTAGAAATTTTCTATAATTTTTTTTAAAGGTAGAAAAGCCCTGAAAAAATGTTTAAGGTTGCCCGGGTTCGAACCCGGGACCTCTAGGTGGACATGAGTGTGGTTTACCATTAGGCTAGGGCCGAAGCCTTGTTAAAAGATGGTTCTTAAGTTTTAAAAAGCACAATTACAAAGAAACCCCCAAACCATATGAACCCTAGAACGATTTGAACCAAATTGAAGATCAATTCGTTATTATTAACGCTTATGATCATGGGCTTTTGTTTCCCATGTAAAATCGAGTATGTAGATGGGTTTAATTACCCGGTTGAAGTCAAACTGATGAGGAGACAGATGACGAACAGGCCGCGACCGAAGCTTGATTCTGTTTCACGTGCAATTGGTGATGATAACCAAATTAACTTCGGGTGAAGCTTCAGATGATGTTCTTGATTCTAAGCCCTCAATCAATTGAGGTTATGAATACCCAAATAGTGATGATCTCTTGGTTGCAGGTCACGATGGAAGTGGGGATCGAATGCGGGGTTTGTGTGTTTCTCAGATGAAATTGCAAGTGGTGATAGATTAGGGATAGTTAAACGATTGTTCAAGTTTAATTAATTGGATTATTATTGTGTCTTGAATGCCTAACGGCTCGATTGATAATGGCGACGGTTACTCGGGTCATTCGAGTTCATAACCGTTGTTTAAACGTGATTAAGGTTCTAAAACGGTTTCGAATCATGCACACGAACCGATTGGGATAGTTGGGTGTCGAAATACGAAGGATTTCAGGGGTTTTGGCCTCGCTGGAGAGTCGGCCGAGGGGTGGCCGGAGTTAGCCGCCAGATTTACGGGGAAAGAGGGAAGGGGGGTTTGGGTTTTAGTATTTTACACAATTGGTCCCTCAACTTTGAATTCTTGTTATTTTATGCTAAAACTTTCATTTTAAGTTTTCAAATTGACATTAAGGCCCCCTAAACTTTTTTAAAGTTATATATATATATATATATATATATATATATATATATATATATATTATATTAACTTACTTAACTTTTATAAATTATTATTATTATTATTATTATTATTATTTATTATTATTATCATTTAGGGTAGAACTTATAATAATAAACAAAAGTTATAATTACAAGTATTATTATTATTATTATCATCATCTTATTATTATTATTATTTATTATTATATTATATATAACAATTTATTAACTTGTAAATTAACAAGAAATCAAACATTAATGGCCTACATAATTCCATAAATGACAGAAATGGTCCTTACAATTGCATAACAAAGTTAACTTTTATTTAACGAAAACACGAAAGGTTACAGTCTCCCCAACTTTTAAGAATTTCGTCCCGAAATTAAGAATGAACTAAACGAACAAATACGGCTATTTCTTCTTCATATGCTCCTCACGCTCCCAAGTAAACTCAGGTCCATGCTTATTCTCCCAACGAACCTTGACGATTGGGGTGGTAGTGGTCCTAGTCTTCTTCATAATGCGATCTATAACTTCAACGGGTTTCTCAACAAAATGTAATGACTCGTCGATCTGGATGTCATCCAACGGGACATGCAGACTTTTGTCAGCCAAACACTTCCTCAGATTTGAGACATGGAAAACAGGATGAACTCCGCTAAGATCGGAAGGTAGTTCCAGTTTATAAGCCACTTTCCCGATCCTTTTCAGGATCTTGAAAGGTCCTACAAATCGTGGAGCTAGTTTACCCTTCTTTCCAAGCTAAGATCGGAAGGTAGTTCCAGTTTATAAGCCACTTTCCGATCCTTTTCAGGATCTTGAAAGGTCCTACAAATCGTGGAGCTAGTTTACCCTTCTTTCCAAAGCGAACAACTCCCTTCCATGGTGAGACTTTAAGAAGAACCATATCCCCAACTTGGAATTCCAACGGCTTGCGTCGTTTATTGGCATAACTCTTTTGTCGACTTCTAGCCACTTCAAGGTTCTTGCGAATCATGGAGACTTTATCGGTCGTTTCTTGTATGAGCTCAGGACTAGTGATGAAATTTTCACCAATGTCAGTCCAGCAGATCGGGGAACGACATTTACGACCATAAAGCGCTTCGAAAGGTGCCATCTTGATACTCGAGTGGTAACTATTATTATACGAAAGTTCCGTGAGAGCTAATGCGTATCCCAGTCATCACCAAAGTCAAGGACACAAAGACGTAGCAAATCCTCTAGGGTTTGAATGGTTCTCTCGGTTTGACCATCCGTTTAAGGATGGTAAGCCGTGCTTAAATCCAGTTGAGTACCCAAGAGTTCTTGCATAGCCGACCAAAAGTGCGAAGTGAAACAAGCGTCTCGGTCAGATATGATACGCAAAGGTACGCCATGACGACTCACAATCTCATCAATGTATATACGAGCTAACCTTGATGTTTGTAAGTGTCACGTATGGGTATGAAATGTGCCGACTTGGTCAATCGGTCAACGATCACCCATATGCTATCATGACCACGAGAGGTGCGAGGTAGTTTGGTTATGAAGTCCATAGATATGTGTTCCCATTTCCACATAGGAATCTCGGGTTGTTCAAGCAATCCACTAGGACGTTGATGTTCAGCTTTAACCTTCGTACACGTAAGACACTTAGTTACGTAAGTGGCTATGTCTTTCTTCATTCCAGGCCACCAGTATTAACCACGCAGATCCATATACATCTTATCGGAACCAGGATGAATTGAGTAACGAGTTTGATGACCTTCATTCATGATAAAGGTACGAAGATTATCACGGTTTGGAACCCAAATTCGATTCAAGAAATACATCAACCTACGGGGTTTCGTTTCCAGTTGAGCTCGAAGATTGTACTCCAACTCCTCTCCCATTTTACCTTCCTCTTGAACCGCTTGTTGAGCCTTCAAGATGCAGGTCTCGATGTCATTCTCAATCCTTAAATTTTGCAGTAGCACCGTAGTCTCGTTAACATCCAGACGAATCTCAGTATCAAATTCTCCCAAGGTATCAAACCATTGTCGTCGATCGTGAATTTCTTGAAACGAGATCATCTTATTATGAATCTTATGACTTAGTGCATCGGCTACGACATTTGGCTTTCCAGGGTGGTAACGAATGTCACAATCATAATCACTAATCAACTCGACCCAACGTCGTTGTCTCATGTTGAGATCCTTTTGATTGAAAATGTGTTGTAGGCTTTTGTGATCGGTGTAGACTATACATTGCGTGCCATAAAGGTAATGTCTCCAAATCTTTAGGGCAAAAACCACAGCACCAAGTTCAAGATCATGTGTCGTGTAATTCACCTCATGGACCTTCAATTGCCTCGATGCATATGCTATGACCTTTCCTCGTTGTATGAGAACACAACCAAGGCCTTGTTTAGATGCATCACAATACATGGTGAAATCATCATTTCCATCGGGAAGGGTCAAGATAGAAGCATTACACAACTTGTGCTTTAATGCTTCAAAGGCTTCCTCTTGTTCAGACCCCCACTCGAATGGTTTATTCTTTTGAGTCAAGGAAGTAAGCGGCTTCGCGATTCTAGAGAAGTTGGCAATGAAACGTCGATAATAGCCAGCAAGACCAAGGAAAGAACGAACTTCGGTTGGAGTTGTAGGAACACACCAATTTTTCACAGCTTCCACCTTGCAGGGTCAACGTGAATTCCTTGGCTATTCACCACGTGTCCTAGAAATTGGACCTCCTCAAGCCAAAATTCGCACTTTGAGAACTTTGCGTACAGTTGTTCTTTCTTCAATAGCTCAAGAACTTGTCGTAAGTGAAGTTCGTGGTCGGTTTCGGACTTGGAATAGATAAGTATGTCGTCAATAAAGACAATCACAAACTTGTCTAGATACGGCTTGCATACTCGATTCATGAGATCCATAAAGACAGCAGGAGCATTTGTTAAACCAAAGGGCATAACCATGAACTCATAGTGTCCATATCGAGTACGGAACGCAGTTTTTGGGATATCATCATCATGAACTCGTAATTGATGATAGCCAGAACGTAAGTCAATCTTTGAGAAAATAGCAGCTCCTTGAAGTTGGTCAAAAAGATCATCGATGCGAGGAGGAAGAGGGTAGCGGTTCTTGATGGTAAGTTTGTTAAGCTCACGATAATCGATGCACATACGAAATGATCCATCTTTCTTCTTCACGAACAGAACAGGTGCACCCCAAGGCGATGAGCTAGGACGGATAAAGCCCTTGTCGGACAGTTCTTGAAGTTGACTAGCTAGCTCTTGCATTTCCGACGGTGCAAGTCGATATGGGACTTAGCCACGGGTTCGCTCCCGGAATCAAATCGATCTTAAACTCGACTTCTCGCATAGGAGGTAAACTACTAAGGTCATCGGGAAACACTTCAGGAAAGTCTCGTACAATCGGGACATCCTTAAGGTCTTCCCTTTGACTTTCGTGTTGACCACGTAGGCAAGAAAGCCATGTAATTCTTGCTTAGACATTTTCGGGCTTGAGTACACGACATGAGTTTGAGTCCTTTGGAGGATTTTCACCGAACACTTTCAATGTATCCCCCGAAGGTAAAGGAATTCGAATGCACTTCTCGAAACAAATAATTTCCACATGATGTTTGGCTAGCCAATCCATGCCAATGATAACGTCAAAGCTTCCAAGTTTCATAGGAATAGATCGATAAAGAAATCATGCTCGTTTAGGCTCAAAATGCAATCACGAATAACGACATCAACGGTGATGGGTTCTCCATCGGCGACTTCGACAGTAAGAGGTCTTTTCTAATTCGTATGGCTTAGCAAGTATAGGCTCAAATTCTAACGAGACAAAACTCTTATCGGCTCCAGATCAAAAAGAACGTAGGCATAAGAATTATTAATAAGAAACATACCTGTTCAGTTTTAAAGACGTTTAACGATACAGGTAAAGCAACAAAAGAACTTAGATCATAAAGTTGGGGTTGGATTTGACATACCGTTCACCACATCGTTGTTTGCTTGTGCTTGGTTTTCATTGATGTTGAAGGCACGTCCTCGGACTTGTGGTACATTACTCGCAAGATGAGGGCATTGTGGGGGGGAAAATGACCAAGTTCCCCACAATTGTAGCAAGCACGATTAGCGACCAACGCGTCATTGTTTGGTGCACGGTGACAAGTAGCCACCAAGTGTCCATATTTACCGCACAGTGTACAGATGCGGCACGGGTATTACCCGCATGATGATACCTACAGACATTGCACAATGGTAGAGGACCAGCATAGGCCCTAGCAGCAGGTGCTTGTGCACAGGAACGGGTGTCTTTGTGGTACTTTGGGTGTAGCCACAGCAAAGTTTCGGCCGGTGTGAACTTGCGCTTCTTGTTGTTGTAGGACGGTTCATTCTTACTCTCCTTGGCTGCTTCAGGAACCGCTTTTTCAGTTTTTAGTACCTTTGACAGACAAGGTGCCCGCTCGAATATGGTTTTCAGTAAGTTGAGCGGTGATGGTAATGGCATCTCCAAAGTTGTGGGTCTACTTCCCACCACAACATCTTGGATTTAGGGTGGCACCCCCTTGATGAACTTTTCAATGTATGAGGAACAGTGTCAACCATGTAGGGCAACAGAATGCTCAACTCGTGATGCCTAGTTGATAGGCCAAATGATCTCCACCATCTTGCTTGAGATTCCAAAACTCTTCTCCATCTTTTGCAGTTCACTTCTCGGGCAGAACTTTGATGGCAATGTTTTGAATTCATCCCAAGTTAGTGCCAACAACACGCATCAGCACCACGGTTTCTCTTCTCGCTTCCACCACGTAAGTGCTCTTTGTTGAAGAACACTTATGGCATAACGGACTTTGAGTGCCTCGGGACACTCACAGTTGATGAAGGTGTTCTCCATGCTTTCAAACCACTCTAGAAGTCCAGTGGCTCCTTCCTTCCCACTAAAGCTAGTGGGTTTGCACGAGTTGAAGTGCTTAAACGTGCAGGTTTGGTTGTTTCTTCCTTGATTTGCACTATTATCTCCTTGCCCATTGCCATTAGTGTTGTTACTAGCGTTGGCCATCAAGGTGCTACTCAGTTCGGCAACAATGGTCGGAATGACAGCAGCCATTTGACGGGTAATCATGGCGGCTAATTTGCGGTCGGAGCTACCATGCTTTCCATGATGACGAGACATGCTGGATACAGAGTAAGTTAGTCACAGAAATTTGGAGGTAGAAGATAATAAATCAAACAAAGATTATTCAAGACTTGTAAAACACACATGGAATGATTCCATTTGGTAACACATTACCATTTGGAAACGTTGACACGTCAAGGTGAGTTAACTCCAATTGCCTTAGAAATGTGTATATTGACCATAGTTTATCACTCATCCTAGAAATCTCCAGGTAAGCATAACTAGTCCCACGGGATTTATGCGAAATGCTTACCTTAGCCCGAAGGCTTTTGCCAGAAATCCAGAATACAGGTGTCTATGTGTCACACAATATTTCTTTAGGTTCAGGAATTAAAACCCTGATGAGATTTTCATAGATTAGACATAAAGTCTAAAGATTTGAACCTTTCGATATAAAGCGTACGTTCCCACGTGTCGTCGAGAATAAGTTTAAGAGATTTCATCGTCGAGAGAATAAAGGATTAAGAATAAGTTTTAGAGGAGACAAGGCAACCTAGTTTCTCAATTACAAGGCAATCCTAACTAAAGGCATCATGTTGCATATAAAAAGGCCTTCCTAAACAGGTAGCATTATGTAGCATGCAACAAGTAGATTTACAAGATCATAAATATTTTTCTTATGAGGTTCATGCATCAACTATAGTCTAGGTCACCATTTCTAATAACCTAAATCCCTATAGTTATGGGCTCTGATACCAATCTGTCACACCCCAACCTTAACGGCGGAACGTCGAGATGTGATGGTTAAGATTGTTCATAGCCACATAACACTACCATAAATTATAAATATAACTCTTCATAAGTTGAAATAAACATTACAACCAAATGTCTCAACGAAATAAAGTAAACAAAGTTCAACTTCCAAGTTTCAAGATATTTTATTTATTTTCCTAGGTCCAAATCCTAAGTGTAAGCCTGCTTCAAAAGATAATCATCAACCTTGTGCATTTCCTGAAACATGTTGAAAATAAAGGTCAACTTTGAAAGTTGATGAGTTTCCATGGGTTAAGCATAAATATATATATATAAAAGTTTACAAGTAGCAATTCATGTCAATGGTTACAAGTAAAGCAAGTTTATAGATAACATATAGCTACAATCAAACCTTGACCAAGAATATCATTTACAAGTTATAACGATTAGCTAAGTGTACTTGGTTCCCATGATGAACAAGCATACGTCATCAGGAGCCGGCAATAACCTCGGCTTAGCACCAAATAGGCTTGTCAGGCCAATGATCTATGACGTCGTCAGGCTAGCAATAGTTAATGATTGTCAACATATAATGTCCATCATATAAGACTCACAATATTACAAATAACCATGACACAAAAGTAAAGATGAATTGCATGTGCATGTGTTACAAGTACCAAGATATAAACTATTATTAAGGTAACGTGTGAATAATAATAATTTAGTGATTTAAACTATTATTTAAAGTTTATTTATAAAAATAAACTAAGTATAACATTTGTTAAAAATATTTTATAAAAATATTAAGTATTTAAAGTAAAAATTTACAGAAAATATTTAGGTAACTTTAAAAAAATAAAGGTTACAAAATGATTTTTATAATTTTTAGAAATTTTCTATAATTTTTTTAAAGGCTGAAAGCCCTAAAAAATGTTTGAGGTTGCCCGGGTTCAAACCCGGGACCTCTAGGTGGACATGAGTGTGGTTTACCATTAGGCTAGGGCCGAAGCCTTGTTAAGAGATGGTTTAAAGTTTAAAAAAAAACACAATTACAAAGAAACCCCAAACCATATGAACCCTAGAACGATTGAACCAAATGAAGATCAATTCGTTATTATTAACGCTTATGATCATGGGCTTTGTTCCCCATGTAAAATCGAGTATGTAGATGGGCTTATTTACCTAGTTGAAGTCGAACTGATGAGAGGAGACAGACGACAAACAGGCCGCGACCGAAGCTTGATTCTGTTTGACGTGCAATTGGTGATGAACCAAATTAACTTCGGGTGAAGCTTCAGATGATGTTCTTGATTCTAAGCTCTCAATCAATTGAGGTTCAGAATGCCCGGATGGTGATGATCTCTTGGTTGCAGGTCACGATGGAAGTGGGGATCGAATGCGGGGTTTGTGTGTTTCTCAGATGAAATTGCAAGTGGTGATAGATTAGGGATAATTAAACGATTGTTCAAGTTTAATTAATTGGATTATTATTGAGTCTTGAATGCCGAACGGCTCGATTGATAATGGCGACGGTTACTCGGGTCATTCGAGTTCAACCGTTGTTTAAAGGCGATTAAGGTTCTAAAACGGTTTCGAATCATGCACACGAACGATTGGGATAGTTTGGTGTCAAAATACGAAGGATTTCAGGGGGGTTTGGTCTCGCTGGAGAGTCGGCCGAGGGGTGGCCGGAGTTGGCCGCCGGATTTACGAGAAAGAGGGAAGGGGGTTTGGGTTTTAGTATTTTACACAATTGGTCCCTCAACTTTGAATTCTTTTATTTTATGCTAAAACTTTCATTTTAAGTTTTCAAATTGATATTAGGCCCCTAAACTTATTTAAAGATATATATATATATATATATATATATATATATATATATATATATATATATATATTCATAACTTACTTAACTTTTATAAATTATTTTTATTATTATATTATTTTATTATTATCATTTATGGGGAACTATAATAATAAACAAAAGTATAATTACAAGTATTATTATTATTATTATATTATTATTATTATTATTATTATATTATTATTATATATAACAATTTATTAACTTGTAAATTAACAAGAAATCAAACATAATGGCCCACATAATTTCATAAATGACAGAAATGGTCCTTACTACTGCATAACAAAGTTAACTTTACTTAACGAAACACGATAGGTTACAATGAGTATAGACCTGGAGCTCTAATTATTCTCCAATCATACATCATTATCTTGTACATCTATAGATGCCAAATGATCTGTCGTATGTCCATCCCATAAAATTTCAAGCAGAATCAATGATTAAACTCAATAAATCATGATGACAAGATGAGTTCTTTACCGAATGACTGTGGGAACCAAGTTTCTTAAGCGTTCTTAAGCGAACCCAAAACATGATAAATTATGTTACAAGTCTTCATTGAAAAGAATACGGCATGGGTTTAAATGGACAAGCATATTGGATGAGTTCTTTACGAATGACTGTGGGAACCAAGTTTCTTAAGCGTTCTTAAGCGAACCCAAAACATGATAAAATTATGTTACAAGTCTTCATTGAAAAGAATACGGCATGGGTTTAAATGGACAAGCATATTGGAAATCCCGCCAATCGTCAACTCTCTAGACGATTTCTTGCAAAAGCTTGTCCGATATCCTTGCCTCTGTGCTTTTGTTTTCAAATTCTTCTTTTTGTCAAGTCTCGTGGGTTGAGAAGTCTTATTTTTACATAAAAGTATGATTATATTAAAATTTTGGTTCATGCGAAACTGTTATTTCGCAGTGCGAATCTATTGTTTCACCATGCGAAACTACTCTTTCGCTGACCTGGTTCTGCAAGCGAAACTATAGTTTTGTTGGTCATGCGAAACTGTTGTTTCAAAATGCGAATCTATAGTTTCAGCATATGCGAAACCGCGGCATATATAAACTAGTTTCTTCGGTTGTTTCGCCATTTGCGAAATTCCCAAAAAAAATTTGAACTCGAACCGACCTTTTCACCAAGAATTCAAAACCGATATTCGAAGTGTTTTTGTGCAAATCTAATCGGTAAAACTCAATCCTGAACATGTTTCGAACCGTGAATCGTATTTGGTTTTGGTTTTTAGACTAAAATCGATTTAGTGACTTTTGGGTTTCGCACATTCAATGTGCGAAACTAAGGTGCGATGATACGAAACTGAACGAAAGTTCTCTGATCTATGCGAAACTGTCTAGTCATGCTGCCCGTGTGCACTGAACAGTTTCGACCGGATCTTGCGAATCTATAGTTTCGTAGTCCATGCAAAACTATAGTTTCTCATCCCTATGCTAAACAATAGTGTCTTGGCTGCGAAGCTATAGCTTCTCTCGTGTACTTTCATCAATTTCGTCGGTTCTTGCGAATCTATATTCTTCCATGCGAAACAATAGTTTCTACATGCGAAATATCTGCGAAACTAATAAAAAATTAATTAAATATTTAAAAAAATTAAAAATATAATAATAATAATAATAATAGTAAATAGATAAATAATTAGAATTATAATTTTTAAATGTATTGTAATCTCTTGTGATCTAAACAAATTCTCGGTTTCACCTGCAGTCATTATGGGGAGTTTGAAGTTTGATTCAGATCAAACGTGAGGCATACCTAAACGATAGAGATCCAAAGTCTGCCGGCTAAGAGATGCCATCGTTGGCTGAAGAGATCTCCTATCTACTATGCCATTCTCACTCTCCATTATAGATGAGAAACAGACCAGAGAGTTCTGGAGAACAGCTAAGTATGACGCCAAGCAGAGGATTATCAAAGCGTCAGTTCAGGGGGTATTTGAGATATCAGTCGAGACAATGGCTAAGGCTCTGCATCTGGAGGATGACATGGGGGAGAGCATTGAGATGACTGATTCAGAGGTCGTTAAAGTATTTAAAGATATTCGTTATGAGGGAACCAATTGAGAAGAGAAAGGAGATCAAGAAGTCATTTCTATCAAAGGAGTGGAGGTTCATAGCTCATGTGTTTATTAGCTATTTGGATCATAAGAAGGGAGGATCAAATGGACTAAATCTAAGATGGTCCATAACTATGATTATGTTCTGTAAATGTGAGAAGGAAAACATAAGCCAGATCATTCATGACTATTTGTTAGAGAACATCATGGCTCTGAAGAAGGATAAGTGGCTGCTCTATCCAAGATTCATTCAGATCATTCTAGACTATCTAAAGCCAAACTTACCTAAGCTTGGAGATGAACTGATATTGACTCCGATGAACCCGAGGATCTTTGTTGAATGTGCTGCCCCAGGCATGATTTTTCAGGAAAGATTACAAGTCTGCAGGAGAGTATATACACTGAAGAAAGGTGGTACTATATCAAGACTCTGATCCCTCTTGAGGAAAGAAGAGCAGCAAAGACTGGAGGAAATATGGATGAGATTAGAAAAAGAAAGAAGTACACGAAGGAGACTGATTTGACATTCGAAGAGCAATTGGATGAGATCGAGGAGGAGCTGAGGAAGAAGAAGGATGCAGAGAAATCATCTTCATATGCTAGAGTGATTCCCCTACACGGGAAAAAGAAGAGTAAAAGCAAACAGCCAGTCATTCCTGAGACTAGGGCCGCAGGAGAAGCTGGGAGGCCAAGGGACATTAGATCAGAGCTGATAAGATGTGATTAGAAATGTTAACACATCCTTATCAAATGAGCTAAGCATGATTAAGACCAAGCTGATTAACTAAGAGGAGAGGGAGAAACTGAGGGATATAGGAATAGATGAGATGAAGAAGTTATACTGAGCCAACAGGATCTGATCAGAAGGTTGTTCGAGGAAGTAAGTGATCTGAGGAGATCTACTAGTGCTGCTGATGTACTAAATGCTGAACAAATCAGGGAAATGATGACACATCCAAGTTCCCTTTTATTCATAAGACATTAGGAGTAGGTGTGAGCGGTGTAGGAGGATCGGGAGCTGGAGGTAGTGGTGCTGGAATCTCTGGAGTTGGTGGAAGTGGTGTAGGTGGTGATGAAGCTGATGATGGTGATGAAGCTGGTGGTGGTGTTGAAGCTGGTGGAGGTGTTGATAGAGGTAGTGGTGAAGGAGTCGGTGATAAAGAAAATGTTGATCAGGTGTTTGAGGCTGGATTCATTGATATGGGCTTTGACTTAGATGCTGATCTAACAGGGAATGAGGTAATAAGGGATGAGGGTCAAGAAGGAAAGAAAGGGCATATTGAGCTAAATTTAATTGATGAGGAGGAAGAAGTGGAGGAACATTTAGTGGACTATGATTCTGAACCAGATTTTTATATAGTTGATGGAGGCCAATGACTGGTTCTATAAGGAGGAAGAACCAGGGAGGAAGGAGGAAGAACCGAGAAACTAGAAAAACTAACACCTCTCTTCCAAAACATTCAGAACCAGGGAGGAAGGGACGGACAAGAAGATAGCAAGCTGGAAATACAACGCGAAGCTGAAAATGTTATGATCAAAAGGTGTGGAGGCGAGATCTCATATAGCACAAAAGGAAGGCGTTCAAGACCCTTCCTAAGTGGGATTTAAGGAGTCTAGTTGAGATTCCCCTCCTAGACTCGGGCTTGAGATCCGTTAGGGCGTTTAGGACAACTTTAAAGCTTTTGGATACATAAAGCCTGAGAGGAGAAGGTCAAAGAAGGATCTTGATTGGGTGACCAGGAAAGGAAAGATTGTGTTGAAAAAAGCCTACGAAGTCCGTCTGAGGTACTGATTAACAGCCTTCAAGACTGCCGAAATTCGAAAAGTGGTTCTATGACAATCAAATTAGAGAAGAGTAGTGAGGGTAAAGGATGGAGATGAGATAAGGATGTTGATCCTATGGAGGTATTTTCATTCAGTGATGAAGATCTGAAGACATTGTGCTAGAAACAAAAAATTCGAAGGGGAGAAGAGACTAAGAAGAAGCGAGCTTGTTTAAGAGGGTAGCGAATAGGGCTAGGGGCGTGAGATCGGAAATCAAGCAGCTCGAAAAGAGTGTGCAAGACCACGAGGAAACTAGGTCCTGTATATATATATTTCTTTGTTTTCATTGTGTAACTCTTGGAACTTTATTGATTATTACAGATTTGAGTTCATCATTTGTTTGTGCATTGTTAGGAGCTTACATTTCACATATTTGAGCGTTATTCTTCTTATTCTTCACAAATTCTCTTACAAATGGGTTTTATGTTTGATTTGTGTTCATATTTTATCATTACTTGGTCCACAAGCTATTAGACTTAGTGATATCTTGTGGATTTCAGTGTTAAATCTTCATCAAAAGTACATTCAAACGATTAGTTGGACCAACAATTATTATAAATGGTAAACCATCATAATTCTACCATATAAATGTGTTATTTTTTATGTGCATAAATGTATGTGAATACTTCTCGCTGTAATTTACCAAATGTTGTCATTAACATCCACTTCATGTTGTCATTAACATAACCTTCACTAACATCTTTAAAACCTTATTAAATATGAGGGTATTTTAGTCTTTTTCAAAACCCTAATTATCCAAATTAAACAAATTAATCAATTAATATTTAATTAAAAGTACAAAAACACATGAAACGTCTAGTGAGATCAGACGCTTTATTTTAAAAGCTTCGATTAACCCTAATCCATGTTGTTTGATAGAGGTCTGCTGTGGGATTTTGATTAAACTTCACGTTATGTTTGAACGGGTATCATTGTTAGATTGAGGTCTGCTGTGAGATTGAGATCTCTTATGGGATTGAGGTCTATTGGTTTCACGTTTTGTTTGATTGAGGTATGCTATTATCACGTTGTTTGAATGTGATAACAACATACCTCAATCAAACAAGACGTGACAATAGCAGAGCTCAATCGAACAATGGTATACGTTTGAACAAAACGTGAAGATTAATTAAAATCCACACTATCCCTCAATCGAATAACAGGGTTAGAGTTATTGAAGCTTTTAAATTGAAGCGTCAGATTTCACTAGTCTCTTCATTTGTTTTTTAGTTGTAATTGAACACTAATTGATGAATTTATTTTAATTGAATAATTAGAAAAAGACTAAAAATACCCTCATATTTAACAGAGGTCTTAAAGGAGTTAATGGAGTGGATGAAAATGACAACATTTGGTAAACTAGAGTGATTGAAATTGCGAAAAAAAAAGTTTTAAGATTGAAATGATAAATTTAACGAAACGTCAAGAACAAAAATGACATTTTACTCTAATCTAAAAGTTTTAAAATATATTTTAAGATTAAAAAGGAATAATGCAAGAAATAAAAAAGTTATAACCTCCTTTTAACTTTTAGGGGTGAGTATTAGCTGTCTTATCTCATTTTTCTTATTTTTCTTATATGTTACATCAGCGCTATCTCATTAATCTTTCATTTTCCTTATTTCTTTTATTTTTAAGGGTGTCATCCCATTTTCTCATTTTTCCTTTTTAACCTTATCAATTGAATTTATATTTACAATTCATACTTATCTTTCATATTAACATTTAATTTACTATCACTCGTTTATTAAAGTTGGTAGCTACATGTCACAACAGCATCACCACTACAATATATATATGAACCTACACGAGTTTAAAACAAAACAAATTTCTAGCTCATTGGTATGAGCGTTGGTTTATCTATGGATTAACATGTGTTCTGCCCACTTCACCCAATCACCCTTTTCATAGTTTCATTTTATGTGCCTATGTCTTTAGTTAAATAAATGATAGCATATGTTGCACGTGGACACGAGGGGATGATGGGAATGAACATACCTATCAGGTTTCATGTAAGATTCTTATTATTTACGAGTCCTGTAAGTTATTTGTTATCGTTAAATATATGTCTTCACATTGATTAACCTTGTTATTTACTAACTTTTCAATTTTATATATTAATGTAGCCTAAATAATAGAAGATGTTCAAAAAGAAGAAATCTATTATTATTTAAAATATTTTAAAAAAAGAAAAATAATCAGTCACCAACCCTTCTAATTATTGTCGATAAAGGCCAGTATAGGTTCAAATTGAGGTATTTTGACGCAATGCTCCTTTCTATTTTCAGAGATGAAATGATGTTATTGAAAGCTTTAAAAGGGATTTATATCGCGTATTGTAAGTATATTAGTAATAATTTTTTTGTACTTTGTATTTATATGTTTTCTAATTACTTCCCTTTGCGACATTATTTTGATCCTAGACCCGTGAAAAGAAAGATGGTTAAGATAGAATTCAGGCCGCAATCAATAACACCACCTCGTCAACGAGCTTACAAGCATCGAGAAAATGATTTGTTAAAACATTTCCTTGAAAATAGTGATTATAAAGATGTTAAAGGAGCCAAGAGTTATCCATTAGAAGATTTTGATCAGGCATGTGGATTGAGGCATTATTGAACTATTTACAGATTTCAAATAGAGAGCCCTTAAAATAAATCTAATAAAGCACGACAACGTTATCCAAGTTATTTCTTCACAAAAGCGATGTGTGAAGGTAATTAAGAAAAAATGTTACTTATTTTTTATGTATTATTATCTTATACCTTGTTTGCGGAAAAAAATATTTCAAGTCTTAAATGTCTTAAATAAGACTTATTTAAGGGATCAATTTCTACTGAAAATCAACACTAGTCACTTAAAGGATGCATATTAAAGTGAGGGAATAAATTAAATAAGTTGCAAATTTTTTTCCTTCCTTAAATTGTGTCCCAATGAATCTTTTTAGTAAGGTTTTAATAAGATAAGATAATTTATTCATAAGTATCATGGATAAACAATACACGCTACACTTTTTTTCATTAGCTATTATTTTGTTATATTGGATTTTCCATGCAAGATTTTGAGCAACACAACATCACCAAACACAAGAAGCGGATAACCATATGAGAAATGTTATATATATAGATATGATTGTATCTATTATTGTGGTTATCCATGACTAACATAGTCTAGTTTTTTCTTAAGTTTTCCTTTTTTATATTTTGTGTATCTGAGTGTATTACAAACATATCAATTATACAAACTTCTCCTCGTCCTTCTATACCATTTCCCATATTTCTTTTCTATTAGGCTAATTTTAAAGCACGATGGTGATAATTTATGCATTTAATTTAGATTTGTACTCATATTTTTTTAATGTTAAGTGCGAATCAAATCCAATTCATCTTCAAGAAAAAAGTTCATTTAAAAAAAGTGTTACTACTTATAAAATTGGTAATAAAGAAGCTTAAAAGAAATAAAAAGAAAAAAATTTATAAAAGATAGAGTAAATGACATAGATGATCCCTGTGGTTTGTATCAATTTATGAAACTAGTCCTTACACTTTGCCATTCATGGATTTAGTCCTCAATAACACTATTTGCTTTCATCCATAGTCCCTGGACTTAACTTTATCAAATTAGTTTGTTAGTTTTAAGGGCATTTTTATCTTTTTCTATTTTAAAAAATTAAATGTAAAAACCCAATCCCCTCCCTCACCCCCTAAACAACCCTGATACTCTTCAACCCTAATTGCCTATAATCCTAAATAGAAATCTCACCAGCGGTGCTTGTAAGGGAGAAAGAAATCCTATTTTGCTACCTATAACAAGCAAATAACCTCATTTTCACCAACACACCAACAATCTTTAACCACCAAAGGCGAACTAACTAAACAATTTGGAAACCCCATAAAGAAGGTCCTTGAATCCATGCTTTCTTTCAAAGAACAAAACAATTAATATAAAGATCCATCAGATTTTGGGAAGACATTACTTAGAAAGTTTAAAAATCTGGTTCAAGAAAAAAATAAAAAAACAAAGATTCGTACTTTTCACGTAACTCAAAAGAACCCACTTCATAAATAAAATCAAATCATGAAGATGTCTACATTTGGGGGATTCTCCTTCTTATTACGACAGAACTGATGTGATTTGTTCAAGTTTTTGAGTAGAGACTTTGATTATTTTAAGGTCCTAATATAGGGACACCCCACCAGATAAATCGACACCCACCTATACGTCGCGTATGGGTCCATACGCGGCGAATAGGTATCCATAATAAATGCCTGACATTTCATGTCGCATTAGTTGTTGTCGTGGTGTTTATACGCCTCGTATAGCTCCATACGCCGCGTATATCCTTTTTCAGACGACAAAACTGGACTAAGTCTAATCAATCATTTAGCATGGCTATACGCGTCGTATGACACCATACGCCGCGTATAGCCTGCTTTATCTACACCGAATGTTTGATTTCGAATTATTTGACGTGACGCAAGATTCTTTTTCGTTACTATATAATCGCATTGGATATCCAGGCAATGCGTTCGTATACAAATTCGTTTTCTCAAAAACATATTCGTTTACTCCGGAGGTAACGTTTGATACTTCTCAAAAACATATTATCGCAAGAAATAGTGTTATGTGGTTCAACATTTTCTTCTGGTACATAATTTATTCGGTAAACATTTTATTCTTATTTCACTAAGTATTTACATACATATATACATATATCTGAATTGGATACTTAAGAATCGTTTCAACTGACTCGGGTTCCATCGATGCTAGTCGGTTACGGTTAACTTGAATAATTTTCAAGATTTTTATCATAACCGACTAGTATCGTGGAACCCGAGTTAGTTGAAATGATTATTAAGTAATCAAGACATTTATGTGTACGTAAGTATGTATATAAATAAAGTAAGAGTTATAGTTTCCCTGTAAAATTATTTTGAATAAATAGTTGAACCACGTAACCCTATTTTCTTTCAAAAAAATCACACATGTCGTATAGTGCAATACGCTTCGACGATTTATGACAGGTATTCAAGACGAACAATGTAATTATTTAATATTTAATATTTTTATTTGATTATTAATAATATTATTCGTCCTGATGAGATGGAGGAGGCGATGAGCGTTCCGAGATTTCTTTTAGGTTATATGGACATTTATATAAGATGTCTATTGAGCAGTTTGCCGTTCTCTCGGGACTTTACTTTGAGCCGGAGACTGTTACCCCTCTATTCACCGAGGGTATTACTGAGATTGAGGAGAGTCGAGTGAGAGCTTAGTGGCCTCAGATTGTCGGAGGTCAATTTCAGAGGACTAAAGGCAGGGTCACTGGCATTAGAGATCCTCTCATCCGTTACTTACATCGCATGATCGCCACATCCATCACGGGACATGGCAAGAGTCGGGAGTGGTGTACCATTCCCGACTTATTTTACTTGTATTGTTTGCTTACGGGAGCCGGGTGCAACCTGGAGAGATGTTTGGCGGAGTATTTTGCTTCGTATTATCATTGCCAGGAGCGAGGAGCGATGTACGGCAACGCTTACATCAAGGTGATTGCCCGAGCTTTGGGTTATCTTCCTCGGTATCTTGCTGAAGTATCTCCTCCATCGATCCGGTAAGATTAGATCGTCGTACGTTATTTGGCATGCGTATTATATGCCAGTTTCCAGGTGGCATACAATTCTCTATTCGACCCGGGGAGATTTGGAAGTCGGCACCTGTTCAACAGGTCGGCGTTGATGATCCGCAGCAGCAGCGGGAGCATCTCCCGCATGATCATCCGTCGCACGACCAGCCGTCGCATGACCAGCCGCCAGCACATCAGACACCACCTCAGCCACAGTTTCCTCGACACATTTACAGAGATGTGAGGCTGCCTGCATGTATGGAGACATTTATGCAGGAGGTTGCTGCGAGTTTACGGCAGCAGAGTCGTCGACTCGATCGAGTTGAGGATCTTATGGAGTGGCACGTTCAGCTCGAGATTGCGCGAGCACGTGCTGCTGGTATTGATCCTCCGGAGTTGCCACCGCCTCAACATTACCCAGACTCGCCGTAGTTTTATATTATATTACTATCATTGTAACTTTTATTTTGTTATGTATTTAAAAACTTTGTTATTTATATTATCATTTTATGTTAATTATTGTATTGTTATCTGGATTGTTTAGTTAATATGAATATTTATCTTATATGTTTTATCGGTTAGTTAAAAATATTCTATTTAAAATTGTCGGTTAAGCAAGTTACAAACATAACATAAATATAGTTGAAACAAATTTATTTGTTTATTTAAAAAAATATATGTAAAAATTAACCTATACGCCGCGTATGGGCCCATACGCGGCGTATAGGTGTCTCATGCGTTCCAAGTGTGTTGAAGGAAAAAAAAATTGAAGCAATACGTTGCGTATGGACCCATACGCTGCGTATGGCCTCCACTGATATCGGAATGACATCTTGTCTGACAGGTTGATGTCAGGGAATGTTTTTGCACCCTATACGCCGCGTATGGACCCATACACGACGTATAGAGTCGTGTGTCAGGGAATGTTGTTGCACCCTATACGCAGCGTATAGGGCACCCGGGGTGTTGATTTAAAATTGGGAGGTGTCCAAATAACCAAACCCTTATTTTATTATGCCCAAAAGGTGAGAACACATTTCAATAAAGAAAAGCATTTAGCATGATTGATTTAATGGTTGTTTTTTAATTGGCTTTTATAAAAGGAAAATTACGAAAATGACCAATTGACCAACTCAGATTACCAAAATAACCATTGACCACTAAAAATACGAAAAAGGACATTTGACTTTGACCCTCGCCACCGGCGAGGAAAAGTCATAAACCCTCGCCCACGTGGATTAATTTTCCGTCGCCCACGTGTAATTATCTCGCCACGTGTAAATTGAGTATTTAAAATAAAAAAATACATAGGCGAGGGGTCCACTTCCCTAGGCGAGGGATTTGACCCTACCGTCACCCGAGGCGAGGGATTGGACCCAGCCCTCGCCCTTGTCAACCCGAAGAACAGCCATGTCAGCGAGGAGCCCGTCACCCAAGTCGAGGGATTGGACCCATCACGCGCTCACGTAAGCAATTGAGGTGAGGAGCGCTTCTCCCTAGGCGAGGGATGTGACTTGTTTCTCGCCAAGTCAAACCTGAAGCACAACAATTGAGGCGAGGGATATGTTAAATGTCGGCGAGGGATGTGACATCCCCCTCGCCCGTCAGCGAGGACCCGAGATGGCGAGGAGTATTTAAAGGAGGGGTGGGGAACCATGTGGGTCTCCAAAAATTTTTAAAAATTCATAAAGTTTGTTAACAAATCTTGCGAAAATTATTTAAAAAATCTTCGATTTTAGCAAATCTTGGTAATGGAGCACGAGGTTTTTTTGTTTACTACTTTCTACTTCAACTTAAATTTAATTATTCTTTATTGCTATATTATATTGAAGTTGTATATTATTTTTACGCAGAGTTTTTATGCATCCAATAGTATTACTATTAGATGTAATGTAAAAGTTGTAAAACAGATTTATAATAAATTAAAAGACAATCCTGATCAAGTGTTTTACTTAACAGCATATGTTTTTCAAAATGGTTACTATGTGAATGCATTAGTAATGATGCATCACTTATTCATTTAATATTACAAACGCAACTTCATATCGAAAATCACGGAGAACGATATCAACAATTTCTCAATTTTAAAAATGATACAAAACCTACAATTTGAGATGTTTTTGATATATAGGAATTGTGATGTTTTTATGATATAACCGTAATAAAAGTTTGTTTATTATTACTTGTTCACAAGGTTTTATGGGATTAGAAGAAAAAAAAAATTTTAACAGTCAACTTCTAGATTTAGTTGATGATTTAGGGATATGGAATGAATTTTCGTGGGATACATGTCTTTGGAATCATACTTACCCTCAATTATATAATGCTCTTTATAAAAATGAATGAGAAAAACAAAAGAAAAAACTAAGATACAACATTAAAGGATTTGTTTGGGCATTTAAGGTAACTTTTAATTATATTGATTATTTTTTATTATATATTGAATTAAAATATTTTATTTGTCATAGATTTGGATTTTTGAAGTGTTTCCGATAATGAATAATTATGGGAAACGACGTGGGTACGTGCCAAGAGCTATTGATTGGCCACATATGAGTTTAATAACGTGGGAACAAGCGTTATCAATTTTAAACAATTCAAAAGAGGTAACTTATTGTTTTTAACAAATTATAGTAATATTATTTTATTATTTTAATAATAATTCTTTAAAAATTTTCAGGGTCAGTATTTACCGTCAAATATTGTTTCAACACCGTTTGATCAGTCGCTGCAATCATACCGAATAAGCTGTATTTATTGGGGTGAAATTCCGCTTGAGCAGGAAGAAATAATATTTGAACATGCTGACCCTGACGGAAATAACGTTCCACACGTTGATGAGTGTTTGGAACGTAAAATATTTATTCAAAGTAGCCACAAAGACAGATAATACTCACTATTGTGTCCCGAAAAGCATAGAGGAAATAGTTCACAGATTACTTGTAATTATTCATCATATCAATTATTATTACTTTTCATATATATATTATACAAAATGTGTTGATTAAATATTTTTTTAAAGGCTAATTATTTTTAAAAAGACAACCCAGGAACGTATACTTCGAAGGATGCGTGTGAAGAAAATTTAGAAGAAGTAAGTATTCAATAAGATTTTATTTTAATTAATAATTAATATATATTCCTTATATTTAAACGTAACTTTTAAAATTTTTTGTGTATTAGTTGAATACCAGTCAATTTGTAAATTCTCCACCTCAAATGTTTGTACCGCCTTTTTCTACTGGGCCTAGTATGGAGAAGGTATTACCGTGTTTATATTATTTTTAAATAATTTTTGTTTATTTGTAATTTATATTAAATAACACATTATTAATTATTTTTTTTTTGATGTAGATCGTTCCGTCTCCTATTTCTGGGAAGCATAATAAAGAAAAGGAATTACTTAATTATTTTGTCATATTTTCTTCAATATCAATTAATTCATTACTCTTTATTATTACATAATATTTTTGTTTTTTTTAACAGACTGTTCCAATTGCGTTAAGAAAAGAAAAACGTAAAATTAAACCACCGGCTGCCGTTAGTTCACCGTTTTTTTATAAAAAAGAAAAAAAATAAAAATACCGATCAAAGTAATGTCTTAGAATTATTCACTAGTGGTGATCATTTCACTAGTTCTCTTACTGGGAATCAAGATCACATATCATCATTTTTTAGAGATTTACTTCAAATTGGAGAGACAAATGGTTGGCTTGAATCATATGTAAGCATTGTTTTTAAAAACTTTTTTTTTGTTTTTAGTTTGATTTAACTAATTTAGTTATATATTTTGAGCAGCATATATGGGCGTGGGTGAACTATCTGTTATGGTCTAGACCGATAAATGCATGATGGTGTGTTTATCCTCCATGGTTTATACTGTTTTTATTAGATATGAAAAAATTATCTTTATACGCAAACGGTTCTTAACCATTGTATCCACCTATTCGGGATGTTGATGAGGTAAGTATTAAATTACTTTTTTAACTTTTTATAATATCATTTTAACTAATTATTTGTTACAATTATACATTCCAATGAACGTTGCGTTGGAACATTGGGTTTTGCCAAAAATAAATTTGCTACAATGGACTGTTACAGTATATAATAGGTAACACTATCTTTCAATTATGAATTTAATCTTTATGTATTTAAAGATCATATATATATATATATATATATATATATATATATATATATATATATATATATATATTATATATATATATATATATATATATAAACTTTGTTTTTTGACAGTATGGCTGGATGATATAATACTCAAATTGATTCAGTTTTAAAACTAATAGATTGT
Organism: Flaveria sonorensis; assembly: GCA_025506505.1. Lineage (NCBI taxonomy): Eukaryota > Viridiplantae > Streptophyta > Magnoliopsida > Asterales > Asteraceae > Flaveria > Flaveria sonorensis. The sequence continues at coordinate 45,847,942 of CM046428.1, forward strand.
GTGCTTCCGGGATGGTTATGTTATCATGGTTATTTTGAATATCGTAACATGACAATCTCCATACCAACATCCTTTAAATGAATTACACCACCTAACGTGCCACAACAAGCCCCTCAATCAGGAGACTACGGTGTTTGGGTGTGTATTATACTACAACGTTTAATTACTGGAGATGAATTATGTCCCGTTGAAGATGTACGCGTGACTGCTCAAAAGTTCCGAGAAAAATTAGCAATTTTATTGTATCAAAATTTAACTAACAGATATAAAATTGAATAATTGTATGTATTTTGTATTGTAAAAATAAGTATTAATGAGAAAAAATATATTGATATATTTTTCCATTATAAATATAACAACAACACCATCACACCTACGTGATAACAAAAACTATTTTATAAAATATGGTATTACATTGTACGCATTGCGTATAACTCATTAGCCATAAAACGCCTATATCTAAGACAAACATCTTGTAGATTAACTTCTTCCCACGTTAATGATCTGTTTTGAACCAACCTGCGTAATAACATACAAATTACTACTCCTAAATCTCAACCAATGTGCCCACCATTATAAGGCCAAACAGTTTCTTCAGACGTTTCTAATTCAAGAACTTCTTCTTGACCCGATAATTCAAAGTACGTATACGTTGTAGAAACCATATAAAATAAGACTCAAATTCAACAACAATTCGATATATGTCATGATGAATGCACGATGAATCAAAACAAGTATTTGGATGACATTCATATGGAATTTTTTTTTTAAGTTGTAACATGTCCATAGAAATATAAAAAAGATACCAGTTTTCATTGTTGTCGTATATTGGTATATATACCTGCAAAAATCATGTACAGTTACTTAATTTTAATTTTTAGAATAAAAAATAAATTTTTATTTTTACCGTATCAACCTCCCACAATGGAGGATATAACTCGTTCATGCCATTTCCATATTCGTTTGCATCAACCGATCCTTGAAATATTAGTTTCACAAACTCATACGGAAGAATCGTCCAACGATTCAGGCCAGATATTTCACCGGTTCTTCGAATCTCATTTATCCCCCAAGCTAAAAGTCTGTTTGTCCAAGCACGAACATGCTGTAAAAAATTATTATTATTATTATATGAACTTAAATAACATAACGTGTATGTGTTTTTAAAACTTACAATACACTGAATAAAACGGTTTCCACAATAACCTATAAGGCTCCCCCAAAATTCTCTATCAAGTATCGTAAGACCCATACAAGATACCCTACAGAAAGGTGCATCCCTGTTGGAGAAAAACTGGATAACATTCGGAGACCAGTTAGAAAAACCAAAATTAAGGCTCTCTACAGGAGTTGAATTGAAATCAACAATAACTGGTGGATTAGAACATGACCCGTTTCTTCTATGAGATGTCATTTTCTTTAAATTGATGACAATATAGAACTCATAATACCAACTTATATACTAGGTTTAAAGAATCTTTTGTCATATCAAAGATTAAAATTAAAAATTTTAAAAGTTATATTATGATTATTTTAAAAAACGAATTTAATATATTTTAATAATTAAATAAACTTTCCCTCTATATGTCTCCATGTATAAATAGACACATTATTTATACTTCATTCACCATTAAAAATTATCTTCATTTCTCATTTCATACATCTATGGATAAACATCAATACTCTTCTCAACCCGCTCCTAAATCGTCAACTTGGATCATGAGTAAATGGAGGCGTCCAAAGAACTAATCCGAATCTTCAACTTCAGATGTTCAAAACCCAGGTGTACAAACAAATCGACCTACTGTATGGAGATGGACCATTCCAGATGATGAATCAGAAACATGGTCAAAAGATGTTATGGAATTTTATAATAAGGGGGATGCTGTTTTTTGTTATTCTGCTATCTTTTTAACACCCATAAAACTTGACAAGAATTTTTGGGGTATTTTATTAGATTACAGACGAAACGGTTATTTAAGCGTAGCGGTAAATTTTTCTACACATTATTAATAAAAAAATTTTATACTTGTATTAATAGTTGTATTTTTATACAGCATGTTGAAGGTTGGGTTTTAAGAATGATGAATTGGAAATATAAAGAGCTATACAAACATGGACTGTCAATAAAGCGTTGGACTATACTACCTCCATAATTTTTTAACATGTTAACTGATTCGTGTAGCAAGCATGCTGTTTTATTTGCTGATGGAAAGTTCAACCCGTGTCCCTCTTTTTTAGATGTTGATTATGTATACTTTCTTTTTTGTATTCAGAGTGAAGAATGGGTGCTTGTTCATCTTAATTTACGTACAATAAAATTGGAGATTTTTTGTGGTGAAGAAATAGGTGATGATGAATTTGGTTGATTGGTTCACCCAGCGTTGATGAAAGTGTCTGTGTATTTCAGCTCTTTATTAGTAAATCTTTGTTTTCGGAAAAAAAACCGGGCAACCAGAAAAACCCTTTGGGATTGAAGTAAATGAATATTATATTACGTCATCCCAAGCCTTGAGAGGTAATAAAGGAGTTTATGTTTGTATGTTGATGGAACATTTAGTTACAAGAAAATCAATAGATTGTAGTGAAAATTTTAGAAAGACCTGTAAGTTATATAGGCGCTTTATGGCTGATCAATTGTATTTTTTGCGCAGCTTACCCCATCCATGTTAAAATTTCTTTTATTAGTTTTTATAATTTTCTTATTTCGTGTGTTTGTCATTGTAATATAAAGTTAAGCTGTTGAATGAATTTGTAGTATTAAAGTTGGTGATATTTATAGCAGTGTTGATTGAAATGTAATATACGAGTAATATGTTATAAAAAAATTTTATAATTTAAAAATAAATAGTAGGAATTAATATATTTTTTTCTGTAAACACATAGCATATTTTTATTATTTCTTGTCAACATATAGCATGTATTCATTATTTCCTGTCAACACATAGCATGTATTCATTATTTTCTGTCAACACAGCATGTCTTCATTATTTTCTGTCAACACATAGCATGTCTTTATTATTTCCTGTCAACACATAGCATGTCTTCATTATTTCATGATAACACATAATATATCTTCCATCAATATTGAGCAGGCAACTCGTAATCAGAGCTTGCCGACTGCATTGGGCCAAGCAAGATGTAAGTTGTAGTACACATCTTAGCCACTTCAATGTAGAAATTCTTACTGTCTGTTTTAATACTTCCCGTCGCGTGATCAGTATAATGTAGATAAGAAAAATATGAACAAGACAGTACAACCATTTTGATCAGTATTATGCAGATAAGGTGATATTGGTGTTGTAATTTGTAGGAAGGTTTTGGAGGAGGACGTATGTGAAAGACGAATAGCATTTTTGATTAATGTAGAGTAATAAGTTTGGAGGATTGGTGGTGGGATAGATAATATAGGATGAAGAAAAAATTAGTTGTTTGTTGAATAAAGTTAGATAATGATAGGATGGAGGATTGGTGGTGGGATAGATAATGTAGGATGAAGAAAAATGTTTGCATTGCTCTATTTATAGGGGTAAAATGCAATTATAATTTAAATATAAAATTTTCATTATAATAATATTCTCAATATAAAACATTAATACAAACATGTTTTAATAAAAATCAAAACCATTTCATCATTAAAGTTCATTTAAATCAAAATCCCATATTTGTGATGGTTGGCTAGTTGCGTCAAAGACGTGTTCACGAAAATCTTCTGGGTTGACATATGTTGTTGGTTGATAAGGATTACTGCTTCCATCTGCCTTAGATTTTGACGAAACCTATGATGGTAGTGGGGCTCTGCATTGGTCGCGGTTATGACCTTGTGTACAACATCTGCTACATACAACTTCTTTTACTACCTCCCCGCGTGACGGTATGCGCTTCTTTTCTCTCGGTCTGCCAGCTTGTCTTTTATTCATCAGCGGTGGTTGCATAGCCACAAAATCAGAAGGTATCTCCCACTCAGATTGTGCTGGTAAAGGATTTATTGACTCCTCATATGTAGCCTTGTATATATCTTTACTAAACTAGTTTAAAGCCCAGTGACTACAATTTGTTATATTTAAAAACCTTGAAACAGCAATCGCATGACCACAAGGTAAACCAGATAGTTCCCATTGTCTACAACTACATGTTCTACTCCACAAATCAACCAAACCTTTTTTGCCTCTGTCTGCAACCTCAAATGTGTGATCATCGATTCCGGTCACTATCCATGTCGCACTTTTTGCAATTCTTCTTGTTATTTTATTTTCTGCCCATTTTGTAAGACTGTACGACAAATCACCTACAAAAATTAATATGTCAATATTTTTAACAAAAAACTTAAAAGGTTATATGGTAGTTTTCTATAAACAAATTACCTGCAATCTGTCTACGATTAAAATACCATTTTTGTAGATATTCTCGAAAAACTCCAACAAGCCCAATAATTCTAGCATGTCGTGACAAAGCATTGATGGACTCAGCGCTATTAGACGTCATGATATTATAACGACTTCCTGAACAGTGTGCTCTTGCCATTTTTCAAACCCGACATTGACTAAAGTATTTTGAATGCGTGGAAGTACAGCTGTGAGTCTATAAAATCGCTCTTCAAAATCAGAAACTCTATAAGCTTTACAGGTTTGCCACCACAATGACTTGTAATTTTTTCCTTTCATTGACTTCAAGCGCAAATTTACCATCAAATGATAACAACATAACCCGTGATATGCATGTGGAAACACAGTTCTAATTGCCATATCAATTGAGGCAGCTCTATCAGATATAATTGCCAAATTTGGATTATCACCAATACAGTCTTTAAGTTTTGATAAAAACCATTTCCAAGACTCTCCGCTCTCTATTTTACCAACACCGTATGCACCTGGTAAAATCTGATTATTTCCATCCATACCTACTGCCAAAAACATGGTGCCTAAAAACTTCTCCTTTAAATGTGCCCCATCAATCACAATTAAAGGCCGTAAAAATTGCACAAAACTTCGAATCTAAATAAATAAATAATGTTAGTATTATTAAAATATCATTAAAAAACATACTCAAAAAATTACTTACCGATGCACCGATCGCGACAAATAACATTTCAAAACGTCCCATTTCATCTACAGCAATGTCAGTGACCGTACCCAGGTTTGCTTTCTTCAAGTTGTAGCAGTAAATAGGAAGATGCGAAAATGATTCTTCTGGAGACCCTTTTAAGAGTTTGAGCGCGTAAGCCTTGCCACGCCAAGCTTGAGCGTACGATATGCTAACTTTGAATATCTCTTTAATATCATTCATAATTTCTTTCCCCCGGTAAATTCGACCGCTATCTTTTAATTGGTCTTTAATGATATGACCCAATACTTTTTTGTTTGCTTGACGAATATTGAGATAAGTTTGTGTTCTTGAACAAGTATGTACTGATTTAAAGTATCTAACTTGAAATATACTTGTATTTTTAAAACAATGCTCACAGATACACCAATCGCAACCATCGTTACGGCATGACGCCTTAAATCTACTTTTTGATGATTTAACCACTTTATACTCAAAACATTCGGTAAGACACATCGTACCCAATTTCAGTTGTAATTCTTCTTTGTTGTTGAAACAATCACCTTCAGAAATACTTGACAACCCAGAGCTAGTATTTTTGAGTGGATTATTTGTAGGATCCGCTAATGACTCCGGTTGTGAAAAAAATATATCTTCATGAACTTTATACTCGAAATGATAGGTAGGCAGATCCTTTTGTTCATAAAAATCCTTATTTTTTTCTTTTTCATAATGATATTCTTGCTTAACATCACTATTACTCTCGTCATCCACAGGAATATCGTTTAAATCATAAATAAACTTTTCAGCATCGTTTGCAAAATTTAATTTTTTTTCATGGACAGCAGAGCTACTACCAACACCGAATTCTTCACTGACGAATAACGTAAAAATTTCGTTTTGAACCTCAAGAACAACATTCATAAAATATAATAAATCTTTATCATCAGATATATCAATAAAATAAGTATAGGTAGACATTTTATACGATAACCGTATATAACTTTGAATTCTCAGTTTTGAAGAAATAATATTCTTTAATTCATCAAACTTTATATTACTAGATAAACTAAGAACATGTCTAACACATTTACATTTTAATGGTAGATATTCTTCAACTCCGTTTACAAAATGTCATTTACCACCACTGCATAGTATGATATTAACTGACATTTTACAAAGTTTCGGAGAACTTCAAGAAGAAAATAACAAGAGGGTTGAGAAGAATGTAAGATTTCATAAATTTGTTAAGGGTTTACATTGTACTATATAGGGGAAAATAAAAATAAATTAAACTTTTAATTAATTAAAAAACAATAAATAATTAAAAATCTCGGGCGAGGGGGGCATTTTCGTAATTTCGGGCGAGGTATTCTCATAATCCCTCGCTGACTCAGCGAGGGATCAAGCCACGTCAGCGAGGAAGTCCACGTGGGCGAGGGATTATGGGAGATCCTCGCCAGGTCAGCGAGGGATGGACACGTGGTGGGTAGCGATTGGTTGTTTTATTTTAGAAACTTTAATTTTGACCGGTTAGTTTAGTAATTGAATTTGGTCAATTGGTCATTTTGGTAATTTTCTCCTTTTATAAATGAGTAAATTACAGATTTTATCATTTGAAAATATATGAGCTTATCACTTATGTATTTATACTTCAAAAAATACACTGGACAATCTTCTTTTTAAAAAATTTGCACTCTCTTCGTCATTTCCACTAATAGGTGCTAGATTTCTTAGTTGGTTTGTATAAAATGACGAAATTACCCTTATTAATAAAATATAAATATGTAAAGAAAAACAAAACATAGTGACCATTGTGTAATTATCTATGATGAAGGATTGTTTGGGCAGTGGAGGCGGTAGTGAAAGAAATGATTTAGGATTTAAGTTTTCTACCAAAGTTTTAGGGTGATTTGGGTTGCTGACCGGTCCAAGGTAAACTTGAGAGACAAAGAAAATGAAAGGGGGATTAGGTTGAGGAACGAAGAACATGGAAGGCGGTGGTCAGAGATGACTAGTGGTGATGAAGGTTGCGGTTGTTATGATAGAAATGAATCAACAACTTAAGAGAGAAAGCGAGGAGTAACGGTAATAGGTAAAACGAAAACATGATGAGTTCATCCATGGTCTGGTGGTGGTGGTTTCATGGTGGTATGCAACATGGTAGGCTTAATGGTGTTGGTGGGGGTGGTGGTGGTTAAGAGAGAGAGAAAGAAAGATAAGGAGAAGATAAAATGTATGACCCATTAACTATTTTAAAAGATTAATATTTTACATTGGTTGAAAGACTAAGAGTTAATTACATGAAAGGTCCCTGTGGTTAGGGCTGTTTATATTTTCGGTCTCCAAGTTTGAAAAACTACAAGGTCGGTCCAAACGTTTAACAAAACGTAACACAAATGGTCCCCGTCATGGATGGTCGTTATCTATTTTCGTTAAGTGCTTGTAAAATGACCAAAATACCCCTAACTAATATATCATTAAAAAGGAACCCCACCCCACCCCACCCCACCCCACTCTTTCACTTTCTTTCTTCTTCCCTGTTTCTTCCTCTTCCAGACCAACCGACGCGACCTCCGACCACCATCGCCACCGGACCACCATTTCGCTGACCACCATTACCACCAAAGCACTTCACCATCTCCACCAGACCACTTCACCATCACCACAAACCATATCACCACCGCCACCGGATCACCGCACTGAACCGTAGCCACCAGAAATATGCTGATTCAATCGACTGCCACTAAAGACATCTACCGACCACCGAAAACAAAGTCGATTCAGTAGATTCATTGGTCGTAGGGCAATTCTATCGATGGTGGAGGTCGATTCATCACCAATGGTACAGGGCAGTTCTATCGATGGTGGAGGAGGTCGATTCCGTTCTCACCCTATATATTTCTGTTTCTTTCTATCAAATCTTTATCAACCTCCACACACGTTCTCTCAACAACACGCACAAACACAAACCAAATTATCAACCACAATCATCTTCATCATGATGAAGAAGAACCAGAAGCAGCAGAAACACTGTCTCTCTTTGATTTCCCATTATCACCTTATCATGGTGCTTCAACCTTACAAGATCACCACAATCCATCATCATCATCTTTATTATCATCAGACGCCCATGAACTGTTTGAGTTTTTTCAAGGAGGCTTGAGTGATTACTCCGAAGAGAACATGATGTCACACGCAGAAGACATCATATCCCATGGCAAACTCCTCCCCATCAACGAACAACTCCAGCGCACACCCCCACCGGAGCAAACCCAAAAACACCACCGGAGAAACCACCAGAGCCACCCACTAGGCTGCCGGAGGTCGATTCAATTCAATGGTGGTGCAAGCTGATTGAATCGATGGTGGGGGAAATCGATGCACTCGATTCAACTGATGGTTGCGGCTGATTCAATCGACGATGGTCTTATCCGTCGATTAGAATAGAGGAAGAAAAAGGGTGTGGGTTGGGGCGATCGATGAATTTCTTATGGACGAGAGTGGTGGCGACCAGTGGCATTCTGATGGAGGAGGGCGGTGGTGGCGGGGTAGCGGTTGGGGAACAGTGGGGCGTGGAAAAGGGGAGGGATAGGGTAGGGGGATATAAATATTATTTTATATTTATGTTTTGTTATTTATTGAAAGGGTAGTATAGGTATTTTAAAATATTAACAGAAAAGTTAACGTGCCATCCATGGCGAGGACCATTTGTGTTACGTTTTGTCAAACGTTTAGACCGACCTTGTAGTTTTTCAAACCTGGGGACCAAAAGTGAAAACAGACCTAACCATAGAGACCTTTCATGTAATTAACTCAAAGACTAATAAATAACACCCTTAAAATGACATAAATGCCCCTCAAAGGACAGTTAGCATGCAAAATTTTCGAAAAAAGGGACGATTGTGTACTTATTGAAGTGTAAGACACATCATGCAATTTCATATATTTATAAATGATAATTTGTGTAGTTTAGTCTTTATAACTTTTAAATTTTGTTAAAATATATAAAGACCAAAATACCCTTAGGACTAACAAACAAACTAACATGTATAAGATCATGGATTATTTTTGAAAGCGAAAAATGCTAGTCGGTACTAAATATGCAAGAATTAAAGTGTAGGGACCAAGTTCATATATTAGGCTAAACCACAAGGACCATCTGTGTATAAGATGAATTATGAAGACACAAGCCAATGAATCACGAACAAAGTGGTACCAACTACTTGTCTTCACACATATTTTGTAACAACTCACATTTCCTACATGATACCTTATAATTAAATGGGAGCTTAAACTCCATTTACGTTGTGAGATCAACTATCTTATGTCTTCTTCTCTTACCTCCACATTCACTTCCCCACCTTCCACCAGCACCGAACCCATATCCTATCGGCCCTTCAACGCTCAAACCACCGAAACCCATGGATTCAAAGTCTCATGCAGCGGTGCACCACATGACCACAACAACAACCAAATCAAAGGACCACCCAATGTAGATCGTAGGAACCTGCTTGTGGGGCTCGGCGGCCTCTACACAGCCGCGAGCCTTACATCCATTCCGCCGGCTATACCCGCCCCTATCACAACTCCAGATATCACGTCCACATGCAGGGACATGACTTCAGGAGTTAATAATATTTTGAAAAGCGTAAGAACACGAAAATGTTGCCCTCCGAACATCGGGAAGACAATCAAACCGTTCGTGTTTCCTAATGAACACACTGTGCGAATGCGATGGCCTGCACATCGAGGGACTTTGGAACAAGTTGATAAGTATAGACGAGCGATTCAAGCCATGCGAGTTCTCCCCGAAGATCACCCGCATAGTTTCAATAGCCAAGCTAAAATCCATTGTGCTTACTGCAATGGATACTACACCCAAATAGATAGTGGATTCCCGGATATCGATATTCAGATTCATAACTCATGGCTCTTCTTCCCCTTCCATCGCTGGTACCTATACTTCTATGAAAGAATACTCGGGAAATTGATCAACGATCCGACTTTCGCATTACCGTTTTGGAAATGGGATGAACCCGCAGGAATGCGGATTCCCGAGATATTCGTACCCAAAGAGATCAACGGGAAGCCAAACCCGTTGTATGATGTTTATAGGGACGCAAGACATATCAAAGCTGTAATAGATTTGGACTATGATCGTAAAGATAAGGATATTCCTGATGAAATACAAATAGCATGCAATCTTTGCACGGTGTATCGTGATTTGGTTCGAAATGGAGGTGATACGATAAGCTTCTTTGGTGGCAAATATGTAGCGGGAGATTCACCAATCGCTAACATGGACCCGTCTGTTGGGTCCTTAGAAGCAGGTTCGCATACCGCGGTACATAGATGGGTTGGTGATGCAAGAATGCCTTTATTTGAGGACTTGGGTAACTTCTATTCTGCAGGGTATGACCCTGTGTTCTATATCCATCATGTAAATGTGGACCGTATGTGGAAATTATGGAAGGATTTGGGGATTCCGGGACACAATGATCCTACAGATCTCGATTGGTTAAACGCATCGTATGTGTTCTATGACGAGAATGAGGAGCTTGTACGTGTGTATAACAAAGATTCTATTAACTTAGACAAGTTTAAGTATGATTATATCCAAGACTTAGAAGAAGAATTCACGTGGCGCAACAGTCGGCCTGCTAAACCAACCAACAGCTCGCAGGTTGCCTGGGCTGGAGATGTGGAAACAACGGAACAAATAAGGTTCCCCGTCAAGCTAAACAAGGTCCAGAAGGTTTGTGTGAGGCGGCCCAGCGTGGACCGGACCATAGACCAAAAGGCGAAAGCCAACGAGGTTTTATTGATAAAGAGGATAAAGTTCGACAGCCGAAAGTTTGTCAAGTTTGATGTGTTCGTAAATGACAAGGTTAATGAAGGTGAAGTGACAACGATGTCATCGTGTGATGCTGAATACGCAGGTGGTTTTGCCCAGATTCCACACAATGACATGAGAAACATGTTTGTGTCTAGTTCTGCAAGGTTTGGGCTCAATGAACTATTAGATGACACGAATACCGAAGGCGAAGAGTATGTGACCGTGACATTGGTGCCTAGGGTAGGGTGCGACAATCTCACCATCGGCGAGATCAAGATTGAGTTGGTTCCTATTGTTTAACCTAAACTGTCATGGGTTTGTTGGTTTGAAGTCTTAAAAGCTTGTTAATTAGGAGCCATTGTGATAACATTTGTGTGGTTTTGCTGTGTATATTGCATCTGTAGCTTAAAATGTGTGTTGTTGGGTTGAGTTTCATGCATTCTAACAAGTTTATGTGATGAACTAATTGGCCTAGTAACCAAAGTATTTATCGTGTATCAGCAGAGGAATGATACACGAATTATTCTACATAAAATCTAGAACATCCATTAGGAGTCCAGTTGTGATAAAAAATATTAAAGGACACAAAAAATTATTAAAGTTCAAAATTTTACCATAGAACTTTGATGATCTATGATTGCCAACTATGGAGTCTTCTGGTTTGAGCCTTACATGCGAGTAAGGTAAAAGATTGATGTAGCAAAAAATATCAAGAATAAATTGTTATTCTCATCACTAGTTTTATGTTACTTTTGTCATTTTTATACTCGTGTTTTATTTTTTTGCTATTTCAATACCCATGTTTCATAAAAACTTTCAACACGGCCATTCAGTCTAAATAAAAAAAAGTAACAACACTTACTAGCAAGGGCAAAGTCATCATTTCCTTTATAAAACTATAAAACCCACTTTTAAAACATAAAAAATGCAAAGCCAAACCCTCATTCACCTCTTCACATTGTGGTTCACATCGGCGATCCCAAACCCTCGTTCATCTTCATTTGCACATTGTTTCATGTATGGAGTACTAGTGGGAACTTCGTGGTTCATATCCACCTGAATACTTTAATCCTTATGAAATCTACTATACGTGTTCTTATTTCCAATTTTAGTGTTCCATTTTTTTTGTTTACATGTGAATCGTTTTATGAGATGGTATATGTTTTCTATTTATCACAGCAGAAGAACCTACATGGTACCATGAAGGTCATCTAGTTGATTTGCCTGAAAAGAGTTGTGTATACGATAAAATCGACTACATTAGTGGGATAGATGCAAATGAGTTCTTTAATTTTGCATTAGAACAAATGTAAAGGAATTTAGGTTATCCGGGTGATCAAGTAGTTTACTATCATTATAAGATTCCCAAATTGAACTTGGAATTTGGTTGTTCACCCACAAGAACAAATCACCGAAGAAATTGGAGTGCTTGTGGTACCTAGTTGTTATCTTTTTATTTGAACGAAATATTTGTTTTGGTTTTTTTCTTGAAACACGGGTACTGAAATAATTAAAAATGAAATACGAGTACTGAAGTGATAAAAGTGGCGTAAAATCGAGGACAAAAATAACATTTACTCGAATATCAAACTCCTTAGATTATGAGACAAGGACAACCAAACCATAATAATACGTACTTTATTTGTAAATAAGTTTTAAGAGTGTTAAAGAGTCTAACCATATAAGTTACATGCCATTAAAATATGCAAATTGACGTAGTTGCATCACAAAGACTCAAAAAAATTTTATTTACAATACGAATAGACCCCTCGGCCTTTATTGTACATATGATTGCATCTTTGCGACAATATTCTTCAAAATCAAAATTAGGAATCAAAATAAAACAAAACAGGGAGGCCTATTTTCTGTGGGCTTGATTTGTACAAAAATTACTTGGGTTAATGTTGAGTGGGGTACCAGTATTGTTGGATCTTGCAGGTGCTCATATAAGTATACAACCAAAATAAATATATATTGATGTTTATTTTTATGATTTTTTTCAACTTAATTTTGTGTCACATTACTTATAGGAAATGTCCAATATTTTCTAGAATTTGGTTTCTTTTCTGAATTCTTATGTTTTAATAGCTCAACGTTGGCGGGTTAGGTATGTGGCTGGGCGAATATATAAATTACAAAGTGGGAGTATACAAAATGAAAATAAAACTTAGGATGTTTAGGCCCGAAATTTAATTGCAATATTTTTTGAAAATTCAACGTTGAATATTAGGCGGCTAAGCAAAAAAGTTAAAAATAATATTAATAATGTAGTAAAGTTCTAATTGATGACATGATTTGCCACTTTCGTTAGGAATAGTTATAATTACATTTATTGTCAAAATGTTAGTGTAGTTGGTGTGATTGAAATGAAATAGAATATAGTAAATCTAGAAGATTTGAAATTAGGTAACACTATTCTTTTCAACTCCTCAACTGGTACTAATTTGGGGATCAAATAAGAAAATCATAATATTAGATTCTCAATTAACAGAAAGTTCAAATTCCCATTAGATACCTCTATTTCTATTCTATTGATTAAATAAAATCAAGCGCAATCTTGATGCAGTGAGAAGAAATTAAAAAGATGTTATTATTAAAAAAATAGATAGGAAAACTGATCAGACATCATTGATCCTAGTATAGTGGTATCTAATACGTTCTATCTATTGTTCAATTTAAACTAACGACTCTCGCTATATGAAAACAATACTCTAATCGTTAAGTTAAGTAGGCCATTTATCTTTAAAAAAAAAACAAAAAAGATTCTTTTGATCGATGTATTATAAATATCCATATTTACAAGAATACAAGAAATTATTTACATAACAAAATAAGTATTACAAGTACTAAGGGTTGTAGCTTAGTAGGTAGAGCACCTCGTTTACTCGCACGCAAGTACTTTTGAGAAAATTCAATTGGCCGATTAACTCAGGATGCATGCATCTTTTATTAAAAATATTGATCGAATATATATATATAGAAACTTGTCAAATTATTAAATCAAGTGGTAACTATAGACTTGTCTTCTTTATGCATGAACTTCTCATTATAAATAGCAACTCAAAACATACAATTCACAAGCACCCCTTTCGTTAACAGTTAATCATGTCTTCTTCATTGTTTCCACCATCTACCTTAGCCTTAACTTCCAAACAAGCCTTCAAGACTCACAAAAACCAAACCCATGGGTTCAGAGTCTCATGCAACGTCGCACCCGATGACGATCACAGTCGAAACAAGCTCATACTGCCCGCTATTGACCGAAGGAACCTGCTCGTGGGGCTAGGCGGGCTCTACACCGCGGCTAACTTCACTTCCTCGCCCACGGCATCAGCCGATCCAATAACAACTCCCGATATCTCCTCGAGCTGCAAGGAAGCAGACTCAGGCATCAAGGACCTAGAACACACTGTAAGGACCCGAAAATGCTGCCCGCCTAACATCAACAAGACGGTTAAACCCTTCGTGTTTCCTAACGAGAAAACGGTCCGCGTGAGATGGCCTGCACACAAAGGGTCTAAAGAACAAGTTCACAAGTATAAAAAAGCCATACAAGCCATGAAGGATCTCCCAGAAGACCACCCACACAGCTTCATTCAACAAGCAAAGATTCACTGTGCATACTGCAACGGCGGTTACACTCAAGTCGATACCGGGTTCCCTGATATCGACATCCAGATTCACAACTCGTGGCTCTTCTTCCCCTACCACCGCTGGTACCTTTACTTCTACGAAAGAATACTCGGAAAGTTGATTAACGATCCCACTTTCGCCTTACCTTACTGGAACTGGGACAATCCAGCAGGAATGACGATTCCAATGATCTTTCAAGACAACCAGGACAATGCGAATCCGCTGTTTGACATATACCGCGATGCACGTCATCTCCCGCCACACATAGTTGATCTGGACTACGGTGGTGGGGAACGAGACACCACAAGTGAGATACAGATAGCCTGCAATCTCAGTACAGTGTACCGCGATTTGGTTAGAAATGGAGGTGATACGAAAAGCTTCTTTGGGGGTGAGTATGTAGCTGGGGACGCCCCTGTTGCCAATGGCTCCAAGTCGGTTGGATCAGTGGAAGCCGGTTGTCACATTGCTATACATAGATGGGTGGGTGACTCGACTCAGGTTAACTTTGAGGACATGGGTAACTTGTACTCTTCAGGGTATGACCCTTTGTTCTACGCGCACCATTCGAATGTCGATCGTATGTGGAAGCTATGGAAGGATTTGGGCATTAAAGGGCATATGGACCCGACTGACCCAGATTGGCTAAATGCATCGTATGTGTTTTATGACGAGAATGAGGAGCTTGTACGTGTTTATAACAAAGACTGCGTCAAGCTAGAAAAGCTCAAGTATGAATACTATGAAGAGTCAAAGTCTGTGTTCCCTTGGCGCAAGAGTCGGCCCGCTAAACGTAGTAAAAACTTACAAGTAGCATCAACGTCAGGTGATGTGAAAACAGTGGAGCAGTTGAAGTTTCCTGTGAGTCTAGATGGGATCCTGAAGGTTCGTGTGAAGAGGCCTGCTGTGAACAGGACGGATGAGGAAAAGGCGAAAGCCAACGAGGTTTTGTTGATAAATGGGATTAAATTCGACGGTGAGAAATATGTGAAGTTTGATGTGTTTGTGAACGATAAGCTTGAAGAAGGTGAAGTGACGACACCATGTGATCCTGAATACGGTGGTGGTTTTGCCCAGATTCCACACACGGGTATGAACAATATGTTGATGTCAAGTGCAGCAAGGTTTGGGTTAACAGAGTTGTTGGAGGACACAAACACTGAAGCAGAAGAGTACGCAACCGTGACATTGGTGCCAAGGATAGGGTGCGATGACCTCACCATTTCAGATATCAAGATCGAGTTGGTTCCAATTTGATCAAGCATCAAGATGATCTGAGCTTGGAACCATATTTACATGAAACCATGATGTGTGTGCGGCATAAGAGCTAGAAAGAGGAACATAATGTGTGTCGTAAATGGTAAATGTACTAAATTGTAATACAATTTGTTTAAAATTGATGCATTATAATTACAAACACTACTTGCTACTCAAGTGAAGATATGCATATCTTCTATGAACTTATGTTGTCAAAGGTGCAAAAGCAAAAGGTGCGAACCATACCACCTTGCGTCAATCAATGGGCTCTGGCAGGGATTTAGGTCGTCTAAACCAGCCTAAAACATGTTATTGTCCATCTTGCTTAACAAACTCAATAAAAGTTGGATGCTAATAATGTTACTCATGAAGAATTCTCACTGGTTCAAGAGTCTTCTATCTTTAGTTGTTGGTTTATATCTAGTAGCAGTTGACTTAGATCCTTCAAACACAAATTTGAATTTCCCCACTAACAACAATCATCCAAGAATTTAAATCTCAGAGGGATTGAGTGTCTGTATGCTTTCATGAATCAAAGCTCTACCCAAGAATCTACACTTTTATCTATTTTCTGTTTTACATACTGTATAACACACAGAAACACCTTACAACACACTAATTCCATGCAACCTCTGGTGTGCTAGTCCTTGCTCGAGCCTCTGCCAGTGAAACCGCCATGGCTAGCATCATCTGCTCTTCAAAGCTCTCAGGAACTATGTTTCCTGCACCAAAATAACCATTTTCCACCTCTTCATGTTGACCATACTGTCGTCGGTTTACATAATCATCATCATCGTCTAATGTCCTCAAATTATCATCATACCCATATCCAGTTTGAGGTGTTTCTTCAGAATCAGCTTGATTTAGCTGCGGATGATCATCAAGTGATAATAACCCTGTTCGGCTATGATCAGGATGCACGTTGTATGTTGATAAATTCCCACAATAACTTTTGTGATTAGTCGATGATTCATCTCCCCCTTGCTGGCGTTCGGCTAGGGCGGCTAATGCGCATGCAAGTCCACCAGAAGGTGAGGACGATGAAGCTGAGGATGAGGCTTGTGGGGCCATGGATGCTAAAACACGAACTTCGGTTGCGTATTTTGCTAATTGGGCAGCATCACCATAATTAGGATTATGGCGCTTGTGCTTGTTATCCTCCTATATAATCATCAATAATCATGAACCCAACAAAGATCTTATAATGAATATATACAAAAGTATATGTCAATTTCGAGTTTTTGAACGGGTCGATCCAAATTATGTTTTATCTTTATGGTCAAATAAAACGATAGCCTTAAAGGAACCCAAAAATTTCCCGTAAAGTGTATGTTTATAGAATAATATATCCTAAATAATTTTATTCAAAAAGAATATTTTACTATTAAAATAGTATATTTTTGTAATAATATCTGACACTTGACTATGTCTTTAAAGATTACAAAATTTGGACAAAAGTGTTCCAAGTCCAGCCAGACCCATTTCAACAAGTACCAAGAATTGTCCGTTCTGACCCACTACCCGACCTGCCTAACCAATTCATTTTGCCACTTCTAGATAAATTTAAGAAATTTAAGATCGAAACTAAATGTGCGGATGTAAATAACCATGAATTTGTTAATTATAAAGTCTTTCGATACCTGAAAAGACAACCATATGGCCTCCATGAGCATTATGTTTTCAGGATCAAGATCAAACTCATCATCTCTGCACTCACATCACACAGCCCATGAAATATAATAAAGATGTGCTCACATAAACTCTACTTAATTTAAGCTCATATATGGTGATATTTTTAGATGCTAACATGCTAATGCAAGAAAAGCTAATCAAAATCACACACAGATAAAACTACACATGTTCTAGCTTTACAATCATTATGGTCCATGCTATATTGGGTAGTAGTCATTTTGTGTTTCTTACTTAATTACGGTTGAATCTTTAGATGTCCCTAACTCAATTTGTGATTAAAATCTTCTGCATTTCATACATGTTCAAACAAATAAGTTTAATATTTTAAATCATAACAAGACATGTTGCCAGCTTTGGTCTGATTTTTGTTTGGGATAATCAATCATCTTTGTTTTCACCCATTAAAAGGTAATTAGCCACCAAAAACCAGATAAATCACCATAAACATTCAAAAGTTGTGAGTTAAGGTAATGTCAAAACCATAGTCACATGGATCGCGGTACGTTCCGGTACGCGGTACGGAAACGGGTACGCGATTCGTCAATTTATAAAATTCGGTACGCGGGGGGGTAGGTTCATTCGGAACGCTAATCCGGTACGCGGTACGGTGTACCATATAGTGCGGTACACCGTATCCTATATTATATTTTTTAAAGATAATGAGTGAATTACATATTAAGATAACACATTTTATAAGCATATTAAAAAACTTCCATAACCAAACGATTCAAAAGCCATTCTCAGAATTATCAGAAGTTTCTTGCGGCCTTGCTGTATCGCTAAAAGTCCTAGTGTCCTACTGTGAATTGAATCAATTGATATTGAAGATTTCTGTGAATCTATGAATCTGTGATTGTGTGAATTTATATTGAAAGCAACGATTTGGTTCCAAAATCAACGAACAGTCATTGCCTTTTCGATTAATTAATAAAATGGAAAGTTTAAACATTGCCTTTTCGATTCCGATTCGCGTATCCAATTGATCGAAATCACGAACCTTTGCGATGTGGTTCACGAATCGCTTCGCAGCGATTCGCGAATCGGAGTATAGGGGTTCAATTTCCATTGAAAACGAAATTCGCCTATTACACCGAACTGGATCGCGAATCGGAAGGCGATTGGTACGCGAATGTACCCGAATCCGGTTAGCGCGATCCGGTTCGCGGTTCGTGGGGTGGGGGAGCGAATCCTGTGACTATACTCAAAACTGATGAAATGGGAGCTTATGCATTGGCAACTATTATGCATCTTTGAATCAGCAAATCGCAAGCAAGACAGTAAGCCAAACACAAACAGGAATCACTCACACAAGATTTAGAGTGATTCGGTCTAATCTGACCCACGCTCACTTTGCTGCAACTAGGTTCAATATTCCAATGTTCAAAGAATTACAAAGGCCAACCATTCTAAGTATCCCCTCGGTACTCAACAGTGAACTTGAAGTATCCCCTAAACTTCTGCGTCCGATGGCCTCACCCAGAATCAGATCATTAATACCTTCAAAACTAAACTTAGAAGTCCCATATGAACTATTAACAGCATCACTGTGCCAGACCAATTCAGCAGCAACGCCTGAATCTCATCATCAGACTTTAAATCAATTGCTCCTAACCAAGTTCTTATCGAATTTAAGTCATTGATGTGAGCTGCAACTGAAGCACCCTCTATCATTATGGTTTTAACCATCTAATCAAATAGACCTTGTTCATTGTCAAGGGTTTTTCATACAGCTTTCATTAACCCATGCGTAATTGTCTCGTTTACGATATTGAAAGCAACACTCTTTACCAATGACAACCTGACTACCCCAAAAGCTTTTCTGTTCAAAATTTTCCAATCTGCATCAGTTATCTTATCTGGTATCTCACCCGGTAACGTATGGCATTAGTCTTTTTGATAAAGAACATCCTCGATTTTCATTTTCAAAAACCCAAAATCCTACCCATTGAACTTTTCAATCTTCAACTTCTCTTCTGCTATGATACCAGCAACAAAACAGAATGGATGTAGAAGAAACAGAAGTACATTTGTTTGGAACAGTAGATTTTTTTCCCAAAAAAGTAAAATTTTAGGTCAGAAATTTTTACCCAAAAAACTTTTAATCAGCAAATCGCAACCAAAAAGTAAATCACTCACAAACAGAAATCAAACGGAGAAACAGAATACACAAGATTCAAAGTGGTTCAGTCTAATCTGACCTATGTCCACTTTGCTGCAACTAGGTTTTAAAATTTCAGTGCTCAAGAAATTACGAAGGCCTACCATTCTACTTATAATAAGGCCCAAAGGCTCCACAACCCAATAGCAACCTTGACTATGTGATGTTGATGCTTTTCCTATCATGGCGTCTGAAAATCAGTTAACTTAGAAGATTAACCTAAATGAAAACTATCTGAAAGCCTGAGCCTCTTTTAGAGCAAATAAACTATGTTACCCAAAACCTGAAAATAGAAGATAGACCTTAATTTTAACCTTTTTATGCAATATGTGATTCATAATATCAGCCTATTGAAGAGTTTAATTTGTTCAGCACTTTGGTGGTTAAAAAAAGCCTTATAAGTTTAAAAAATAGAGCATCCTCTACTAAATTGTCATCTTATGGCTTCCAGAATCAAAATACCATTCTTAACTTCAAACCTAATACATATTTTTTAGTTTTTCAAGAACTTTAATGACAACGTCACAATATCAGGTAAGTGTATAGTCTATAGTAAGTAATACTAATAATACCAATTATCAAAGTTGGCACAAAACAATTAAATGAGAAAGAGGGAATCTAATAGCTCAAATAGATTCTAAAATGCAAAATACAGCTATAGCATAACCAGATAAGAAAAAGAATTCAACACACCTGTTCTCCCTAGTGCGTGAAGGATGTCTAATTGTTGAGCGGTTCGGAACAGAAACAATCTCCTCGCATTCAGAAGAAGATGCTGTTGCATATATAGAACGAACTTACTAAATTGAGATAAGATATAAAGTAAACATAACAAGAATGCTGTAAAAGTTTAAAACAATCCCAGCCTAAAAAAAATTCAAAATTTTATCAAAATACCAATTTACACTTCAAAGCGTTTCTGTTTATACCTGCTCTAGAGAAATATTCAGCATCGCTCAGTTCAATAACACTGCTTGAACAACTCATCTCTTGCCTTTTTAGCATTCTTTCCTCTTCATCTTGAATTTCTTGTTGTCTCATTCTTATTTTTGCTTCTATCACCCTTTGTTCTTCCTGAAATAAACACGAGCATACGCCCAATAAATATAAAACACAGCAACAAACCATGTGTGAATTAAGCATCTTGCATCAGTTTAGTGCTTACAATCTGCTCCTGCCCTTTTTCCTCTTTGGTCTTCACACCTCTATACTCAACAGCATAGTTCAAAGTCTTACAAAAGGGACATCTTAGCATAGTTAAGAAAACATTAACAAGACAACATAATCATAACGCTTTCAAACCATACACAAATAAGGATACTGTGTAGGACGTGTAGAATTAGGCGTCTTCATCTGCAAAAAACACTCTGCTTGAACAACAAATATGTTAAGACATAATCATATGATTCATATCATGTACAGATTAATTATAATCACATAAAATTTACCCGTACAAATGCCTTTCGTGCAACATCTTGATCTATTTAGGCTTGGATAATACTGAAAAAAGTTCCAAAATGGGAAAAAATGCATCAGAAATTCATAATTGAAGAAACTGCATATCCAAATCAACAGTAATTATCCACTATCAACTAAATAGAATCCTTATAGTTCAAGATACAACTATCCAATCTTTATCACAGATTAAAACCTACTTAAAAAACATGAAATTAGAATGAATTTGAAAAAAAGCACAAACCAAGAAGCAAATTGGGCATTCTTCAAGATCACAACTGCATTCATCATCTCCAGGATAACAAGGAGCAAGCTTAGAATCAAGTATAAGCTTACGAAGCTTCTTATGATCTACATCCTTGTGTTGATACAGCCCTTGAGGCCGTGTATACTTTTCATCCACTACCTGTCGTCTCCTACCCAACTTATTCCCCATTAACAACTATCTTCGTCTCAACAACAAAACCCTAATTCCTAAATTCACCAATTACAACTTCACAAAACAAGAATCGTTCTTGGAACAAGAAATTCGATGCCCATCACATCCTGTAAAAGCGAGAGTAAGAGGAGAGATAGTGTGTGTTACTTCTGTGGGAATCAATGAAGGATTGAAAGGGAAAAGGGGAAGTTAGAAGGTGATTTTGAAGTGGGAATGTGATGATGAAAGAAGCTAATGAAGAAAAACCTTGAATTTCTTGAAGTTATATGAAGATGGGCCTTAATGGAAATCAAAAAGTGTGCCTTAGATATGACAGAGAGAAGGGGTTTACGATATGGAGATCGAGAGGTTTGAAGAGACGATGGAAATCAATCTTTTTTTTCTAAATTTAATGTTTTTTTTTTTTTTTTTGTTTTACAAGATTTCGTCTTACTTTCTCAATATTATTCTAGTACAATTTCTAACCCACAAAATCATCCTCTGGTGGAACATGGGGAAATTCATCAAGTCGGAGATTAAAAGAATTGAAGTCAGGACCGAGGGATGGTGTTATTGTCCGGAGCTAGGACTTCCTCACATTTTCTCGGTTGTCACTTTTTGTGGCCTTACGGTGAAGATGGTAGGATTTAATATTTTTTTTCTTTTAAACCGAACTCTATAGTCATCTACTTCAACTATATAAATATCATATCGTTTTTGAAAAGTACCTTTATCAATAAACTATCAATCAAAGTGATACATGTAAACTATATAATTAAGATAATTCTTTGAAGTCATTGATAATGAATCAAAGATTATTTGAAGTCTAATCAGTTTCAAATCTAATTATAAACAAATTTAAATGATATGAAATAGTGAATTGTTGTTCCGAAAAATATCAAAAAGAATTGCGGTAATTTAATCAAAAAGTTTCGCATCATTTAAATGAAAACTAATTTAAAAAGAAAGGGTGGAACCCAGTTTAACCAAAACCACCTAGCATTTTTTTATAATAAAATTAAATTTATATATTTTAATAGGTATAAACATTAAAATTAAAAAAAAAAAACTTAATTTTATTTATAAAAATATAAATAAAGGAAAAAATAAAAAACATGAAATAGAAAAGATATCAACTGCTTGTCATCTAAATCACGATGTTCAAGTTTGTTAACTTCATAAAAATCTTATTATTGTGACAAAAAACATCCTCCTTTAACATTCCATGTAGAATGTTGCTTCACGTCCACATGATATACTTTCCACCCTATTCTTGCTGGTAGGCCAAAATTGACCCAACAGTTTCAATTCTAACAATAGGAGCAAATGCATCTTTCAAACCAACACAATGTTTTTGTGCATACCCCTTTGTTACCAACCTTGCTTTATGTTGTATATTGTTTTAGCTTATATACCTATTTCAACCCTGTGTGTATTGTATATAGTGGGGGATTGACAAGAGTCCATGTTTGGTTTCATCCTATAGCCTGGATTTCTTCACTCATTGTTAATCTCTAAACTCTTTTAACAACAGGCCCTCTTGATAAGATATTGGCTCTCCCACTTAAGCAAGTAACAACTCAAGATCAACATTGTCTATCCGCCTGTTCGTTACTGTCTGAATCCTATCATCAAGAACAAAATCTCTAGTTTTGATGGCAATACAGATATCTTTTCTGACCAACTTAACCCTTACCATTCTAGGTTTGTTATTGTAGTTTAAACTTTAGCTTAGGCTTAACTTTAACCAATAGAAGCATCATCATTATTATTCCTATTATATGGATCATAATCACCATCGTTGTTTTAATAATCATGGGTTGATCCTACCCACCTAGAGACCCATCATCTTCATCATATTAACCAGTTTCGTTCACTTGCAACCTTTCATTGTACATAGAAAAATTTACCTTTCATTCTACATAGAAAAATTTACCTTTCATTCACTTGCAACCTTTATTTCTTTGGAATTAGGCTGACCAATCCCACTTTCTTTCTCTTCAAAATGGAAATCTCGACTAACAACTTTTATCCTATTATTAGTGTTATAATGTCGGTGTGCATTAGATCATGTTTCAATACCCAAATACACCATAAGAACACTCCTATCTTCAAGTCTTTTTAAATGTGGTTACATTGTTTTCACATGTTTGACCCATCTAAGAACTCTAACATGTTGCAGATATGGTTTCCTGCCTTTGAACCTTTCATAGGGTGTAGAATTCTTCAAGGCTTTAGTAGGTATACTATTGAGACTGTAAACAAAGTGCCTAAAAACTTCTTCCTAATAGTTTTTATGATGGATCCATATCTTGCATCAAGCCTCTAGTCATGTTCAAGATTGCTTTGCCATGTCATTGTGTTGTGGTGTATATAGGGTAGTTAATTGTCTTGTCATAATTTATCAAACTCTAGTGAAATAAACTTTCCGTCATGATCTTATCTAAGGGTCTTAGCATTAAAACCAGGTTCACTTTCTACTCCTTTCTTAATTGTTCTAAATGTTTCAAAAGCTTAATCCTTCAAATTCAGCATATATATTCATATAAATCTAGCGCAGTCATATACTATTAGCATGAAATATTTGTTTCTAGTTTGAGTTATAGGTAAAATAGGCCCACACAGATCAATACACAATAACTCTAAAGTTTTTAATACCTATAAAGTGAGTTTGACAGGAATGGAGATCTAGTATGCTTACCACCCAAGCAAGCTTCACAAACTTGCATAGATCTCCTGACTACTAGTACTCCTTTGACCATTTCCTTCAACACTCAAAGTTCATATGACCCAATCTCCCATGCCATCTCCAAGCTAGATCATTCATTTTACCAAGAAGGCACATTAGTGATTGATGCTCACAAAACGATCTAATAAAAACAACTTAAAATAGACTCAATCTAGAAAGACAAATTAAACCCTAGACAACCTAGACCTAGACCACTAGATAGGCAAGTAAACCTAATCGACTGTAGACAAGACTAAGAAAGACAGGAATCAAATCCTAGAGAAACTATTTTAGAATAAACTAGACTCGGAAAGGACTAAAACAAAACTGATTTAATAATAGAGAAATAAAAACTACTTTTAATTAATTTATTAAATTATCGATTTACCAACTAGAACACAAGAAAACAAGAACTCTTAGAAAATCAAGAATGAGAAAGATACTACCTAGGCGAATCCTAGTTGCGACCCTTAAACTTCAAATGGTTATTAAACTATTATGTAATCGGAATCTAATGATACGAACCTCTAAGATACTTAATGGATCCTAGATCATTCTCCAGATGTGACCAAAAAGAGAACCTAAAAGATGAGTGAAACTACCGATTGGTCAAATTACCACTATGTCTCTTTGACAATACTTATGTACCCGGTTGATAGTTAATCTCTCAATCTAACTAACATAATTCATTGATAATGAAAGGGGAAACTTTTTAAAAAACCAATGGATACAAAAAGCAATGCAATTAGCTAACTTAAGGAAACCTTGTTTCAAACGCTTATTCCTAAACAACTAATCACAAGGACAATTCGATTAACTATCACCTCTCAGACTCAAATTAAAAAGAGCTTTAAGACTTAATAATTAATCCAAACCAATTCCTATGGTCACCACATCTAGCTAACCATCAACTAATTAAAAACACAAAGTAATAGATCTAGATATGCAAGTTTCTATGACAGACATTCAAACAACTAACATATAGAATATAGGAATCATCAACAATTATGCCAAAACACTCACACTCATCAAATAGATTGAATAAACGTCTTTATATAAGCATTAACCACAAGAACCGTTTAATAACCAAAATCCATTCAAGTTAACACAAACCAATCATCAACCTAGGTAGCATTATGATTTTAGCTATTCATATTCAATAGAAACATCAACTTAAACACTGAAAACAAGATCAACAAGTTCAAAACAATGTATGCTAAACAAAGTTACGAATATAAGAACCCGTGTTCAAGCGTTTGCAATAGTTCCTATGATCCTAGCTTTAATCCTTGGCTTCCAATCCTTCTAAAACCTTCAATTCGTCCTTGAGAATGCTCTTGAAACGGTTGGTGGTCGAACTTTCCTTTTGGGTTAAGAAAAGTTGTTTAAATATAACTTTGTAAAATTTTCCTGAAGATACCATTTATGCGATACGCGTAGAAGAGCCACTTCTGCTGTGCGTATCACATAGATTAAAAAATTCCATAAACCCTAATTTTTTATCTATGAAATACGCACCGGAGAACTTCTCCTATTGTGCGTATCGCATAGATAGGATTTTCCAGCAATTTTGAGTTTGACACTTAGAAAAATTTCCAAGTGTTGGTCTTTTTCCATCATTTGGCTCTTTTCTTCGTTTCCCACGTGCTTTCGTCACTTTAAGCACCCAAGCACCTATTAAACCGCAAAATAACGAGCAATAAGTAAAAGCTAACGAATCTAACTAAAAATTAAGCAAAAGAGACCCGAAAACATGACCTAAAATGGATGTGTTTTACAACACATCAAAAATACCCATACTTAAACTTTTTTCATCCAAAAAGTATGCAATGGAATCATAACTAGGAATTAAGTTTTCAATTATACTAAAACATTCAAATTATTTCCACAAACAAGCAACAAGTCACAGTAATCATCGGTATTGTTACCAATTTACCCCATCACTAACTAATCGGGTCTCTTCTCGCGTCTGTTTAAGTTCAAGTGATATCAATTTATCTACAGGGTCTCACACTTAGAAAGCTACAGTTCAGCCTATTTAATTGATTACTTGGCAAGGCACATGTTAGCCCAATTAGAGTTTTCCTACCAATACAAACTAGAAAACTTATCCCGCATGAGAATCATTGCCATATCAGGGTGAATAAGTATTGGATGAATTTACAAGCATAGACTGGTTTATTCTTTTTTTTTTCAAGTTCACCTCACCCATGGGTGTATCCTCCAAGTCGCTGGGAGGGTAACACGTAAGTTGTTGGCTTACTTTATTTTTTTTTTATGTTTTTATTTTTATTTTTTTTCGATTTAATGCTCTATGAAATATAATTGGCGGAGCGCCACTTCTTTCGGATTCATTTTCATGAAAAGAAAGAAGTGTGGTATAAATTCCTTCTATGGCAATCATATTAAGGTGTAAGTTCTAAAGTTTACACGGGTGCCTAATTTATTTAGTTAAGGCCTCCCTATTCCCTCTAAGATGATAACCCACGAGATTTGTTGATTTAAATAAGTAATGTCAGACCCCCGCTTATAGTGGAAACACGAGGATGTAACGGACGGGATCGTCATAACACATTGATCATTAATAGAGATGCATTAAATGAGGAAAACAACGTGTCATGACGTCACCCGATACAAACGGAGACTTGTGTCGCAGTTAGTCAATTCCACGACAAAACATAGCCAACAAACAAAATAAAAATGAATCCCACAACCTGGGAACAAGTACGAAAAACTTGAGCAACAAAGATAATCCAAAAAGAAACATATTTGTCAGAAATGCCCAAGCAAGTCTAAAATGCATTTCTTATGATCATCAATAAGGCAGCATCCCTAGCTATCCTCCATAGTTATTACCTGAAAAGATATGCTCAAAAGGGGTCAACATATTATTGGTGAGTTCACAGGTTTAAATAATAAATAAAACTTGATGTTGTGTAATAGTTTGGTAGGACATAAGTGCATACAGTTATAAGCAAGCAATATCACATGTAAACATGAGTCTCACAACTAACCCTATGACGTACACACAGATCTTGTCGGAACAT
Organism: Flaveria sonorensis; assembly: GCA_025506505.1. Classification (NCBI taxonomy): domain Eukaryota; kingdom Viridiplantae; phylum Streptophyta; class Magnoliopsida; order Asterales; family Asteraceae; genus Flaveria; species Flaveria sonorensis. The sequence goes on from CM046428.1 coordinate 45,875,212, forward strand.
ATTCACCCTAGGGCCCTTCCGTGGCCACTGTCAATCTCAACTAGTATACTGACAAACAAGGGTGGGGGCGTCAACCTAATAGTACTATCAATACCTGTCCGTCGGCTCCAACACCAGAGTTAAATAGTTGTGAATAAAGAACCACACAGATAACTCAGTATGTATAATATAATAACTTTCCAACAGTAAACACAATAGTCCCAAAATGTAATGAGTTCACAGCATAAAAAGGGTGAGCATACTTTTCCCCCTAAATTTTATAAATAGTTGAAATGAAAACGAGGCTGCAAAACTCACCTTGAAAAGATTAGTAAATAAAGCGAACAAAAAAGCTTCTATAGATACGAGCAATGAATGATCAAACACATATAATTAATTGTAACTAAATCATTAAACACGTCTATAATTAATTGTAACTAAATCTTTGAACACGTTCAAGGAGAATAGATACATTCGGTCGGTTTCGGGTCGGTTCGGGTTCGGCACGCGACTCACACTTAAAATATAAATATTTATAAATACTTTTATATACGTTTAATTATAATAAGTTAATTACACGTTTAGTTGGACCCAAGTGAAACATACATGTATATAAATATATTTTCATAACTACACGATAATACGCACAATCCAAACCCTCATATAAATGTACCCGAATGAATACACACCATACCATTTATAAAACACGCATGTATATGTATTTATTTTAATACAACCCATATATAAAATTTACATACCAACTTATATTGATTTTTCCCCAATAACCGAATACTTTTGTCTGTAAATACTGCATACCTGATTCCATCCATAAATCGATTTGATTCCCTTTGAGTTCTAGTCTCAATAAGACTACTAATTCTTACTGTTCATATAGTATGATATGAATATACCATATCAATTCGTTATGTATGGATGATGAGATTTCATTAATATAGATCTAATTCCAATAGACTTATTGGAGGGTCCTATTGGCGTGCATCCAGTAGGAATTGAACCTACGAATTCGCCAATTATGAGTTGGGTGCTTTAACCATTCAGCCATGGATGCTTAGCGGGTCATAGTGAATGACCAGATTCCAATTCAAATGGAATCTTTCAACTAAAGAAATGAGATGCTTAAATGAAATTCTTTTAGTTCTAATAAATCAGGAGGAATTTAATGACAGGACATGAATTCAAGTCCTGGATTTTAGAACTGAGAGAGATATTGAGAGAGATCAAGAGTTCTCAGTATTTCTTAGATTCCTGGACCCAATTCAATTCAGTGGGATCTTTCATTCACATTTTTTTTCACCAAGAACGTTTTATAAAACTTTTTGATTCCCGAATTTGGAGTATCCTACTTTCACACAATTCAAAGGGTTCAACAAGCAATCGATATTTCACGATCAAGGGTGTAATACTCTTTGGAGTAGCGGTCCTTATATATCGTATTAACAATCGAAATATGGTTGAAAGAAAAAATCTCTATTTGATAGGGCTTCTCCTATACCTATGAATTCCATCGGACCCATAAATGATACATTGGAAAAATCCGTTGGGTCTTCCAATATCAATAGGTTGATTGTTTCGCTCCTGTATCTTCCAAAAGGAAAAAAGATCTATGAGAGTTCTTTCCTGAATCCGAAAGAGAGTACTTGGGTTCTCCCAATAACTAAAAAGTATAACATGCCTGAATCTAACTGGGGTTCGCGGTGGTGGAGGGACTGGATCGGAAAAAAGAGCGATTCTAGTTGTAAGATATCTAATGAAACCGTCGCTGGAATTGAGATATTATTCAAAGAGAAAGATCTCAAATATCTGGAGTTTGTCTTTGTATATTATAGGGATGATCCGATCCGCAAGGACCATGATTGGGAATTTTTTGATCGTCTTTCTCTGAGGAAGAGGCAAAATAGAATCAACTTGAATTCGGGACCACTATTCGAAATCTTAGTGAAACACTGGATTTGTTATCTCATGTCTGCTTTTCGTGAAAAAATACCAATTGAAGTGGAGGGTTTTTTCAAACAACAAGGGGCTGGGTCAACTATTCAATCAAATAAATAAGGATCGGTTTTTTTGCAAGGTACGGAATGTATCGTCAAATATTCAATATGATTCCACAAGATCTAGTTTCGTTCAAGTAAGGGTATATATATATATATATATATATATATATATATATATATATATATATAGGGATGTATTCAATTGAAAACCATTTTTTTTTGTTAAAAACCAAAAGAACCAATCTCAAATCATGGATTAGTAAGATCAAGGGTTGTAATTGAAAGTGGCAAAATAGTAATTACTTTTAGTTTTAAAGACTAACTTTTAAACCATCATAAGGGTAAAATTGGCATCACATAATAAACATGTAAATTCTTAATTACATCGTGGGTGTTCGGTTATATTTTCAAAAGTCTGGAGGTTTCTACGATAAAAAACAACAAAGGGAATATTCCAATAAATCCAAGAAGAAAAGATGATGATATGTAATTTAAAACACTAAAGATTATTAAACGGAACAAAAAACACTGATTCACAAATGGAACAATATGATAAAATTTAATGGGAGCATGTTATTTATTGGTTATCACTTCTACAAAGTAAGAGTTATTTTTGTCATATTTATTAAAAATAACAAGTTATTGTTGTGTCTAATATATATTTTCTATTAAAATCATTCATTTGTTGTTAGTATTCATTGTTGAATTGAAACTACATATTATTACGTTAAATAAACTAAAATTTAAATGTAAATAGGCATAAATGCACACAAGTAACATGTATTAATGCACACACCAGCACGTTAACTAGATCAATCAAGTAAAATGGCAAATTTTAAATTACACTCTAACTTCTCAAACTAAACTTATGCCCCCCACGATGAGTTCTCAAATATTGCCAATTATCAAAAGAAAACAAATCTCTCCTTTTCAACCAACATATAAATTGATTTCCTATTTTGACACGCATTCCACTTGAATTCATACATTTCCTCGGCAAGTTTCATCGTTTTGTTATCAAACCATATTTACCACTACTTGGCATGAATGGCGTAGGAAAAAAATGACTAATGAAGAGACATTTGTTTGGCTGAGATCAACCATGTTAAGTTTAGATAACACCTTCTACAACAACAACAAGGAGATCTTCCTTAGAGAACTGCTCAGCAACTCTACAACTCTGATGCATTGTATGAAATTCAATTCAAGAGCATGACTGATAAGAGCAAACTAGATGCACAACTATATATTTTAATTCAGATTCACCTACAGATTTATAGTCATCAATTTATATAAAAAATTAAAAGATCATGAATCAAAATATTACAAATTACGAATCACACCCGAATTAATTTAAATTAATCACTAACTCAGAATTTAGAAATCAATGATAATTTTATATTGGCATTAGTGCATATTAGAACTCATTTTCACATGTGACATAATGCTTATGTGCATTAATGGATATATGAATTATTACTTACATACATTACTGCATATAATGTTTCAAAGGCAACATATTACCTACAACATAACATTCTTATTTATAAAGTCATTTTACCAATAGATCTAATCAATCTTAAGAGTTGTTACCAAGCATTGCACATTTATACATGAAAACAATTCATTTAAAAGTGATATTATTTATACTAAACTTATATTTAATGACTATGTAATTTGGTTACAAGATATATTCATGTGTGTACAATATATGCATATGTGCATAAATACAAAAACAATATAAGGTCTATATGGGGTTGTATATGCGTGTGTGTATTTACAAAAATGGTTTGTGCATACGTGCACTTTTTAATAAATTAGTTGTTGCATATATGCATTTTTAACACAGTTGTGTATGTGCATTCATTTAAAAAATTTTATATACGCATATGAATTACCTTATAAGTCTAACTAAACAACAACCCAATAATACACAAGAAAATTTTATTATCTAAGATAATGTTAGATACATATTTTAAACCTCAATGCATATGTGGTTATGAACTCTAGGGAAACAAGTACCTGTTTACATAGGTCTTTTTAATGGTTCCCTGATGAAAAAGCCACCAAGTACATTAACTTCCATTTTCTTTTGGTAATAGTACGAAAGCTCCCAAGCTTACAATTTGGACCATATGTACACTACATATTGCCATATACTTGATAAGCTAGTCATGCACAACTTGTATAAAAAAATTTAAATAATTTATCTAAATAGTCATTCCTCGTTAGATTCTTAAAATTCATTAAAAGATCATAACCATCTTTTTGTTTATCCCAACTTGTATAAGAAAAGTTAAATAATTTATCTAAATAGTCATTCCTTGATAGATTGTAGAGTCCATTATAAGAAGAATCAAAAGCATCTTTTTGTTTATCATTAAGCGTTACACATGCAACCTCTAAAAGTGAGAAAGAATACACAATCTTTTGTAAAATCACAAAGACAAATTAATAGTGAAACCCTATACAAAAAAAAACATAGTAAGGTGGATGCCCCAGACATATGATCATTAGTATGAACAATCTGTCAAAAGATAAAAGTTAACATCACTGATATAATATGATCTTGCATACCTTTTTGTTGAACTAACTCATAACCTGTAAGCACGTTTCCTTAATGGCTTCCCTTGCATCAAGAACTTCTAAATTAGAGCATCTTTGAACCAAAAACAGTGGTCTCCCATATCAAAACCCTAAAAATTGTAAAGTAGTAAAGGAAGGACAGTATAGATTTCATTTTGACTCGTGTAATTCAAGTCATACACCTCAAATTTGTAGAAAGTTTTAAATTTGTGCATTTTTCTTACCAGAGCTACCATGATTAGTCTCCTCAAACACTTACTGTCGTTGCCAAAACTATAGCATCAAATCACTGCCGCTACTATACCTAAAACCACAATTGACGCTGATAACATGAACCTCAAAACAAGGGGAATGTCGTTAAAAGTCGAATTAAGGCTTTCTTGTGTGTGTTTCTTCGGGAGAGGTTGGAACGAAACCGAAAGTGGGTATTATTGATGAAACTGGGAACAAAAAAGGTAGGGGATGACATCAGGGTGGCACTTTAATGGTGATGGTGATGGTGATGGTGGTGATCGTTGGTTGTTGGTTACAATCTGGAAACCATATAGAGGTATTCTAATGATGAAGTTGAGGTGTTTCAGCGAAGAAGGAGACAGATTCTGGTGGAGTAGGGTCGTGGTGCGACAATGTAAGGCGGTTGTGGCGATTGATGGTAGTGACTGGTGGCAGAGGAGGTAGCAGCGGTGACAATGATGGTGACTCCAGATAAGAAAGGAGTGGTGACTGATAAAAGCCAGTTATGATATTTAAATTAGAAGTTTACGATTTAGGGAGGAAAATAAGTTGTAGGTGGCAGGTAAAATACCAAAAAAAAACCCTAACATTTTTATTTATTTTTAAAAATAAAAAGAATAAAATAAAAAATATGTGGTTAGAATTGGTTCTTATAATTTTTTACAAAATTTTGGTTTTCAATTGAATGCTTATCTCTCTCTCTCTCTCTCTCTCTCTCTCTATATATATATATATATATATATATATATATATATATATCCAATCAAATCCACACGCACATATACACTCGGATGCACACGTAATCTATACACGTACTAACACACACCCAAAACTCACATAACACACACACACACTATACATATAAACTAAATACAGACACACATTGTATACAAACTAAACGCACACTATATATATATAAACTAAACACACACTATATATATATAAACTAAAAAACACACTCATTATATGTAAACTAAACACACACATATTATATATAAACTAAACACACACACTCATTATACTTCCGCGCACACACACAGAATCCATTCACACACACACAAGTCTATACATACACACATGAAATCCATATATACATACACCTACCCATCAAGGTATACAACACACACACACCTCACGCACACACACCTGCGTTCGGTTCTTTTCTAGGCCGCAAACACATCGGAACACACACAACACACCTACATAAAAGCGCGTCGCCCCGACCCCCGATTCTGCAATATCACATGTTACGACAACCCGAAACTAACCGAACACCAACCGCGACATTACAAAACATAAACCAAATGATTATGAGTCGCTTACCGTCGAACGAGGCTACGCAGGGGCAGCGTTGGTCGGGAGCGCTCCTCGGCGACTCACGATGGTCGAAAGGCGGTCAGAAATTCTTGATGGCAGCTAAAGTTCATTGGGGGGGGGGGGGGGGTGTGGTCGGTCAACGACTAGGGTTGTGTATGGGAATATGACGAAAGAATTCTTTTTATATTTACACAATGAACCCTGAAATAATTAAGAATTAATTCCTTTTGGTTTTTTATTTATTTATTTTAAACCCTGGACTTTTTATTTCATTAATAATATTAATAATAATATTATTAAATAATAATAATAATATCTTTAGCAATAATGATAATAAATAATAATAATAATAATAGTAATTTTAGTATTAATAATAATTATTATAATGATGTTAATAATAATAATATTGTTCATATTAATATTAATAGCGATTAGCGAAAGGTTTGCATTTAATTAATTTAATTACCATATTATACGATTAGATTTAGCACGCAAAATGATAAAATCAGGGATCGAGGTCGGAAACGAATTGATTATGCGGGAAAAGTAAATGCACAAGAAAAGAAGACTAGCTTTAAGTTAATTAACGGACCTGATAATGACAGATGTCACAGGTAATTTTAAAACACTTAAAGAAGCCCTCAAAGTTAACTGTGTCACCAACTGATTACCAATCGACTCATTCTTGTTTGTTCGAAATATTATTGTTTATTATTATCATTTTCTTTTTTTTTCTCTTGAAAACCAATTCCGTATTTTTTTTATCATTTTCCATGCAATTTGCACAATTCTTTCGAAAACATTTTGTCAAATTTTTTTAAATCAAACCTACGCAAACACGTAAATCCCCCGTACCCACACTAAAACACACATTGTCCTCAATGTGGTTTGAAAGACTACGTAACAAAACAATTAAACTAATGACAATTAAGAAGCAAACCAAACAAAAGAAAATAAAGATAAAGCGTGATAAAATGGAACACCCCCTGGTGTATGCGGCAATAATCCACGTGAGTCTTGTTCCATTCAAGCCATCTAGTCGTCCTGATCATCAGTCCCACCAGCGCCACCCTGCTTTCCATAATCTCTGTAGTAAAGAGGGTAGCCCTGGTGGGGTAAGTAAACCATGGGGGCACCAGCATGTGCTCCTGCTCTATCATATATCTGATCGCCTTATCTTAGTGATCCATCCTACCCTAAACCATCTGATCATGTACGTGAAATTGATTGCGGTACATTTCATCTTGCTTATCCATTCTCGTAAACAACTGGTCTCACTGGTCCTGCATGTCAAAAGGTGTTGGTGGAAACTCTCTCAAAGTATGCTTTTGCTGAGGAATTTCATGGCGAGGCCGGCGGATGTTTCTCTATTTGTGTGTTGGTGCACCTATCTGAATAGCATCTGCAGCTGTAGGGCCCGCTGGTGGTAGAACCTACGAGCCTAGACGTACCCCTACCTATCTGATTGGCTCATCCTACTCAATGTTTGAATGTCTAAGCTCTTGTAATCCAAATACACCTGTATCTGGCCATCTAGTCAAATGATGCTCCAGATAACGATAAAAAATACGCAAATGATTTGCAATGCGTGTGACATAAGGGCCCAGATCCAATCTAGCGTTGGGGCCACCCTTTCTACCCCTCGTGAATGAAGTCAGAAGATAGCATGTAAGATTGATGTCTCCTCTATTCACGATACAATACAAACCAAATAAATCTACGTTCATGACCTTGTCTTTTCCTTTTCTACCCATAATAGTACCCGTGAGTACACGATGAATGTACGCCAAAAACAAGTCTGTAATAGCTGATGCTCCATGTTAGATGAAAAAGAAACATCACTAATCGATCTCCAAAACTCACCCAATACGGCTTGAGAAACTATATGCTTCACATCCTTCTTGTCTTCACCCCTTAAAGCTAGCTCAAAACTCGGCATCCTAATCTCATCCTCAGTGTATAGCCCAGTAGCTACACCAAATTGTTCACCACTCATTTCATAGACTTATCTCCCCAAGGAAAACGATACTGCATTATCCCAACTGTACCTGTTGCCTTATATTTCAAAGTGGAATGAAACTCCACTGTCAGCTCTAAATATTGTGGCTCAACACACTGAATAGCATTCAACTATTTGGGTCCCAAAAATTGAGATCCTTTGAGTATCATTTTATTGGTTCATCAAGTTCTAATCAATTGTCCTATGTCTCAATAATTCCATGTCTGCAAACTTAATACGTTTCTCATATTCCTAAGTTCCTAGTGCAAATATGAGGAAAGTGTGACTAATTAAATCCCTCTCGTCTTTTGGAATAGGTTAATCATTCGGGTCTGGGACCATATAAAGTGCATCATATCTGATGGTCCTGGTAATAACATGAGCATGTGGTTGGTCCTCAGTAGCTCCCCTAACTCTGCGTTTTCCAGCTCATGAAAAGCCTGCACCTCTATCCATATCTGAAAAATGAAAACATTTATTAGTTAGCAGAGATGCCATGCAGAATCCAACGACTGTATAGCATTTCTTTCACAGTCGTTGGAACAAAAAAATTAAAAAGAAAATAATAATACTAAATAAAGAAAACCCAAACAAAGATAAAACCCTAAACAAAACAAATTAAAAAATGCTAAATCAAATTTCTTCTACTTGAATGGAGATTGAGTACAAGCTGGAAAAACCTAAACAAAACCTCTACAAATTTGAACCCGGTATCATCACGTTGACCCACACTTAAGTTTTCACACCATTCATATGTTAAACATAAGGATATTTTGTCATAATAAACCACAAATTACAACCCAAATTACTTATATATCAAACCATGTGTCAAAGCAATTTTTCTTAAAGTAACAAAATTTAAACAATTTAGCACAAACTAAACATCATCAACACATGTCAACCCACACCCATGCCTAAATTACTACAAAAAACCTAATGTTAGCCACGATGTCCAATCTGAAACATTTTTGAAATTAAGTTTAAACCGGACATAATTATCCTCTACCAACCATACCCATAGACATGAAATCCCAATTTCATCCAACAATCACTTCTAAATACAACTTCAATTTCAAGCAATGTTAACGATTAACCGGGTTTCAACAAGTGAAAAACCAAAGAATAACCCAAACAAACTAGTAATCCTACAAAACAAACCAAGCTTAAACATAAAATTTGAAAAGAAGGAGGAACACATACCTTTTGTTGAAAGATAATGGAATAAGAAAAAAAATTGAAAACCTAGTTCTAAATCACTCCTTTGTGAAAGATTAATGGAAGGTGTGAGTGGAATTGGGGGAAATAGGGTGAGAAAAGGCTGAGAATGGGCGGATGGTGGTGGTCGAGGGGTGGTGGTTGGCGGCTGTTTGGTGATGGTGGAAAGGTGATGGCAATGGATGGTGATGGTGGAAGGGGGAAAGAATGGGTTTGGTGATGGCGATGGCGATGGATGGTCGGGTGGTTGATGGTGATTGGAAGGAAATTAGTGGTGGGGGTCGGTTGTGGGGAAGAGACGGTTGAAAAGGGGATTAGGTTGTGTGGTTGTGGATGCACAAGGGTTTTATTTTTTTCGCAGATATGAGCTTCTATGCGATACACGCAGCAGGTGACTTCTCCTGCACGTATCGCATAGGACATGAATGTTGACCGTTTGACTTTGATCTAGTGATGCACGCAGATAGTGGTACCCATCTGTATGTATCACATGGATTGGTTTTTTCCAAAAAACTTTTACGGATTTGTACTTAGAAAAATTTTCAAGTCTACTGATGGTCTCTATCTTAGCCCTGTCTACCTCGATACCCTCACGTGAAATCTTGTGCCCAAGAACAATCCCCTCAGTCACCATAAAGTGACACTTCTCCTAATTAAACATTTAGTTTGTCTCTACGCATCTCCTCAACATCCTCTCTAGATTCTCTAAGCAATGATTAAATGAGCTCTTGAACACAGAGAAATCATGCACAAAGACCTCCATGGATTTCTCTATCATGTCCTAGAAGATAGCCACCATACACCTCTAAAAAGTGGTTGGAGCATTACACAACCCAAATGGCATACGGCGGTATGCAAAAGTCCCGTGCGGGCATGTAAAAGTGGTTTTATCTTGATCCTCCGGTGCAATGGGAATCTAGAAATAACCAGAGAAATCATCGAGGAAGCAGTAGAACTGCTGCCCAGATATACACTCCAACATCTGATCAATGAATAGAAGGGGGAAGTGGTCTTTCCTAGTAGCTTCATTCAGCTTTCTATAATCAATACAACCTCCATCTAGTGACTATTCTTAAAGGTATCAACTCATTATTATTAGTCATGATTATTGTCATCCCCCTTTCTTTTGGACGACCTGAACCGGGCTCACCCAAGTGGAGTCAGAAATGGGATATATCAATCCTGCATCGAGGAGCCTGAGAACCTTTTCTTTCACCACTTCTGTCATGTTAGGGTTGAGTCTCCCCTGTCTATGAAAATCAAGCTTATACTCATCCTCCATGCGTATTTCGTGGGTGCAAAAGTAAGAGCTGATGCCCTTGATATCAGTGAGTTTCCATGCAATCGCCTGTTTGTGTTCCTTGAGCACTTCAATCAACCTTCTCTTCTCTTCCTCCATCAAATGTAAAGATATGATGACGGGTAAATGTAAGGACCTAGTCTTTATGGATTACAATATCAAGTGAAAAGCAAAAACTCAATTCATGCGAGAAGTACAAGGATGCGAGAACTCCAAGATGATTGATGAAGAACTTATCGCGCGAAAACTTGGAGTTGCCACGCGAGAACTTCAAGTTCTCGCACGAGAACATCTGCATAGTATATATAGATGTTTTCTCTTTGTATTTCAGTATGTGTGTTCATTTGTAAGAGTGCTATGAGGGTGAGAGAGCACAGAGTTGTGTGATAGGCCACCAGAGGGGAGCTCACCTTGGGTGGATCGAGCTTAAACGATGTATACTCCTTTGGCATTGTAATCATTTGATTAATAATATTCGATTGAGTTTGTTTAATGTTCATTGATATCACACACATACACACATCCGTCTTAATTTGATTATCAAGTGCAACAAAATATGGAATCGATCGAGATATGGACTTTACATTTGGTATCTGAGCAAGGTGTTGCTCTTGATACACGGATTTTTATTCCGCAATCATCTGTATTAAGACGTTAAACATGAAGATTGAAGACCTGAAGGTTATGGTCAATTTTGGATCGGTTTCGAAGGAGAAGAAGATGAAACCGAGGGTGAACACACATGAAATCGACTTTGTTACATGCTAAAATGATGATCTGCATCAATACGCTCAGTTTCTTTGATTCCGAGTGTTTCAGCCTCAAATTTTTTCACCCAATTGATTAATTAAGTGTTCAATTAGTAATTTAGTTTCAAATTAGATCCTAATTGTCTCTAATTGATTCAATTAATCTCGTTTTAAGCTCAAAATGTCATCAAATCAACGAACATCAAGTTTAGCAGCTTTAACATCTTCAAATGATCAATCTCAGCAGAATTAAGCAGTAAACTTTGAATAACCGTAAATTTCAATGCTCACAAACTCTTCAAAACACTTCTTCAATCTTCAATCAATCGATCTAGAGCAGCAAGGTCCTTACAATCTCGATCGATTCCACATTTTGTTGCACTTGATAATCAAATTAAGACGAATGTGTGTGTGTGTGTGTGATATCAACGAACATTAAACAAACTCAATCGAATATTATTAATCAAATGATTACAATACCAAAGGATTATACATCGTTTAAGCTTGATCCACCCAAGGTGAGCTCCCCTCGGGTGGCCTATCACACAACTCTGTGCTCTTTCACCCTCATAGCACTGTTACAAATGAACACACATACTGAAATACAAAGGAAAAACATCTATATGTACTATGCAGATGTTCTCGTGCGAGAACTTAAAGTTCTCGCGCGGCAACTCCAAGTTTTCGCGTGATAAGTTCTTCATCAATCATCTTGGAGTTCTCGCATCCTCCTCATCATATACAAACGAATTTGTGATGGCAGACATGACATATGAAGGAATCTACCAGTTGTTCGCGTTATTAATCGCGGGACGGTTGATCAACGATCTGCCTCCAATGAAACCATCTGATGCTCTCTCATGAACGGTACGCCTAGGGGGGTTAGCATCACCCATTGGAACTAACTCAGGAAAAGAAATAGAAAGTACCTTAGAATCTAAGATTGCACGTAAATGCACACAAGGTGGATCGTGCCTCTCGCGATACCCTAGCTTAGGGTCAGAAAAAGCAAAAAACTCAGGTGATCCTGGGGAACGAGTTTGTGGCATGCAACTAAAACAAAAATAGAAGAAAAATGATCTAAAATGAAATAGAAGAAAAACATAAACTACTGACTCTAGCCTAAAAAGAAATAAACTTTAAAAACAAAAAAACACTCTAAACAAAAAATTTAACCTAACCAAATCTAGTAAAACTCTAAACTTAAGCATCCCCGGCAACGGTGTCAAAAACTTGATGCTCACAAAGCGATCTAATAAAAACAACTTAAATTAGATTCAATCTAGAAACACAAATTAAACCCTAGACAACCTAGACCTAGACCACTAGATAGGTAAGTGAACCTAATCGACTGTAGACAAGACTAAGAAAGACTGGAATCGAAACCTAGAGAAACTATTATAGAATAAACTAGACTCGGAAAACACTAAAATGAAATTGATTTAATAATAGGGGGGTCTCTTTTTATAAGAAACCTAGAGAAATAAAAACAACTTTTAATTAATTGATTAAATTATCAATTTACCAACTAGAACACGGGAAAACAAGAACTCATAGAAAATCAAGAATGAGAAAGATACTACCTAGGCGAACCCTAGTTGCGACCCTTGAACTTCAAATGGTTATTGAACTATTGTGGAATCGGAATCTAATGATACGAACCTCTAAGATACTTAATGGATCCCGAATCATTCTCCAGATGTGACCAAAAAGAGAACCTAGAAGATGAGTGAAACTACCAATTGGTCAAATTACCACTAAGTCTCTTTGACAACACTTATGTACCCGTTTGATAGCTAATCTCCTGATCTAACTAACACAATTTATTAACAATGAAAGGGACAACTTTTAAACAATCTATTGGACACGAAAAGCAATGTAATTAGCTAACTTAGGGAAACCTTCTTTCGAACCGTTTATTCCTAAACAACTAATCACAAGGACAATTCGATTTCCTATCACCTCTCGGACTCAAATTAAGAAGAGCATTAAGACTTAGTAATCAATCCAAACCAATTCCTATGGTTACTACGTCTAGCAAACCATCAACTAATCAAAAACACAAAGTAATCGATCTAGATATGCAAGTTTGTATAAAAGACATTCAAACAACTAACATACGAAATATAGGAATCATCAAAATTATGCCAAAATACTTAAACTCATCAAATAGATTGAATAAACGTCTTTACATAAGCATTAACCATAATAACCATTGAATAACCAAAATCTATTTAAGTTAACAGAAACCAATCATCAACCTAGGTAGCATTATGATTTTAGTTACTCATATTCAATAGAATATCAACTTAAACACTGAAAACAAGATCAACATGTTCAAAACAATGTATGCTAAACAAAGTTACGAATATAAGAACCCGTATTCAAACGTTTGTAATAGTTCCTATGATCCTAGCTTCAATCCTTGGCTTCCAATCCTTCTAAAACCTTCAATTCGTCCTTGAGAATGCGCTTGAAACGGCCGGTGGTCGAACTCCCCTTTTGGGTTGAGAAAAGTTGTTTAAATACAACTTTGTAAAATTTTCCCAAAGATACCATCTATGCGATATGCGCAGGAGAACCACTCCTGCTGTGCGTATCACATAGATTAAAAAATTCCATAAACCCTAATTTGTGATCTTTGCGATATGTGCAGGAGAACCTCTCCTGCTATGCGTATCGCAAAGATGAGATTTTCAAGTAACTTTAAGTTTGACACTTAGAAAAATTCCTAAGTGTTGGTATTTTTCCATCATTTGGTTACTTCGTTTCCCATGCGTTTTCGTGACTTAAAGCACCCAAGCACCTATTAAACCACAAAATAACAAACAATAAGTAAAAACTAATGAATCTAACTAAAACGTAAACAGAAGAGACCCGAAAACGTGACCTAAAATGGATGTGTTTTACAACACATCAGTGACCCAATCTTTAAAGATATCTTATGAAGACTACGTTGTGACCTTTACATCTTCATCAACAGCCTTCTATCATGTTCATACATCCATAAGAACTCACCTTTCATTTTGACTTCACAGTCTCCCTCAATTGCTTGACCCAAACTAAGGATATTACTCTTTTAGCATGGAATGAAATAGACATCAATAAACACCCATTGTACCTTATTTTTACATTTAACAAAGTAAACCTCTTCTTTCAATTCCCAAGGTAAAACCATCTCCCAATCAAAATTTTCCCCTTGTCAAGTATAAAGAATGTCAAGTGGCTTCCCTCTTATATGATTTGAAGCTCTATTATCAAGATCTCATATATTCTCGCCATCAATCAAATCATACTTTAATGGAATAATCTTTGACTCATTTAGAAACACCATCTCCTTTGGGATTTCCTCAGTTATTAGAATCAGAATAGCTTTAGGTTCTTTGTTCTTCAATGGGCATTTTGAAGCATAACTCCCATACTTGTCACAATTTAAACATTTAATTGTGATTTATCCTTACCTTGGCAATCCTTTTGATTCTTTGTTTTCGTGGTTTCACAATCTATTTATATTTCCTTTAAATAGACCAACCCCAACCTTGTCTGGTTGATCAAATTTCCCTGATTCTTGTTTCTTGATTCCCACTCCAAATAGGTAAGAAATAATTAATCATCTTTTCCTTGATTTTGCTTATATTTCGTGGTTCTTCTTTCTTCAAAATCCTTTATATTAAGCGTTTTAAACTCATTTTTTTATGATTTCCAATCAAGTTTTGTTCATTATATTAACACCTACAAATATGGTTTTCAACGAGTCCCAAATATCCTTTGTTGTGTTGAGATTAGCGGCCTGGAGGATTAGTCCTCTTGCATTGCCTTGAACAAGAACGCAATGGTTGTGTGATTCTTCTTTGCATCTACCTTTGCGCTTGTTGGTGGTTAAATTACTTTCACTAATCATGAACATTAAAGATCATCTTTAATTTTACAAGAGGTGTTCATTAGATCGGATAACGTAGTATTCAGATCAGATTATTTGGATTTGAAAATTTCATGATCCAATCTGAGATTTGATTTGATCTGAAATAGAGATATCTCTATTTGATCCTGAATCTATCTAAATTCAATTCAGATTGGATTTGGATAAATCCGAATAATCTAAGTTAACCCAAATAAAGCAAATAATAATTTTTCTAATTTTTTTGTCCTATTTTTTGGCTATTTTTTTATTTTTAACATTTTCTAGTTTAAATCACAATAAAACATATAAAACTAGAAAATACAAATTTGTCTTAAACATAGTGGGTAATTGGATAGGATCTGAAGATTAGAATCTTTAATTTAGAACAATAATCGATTATTGTCTAATTGTTTAGAATCAGAGAACTAGAAAGTGTCAAGATTCTTGAGTATTATAATGAAAATGTAATAGGTAGTTGGATAATGAGTATTGAGTTAGAAATATAATGGGAAACTTATTCGTTTCAATCAGATATTCGAATACTCCGAATAAAAAGCTTATGATATCCAAGATCCGATCCGAATTATGAATAAAAAATTAAGATTTGGATGAGATGCGATCTGAATATTCGAATAAGGATCTGGATCATTTATTTCGGATTCAGATACGGATTTGATTGTGGCTTTTTTTGGATTTCGGTTTCTTTGAACACTCATAAATTTTACAGCCTAAATAGAGTACCTTGTAGTTGTAAGTGTTGGACATTGAAGGGAATCATGATGTTATCACAAAGAGTTACAATAGGTGGTTGTCACCTCCTTCTTTTGTTTTCGCTAATACTATTCCCTGTCTTTGGACTGGGATCCAATCCTTCGAATTTTGATTTTAGGAACTGTTTCTTCTCATGATTCTATCCTTCGAATCTGTGTTATCAAGCTTCCTCGTCCACCAAATCTCTAATATCACATGTAAGCAAGAAAGAAGAAATAAAAAATATTTAATGATTAACTCCACCAAGGCTACCTAGGGTTGTTTAATGAATCAATTTTCGAATTCTTTGATTATTCGAATTTTGATTCTTTTAAGCTGCATTCGAATGCGAAATATAGATTCGACGGATTGAATTCGTATTCATACTCAAATTCAAACCAAATTTCTATTTGAATTTAAATGTCGAATTTGCATCAAATTTGAATTGAATTCTTATTCACCCAAAAAGATTTATTTTAATTTGTATTTCAATACTACTCTTATCACTATACCTTTAAAAGTTAAACATGAAACAACTTATGCATAATGTACATATGCCCAATGCAGTTGAGCTGTCAGTGATGGTATTACCATATATTGTATCAAATTTGAGACTTATTATTTTACAACATGCTCTTAAATGACAGTGTATTGAGAATACACGTGTAAGCCCAACAAAATATCTTAATTCTTTTGTATCTACCATTGTCCTCAACCAATGTTTCCAATCATTTTCCATTTATTTGCGACTAATAAAAAAAATCCTCAAAACATCTTAAATTCCGCATATGCCCTTGCGGCTTTGCGATTTTATTGTTTATATCTATGTTGATTGTAAATTAATACAGAACCAAGCCAAATCAAATAGGCCGGATGTGTGTTTATTTCTTTTATTTAAATTCATTTTCACACTTTTTAATGCTACATTCCAATAATGTGATTTTTACATAAATTTGGCATATACCATTGAAATGTATTTATTTTTATCTAACTTTTAATATGATTTTAGATTAAAACTAAGCCGATTTAAGGTTTTAATTTACAGTTATTTTTATTTTCTTGTTGCAACTTTTAAAATATGATTTTTATAAAATCAAATTTTATCATTATGTTATGCTAATTTTATTCAAAGAATATTTTTTAAACGTTTCATTTTGTCATTGCAACATGCTTATATTTATCAACATTTAGATGTGAATTCTTTTCGCGATGTCATTTTCATATAAAGTTTTGAATATTATCAACGATTTTGTCGCACCGCGTGGGTTTACGTCGAGTTCATTTTTATATATTGTCATGAAGGATGTTAGGTTTTTGTTTTCCTTATATAAAGTTACATGTATCATCAACGCCCTTATGTTCGCGACAAGATTTTGACGTTAATTTTTTTCACGGTATTACGCTCACACCGCAATGAGTGGGTTCTTATACTAGTTTAAGTCAAAATACAAATATAAACTTCTAAATAATAAAATCTTGAAACAAAATGATAGTAGTCTAACATTCAATGCATTAAATAAAAAAACATACAAATTACAAATTAAAATATAATTAGCAGGATACAATCTACAACTCCAAATTTAAAAGAAAGTGTATGGACACAATTATAAATAAAACAAATAACTTAACAGAATAAATAAAATAGCAATCAGGGTTAGGGAATTACAAATAGTAATTTAAATATTTAAAATATAAATTTTAGAAGTATATGTACATAAATTTAATTATTTACATAAAAACAAAAGAAATAAGTATATTATATGTATAATATGTAAAACTTTATGTATAACTTTAAACGAATATAGAATCGAAACAATGGTGTTTGGAGCACTTAAATCCCCAATTTGCTTGAACTTTTCACAAGTGGTCAAGCTATGGGAGGTTACAACTGATCACCCATGATTGTAGAGACTAAATTGAAGCAACATGTATGAATCTCACTGAAAAAAGTGAATAAAACAAACCTTTCCTTCGGATTCAAAGAGCTTTCGTCATTCAATTTTCACACCAAATTATGAAAACTGTGTAGACTACTAAGATTTAGTGTCATTAAGCTTCACCAGAAAAGAAATCGTTGAACCAGTAGAAAGAGAGACTTGATTTTCGTTTCTCACATAGATAGGTTTCGCTGGTGACAGTAGTGGGAACAGATGTATGAACGCCCTTTTCACATCGGTCCCTGAGTTACCCTTGTTTCTTTCGATTATAATCTGCACCACCCCTCCGATTGTAGCCTAAAACGGTTGATGCCCTTCTTTTTACCCATCGTGACCTGCTAATTTTTTTCATGCGACCCATCCTAACTCGTTCAACTTTTGAATTATTTTATTTTGCCCAATCAGACCCATAAGTTTATAAATACAACCCATAATAACCCATAGACTTAAAACAAAAAGCCCAAACAAGCCCATCATATAGTCTATGAGTTAGGATTGCCGGGCATACTTATGTTTAAACGCGTACCCAAGGATTTTCGAAATCACTGACAAAAGTGAGATGTAAACTGAGCATCACGGTCTGAGATGATCGAGATTGGTACACCATGGCATGAAATTACTTCCTTTAAATAAATTCAAGTTGACTTGTCTATCTTGTTTGTTTCCTTAATTGCCAGAAAATATGCAGATGTAGTTAACCGGTCCATGATTACTCTTGTCATGTCGTATCCACTAGGTGTTCTGGGTAACTTAGCAATGAAGTCCATAGAAATTTGCTTTCATTTCCATAATGGAATCTCTGACTGTTGCAACAATCCAAACGGTTTCTAATATTCAACCTTTACCTTAAAACATGTAAACATTTACTTACATAAATAGCGACGTCTGTCTTCATGTTGGGCCACCAATAGTGCATCTTTAAATCATGATACATCTTGTCTGAACTAGAATGAATAGAATATGTAAACTTGTATTCCTCGCTCATAACCAAATCTCTTATATATCCATATCGGGCACCCAAAGCTTGTCCATGTAGTAACGAATACCATTCGATTTCACCTTAAACTGTTTGTTCATCCTTTGCAGGGATTCAGATTCCACATTCCCTTCTTTTAAAGCCTTTGTCTAAGCCTCCTTAATCTGGTAGGGCAGTTGAGTACTAATCATTAACTGTAAAGCTCGTACTCGTCTGGGTTTAGAAGCTTATTTCCTGCTTTAAGAATCAACAACAACATATGTTTTATCTGGATGATACTTAATAGCACAATCATAATCGTTCAGAAGTTCAACCAAGCGTGGCTACCTCATGTTAAATTCCTTCTACTTGAAGATATGCTAAAGACTCTTGTGAGTTGTGTATATGGTGTATTTGGTACTATACAAGTAGTGTCTCTAGATCTTCAAGGTAAACATCACAACACCCAAATCCAGATCGTGAGTTGTGTAGTTTTTCTCGTGCACTTTCAATCTCATTGATGCATAGGCTATCACTTTCTTGTGTTGCATCAAAACACAACCAAGTCCCTGAATGGATGCATCACAATATACCATAAAATCATCAGTTCCCTATGGTAAAGCTAGTATTGGTGTGCTGCAAAGCTTCTGCTTTACTTGATGGAAAGCTGCCTATTGACTTTCAACCCATCTATACGTCTTACCCTTATAAGTTTAGGTAGTAATGGGTTAAGCGATCTTAGAAAATCCCCCGATAAAATGCTTGTTATATCCTGCCAAACCGAGAAATCATTGTATCTCAGTTGCCATCTTTGGAACATACCAGTTCTTTATAGCTTCAAACTTAATAGGGTCCACATGAACTCCCTTATAATTGACTATGTACCCTAAGAATTGGACTTCCCAAATCCGTCAAATTTTGAGAATTTTGCATACAAGTGTTCCTTCTTGAGCAGCTCTAAGATCAACCGTGGATGCTTCTCGTGCTCTTCCTTAATGTTGAAATAACTCAATATGTCACTAATGAACACGATAACAAATTGACCAAGATAGGGTTTACACACATGGTTCATGAGGTCCATAAACACTAATGGTGCATTGGTTAACCGGAATGGCATGACTAGAAACTCATAGTGACCATAGCGAGTTCTAAAAGTAGTCTTTGAAATGTCCTCCTCTTGGGCTCTCAGTTGATGGTATCATGACCTCAAGTCAATCTTGGAGTAGTAACTCGATCCCTGAAGCTGGTCAAATAGATTGTTTATGCGAGGTAAAGGATATCGGTTTTTGATCGTAACCTTATTAAGCTCCTTATAGTCGATAAACATGTGGAAAGTCCCATCTTTCTTTTTAACAAAAAGAACAGAGGCTCTCACGATGATGAACTCGGCTGAATAAATCCCTTGTCTAACAATTCCAATAACTGCGTTAACAATTCTTGTAGCTCGTTTGGTAGTCGGTAAGGTGCTTGTGCAAATGTGGCTGCTCTAGAGGTTAAGTCGATCTAGAATTCAACTTGACGATGAGGCGGAAGTCCATTCAAGTCTTCCAAGAAGGCCTCCGGAAAATCCCTAACGATAGGAATATCCTCCAACTTTTTCTCTTCCAACTGTTTGTCTATTACAAGAGCTAATATGGCTAGACGACCTTTACACAACCATTTCTTGGTTTTCATATATTAGAAATGATGCCTATGACTATGCCACTCTTTTCATCCTTAACTAAAAGAATTTCTCAACCAGGGAGATGAATACGAATGATCTTTTCATGACAGATGACTTTCGCTTAATTTTCCGACAGCCAATCCATGCCTACAACTACTTCGACACTACCGAGAGTAACATGCATAAGGTCAATGTAACACATGCATCCCAACAATTTCAATTTACATCCCTTAAGAATATGCATCACATGAATTTTCTTAATAGCAGCTATTATATCGTATACATTGATTCCAACAAAGAAGGAATATCACTTAGCAGCTACTAAAGTTATCAGATATAAAACTATTATCACCTCTAGTATCAAATAAAATAGTAGCATAACGACCATTTACGGAAAATTTACCAGTGATAATAGTAGGATCGTTTAGAGCCTCATCTGAACCTATAACAAAGGCTCTTTCTTTAGCTTCACCATTGTTACCACCGTTATCACCATTGCCATTTTTGTTGCCTCCATTTCCCCCATTTCTATTCTTTTTCAATTATGGACACTTCCTCTTAAAATGGCTTTCCTTCCCACAATCAAGACATCCTTTGGGTGTCAAATGCGTTTGATGCGGTTTCTTCATAAGCTCATCCCGGAAATGTTTAGTTAGGTGTCCTACTTTCTAGCTGTGTTAGCTACGAAAATTATCACACTAGCTAGTGTGATGATAGTTGCACTTGTTTCACTTAGGGTACTTCTCGATGTACCCGTTCATAATGCTTTACATTCATAAATATAATAATGAGTAACATCTAACATATTGATCTCTTTCAAGTAAAATTAATTTAAAGAAAAGAATTACACAACCACAATATTTATAATCAAATTAATAATCTTTGATAAATAAGTTTTAAGTAACCCACAAAAGTATTAAATTAATGTCAAAACTTCTAGGTTTCTCAATTGGGTGGAAAACAACCTTTCCCACATGGATCATGAAATAAAGTCTATGTAGTCTAAAGAAAATACAAAATAAATCAGTCAAGAACGACAGATCCATCACTATTGATTAACCAAGAAAAAAGCCATGTAAGGTTTCTTATTCTTTTCTTTTAGTGGAATGATGTTTATTCTTTTCTTTTAGTTTAACTTCAAGAATCCATGTGCATTTTCTTACTTACAAGATTGATTACCCAAGAAAAAACCATGCAAGTTTTCTGCATAAATTTGAATTTATTTTAACATTTAATTTTAAGTAGTTTCATTTGTGATTATTTATGTTGACCATATAATGAATAATGATTTTGATACTTTCCTCTTTAGAAAGAAATTAGGTATATATGGGTAACGTGGATCTGAGTTGAGTCCAGTGTTGAGTTTGATTTGTTTAACTGAAACATTGTTCATTTATACACAAATACACAAAAACACAATTTAATCAATTGACTATGGTTTGTGACGCAGGTAAGAAGAAAGGCATGAGTGGTGGGGTTTGTTTTCTTAAACAACTACGGAAGTGACACTGAATGGAACATGGATTTTTATTGAACAAAGAAATTATTTTATTTTTAAGTACAGGTACACAAGAATTTAATATTTTCATGAATAATCGAGTTGTGTATTTTAAATGTTTTTGTCCTACAGTTGAGCGTAATTTATCTCAAGGATTAATTGTATGCTTTTATGTTTGTGTAGTTGCAATATATTTTTGATTTTGATCCTATAAGTTTCTATTATTATGTTATAACAGTAAAAACAAAAGTGGTTTAAAGGAAAGAAAGGATATGTTTTGATCCATGAAAGCGTGAAGTTAATATACACTCTTCATGCAACCTTTCCATAAAAAAGTTATGTTTCCTCATATGCAAGATGGAACATGTATGTGTATGGTCAATCGGTAACTTTGCAGTTAGCAAGTTCGATTACTTCTACGAAATCTCATAATCAGGCTCTGAGGTTTACTCATTTGGATTAATCTTCATAGTTTTAATGGGGTTAGCATCATCAATTGCATTGAACATGTAAATCATTTTATTTTGTAAAAAATAACAGGTTTTTCTATTTTCTATATATTGTAGTTATGATAAATGAATTATTACTCTAAGATTCTGCACAAATAAACAGCAGTTTCGTAGCACTTTAGATTCACCTTTGACTTTTGATAAGAATGTGCTACTACTTTTGATGCGGTTTTACATCTGTATTTTATTATTGAATGTTTGGATTGCAAAGAATGAAACTTTCTAGCCATGGTCCTATTTAGAGATTATAACAAACTTAACTATAATCTTAATTCAACTTTGAATTATCATTAAGAACATAAATCACTTGCTCCATAGTCTAGAACAACAACACTATGATGGGGGACTTACGTGCAAATCATAAGAGAGGCATCATTGGTGGTTTGCAGCTGCTCTTTAGTCTATAAATAAGGTTATCAAAGCGCAGTGGGGTGTCATGGTAATGCAATACAAAGATTTTAAACAGGTCGAAGATTTGTGTTACCATCAAGTGGTTCGAGTTCATTTTAGGTAAAAATTTCGGCTTTTAAATTGTCGGATCAATTTAGTATAAATTTTATGATAATCATATGTTATGAGATGGCTATACACACATTTTTATAGTATTCAAAGTTGTTGAAGTATTTTTATTGCAAGTCAAAGCTTCATTTGATCTACACATGGCTTTCCTAGAGATACTTTGCTATGAAAAAGAAATCAAATGATGTTTAATGAAGAAATCAAAGTGCAAACACTCAAAGAACTCATGAATACTGTCACAACCTATGTATCAATCAAGAAAACTATAGGTGACAATGGCGGGGTAAGCTTCATAAAAGTTTAGGGCAAAAAAATTGCATGCTCGCAATTACTCGAAACATGTCATTACATGAGGCCCATCCTCATTCTCTTGGTTAGGTAGTTTTATCCTTTATTGTAAAATAAAAATACTAAATTTCATCTTATTATGAATACATTTTATTTTTTTACTGTTATTTCTTTATTTATTTTATTTACAAATCACTTTTTATTTATTTCAAATTATAGAATTATATTATACTATATTTATTATCCATGAGATTGAATAGTAAGCTGCCACCTTTTATTGCATCATGGTATAAGTTTGTTTTGCTTATGCTAGGATGCATGATGGTTGAGTAACAGACTAATCATCAATTGACAGGTGTGTTCCATACGATCTACATGTGGTTTACGAGTGTTCTTGGTGTCCAGCCTAAAAAGAGAGACACCATGTTCCTGGTTTTGTTTCTTTTGATTCGACTATAAGACTTATCTTCTTCATCTTCGAACACGATTTGGTTTACATTTTCAAACACGATTTGGTTGTTCAAACACGATTTAATGTCTACTCATGTTCCTGTTTTTCTTTCTTTTGAACATGTAACATTGATTTGATTGTTCAAACAGGGATTTGGTTTACATATTGATTCTACTGTAACATGTAACAATGATGTTCATATGTTTATCTTTACTTCAGATTGCATATGTGTTTTAATGTATTTAAGTTTTAAGGGTATTTTGTAAGCCAAACTTAGTGAATTCCTCTGTTAAATGATTCTCACTGCAATTCACTTGGCTGTAAGTTTACCCTATATAATGAAAAATGGCCATGCCTGGAATGACTAGCATTGATTATTCAAATCTTTGTTTTTTTGTTGTAACAATTGGAATGTGATTTATAGTTGCTTTATTGCACCGCTATCTTTGTATTCAACATTTCAATTTTTGTTTTAAATTTTTTTTGAGTCCTTATGGCTAACAAATAATTTATATCATATTGGCTTCCAGGTTATCTTAATGATATTGGTTGCAAATGCTATAAAGATTTATTAAGATTGCATGGCATAACTTCATATCATTAAAAATGGAATATTTTAGCTAACTCTACTTTAATTTATATGTTTCTTGTGTGTCACTCTCAGTCTCAGAATCTTGTGGAACTTTTTCGCCTTAATGTCTGTTAATATTTTTTTGTTTTTGAAACATGTTTTTAAATTGGTAGCGTACTTTATTTAATCTGGATTAAGATGTTTCACAGGTCTGCAGGGAAAATTTTAAGTAGTCATGGATTTCGGAGGATGTTAAACATGTCAATTGGTGAGTTTAAATACCTAGCATCTATGCGGTCGTCTATGCTGGTAAAACACTCTTTTTATGGTTAGAACTTTCTCTATTAAAACAGAAATTGAGCTGTGTGTCTCTATGTATTGCAGGTCAACACTACACCAAGTTTTGATAGCTGGGAAAGAGCGATGTTCTGTAATTACTTCTTAATAAACCAATTGCACTTACTTACATCTGCGCATGCTTTACTTTATGAATATTTTTTTAGCATCAAAACTAATTTAAGGTCCTTTCATCACTTAAAATCAATCGCATGAGTTTGTATGCATAGTAGACCTAAGTTTGATGAATTAATCTTTCGTTTCTACTGCTTTGCTTCACATTTTCTTAAAGATTCATTACTTTTTCTTAATATTTTTTAAACATATCATTGTAATTACTTTTTTCGGTGTTAGAAAATAAATAAAAACTCAGCTGCAGTTTTGATGTACATATGAGGAGAGCTCATTTAAAATGCTAAAGATGGAGGTTTGGATGTTATAGACACATGTGTTTTGATGGTCATGAAGCCTCATATGGTAATCTAATTTGTTCTTTTGTTCATATTTTTTTTGTTGTTGTAATATATGATGCTTTTAAGAAAAGAACCATGTTTTGAATTGGGTTTCTTGAGTTTTATTTATGAAATCAAGAAACCTATGTGGGAGTTATGAAGATATAATGGTTTTATGAAAAGAAACTTATTTGGTTTGATTTGGGTTTTCTTAATTTGTTAAGAAAATCAATAAACTTATTTGAGAGTTTAACATTAAGAAAATCAAGCAATAAAGGCTAATAAATCCGTTGAAAACCTTTGCACCGGTCAAAACTAGATTAAAAAATTAATATAAACTTGATTACTATACATCAATCTTTAATATACATTGTATTTTGAGTGCATGATGAGTTATATCATTTTGTTTATACAACCTGTGTAATATACAGTGATTCTGTCATGTAATTTACTTGTATACATATATACTTAATCTTGACATGCTTATATATTACGTTTTATTTTATTTTTAAACCTGCTTACGTCTTTAATTTGGAAGTTTAATTTTCACATCCTTTCCAATTTTTACTTTTACATCATTTTCTTTTTTTATATTTTAAATGATACACAACACTTATTTTTAGTAACTTAAACTTCTATATCATTGGTTCATCTTCAAATTGTATCAATCTTCATATATATTCTAAATCAAAATTATTTTGCCGTTCATAAACTTTTGAAATACAGGAAAGTCAATCTATACTTATTAATAAAACAATAACTTTAATGCCACGTGACATTCTCTTAAGGTTTTAATTTTTTTAATTTCCGCCTAAATATGTATTTGTTCTCGGTATTAGTCTAGATTTATTTAGAGACATTTGGGGAAAATTTGAAAATTTAACTCTAAATTAGAGTGTATCTTTCTTTGAAAATGAAATCAAACCTGATTATTCTTCTTTCTTCAAATAATTTATCTACAAAAACTGCAGATCACCTTCAAATCCATAAAATGCTCGGTTTATATTCGAATCGTGACAAAAATTACGGGATTTCTTCATCGATTCCTCTCCAATTCGAAGGAATTCATAGGTATTTTTCTTTGAAAAAAGAAATCATACCTCATTTTGAAAGATTGCACAACCATCCCAGCTTTACAACACTCGCGATTTATTTTTATAAACTCTCATGATAGCGCCTTCGACAAGCTTCATCAACGTTATCATTTTGGCTTCGGTTTCTTCAAGAAAAGGTATATATTTTTGTTATATTTGAGCTTTCATCTTCTGCGATTGTGTTTTTGGATTGATATTTTTTTTTCATTTTTTTATTTGAAGGTGATCTGCTTCGACAATCCATCTTTAAAGAGGTATTACATGCTTCTTCTTTTTAAACTACTTTATTTCTTTTTATGTGTACTTTCGTATTACAATATTTTTGGATTAAACCCGTGTGTTACACGGGTCTTTAGCCTAGTATAATACTAAAGGAGTAAATTAGGGGACACTTGGTACATTTCTAGGCTCCCTAAGTTTATTTTCCCGCATCTCTCTCCTCTTAAATAATTATCTAAATTAAGAAATATTAAATAATTTTAATTATTTTTTAGATTAAATTTTTTAATAAATTAAGAAAGATGTCTTTTTATTAATGTTATTTTTAGAAAACAATTTTTATACAATTAAAATTTTTTTCTAAAACATCTAACTTTTTTTAAAATATAAAATATTTTAAAATTGGTATTTTTAAAAAGTAAATTTTTTTATAAACTAAAAATAATTAAATTTTTTTATAAACATCTATTTTTGAAAAAAAAGTTTAAAAACAAAAATTTAAAAATTGATATCGTTATTTTATTACTTTTAGTTATTACTCATATGTAATTTTAATCATATCTTATTTTTGGATTTTTATACTTCATAAATTTTTATTATATTTAATATTTTATTTTTTCAACCCGTATAATACACTGGCTTACTAAAATTAATATTAAATAAATAATAATCAACAACTAATCAGGGATATTATAAACATTTATAGCCCGATCCAACCCGATTCAATACTATATCTCTATATTTGATTACAGGGTCAAAATAATTCGAAATTGATTTAATTATTGCACATAACTTTTTAGTGTATATTATTCAAATCTTAATTTCTTCATACGAATATCCTCACACCTACTCAATATCTAGCTCACGATTTGACTTCAAAAGTATTCCTTTTAAGTCTAAAAGAATACAATTTTCTTTGACTGTATATTTCGCTATGACAATAAACAAAAGTTAAGGTCAATCTCTATTAAGTGTCGTTTTATACTTAAAAGAGTCTATTTTTATGCATGATCAGTTTTATGTCATCATGTCACAAGTTAATAGTAAAGATGGATTGGAGCTTTTAGCTTTAGATAATGAGTGTAAACGTACTAATGTTACTACAAATGTAGTTTATAAGGATATTTTTGCTCATTTGTGACCTTATAATCAAAAGTTGTTATGTCTTATTTAATATATAACACACTTGATTTTATTTTTATTTTTATTTTATTTAATAATTAACTGTTCACACTTCCGTGTAATACACGGGTGAGTTATATCATTGTGTTTTGAGTGCATGGTGAGTTATATCATTTTGTTTATACAACCTGTGTAATATATAGTGATCCTGTCATGTAATTTACCTATATACATATATACTTAATCTTGACATGCTTATATATTACGTTTTATTTTATTTTTAAACCTGCTTACTTCTTTAATTTGAAAGTTTAATTTTCACATCCTTTCCAATTTTTACTTTTACATCATTTTCTTTTTTTATATTTTAAATGATACCAACACTTATTTTTAGTAACTTAAACTTCTCTATCATTGGTTTATCTTCAAATTGTATCAATTTTCATATATATTCTAAATCAAAATTATTTTGCCGTTCATAAACTTTTGAAATACAGGAAAGTCAATTCCATAATATATCAATCAATTTCTTATTTCTTATTCATATTTACCCACATTATACACTTCTATATTCAATTAGATAACTTCCATAACAAAATCTGAATTGTCACTTAAAAATTAGTCATCCAACCATCTAATTTTAACCCGCTTAGGCTATCTTCGAAAGGTATTTTTGCTTACATACATTCTACTGCTTATACAACCTATATCCTCTAATTTTATACCTTTAATCTTTGTTTGGGTTCTTTGAATCAGAGCTATTTATGGCTCCCTCCAAGATTACTTTGTTCAAGGACTTGAGTGTTTTAACGCAAGAATATACTTTGAAGGTCCGCATTATCCGACTTTGGACCAGACCCATGTTGAATGACGCAACAAAGGTGTACTCTTGTGACCTGATCATAATGTATGTTCATGTCAAGAGAAGCATTCAAATCTCAAATACATACACCATTTTTTCAGTTTTTAACTTTCTGAGTTTCATTATGTTACAGGTTGCGAAAATGGAGGCAACTATTTTAAAAAAATATTGTACATCATATCAAATGCTACTTTAGAAAAAACAATGTCTGCTCATCTATAAGCCAACCATGGTAGAGAATCATTATAAATATAAAGTTTATCCCATCCCACATAAAATCTGTTTTCTTGAAAAAACTGTTGTTACAAGCTATTTGGACCTGTAGCTTCCGAGTACGGTTCGATTTTACAGATTTACAGCGTGTTAAAGATAAGGACCTTGCCGAAAATACAAAAAATGATATTTTCATTTAATCTTTTCTTTCTTCGTATCGTTTCATCTATCATTTTCCAATATATCACTTTTAAAATACTTTCACTATTTACTTTTTCATAGATATAATTGGTGTTGTCATCAAATATTATTCAATGGTCAAGTTAGAGCAGCCTGATGGCAAAGTGTCAAAAAGACTCAGTAAGATCTAGAGTCTGAATGCTTCTTGACTTGTAATTATCCATAAATGTCATTTTACTACGTCTTACTAACACGATTTACTATGTTTGCACAGGGACAAAGAGGTCGATGTTACTCAATGGGACCAATTTGCTAACCAATTTGAAACTTTTGTCAATCAGAATGAACATGATCGAAAATTAGTTATTATTATTCAGTTTGGAAAATATAGGACTTTCAGAGGTAATTAATATTATCACAAGTTTTTAAATAGTCACTTGAAGTTTAAAATATTTTGATTTTGTTTAACTGTTTGGTTGATTCATTGATGTTAATTTTTGCAGGCTTTCTGCAAGTTTCAAATGCTTACATCGTTATTAAGCTCTTCATCGATTCCGACATTGAGGAAATAAGTACTTTCAAACAAAGGTTTGATACTACAAACTTGGTTTACTTTTTATTAATGTTAATCTTCCAAGACATAAATAAAATGTACACTTTTCTAATTATACTTATTATTTTTGTGTACTTTATATAATGTTATATATTTTGATTATACTATAATGTAATTCTGTACATGTTCATTGAAAAATCAAAAGATCAGATGTCATCATCTCAATCTGGGTTTACTTCATCCATCATTACATCCACTACGGAGGACGACTTTCTCAAGAATAATGACTTCTCCACAATTGGCGAGATTCATGATACCAAAACAGTAATCTTATTATATCAAAAATCTGGGCTTACTTCATCCATCATTACATCCACAATTGTTGGAACCGCTAAAGGTTTTATTGATGATGTTCCCTCGTACTATAGTGGATGCAAGAAATGCAACAGCAAGGTCACCACAAAAGTTACATGTACCCTAAAACCTGATGGATCTGGAGAATTTGATGAGTGTAGTGTTATTGGTTGTAAAAATTGCAAGGATGATGTCATAACCGCGGTACCAAAGTTATACAATTTTGGCAACCTTAATCTTCCTTTATATTACCTTCCATTCTTTTGTTTATATTGTGTAACATTTTTTTTTGCACAATGTTAACCATCTTTAAAATTTGTTAGGTTCAAGATACCTATTCGTGTTCAAGATTGTATTGGAACTGTCACTCTAACACTGTTTGATCGAGAGGCGCGTAAAGTTCTTCAGGTTTCAGCAAGCCAGTTACTAGACAACAATGAAAAGGTATAATGTTGATTAAATCTAGCATATTTTCACTATACCTTTCTTTGATATAATTCTTATAGCTAATCAGCTATCTACAGTGGGAAATATCCCTACCGAGTTCAACTCCATCGTTGACAAGAAGTTTGCGTTCAAGATTCATGTTGCAAAATTTAATCTGGAAACAAACAAGGAATATTATTCAATTTCCAAATTAACCACTGATCTTGAAATCGTTTCCAAGCTTGAAAGAAAGCTTGAACCACTACAAGTTAGTGATTTTAGTTTTCGGCTTTACTTATGTTTACTTTAAAAATATGTTTCTTTTTATAATATTTTTTAACCAGGCATATATTAATTTCATCATATAATTGCTCCCTCAGTCTGAAACCATAAATCCTGCCATATTGAATTTAACACCGCTGTCGCCGTCAAGGTTAAATTAGTTATTTATTAATTTATTTGGTTTTAATATTTTATAAAAATATAAATTCTTCCTTATTATTTATTATTATTATTATTGTTTAGGATTCTTTTTCTTGGACCGGAGATGAAGTAACACCGATGTCAAACATTATTAAAAGCAAACAATTTTCATCTATAGATGACGAAGAAACACCTTCTTTGATGTTTACCGGTCAGGATTTTAAGCGTAACCTTCGCTTCGTCTATGATGAAGAAGGTTCATCTCACTCTTCCACAAAACCAAGGATAAGCTACAAAAAAGATGATGACAATGGTCCTGAAAAGCAAACACTACTAACACCAAAAATTGAGAAGTAGTCTTCATATTACTACTTTTGAAATTAATATTTGCATTTCTATGTTTCATGCAAGGTTTCTTTGCCAAGACAGTTATTTTTGTTCTGTTACTTTATTTACGCAATTTAATTATGCCGTTGTTTTACCCTTCTTCAATTCAAATGGTAGTTTGATATTATTACTTTTAATGTTTACAAATTATTTATTATCTAAACAACATTAACAAAATCAACCCACCCACAAACTTTCCGACGCATGGTTATACTTTTTAGTTTAATAATCTTACATGTTTCAGACATTCAATTCACATATCATTTGTTATCCATTATTATAAATTTAAAGATATCCTTTTAGGGAAATGGAAATATACTATGAATTAATCTTACATGCTTCATACTTATTTCAACTTATCAAAACTTAAAACTAATAATATGCTACGAAAATACAACCTAATTGTTAAAACGGAAAGATAATCATAACCAGGTAACATTTCTACGTTTAAAAAAGACAACTCCACATCACGTTGCCTAAATTCAATTTCAATCTACAAAATATAAAACATCAAATTGTAAAAAGTTCAATATTTCGATTTAAATATCTATTTTTATATACTTTACACTTTTTTTTCCAATTTGTTAGGATATGAGACATCATTATACTATTGATTCGTTTTCATCCCTCCAGCAGCACGAACGATGGTATAATTTAATATTCGTCACCGTAGACTTTATTTGGCATGATACGGAAAACCAAAGACTAATTGTCATTTTCCTTGACCAAGAAGTAAGGATATTTTTTCCCTTTATTTTAATTTTTAGATTTTATATTATTTATGAAGAACTATAAACACATGTATTTATCTTAGTTCTTATGCCTTTTTGTTTGAAGCGTAAAATAATAGCCGCACTTGTACCCCAAGATTTGATCAGCTTATACAACAACAAAAAATTAATTGGTGGATGTTTTTCGCTATTTAATTTTAAAATCGAGTGCTTTACATATGATGAATATCCAAAGTACGAAGGTTACGTCTTTATATGTGGCGAGAAAAAAATAATATTTTACCAACACACAAAGCTTAATCCGTTTATGATTAAGTCTCCAAAAGATTTTACCCTGTACCCATTGGTACCTAGCATCACAACCTTAACACATGACAAAAGGTCTCAGAAACTATTTATTGGTACATACCTTATATATCTTACACCAACTATTAAATATAAATATATTTTAATATAAATATATTTTAAAAGTATAAATAGACCCTTACTTGGTTTTTAACAATGTAGATGTTATTGATAGAATAATATATGGCGAAAGAATGTTCAGTCGAGCTAACTTCAAGATTTTCCTTCAAGACTAAGTGGCTTTGTAATTCACATAGTGTGTTGTACACACTTTATATATGTTTTTAAAATTAGTATCAAAATGTTAACAATATAGGTTGTTTTACGGGGGTCACATAATACAAATTAATCCGTATGATGACATTCATTTAAATTATGTACAAATTTGTATCGATCAGAAAAAAAATCAATCTTATACGCATCTCGTGTCAAATTAGTTCATTTTCGATCAGGTAAATACATTTTTAATATAATTTTATTATAAAACTTTTATTATAATTTCTGAATACATGTCCTTATTATACAAATTACATGTTTATTTTTCAGTTAACATTTTGAAGTCTACTCAATTTAGTAGGGTAGTATGTCAACCGGCCATTCCGGAAGCAACTTTGATTGGTTCTCCATCTCGCTCGTCGATTCCGTGTTCTTGTGTTTCTTTTTAATCCTTATTTTTTTTTTAAATCTTACAGAATTTTTTGTATGACTTTTTCGCTTACGGTTGTAATAATTTTTTTTTGTATTAATTATCTTGCTTTCATTTCGACGTCAACCTACATATTTCATTTACATGTACAAACTTATAGTACCCATACACAAACTTACCTTACTCAATGTGGTACAGCCTACCATAAATACATTATAATTTTTTTAAAAAAAGGGTCCTAATATAGGGACACCACACCAGATAAATCGACACCCCTCTATACGTCGCGTATGGGTCCATACGCGGCGTATAGGTATCCACAATAAATGTTTGACATTCCATGTCGCATCAGTTGTTGTCGTGGTGTTTATACGCCTTGTATAGCTCCATACGCCGCGTATATTCTTTTTCAAACGACAAAACTGGACTAAGTCTAATCAATCATTCAGCATGGCTATACGCCTCGTATGGCACTATACGCCGCGTATAGCCCTGTGGCGTATGGGTGAAGGGTGCAGGTCCATCGACACCTATACGCGGCGTATGGCAGCGTATAGGTGGCCGCGTATAGGTGTCGGTGGACCTGCACCCTTCACCCATACGCCACAGTGCTATACACGGCGTATGGTGACATACGACGCGTATAGCCTGCTTTATCTACACCGAATGTTTGATTTCGAATTATTTGACGTGACGGAAGATTCTTTTTCGTTACTATATAATCGCATTGGATATCCAGGCAATGCACTCGTATTCAAATTCGTTTTCTTAAAAACATATTCGTTTTCTCCGGAGGTAACGTTTGATACTTCTCAAAAACATATTATCGCAAGAAATTAGTGTTATGTGGTTCAACATTTTCTTATGATACATAATTTACTCGATAAACATTTTATTCTTATTTCACTAAGTATTTACATACATATATACATATATCTGAATTGGATACTTAAGAATCGTTTCAACTGACTCGGGTTCCATCGATGCTAGTCGGTTACGGTTAAATTGAATAATTTTCAAGATTTTTTATCATAACCAACTAGTATCGTGGAACCCGAGTTAGTTGAAATGATTATTAAGTAACCAAGACATTTATGTGTACGTAAGTATGTATATAAATGAAGTAAGAGTTATAGTTTCCCTGTAAAATTATTTTGAATAAATAGTTGAACCACATAACCCTATTTTCTTTCAAAAAAATCACACATGTCGTATAGTGCGATACGCTTCGACGATTTATGACAGGTATTCAATACGAACAATGTAATTATTTAATATTTAATATTTTTATTTGATTATTAATAATATTATTCGTACAATCTAATAACTATAACATAAAACTAGCTCGAAATACAATATTTAATCTTGTTGGTTTTTAAGAAAGTTCCAAGCCGCAACATAATTAAAAGATGTTTCGAGTCTTCGTCGATATTGTTCTTGAGCCCTTTCCATAATGTCTACATCATTCATAGAGTGTTTCGGTTGTCATAAACATTATCGTAGATTGAGTGAAATGTCGAGATCTTTCTCCTCAAATCAAACCATTTGTTGCTAAGTTCCAGAGTGGTTCGATATTCATCACGTTCTAGAATTTGATGAAAACGTGTTGATATCTGATTCCAATAAATTGAACACTCCTCGAAAATAGTACCCGAATCTTCCGGACACGATCTTACTAAAGTAACATCTTCTTCGTCCGTCCAAGGATTTTGATGTTCTGGAGTTCCAGATGGTGAACTTGATGTAGAACTTGCCGAAATCATATTGTTTGAGTGGATTTTTTGTGTGTAAATATGTTAGTATTTATAGATCAAAAATATATTAAGTTTTTTTTTACGACCAAAGTTTTTTAAAATTTTCACAGTTAGAGGTGTATAGTAAAAAAATGCCTGACACCTATACGTGGCGTATGGGTCCACACGCCACGTATAGGTGCCCATACGCCACGTATAGGTGTCAGAACGTACACTATACGTGGCGTATGGTGCCATACGCCCAAACAGATGATGCGTCTGAACAATTTTCAAACACCCAGTCTCCAAACGCCCAAACAGTCTCCAAACGCCCAAACAGTCTCCAAACGCCTAGTGCAATACGCTTCGTAAAAGTCCGACCCGATGGAAATTGTGGTTTTCGAGCTATAGCTTTAAGCTTAGGGTTTAACGAAAATAAGTTGATTTATGTGCGCTAACAATTTTTAGAAGAATTGGACAAGCACGAATTGGAATACAGAAAAGTCTTTGATACTTTGTACCCTGGTCAATATAACAACTTACGTCTCACTATAAACTGGCAACATGTGGAACCTGCACCAGAAGAACATTGGATGATAATGCCATATACAGGAATAGTGGTTGCTCAAAAGTTTAGTGTTATTCTTCATTTATTAAGCAAAAATGGTTGTCAAACATTTTTTCCGTTATGAGCTAACGCGAGATCTATAATACCTCATCATGTCGTGTCGATTGTTCATGTCAACAATAATCATTTCGTCCATGTTAAGTTAGAAGGAGATTATCCGATGCCTACATTAAGTAATCTTTGGCTTCTTAACCGAAACGTAGTTGCTGCAGAATGGGAGATTATGTATAGGCTTCGTATCTCGGAATATAACGCAATAATAGATAATAACCCAGAAATCCCAACTTATATAAATTTGTTTTAATTCAAAACTTGTAATATTAGAATTATTATTACGTTTGTATTCAAATAATTCAAATTCAAAACAATTTAAAAGTGATTTTTTAAAAACAAATTTTTAAAATTTTAAAGCTATACGCCGCGTTTGGACCCACACGCTATGTATAGCACCTCCACCACAGTATATGTTGGATTTTTTTCCTACCCCACACTTTTTCAAAACCAAAAACTCTCTCGTATAGGCCAATACTACTCGTATTGTTCGTCGATTTTTCATCATCTAGGTATGTATTATTGTTCTTACATTTTTGTTATGCTAATCGTTGAATAGTTTAGGCGTTAAAGTGGCGTTTTGTGTGTTTTAAACGGTTAATTTAAAGTGGGTCTATGAACTATACGCCACTACAGACCCACGTATAGGTATACGCGGCGTATAGTTCATATTACGATGACCTATACGCGACGTATAGACCTATACGCGGGGCTATAGTTGCGTATAGCGTAAAAGAAAGAAGATGAAAAGATTGACAACCTATACACTGCGTATAGGTCTATAAGCGGTGTATAGTGGGGGTAGGTGACTAGTGGGCTATACGCTGCTTATACTTGGGACCCCTATACGACGCGTATAGGGCTATACGTCGTGTATAGGGGGTGGATGATTAATGTGCTATACGTAGCTTATGTTTTAAAACCGTTATACTTATATTCGTTTTTTATGCAGATATGTCTTTGGATTCAGATATTGAGGCTGACGTTGTTGACGTTATTGCCAATCATCCTTGGCTACAGTTTGATCCCGGGACCATTAAGCACGCGAAGTGCTCGAAATTCGTACGTATGAAGATCGGCCATCAAAAAGCCGTCGACTGGGAGGTGATGGCCTCGGAGAGCGTGATAGACTTGCTAGCATTATCGGAGACGATACGCCATGGAGTCGTTTATTTGAGACCGCGTTCTTGCCTTCTTACTGAGAGTTGACGGTGGAGTTTATATCCACCTTTACATATATTTGTCTTGATGAGAGCGTTCCGAGATTTCGTTTAGGTTATGTGGACATTTACATCAGATGTCCATTGAGCAGTTTGCCGTTCTCTCGGGACTTTACTTTGAGTCAGAGACTATTACCCCTCTATTCATCGAGGGTATTACTAAGATTAAGGAGAGTCGATTGAGAGCTTGGTGGCCTTAGATTGCCGGAGGTCCGTTTCAGAGGACTAAAGGCAGGGTCACTGGCATTAGAGATCCTCTCATCCGTTACATAGCATGATCGCCACATCCATCACGGGACGTGGCAAGAGTCAGGAGTGGTGTACCATTCCCGACTTATTTTACTTGTATTGTTTGCTTACGGGAACCAGGTGCAACCTGGCGAGATGTTTGGCGGAGTATTTTGCTTTGTATGATCATCGCCAGGAGCGAGGAGCGGTGTACGGCGGGGCTTACTTCACGGTGATTGCCCGAGCTTTGGGTTATCTTCCTCGGTATCTTGTTGACGTATCTCCCATCGAGCCAGTGAGATTAGATTGTCATACGTTATTCGGCATGCGTATTATACGCCACTTTCCGGGTGGCATACAATTCTCTATTCGACCTGGGGAGATCTGGCAGCCGGCACCTGTTCAGCAGGTCGGCGTTGATGATCCGCAGCAGCAGCAGGAGCATCTCCCGCATGATCATCCGCCACACGACCGGCCGCCGCATGACCTACCGCCAGCATATCAGCCGCCACCTCAGCCACAGTTTCCTCGACACATTTATAGAGATGTGAGGCTGCTTGCACGTATGGAGACATTTATGCAGGAGGTTGCAGAGAGTTTACGGAAACAGAGTCGTCGGCTCGGTCTAGTTGAGGATCTTATGGAGTGGCACGTTCAGCTCGAGATTGCGCGAGCACGTGCTGCTGGTATTGATCCTCCGGAGTTGCCACCGCCTCGACATTACCCAGACTCGCCGTAGTTTTTATATCATATTACTATCATTGTAACTTTTATTTTGTTATGTATTTGAAAACTTTGTTATTTATATTATCATTTTATGTTAATTTTTGTTTGTTATCTCGATTGTTTAGTTAATATGAATATTTGTCTTATATGTTTTATCGGTTAGTTAAAAATATTCGATTTAAAATTATCGGTTAAGCAAGTTACAAACATAACATAAATATAGTTGACGCAAATTTATTTTTTTATTAAAAAAATATATGTAAAAATTAACCTATACGCCGCATATGGGCCCATACGCTGCGTATAGGTGTCTCATGCGTCCCAAGTGTGTTGAGGGAAAAAAAAATTGAAGCAATACGCTGCGTATGGACCCATATGCTGCGTATGGCCTCCACTGATATCGGAATGACATCTGATCGACCTATAGGGTCGGGTGTCAGGGAATGTTGTTGCACCCTATACGCTGCGTATGGACCCATACGCGACGTATAAGGCACCCGGGGTGTTGATTTAAAATTGGGGGGTGTCCAAATAACCAAACCCTTAAAAAAATAGAATATATATATCATCCGGATAAAAAATCGTTTCTTTTTTTACCAATTTTCAAAAAATATCTTTAAATTCCACCCTTCGTAACCTAATTATTTAGATAACCTAAAATTATTTATACTCTAAATATAAATAATGACAATAAATTAAATTTATCTAAGGAATTGATTGTAATTATTAATTATTAATTACATATTAGCAATATATATTAGAATAAAACAAGATTACGTCTTCAATTGAATTTAATGCTCCAAACCTTCTTTTTATACCTCCAAGAATGTATGTGTTTTCAACAACAGATC
Source organism: Flaveria sonorensis (assembly GCA_025506505.1). Lineage (NCBI taxonomy): Eukaryota > Viridiplantae > Streptophyta > Magnoliopsida > Asterales > Asteraceae > Flaveria > Flaveria sonorensis. The sequence goes on from CM046428.1 coordinate 45,913,425, forward strand.
CACTATCAAAGTTATAATCCTAACAGGTTTGCATTATTTCAAATTTTAATCCTTTAATTACCACTTTTATCTAACTCAAATTTGGATTTCAATTTACCAATGAATTTATTTAAGACAACACTTAACTTTGGCATTTATTCCGATTTTCCCGTGTTTGTAAAGTATGCCCACAGAAAGTTTCATTACTTCAAAAACTTTCTTGTATAAACAAAAAAACTAGCAACAATAATATTCACCATTTTTTATCTTCAAAATTTTCTTATTTTATATTTTACCCCATATCATTAACTTCTTACTCTATCATTCTTTACATCGTTTTAAGTTATGAATTCTAATATCAATGTGGTTTTGTATGGACATACAAAATATCCAAAGATATGTGAAAAAGGTCAACCAGCCAACGGTCATCCTCATCTGCAGCCCTTGATACTGATCATAACTCAGTCCGGTAACTAAGTAACTTTTCAGATTTTATTGTAAACTTACAAAATTTAATGTTATATATTTAAAGAATTATTTAACATTTTCAATTATTAATCTTATTCATTCCTTGTAGGTGGTCTACAAAGAACTCCTTTATCTAACATTTCCAATGATATTCAAACTATACATTTGATTCTTTGAAACATTATTATATATATATACATCTCATAACTTCACAAGCACTATTTCATACGCCTATTGTAAGTCGTAAAATAGATAAAGTTCTGTTTTTATTAATCCAGATTAATAGTTGTATAATTGTAAATGTTAATTTCTCTATATACTTATTAAAAAAGGAAATATCATTTAACTATTGCATGTTTAAACACGATTTGTTGATTAGCAGACAACTATTTTAAGTAAATACCATATAAGTGGAATTATGTAATCTTGCTAAACTTTATTCTTACATTTAACTCATTCTATGTTTAATCTCAAATATTTTTGTTACGTCAACAAATATGTTACTAAGTATGTTTTGGAACAAGAAAAAAAGATAACCAGAACTTCGAATACGAATAGTTTTTTACAATAAAACTCCTTTACGATGTTTTATTGCCTTTCAAATTAACATATATGTCCTAAAACAATGCGCAACTATGTACATCTACGCAACCATATACATAGTCTACTCATTTAGCCAAGGTGAAGTACATAATGTTTATGGTTGAAAGTTATATGTTTACTTAAACTCATTAATTCTAGGAAGGTAGAAAGAAAAACAACCGTCAACGCTTGTCGTTAAATAACAAATGCCGTGCACCATTTACATTCGTAACATATAATTGTGTACGTTTACATGCTTGTACTAGAGCTCTATTTTTGTAAGAGGGTTTTAATTTTTATCAAACAAATACACAAAATGATAAAATATTTTGTAACTAAATTTCATCCTAATATTAAGTAATTTTTCTTGATTGTTATAAATTGGTATAATGATTGTGTTTTCATTGCATTTCATATTTTAAAACAGCCGGTAACACAAATGATAGCAATTATATTGTAATGCTTCTGAAAGACGAAAGCTCAGAAAAATATATTTGGATCATTCAAGTGGCCGACGAAATGCATCAACATCAACGTTTACAAACAACTCACCATATATGTCTAATTATCCATCTAATGCATTTCCCCTTCAGAATGACATCCAAATTACGAACCAAAGTGCTATATGTACAAATCCGCTATCCAGACAGCCGTTTTCTGACATTACTAATGGTACGTTATCTTATTTTATTATAAAGCTTGATCTTACTAAGATGTATATCAAATATATATAACTATTTAAAAAAATTATGTGTATATCTACACGTTACTTTAAAAAAATATGAAATAAATAATACCTTAAAACACAAACCTACAAAATGCGATATTATATTACGTAACTACACTCTTACGTATTATTAAATGAATATTAAAAGAAGAAGGAAGTTAGTATGATGATTGTCTTTTCATTAGATTTCATTTTCTAAACAGTAGGTAACTCGCGTGATAGCAATTCCAATGCCACTGAAAGAAGGAAGTTTAGAAAATAATATTTGGATTCTTCGAGGCGTCGACTAAGCGCATCAACATCATCATTTACAAACAACTCACCATATACGTCTAATTATGAATTAAATGCCTCTCACCTTCGAAATGACACTCAAATTACTAGCCAAAGTGATATATGTACAAATCCAATCTTCAAACTGTCGTTTACTGACGTTACTAATGGTACGCTATTTTATTTTATTATATAACTTGATCTTACTAAGATGTATATCAAATAATACTTTTTCATAAATAAATAATTCTTCTTGTAGTATATTAAATGCCTTTTTTTTCTCAGGTGTTATTGCTGTCAATAACAACAATGCCACTCCATCAACAAGCAATCTACCTTCAACTATTGAATCAACACTTACGCATAATGGATCTTTACCAAAACTACCATCAAGAAAGCGTAAGTTATTAAGTAAATCAACTCTGAAATCTCCTATACCTATGCTAGACTTGACGACTGACGATGAAGTTGACATTCAACATGTCACTAAAAACCCTTTTCAAGGAATCTTTAAAGGTATTTATTACTAAAATACTAATTAAATTTCTCTTATTAACAATTATGCAAGTACTTATTATGTATATACGTACATACCATAGAATCAATTTTATGTTATGTTCACACAAATAATCATGCATAAAATTTACCATTCAGAGCACTTGGATCACGGAGACCAGAGCCTTATATGTCAAATCTGTAATGCAAAGCTATGGGCTTATGAAGGTCGTAGATCCCAAAATATGGAGGGTAAAACATGTTATCTGTAATGGTATGCATATGGTAAAGTTGAGCTTCCGGAATTAAAAAATGCATAACAAGATTACCAACGTCTCTTTCAATGTGTTGATTCTAAGAGCAAGTACTTTTTGAAGAACATTAGACATTACAATTTCATGTTCTCTTTTACTTCAATGGGTGGGAAGATAGATTCATCTATCAATAGAGGAAACGCTCCTTTTGTATTCAGACTTAGCAGACAAAACTACCACACCATGGGGAGTCTTCTGCCTGACAATGGTTCAAAACCAAAATTTTCCCAGCTATATATATACGACACTAAGAATGAAGTGTCAAATAGACAATCAATATTTAGGTATGTATTCGAATACTGTTATTTGTTATTATTAATTATCATTTTGTTTATTTTATTTATTCCTATATATTATACTAAATCATTGTTATCTATATTATTAGTGAATCAAGAAAAAAATCCACATCAACTTTTGACCCACTCGATCTTCAGATAATCAGGAGATAAAGAATATGCTAGGCTCAATTAATGAATTAGTTAAAGCTTATCGGATGGTAAGAGATTGCTTTATTGAAAATCCACATGTCAACCTTAAGCTACACTTAATTGGAAAGAGGAACAAGGATGGTAGGACTTACAACCTACCAACTGCGTCTGAGGTTGCAGCTCTTATTGTTGGTGACATGACTGATTGTATTGAAAAGAGGGATATTATTGTTGATACGAAGAATGGACAATTTAAACATATAAGTGAACTTCATCTGTTATACTTACCTCTTCAGTATCCACTACTCTTTCGATATGGTGAAGATGGTTACCATGTTAATATCCCTCATCGGAAGGTTAGTGCCTAAAAAAAGTAAAAGAAACAATTTATCAATGAGGGAGTTTTTTGAATACCGTATCCAAGATCACATGAGTAAAGTTTCACTGATACTGAATTCTAGAAGGTTTTTCCAACAATTTTTAGTGGATGCATATACCATGATAGAGAGCGAGAGACTCAACTTTATACGTAGCCAATAGAAAGTCCTTCGATGTGAATCATACGAGAAGATTTGTACGTTAAAGAATAATGGAAAAGAAGATATGTCTAACGTGGGAAAACGTGTCATACTTCCTTCATCTTTTACCGGTGGTGCACGCTATATGATGCAAAACTATCTGGACGTTATAACTCTATGTAAGTGGTTTGGGTATCCAGATTTTTTCATAACAATTACGTGTAACCCGAAATGGCCTGAGGTTAAAAGATTCCTTAAATACACAAACATTAATCCCGAAGATAGACCTGATATATGATGTCGGGTCTTTAATGCTAAGTTAGACTCAATCATTAAAGACTTAAAGGATCATTCGATACTAGAGGTGGTTTCTGCCGGTATGTTTATTTTTCATTGCTACTATTCGATATTTTCATTTACATACTTTAATAAATCTTTGTTCTATTTTTATTAGAACTAGAATTAAAATTAGAATTAGAATTATAATAGAGTACTAATCTATCAATTTAAAAAACTTTTTTTCATAACACAATTATATATTTAACCTCACTTTTTTTTACAGTTGTCTACATGGTTGAGTTTTATATTGTTGACCACATTGATTAGTTGCTGAAATTCTCAACACAAGCTTCATATTGTTGACCACATTGATAAGTTGCTGAAATTTATGACAAGATTGATTATATTATCTTATCAGTGAGTTCATAATACACGGGCCATGTGGTAATGCTAATCCTAATTATCCATGCATGATCGATAAAAAATGTTCCAAAAACTTCCAAAATAACTTCACTCCATATACGTATACCGATTTGAATGGGTTTCCTTTACATAGAAGAAGAGATTCAGGAAATTTTGTTGAAAAGTCAGGTATCAAGCTGGACAATAGAAGTGTGGTTCCATATAACAAAAATCTTTTAAGAAGATACCAGGCCTACATTGAAATTGAATGGTGTAATCAAGCCGGATCAATCAAATACTTTGTAACGCCCAAAATCTTGTCAAAATAAAAGGAAATAAAAGTATCTTGAAAGAATGAAGAAAGAAGCCAAAGACGAGGGGTGTTTTGTGTAAAAGTACACAAAAGTCAAAAAGTGCGCTTTCTATGGGCATGGCTGCCCATATCACTCCTACTGCTACTGTGTTCAACCGAATCAGAAGAAGAAGAAGCTGAATTTGATTTCTCTAGGTTTCAAGGGGAAGAAGAGGCTGATTCTCGCTTGTGGTTAGTGTTCTTTGTATTTTATGGTTCGGTTTGTTGGGTTTTGACCATGAAACCATGTGTTTATGTGTTTTGTTGTCTGTTTTTGCTTGTTTTAGGCGTTTGAACTCTTGTGCACACGAGTTTGGAGTAGTTTTGCTTGTTTGCTGCACTAGGTGAGTTCTAGACCCCGGTTTTATGTGTTTTAAACTTCTTTGGGGCTGAAAATGCATGTTTAAAAGGTTTTACAACTGTTTTATGCTTCACCGTATGTATATGGGTGTTTGTGTTGGTACTTTATGGCGGTTTATGTGCGGTTGATGCTTGTGATGTTAAGTTTAAGCTTTGAACAGATGGATAAGCATGATTGGTTAGGATAGTTGGTGTTTTCGTGGTTGTATGCATGCTCTAGATATTTAGCATGTTAGATCTATGATAAGGATGTGTTAGATCGAGGATTGGGGACCGAATAATTGCATAAGTGCGTTTGCAGGTCGGTTAGTTCATCCGCATTTAAGTACTTGTTCATGCGTATTTGTTGTTTGTTCATCCGCATTTGTAGATGCTTATGCGCCTAAGTGTTCTTCCGCATTTCTTTGTTCATGCGCATTTGTTGTTTGTTCATCCGCATTTGTAGATGCTTATGCGCCTAAGTGTTCTTCCGCATTTCTTTTATTCATGCGCATTTGCTACAGTGTTCATGCACATTTGTTTCAGTGTTCATGCGCATTTGTTCCAGTCATTCGCATTTGTTCTACCAGCATTTAGTTGGACACTTGGAATAATCTGAAAGCATTCATTCGCATTAGTATTGTTCATCCGTATTTGTCTAAAGACTTAGGATTTTTCCGAAGCTTGGGAAGTAGAATGTAGCGGGTAAGTTATGGAATGTTTTGCTGGTTCATGTCTGTTGTGGTGATGCATGTTGTGGGCTATTGTTGATGCTTTATACTATGTATAATGTGACTTTACGTGGTGTGTTTATATTCGTATGCGTAAAGTATTATCGTAAAGAAAGTGAAAGATTAATGTTAATAAAGAAGTGGAACATAAGAAAAGTATGAAAAGTCTTGCAAGCAAAGGTTGAGGTGAGTGACTGTGTTGTCACAAAAGACTTGTATGCCAAAATTGAGGTGAGTGACTGTGTTGTCACAAAAGACTCGTAAGCAAAGATTGAGGTGAGTGACTGTGTTGTCACAAAAGACTCGTAAGGGATTCAATCCATGAGATTGACCCGAGTCCTTGTCACGTACCCTGGTACTGTCGATCTTCGGATATGAGTCGGGTATTGCATGAGACAGGAACCAGAGTATAGTGAAAGATAATGAATGAATACGTGAGTTAATGAAAGATAATTCAATCTATACCTTGATGTATGTATGATGAATGCTCACGTGTAAAAGTAAAGGAAGTATTTTATTGAAAAGGGTATTTTCATATATAAATCCTACAAGGTATTTTAAACGTTTTAAAACTAGGACTCACTCAGCGACGCTGACTTTTATGCATTTTCAGTTGGCAGGTAATTGTTGCTGAGGGTGGCACGCGGGGGAAGCTACTCGGCATGCAAGATTGGCATCCATTCATCTTTAATGATATTGTTGTTTTGTAATGCAACGAAACAGGGTCTTTTGTAATTCAAGAAAACAATGATATATTTCTTAACAACGTTAAATATTAATAGAATGAATGGTTTTTATTAACTTAATCCCGTTGCAATATTTTATGAAATGTGTGATGTTTAATGTTTTATGCTATGATTGACCAACTGTGAGGTCTCCGGGAACGGGGCCTTACAAGTTGGTATCAGATCCAAAGTTTAAGAGAAATAGGTAAATATTTTCAAAACCTAAACTTAAACTGAGAATGGGACGAATGGAGGGATGCCAGCCCAAGTACTACGTGCCATCAGGTAATTCTTTTCTTAATGTTAGCCGGTACTATGTGCGTGTGCTATTTGATTTATGTGCTTTTAGTAGATTTGAATACTGATGTAGTCAGGATAGGAAATTCTTGGGGGATGAAGAGGAAAGTAAGTGGCTAATCATAACTGGCCACTGTAATTAGGTACTTATTATACTTGACATAAACTGAGCTATTACCTTGAATGACCGTGTTGGTGTTTGAATCTTATAGTGTTAGAGGATTGCTGGAGGTAGATCATCTAAGGCTTCTAGAGGTGGTGTACGGGGTGGTCTTGCTGGTAGAACCCGGGCGGCAAAGAATAAGATGAGAACTGCAGAGACGGCTCCTGGTGAGCCTGGGATTCATCACCCGGAGGGCGGAGATGAGAGTGCCAACCTAAGGGCCTCAGTGAAAGAGGCAGTGGTGGAGGAGGTTCACCAAGTCATGCAGACTATCCTACCATCTGTCGTGACTGAGGTGATCCGGGCTGTAAGGGAGGATGAGAGGAAAGAAAAGGAGGAAGAAAGAAAGGCTGCTGCTGGGAGAAGGGAGGATGAGAGAGATCATGATGATGAGGAGGAGGTGAATGTTGAAAGGGGAGCCTCCAGTGATGAAGAAGATGTAGAGGTGCGGGAAACCACGAGGGGATGCAGCTACGGGGCATTCCAACGGTGTAAACCCCCTACTTTTGACGACAATGGTAACGCTGCTACTGCCCACCACTGGGTTAGAGAGATGGAGGCAGTGTTGGATATTAGTGAGTGCAGGGAGGATCAAAAGGTGAAATTCGCCACTCACTCATTCGTTAACTCGGCTTTGTGTTGGTGGGACAATATTGTCCAAGCCGAGGGCAGCAGGGCCATCGGGAGGATGAGATGGGGAGATTTGAAAAAGTTAGTTGTTGAGGAATTCTGTCCTCATAGGGAACTAGACAAGATAGAGAGAGAGAGTTCCTATAGCTTGAGGCGGGAACAATGACCCACCAGCAATACACCACCAAGTTTAACGAAATGGCGAGGCTGGTGCCGGATCAGGTGACGCCGGTGTCGAGGAAGATTAAGAGGTATATGCAGGGATTGCCGGCTGATATCCGCAGGCACTTGACTATTGCCCGACCAAGCACTTTTAGGTCGGCAGTGGATCTGGCTGGGAGGCTTTACGATGAGAGAGAGGTGTCGGTGGTTGAGGTGAAGAAGCCAGGTGGTGGTGACAAGAACTGGAGTGGGAAGAGGTTTGGGCGTGATAGTTTCACCCCAAATGTGAACTCTCGTAATTTTTTTTAGATGGTTGTTAATCATCGCTAAGGATGTGATTTGTTATTAATGCAAGTACGAGAACTTATTTGTAAATTCTTGGAATTATTATAAGTGATTATAATTAAATATTTAAATAATTAATAATAGTAATAATAATAATAATATCATAATAATACTAATAATATTATGTAATTATAATAATTAGTAATAAATAAAAACAATATAAGTAAATTTTGGCATAAAATAATAACATTTAAAAACCTCAGGGACCAAACTGAAATTTTGTAAACTAAGTTTTAAAATTTTGGAATTTACTTGACAGATTCAAAAAAATTCAGGGACCAAATGTGTAAATTTTAAAACCCAAATCTTTTCCCCCCGTTTTTCCGGCCAATTCCCCGCGGGGCTCCGACCGAGCTCCGGCCACCCCCAAGTCGGCCGTATACCCGAATTTAACTCAATTAAACCACCCCATTACTATCGCGCAACCGTTTCGAACACTACAACAACATTAATTTGATATTAATCACCGATTTTTAATCCGTTTGATTGAAACCGAAAATCATTAAGAACAACAACATTAATCAACATGAAACGGAACTAATGATGTGTTTAAAATAGGGGTTATTCATCATATGAACGTTGCAAAGCTTCACACACTCTCAATTTTATCTGAAATTAACTCTTCCACCGAATTAACCATTCCAAGAACATTCGAACCTGCAACTCAATCGAATCCCAACTTCGGTGCATCCTAATACAAAATTGGAAGAGGGCTTTCGATTATTTGCACCCTTAGAAGCGTCTGGTGCATCAAATTTGATTATAAACACCATTACCTTCGTAAATCGAAGTTACCACCGTCAGGATTTTTAATTCTTCTAACCATCAGCAGTTCCATCTACTTACAGGTAATTGATCACACTTAAACCCTCTATTCCATGTAGGGAATAAAAGCCCTAATGCTAACTTCACTTTCAAAATCGTTTCCTAGTTCTATTGGAATCGAATCAAGAACTAGGGTTGTGGGAAATTGGGGGATTTATTTGGAAAAATATTGTATTAATTGATTTGTGTTTTATAACATAAACCAGGGTCTTGGCCTGTTGGTTAAGGCTTAAGAGTGGGAGGCAGGGGACCTGGGTTAGAACCCGAGTCCCTGCAATTATTTTTTTTAAATGTAATTCTTGGCTTTTAAAATTCAGAAAAACATTTTAGTAATTATTATTAATTATATAAAAATCATTTTCAATCAAAAACCAAATAAAATTATTTCCTCTTAAATTTTCTAGAAATTTAATTAATAAATATTTTTTTTTTTGGAAATTATATAAATTGTTATAAAATTTAATTTACTATTAACTTTGAAATCGTATAGAAACTAATCTTCTTTAATTCCCAAGAACTTCAAATTCAATAAATTCTTTATTTTTATAAAATATACTTACAAGTTCGAATTTTAGATTTGAAAAGAAAATAAATGTGTATATGTACATATTTAAAATGTGCATCTATCTTAATCATTTAAAAATTACAAATTTACTATTGTATTAAATAGTAAATAATAATTCTTTGTCAATAAAAGTTTAACTTCTTATTAATGGATTTTATCCCAAAAAGTTCTTATTTAACCATTTAAATATTAAAATAATAATAAAATGTATCTATCTTATAATTTAAAATCATGGCCTAAATGATTTATAAATAACATCGTTATAACATTACATTGCTATCCAAAAATCCCAAATTTTTAACCGTAAATTCCCGAGTACCGTTAACATTATAAAGTTCATGATTAATTTAATACGACGTTCAATTAGGTTGAACGTTAGCGAATCCTCGGCATATATCTAAGACCTTCTTATTTGACATCCTTATTATACCAAGTGAGTTTTCATGCCTCTCTTTTATTTTATTTAACATCTTTTGGGGTGAAACATGTTAACTTTATAAACTTGCACTTGTAAACATCTTGGTACTTGTAAATGCACATGCAATTCATCTTTACTTTTTGTCATGGTTATTTGTAATATTGTGAGTCCTATATGATGGACATTATATGTTGACAATCATTAACTATTGCTAGCCTGGCGACGTCATAGATCTATGGGCCTGACAAGCCTATTTGGTGCTAAAGCCGAGGTTATTACCGGCTCCTGATGACGTATGCTTGTTCATCATGGGAACCAAGTAAACTTAGCTAATCGTTATAACTTGTAAATGATATTCTTGGTCAAGGTTTGATTGTAGCTATATGTTATCTATAAACTTGCTTTACTTGTATCCATTGACATGAATTGCTACTTGTAAACTTATATATATATATATATATATATATATATATATATATATATATATATATATATATATGTATGCTTAACCCATGGAAACTCACCAATTTTCAAAGTTGACCTTTATTTTTAACATGTTTCAGGAAATGCACAAGGTTGATGATTATCTTTTGAAGCATGCTTACACTTAGGATTTGGACCTAGGAAAAATAAATAAAATATCTTGAAACTTGGAAGTTGAACTTTGTTTACTTTATTTCGTTGAGACATTTGGTTGTAATGTTTATTTTCACTTATGAATAATTATATTTACAATTTATGGTAGTGTTATATGGATGTGAACAATCTTAACCCTCACATCTTGATGTTTCCGCCGTTAAGGTTGGGGTGTGACAGATTGGTATTAGAGCCCATAACTATAGGGATTTAGGTTATTAGAAATGGTGACCTAGACTATAGTTGATGCATGAACCTCATAAGAAAAATCTTTATGATCTTGTAAATCTATTTGTTGCATGCTACATAATGCTACCTGTTTAGGAAGGCCTTTTTATGTGCAATATGATGCCTTTAGTTAGGACTGCCTTGTAATTGAGAAACTTGGTTGCCTTGTCTCCCCTAAAACTTATTCTTAATCCTTTATTATCTCAACGATAAGATCTCTTAAACTTATTCTCGACGACACGTGGGAACGTACGCTTTATATCGAAAGGTTCAAATCTTTAGACTTTATGTCTAATCTATGAAAATCTCATCAAGGTTTTAATTCCATGAACCTAAAGAAATATTGTGTGACACATAGACACCTGTATTCTGGATTTCCTGGCAAAAAGCCTTCGGGCTAAGGTAAGCATTTCGCATAAATCCCGTGGGACTAGTTATGCTTACCTGGGGATTTCTGGGATGAGTGATAAACTATGGTCAGTATACACAAGTTTTTAAGGCAATTGGAGTTAACTCACCTTGACGTGTCAACGTCTCCAAATGGTAATGCGTTACCAAATGGAATCATTCCATGTGTGTTTTACAAGTCTTGAATAATCTTTGTTTGAATTATTATCTTCTACCTCCAAATTTCTGTGACTAACTTACTTTGTATCCAGCATGTCTCGTCATCATGGAAAGCGTGGTAGCTCCGACCGCAAATTAGCCGCCATGATTGCCCGTCAAATGACTGCTGTTATTTCGACCATGGTTGCCGAACTAAGTAGCACCTTGATGGCCAACGCTAGTAACAACGCTAATGGCAATGGGCAAGGAGAGAATAGTGCAAATCAAGGAAGAAACAACCAAACCTGCACGTTTAAGCACTTCAACTCGTGCAAACCCACTAGCTTTAGTGGGAAGGAAGGAGCCACTGGACTTCTCGAGTGGTTCGAAAGCATGGAAAACACCTTCATTAACTGCGAGTGTCCCGAGGCGCTCAATGTCCGTTATGCCACCAGTATGTTTCAACAAAGGGCACTTACGTGGTGGAATAGTGAGAAGAGGAACCATAGTGCTGATGCTGTGTTGACACTAACTTGGGATGAATTCAAGAATATTTCCATCCAAAAGTTCTGCCCGAGAAGTGAGCTGCAAAAGTTGGAGGAGGAATTTTGGAATCTCAAGCAAGATGGTGGAGATCATTTGGCCTATTCAACTAGGCATCACGAGTTGAGCATCCTGTTGCCTCACATGGTTGACACTGTTCCTAGAAACATTGAAAAGTTTATCAAAGGGGAGCCACCTCAAATCCTAGATGCCGTGGTGGGAAGTAGACCCACAACTTTGGAAGATGCCATTACCATCACCTCTCAACTTACTGAAAACCATATTCGAGCGGGCACCTTGTCTATCAAAGGTGCTAAAAAGACTGAAAAGGCGGTCCCTGAAGCAGCTAAGGAGAGTAAGAATGAACCTTCTTACAACAACAAGAAACTCAAGTTCACACCGGCTTGTAATTTCGCTGTGGCTACACCCAAGGTACCTCAAAGACAACCCGTTCCTATGGCACAAGCACCTGTTGCTAGGGCCTATACTGGTCCTCTACCCTTATGCAATGTCTGTAGGTATCATCATGCGGGTAATACCCCGTGCCGCATCTGTACACTGTGCGGTAGTATGGACACTTGGGGCTACTTGTCACCGTGCACCAAACAATGCCGCGTTAGTTGCTAATCGTGCTTGCTACAACTGTGGGGAACCTGGTCATTTTCACCCACAATGCCCTCGTCTTGCGGGTAATGTACCACAAGCCTGAGGACGTGCTTTCAACATCAATGCAAACCAAGCACAAGCAAACAACGATGTAGTGAACGGTATGTCAAATCCAACCCCAACTTTATGATCTAAGTTCTTTTGTTGCTTTACCTGTATCGTTAAACATCTTTAAAACTAAACAGGTATGTTTCTTATTAATAATTCTTATGCCTACGTTCTGTTTGACTCTAGAGCCGATAAGAGTTTTGTCTCGTTAGAATTTGAGCCTATACTTGCTAAGCCACATACGAAATTAGAAAGACCTCTTACTGTCGAAGTCGGAGATGGAGAACCCATCACCATTGATGTCGTTATTCGTGATTGCATTTTGAGCCTAAACGAGCATGATTTCTTTATCGACCTTATTCCTATGAAACTTGGAAGCTTTGACGTTATCATTGGCATGGATTGGCTAGCCAAACATCATGCCGAAATTATTTGTTTCGAGAAGTGCATTCGAATTCCTTTGCCTTCGGGGGATACATTGAAAGCATTCGGCAAAAAATCCTCCAACGGACTCAAACTCATGTCGTGTACTCAAGCCCGAAAATGTCTAAACAAGAATTACATGGCTTTCTTGGCTTACGTGGTCAACACGAAAGGCAAAGGGAAGGACCTTAAGGATGTCCCGATTGTACGAGACTTTCCTGAACTATTTCCCAATGACCTTAGTGGTTTACATTCCGTGCATGAAGTCGAGTTTAAGATCGATTTAATTCTAGGAGCGAACCCCATGGCTAAGTCACCATATCGACCTGCACAATCGGAAATGCAAGAGCTAGCTAGTCAACTTCAACAACTGTCCGACAAGGGCTTTATCCATCCTAGCTCATCGCCTTGGGGCGCACCTGTTTTGTTCGTGAAGAAGAAAGATGGATCATTTCGTATGTGCATCGATTATCGTGAGATTAACAAACTTACCATCAAGAACCGCTACCCTCTTCCTCGCATCGATGATCTTTTTGACCAACTTCAAGGAGCTGCTATTTTCTCAAAGATTGACTTACGTTCTGGCTATCATCAATTACAGTTCATGATGATGATATCCCAAAAACTGCGTTCCGTACTCGATATGGACACTATGAGTTCATGGTTATGCCCTTTGGTTTAACAAATGCTCCTGCTGTCTTTATGGATTTCATGAATAGAGTATGCAAGCCGTATCTAGACAAGTTTGTGATTGTCTTTATTAACGACATACTTATCTATTCCAAGTCCAAAACCGATCACGAACTTCACTTGCGACTAGTTCTTGAGCTATTGAAGAAAGAACAACTGTACGCAAAGTTCTCAAAGTGCGAATTTTGGCTTGAGGAGGTCTAATTTCTAGGACACGTGGTGAATAGCCAAGGAATTCACGTTGACCCTGCAAAGGTGGAAGCTGTGAAAAATTGGTGTGTTTCTATAACTCTAACTGAAGTTTGTTCTTTCCTTGGTCTTGCTGGCTATTATCGACGTTTCATTGCCAACTTCTCTAGAATCGCGAAGCCGCTTACTTCCTTGACTTAAAAGAATAAACCATTCGAGTGGGTGTCTGAACAAGAGGAAGCCTTTGAAGCATTAAAGCACAAGTTGTGTAATGCTCCTATCTTGACCCTTCCCGATGGAAACGATGATTTCACCGTGTATTGTGATGCATCTAAACAAGGCCTTGGTTGTGTTCTCATGCAACGAGGAAAGGTCATAGCATATGCATCGAGACAATTGAAGGTCCATGAGGTGAATTACACGACACATGATCTTGAACTTGGTGCTATGGTTTTTGCCATAAAGATTTGGAGACATTACCTTTATGGCACGCAATGTATAGTCTACACCGATCACAAAAGCCTACAACACATTTTCAATCAAAAGGATCTCAACATGAGACAACGACGTTGGGTCGAGTTGATTAGTGATTATGACTGTGACATTCGTTACCACCCTGGAAAGGCAAATGTCATAGCCGATGCACTAAGTCGTAAGATTCATAATAAGATGATCTCGCTTCAAGAAATTCGCGATCGATGACAATGGTTTGATACCTTGGGAGAATTTGATACTGAGATTCGTCTGGATGTTAACGAGACTACGGTGCTGCTGCAAAATTTGAGGATTGAGAATGACATTGAGACCTATATCTTGGAGGCTCAACAAGCGGTTCAAGAGGAAGGTAAAATGGGAGAGGAATTGGAGTACAATCTTCGAGCTCAACTGGAAACAAAACCCAATGGGTTGATGTATTTCTTGAATCGAATTTGGGTTCCAAACCGTGATAATCTTAGTACCTTTATCATGAATGAAGCTCATCAAACTCGTTACTCAATTCATCCTGGTTCCGATAAGATGTATATGGATCTGCGTGGTTAATACTGGTGGCCTGGAATGAAGAAAGACATAGCAACTTACGTAGCTAAGTGTCTTACGTGTACGAAGGTTAAAGCTGAACATCAACGTCCTAGTGGATTGCTTGAACAACCCGAGATTCCTATGTGGAAATGGGAACACATATCTATGGACTTCATAACCAAACTACCTCGCACTTCTCGTGGTCATGATAGCATATGGGTGATCGTTGACCGATTGAAAAAGTCGGCACATTTCATACCCATACGTGACACTTACAAAACATCAAGGTTAGCTCGTATATACATTGATGAGATTATGAGTCGTCATGGCGTACCTTTGCATATCATATCCGACCGAGAAGCTCGTTTCACTTCGCACTTTTGGTAGTCTATGAAAGAACTCTTGGGTACTCAACTGGATTTAAACACAGCTTACCATCCTCAAACGGACGGTCAAACCAAGCGAACCATTGAAACCCTAGAGGATTTGCTACGTCTTTGTATCCTTGACTTTGGTGGTGACTGGGATACGCATTTACCTCTCGTGGAATTTTCGTATAATAATAGTTACCACTTGAGTATCAAGATGGCACCTTTCAAAGCGCTTTATGGTCGTAAATGTCATTCCCCGATCTGCTGGACTGACATTGGTGAAAATTTCATCACTGGTCCTGAGCTCATACAAGAAATGACCGATAAAGTCTCCATGATTCGCAAGAACCTTGAGGTGGCTAGAAGTCGACAAAAGAGTTATGCCGATAAACAACACAAGCCGTTGGAATTCCAAGTTGGGGATATGGTTCTTCTTAAAGTCTCACCATGGAAGGGAGTTGTTCGCTTTGGAAAGAAGGGTAAACTAGCTCCACGATTTGTAGGACCTTTCAAGATCCTGAAAAGGATCGGGAAAGTGGCTTATAAACTGGAACTACCTTCCGATCTTAGCGGAGTTCATCCTGTTTTCCATGTCTCAAATCTGAGGAAGTGTTTGGCTGACGAAAGTCTGCATGTCCCGTTGGATGACATCCAGATCGACGAGTCATTACATTTTGTTGAGAAACCCGTTGAAGTTATAGATCGCATTATGAAGAAGACTAGGACCACTACCACCCCGATCGTCAAGGTTCGTTGGGAGAATAAGCGTGGACCTGAGTTTACTTGGGAGCGTGAGGAGCATATGAAAAAGAAATACCCGTATTTGTTCGTTTAGTTCATTCTTAATTTCAGGACGAAATTCTTAAAAGTTGGGGAGACTGTAACCTTTCGTGTTTTCGTTAAATAAAAGTTAACTTTGTTATGCAGTTGTAAGGACCATTTCTGTCATTTATGAAATTTTGTGGGCCATTTATGTTTGATTTCTTGTAAATTTACAAGTTAATAAATTGTTATATATAATAATAATAATAATAATAATAATAATAATAAAATAATAATAATAATAATAATGATAATAATAATAATAATAATGATAATAATAATAATAATACTTGTAATTATAACTTTTGTTTATTATTATAAGTTCTAATCTAAATGATAATAATAAAAATAATAATAATAATAAAAATAATTTATAAAAGTTAAGTAAGTTAATATAAAATATATATATATATATATATATATATATATATATATATATATATATATATATATATATATATATAACTTTAAATAAGTTTAGGGGGCCTTAATGTCAATTTGAAAACTTAAAATGAAAGTTTTAGCATAAAATAACAAGAATTCAAAGTTGAGGGACCAATTGTGTAAAATATTAAAACCCAAACCCCCCTTCCCTCTTTCCCCGTAAATCCGGCGGCCAACTCCGGCCACCCCTCGGCCGACTCTCCGGCGAGGCCAAAACCCCTGAAATCCTTCGTATTTCGACACCAAACTATCCCAATCGGTTCGTGTGCATGATTCGAAACCGTTTTAGAACCTTAATCGCGTTTAAACAATGGTTATGAACTCGAATGACCCGAGTAACCGTCGCCATTATCAATCGAGCCGTTCGGCATTCAAGACTCAATAATAATTCAATTAATTAAACTTGAACAATCGTTTAACTATCCCTAATCTATCACCACTTGCAATTTCATCTGAGAAACACACAAACCCCGCATCCGATCCCCACTTCCATCGTGACCTGCAACCAAGAGATCATCACCATCCGGGCATTCTGAACCTCAATTGATTGAGGGCTTAGAATCAAGAACATCATCTGAAGCTTCACCCGAAGTTAATTTGGTTATCATCACCAATTGCACGTCAAACAGAATCAAGCTTCGGTCGCGGCCTGTTCGTCGTCTGTCTCCTCATCAGTTCCACTTCAACCGGCTAATTAAACCCATCTACATACTCGATTTTACATGGGGAACAAAAGCCCATGATCATAAGCGTTAATAATAACGAATTGATCTTCAATTTGGTTCCAATCGTTCTAGGGTTCATATGGTTTGGGGGTTTCTTTGTAATTGTGTTTTTTAAAACTTAAGAACCATCTCTTAACAAGGCTTCGGCCCTAGCCTAATGGTAAACCACACTCATGTCCACCTAGAGGTCCCGGGTTCGAACCCGAGCAACCTCAAACATTTTTTTAGGGCTTTTCAGCCTTTAAAAAAATTTATAGAAAATTTCTAAAAATTATAAAAAATCAGTTTTGTAAACTTTATTTATTTTTAAAGTCACCTAAATATTTTCTGTAAATTTATTACTTTAAATACTTTAATATTTTTATAAAATATTTTTAACAAATGTTATACTTAGTTTATTTTTATAAAAATAAAATTTAAATAATAGTTTAAATCACTAAATTATTATTGGTCAACACGTTACCTTTAATAATAGTTTAATCATAATAATTATAAAATTTATTTACATTTTATAATTAAACTTTACAAATCATTATAAATGATTTTATTTCCTCTTCGTATTAAATTACCAAGATGGTATATTTTTTTTATTGGATTAAAACATATTTTATTTATTTATTTAACAAGCCCAAATTTCCTATTGAAACCCTAGTACACGTTTAATCGTTAATATTACCTTTAAACTTAACATTGAAATATATATATGTTGGGTAACTTGTAAAAGGAAATCGTTGGAGCACCGTTTAATTTCTTATTATCATCTTATATATATCAAGTGAGTTTTCATGCCCATCTTTTACTTTATTCCACACCTTTTGGGGTGAGACATGTTAACTTTATAAACTTCTATTTGTAAACATCTTGGTACTTGTAAATGCACATGCAATTCATCCTTTATTTTTGTCATGGTTATTTGTAATATTGTGAGTCTTATATGATGGACATTATATGTTGACAATCATTAACTATTGCTAGCCTGGCGACGTCATAGATCTATGGGCCTGACAAGCCTATTTGGTGCTAAAGCCGAGGTTATTGCCGGCTCCTGATGACATATGCTTGTTCATCATGGGAACCAAATACACTTAGCTAATCGTTATAACTTGTAAATGATATTCTTTGTCAAGGTTTGATTGTAGCTATATGTTATCTATAAACTTGCTTTACTTGTAACCATTGACATGAATTGCTACTTGTAAACTTTTATATATATATATATATATATATATATATATATATATATATATATATATATATATATATATATATATATATATATATATATATATATATATATGCTTAACCCATGGAAACTCACCAACTTTCAAAGTTGACCTTTATTTTTAACATGTTTCAGGAAATGTACAAGGTTGATGATTATCTTTTGAAGCATGCCTACATTTAGGATTTGGACCTAGGAAAAATAAATAAAATATCTTGAAATTTGGAAGTTGAACTTTGTTTACTTTATTTCGTTGAGACATTCGGTTGTAATGTTTATTTTCACTTATGAATAATTATATTTACAATTTATGGTAGTGTTATGTGGCTGTGAACAATCTTAACCCTCACATCTCGACGTTTCCGCAGTTAAGGTTGGGGTGTGACATTGATGATATGAGATCATACAAGTATTTTGTTCTTCCGTAGGAGTTGAACTTTCGTAGGAGTTGGTTCTTTGTTCTTGAACATCCTTAGAAGCAAACTTCTTTCTTCAGCAGCAGCAACAACTTGATCTTTGGACTTGTTCAGTAGATGTTATGCTTCCACAGGAGATCTACGGATGCATGTTGACTTGTTTCTTTTATGATCCGCAGAACACCTACGGAAGAACAAACTTGTTCATCCGCAGATAGTTCTTGTACTTAGTCAATTTTTCCAAATTGACCAAGTATGATGTTTTCCTGTAATTACACATACAATCAACACATATAATAATATGGGTTAATATATATATATATATATATATATATATATATATATA
The DNA here is from genome assembly GCA_025506505.1 of Flaveria sonorensis. Taxonomy (NCBI): domain Eukaryota; kingdom Viridiplantae; phylum Streptophyta; class Magnoliopsida; order Asterales; family Asteraceae; genus Flaveria; species Flaveria sonorensis. The sequence continues at coordinate 45,932,777 of CM046428.1, forward strand.
TATATATATATATATATATATATATCTTGTATTACAAAAGGATAAAGAATTACTGATGTTTATTACAAGAGATGAATAATCATTTAAACCTATACAATGGATCTAGACGCAACAATACTCCCCCTTAGGTTTAGACTCATGTAATCATTTGTTCAAATCTCTTAACTCTTGAACTCTTTCCAAAACCTTTTTGTTTGATGTTGTTTGAATGGTGATTTAGGTGTGGATTGTTGTGTGGATTGAAAATTTTGAATTTTGGCGGATAAAGGAGTTTATGTTATGAGAGCGTTTTTCTAGGTCTGAAAAGGGTTCTGAAAAAGTGAATAAAAATGATAACGGTCAGGTTATCATTTTTACTCGCTTAAAAAATTTAAATCCTTTTATTTAATGATGTGGGACCTTTAACCCTCATTATCCTTCCGTGGTAATCCACAAGTTAATTCTTCTGCAGAACATCTACGGAATACAACTTTTCTTTTTATCCGTATCAACAGGTTATGTCTTCCAAAGAACATCTATGGAAGGCAAAACTTATGATTTTGCTGTTTTATCCTAAATAAAATAATTCTTCCGCAGAACATCTACGGAAGGCAAAAATTTTTATGTTTTGTTGTTTTATCCGTAGGGTACCAATCTACGGAAAGTCAATTTTGTTCTTTTTGCTGTATGATCTTAACATCATGTTGTTAGAGCATTTGTTGTTTGCTATTGGACCTTGTTGACTCTGCTTCATGGCAAATGTGCAAGATTGATTTAGTTAAAAACATCAGATATCTTGCAACCAAGTTAGTGCTCAAGTTCCAATTTTCTTCATTTAAAAGAGAAACTCAATTGATAAACTCATTTTTCATGTTGATTACTCCCCTTAAATTTGTGATAAATCATGAACTTATGCATTTAGCAAAAATTTATGAAGAGAATAGCATGAAAAGCAATTATCTGTCTATTTTATTAGCAAAGAGAAGAAAATAAATAAAATATTTTTGTATTTTTGATTATAAGCAGAAACTTAAATATATTTACAAGCCTTTACATCATACAATGGGATCATACTATAACACTAAGCAACTTCTCGAAACAGTCTTGTTTGATGATAGTAGGCATAGATCTAGTGCTGATTGCAGGTATTATGATCCACATAAATTCAAGCAAGAGTATAGTTTCAACTTGTCATGTTGTTTATCATGTTTTGGTATTGATTAAAGATAGACAAATATGGACTCCACATTCAACTCACATTAGAGTTTGTCCTTCGTTTATGAGTCAATTTATCACTTTTTCACACTTAAATCTATGTTCCCTAAGTTATAATTTATCACTTTTTCACACTTAAAACTATGTTCCTTAAGTTATTAGCTCTATCTGAAGATTTTTTTGAAATCTTATTAATGCTGATATGAGTTTTGATGCTCATGAAATAATATACAATTGATCACATTGGATTCTTTTAGAGCTGTTCCTTTTTGGAACTTTTTGATAATCAGCATCAAGACACCATGTCTTTACTTACGTAAAACAGAGGTGTCTGTGAACCCAAGTCTTTGTTTACACAAAACAAAGGGTCCAAGATGCGCAAAGATAGAGGTTCTAAAGTTTCACAACATAGTGTGCTTAGGTGAGTAAGTTGATCACAGCAGGATAAGACTTACTTGCTTGTTCCTCAAAATGGAATTGTCCACAATTAGTCACCTTGGCATTATATTATGCATGAACTTGTATATTTTCCACTCAAGCTGAACCTACTCACATATCAAATCATATCTGATCAGTCTTTATTATGTGATAAAATTCAAAAACCTAAGCAAAGGCATAGTGTACTATCATTTCCCATAATATGAACTGCTTTTCCAAGAAAAACATATTAACAAGACAATATTTTTTGGATTTTTATATGTTTTATATATGTTTTTGGCTTTTTCATATAATGAATTTGATAGACAGAACATGCTTTTCTTTATGAGGAAGACTAATCTAAGTTGATCATGCCTAAAGACTCAATCAAGAAATTAAATCTAACTGAATCAAAGGCTTTAGTGAATAAATCAGCAAGCTGATTTGTTATATCCACTTTGATTAACTTGATTAAACCTTTTTCTAAGCAGTCTCTCAGAAAATGGTATCTGATTTCAATATGTTTTCTTTTACTATGTTGCACTAGATTAGCAGTGATGAACATAACAACTGAGTTATCTATGTGAATTGGTGTTTAAAGAAAATTGTAACCATAAACAAGTAATTGGTTTTGCAACCATAAAACGTGAGAGCAACCGGCTGAAGCAGCTATGTACTCAGCCTCAGCTGTGGATACTGAAACATTTGTTAGCTTTTTGTACAGCCAAGAAACTAGTCTTGGTCCTATAAATTGACAACCACCGGTTGTTGATTTTCTATTGTTGTTGTAGCCTCTAAAGTCACTGTCAGAATATGATTAGAGTTTGAAATCTCCTTCTTTGGGATACAAAAACCCAAAAGCTGGCTTCCCTTTGAGGTATCTGAATATCCTCTTAACTGCATTCAGATGTGACTCCTTTGGATCTGATTGGTACCTAGAACAAACACACACAACAAATATTATGTCAGGTCTGCTGGCAGTTAAGTACATCAAAGATCCTATCATAGATCTATATAATCTTTGATCAACTGACTTCCTTTTAGGATCAGGTACAATCTTATCTATTATTGATGCTGGTGTTTTGCATGAAGAAGACTCAGCAAGGTTGTACTTCTTCAAGATTTGATGCACATACTTTTCCTGATTGATGAATATTCCATCTGATTTCTGATGAACTTGTAAACCAAGGAAGAATGTTAATTCTCCCATGGAACTTATTTGGAACTCGGATTTCATCAAAGATTCAAAGTCTTGATATAATCTTTTGTTTGTTGACCCAAAGATGATATCATCCACATAGATTTGGACAACTAAGAGGTCTTGATGGTCATGTTTGAGGAAGAGAGTTTGATCAATAGTTTCCTTTTTGTAACCATGCTTGAGAAGGAAAGATGATAAGGTTCATACCACTTTCTTGGTGCCTGATGAAGGCCATACAAAGCTTTGTCAATCTTGTATATCCTGTGTGGGTAATCAGGATCTTCAAAGCCTGGTGGTTGGGCAACATAGACTTCTTCATCAATTTTACCATATAAGAAGGCACATTTTACATCCATTTGGAAAACTATAAACTTCTTATGTAAAGCATAGGCTAGAAAGACTCTAATGACTTAAATCCTTGCAACTAGGGCACAAACTTCATCATAGTCTATCCCTTCTTCTTGAGTATAGGCTTGTGCTATCAGCCTTGCTTTGTTTCTGATGATGATACCTCTGTCATCTAGTTTGTTCTTGAAAAGCCACCTTGTACCAATTGGATATTTGTAACACCCGGATATTTTTTTAAAGACGAGAAAGGAAGAAAACACAATTTAACCCAAGTTGAGGGCTAAATGTGTCAAAAGGACAAAAAGTATAAAAAGTTGGTACAAAAGTGGGCATGGCCGCCCACAATATCTGCACACCACTTTTCATTCGGATTTTCTAGAGAGAGAAAGAGCAGAATTCGGACTATGAAGAAAAAAGAAGGAGAATTCGAATTCAAGGTAAGAATTCATCATTTTAAGTTGTTCTTGGCCGGCCTATGCCTCGGTTGTATGCTTATGTGCGTATGTTGTGTTCGGGTGTGTGTTTTTGGTGGGTTTCTAGGTGTTTGAACTCATTTGCAAATGGGTTGAAGAAGTCATACTCAAAGGTTGTCAAAGGTGAGTTCTAGAACCCCCGTTTTACTTGTTTTAACTGATTTTGGGGCTGGAAATGCATGTATGTATGTTTTTATGAAATGGGTTTTATACCCGTATGAATGTGTATGTGTGAATGTGGGTGGGTTATGATTTGGGTGATTTATGATGTTATGATTGTGCCATGTTCATGTTATGATGCTTCGAATGCTAGAACTAAGTTAGAACATGTTGAATTGGTGATGTTGGGACTGATTATGATGTTATAAGTATGAGTTGGTTGCCCATGCGCCCAAATAGTATCCATGCGCCCAAAACTGCCCATGCGCCTAGGCATTCATACGCCTACATAGTGCCCATGCGCCAAGAACCTGCGCCTAAGTGTTCCCATGCGCCCAGAAGGCCATGCGCCTGCATAGTACCCATGCGCCTAAGACTTGGTTTATTTTCCTGAAATTTTGGGGTAAAGTGTAGGCTTTGACTTGGGAGGTTCCCGGGGGTGATGTAAGTTGACTTTATGATGTCATATGTGATGTGATGATGCTATGTATGGTATGGTTATGTTTATGTTATGTTCCTTATTATGTATATTATTTCCGTGGCTTTACGTGGTATGATTATGAAAGTAAATGGAAAGTATTATGTAACGTAAAGCGAAAGATAATGAAAAAGAGGAACGTAGAGAATGAAAGAATGCATGCATTAATGAAGTAATAAATGAATGGATAAGTCTTGCCCCGGTACTGGTGCCAGGCTATGTGCGTTATGGAAGTCTGATAAACTTCGGCCCAGTACCTGCTTTATGCCTACATTTGGGGTAAACTTATGCATGGACCTTGGTTGCTTGCCCCGGTGCTGGTGCCAGGCTATGTGCGTTATGGAAGTCACTTTATCAGCTTCAGCCCAGTACCCGCTTTGTGCCTACGTTTGGGGTATAGCTGATGACATTGATTCGGAAGGAATGAACGAAGGAAGGTCAATGAATGAAATGTACGGAATGAAAGTAATGAATGGTAATGGAAGATAATAATGATATTATCTATGTGTACGTATGTTGTATGATCGCGTATGAAAGTAAAGAATGCTTTTAAACGAAAGAAAAGTATTTTATTTTATAAAACTAGAACTCACTCAGCGACGCTGACTTTTATGTGTTTCCAGTTGGCAGGTGAATGTTGCTGAGGATGGCATGGGGCAGCTACTTGGATTATTTTGGGTGGCATCCATTTCGTATTACGATAATGTTTTTGTGATCTAATGCAAATTATGACATTTTGTAATAGTTAACTACAATGTATTATTTTGCAAAAGCAATTATAATGAAATGGTTTAAAATTATTCCGCTGTAATGTTTTAGAAATTGTAAAAGTAAATTATATGTTTTATGTGCGATGATTGTCCAACTGTGAGCGTCCCAGGATCGGGGTCTTACAATATGGCCTTCAAGAAGATCAACTAGGGAAACCTAAACTTAAACTGACAATGGGATAAAGGGAAGGGATGCCAGTCCGAGTAGCTACGTGCCATCAGGTATTTTCTTGATGTTAACCAGTATTATGTGCGCATATTATGTGATTTATGTGCTTCTTAGTAGATTTAGATACTGATGTAGTCAGGTAAGGAAACGCTTGGGGTTTGAAGAGTAAAGTAAGTGGCTAATCATAACTGGCCACTATAATTAGGGACTTATTATACTTGACATAAACTGAGCTATTACCTTGAATGACTGTGTTAGTGTTTGAATCTTATAGCGTGTTAGAGGATGGCCGGTGGTAGATCTTCAAAGGCTTCTAGAGGTGGAGGTCGTGGTGGACGTGGTGCCGAACCGCGGGTCACAAGAGGAAGGCCTCGAGCTAAAGAGGTGGCTCATGAAGAGCCCGAGACCCCTCATCCGGAGGGCGGTGACGAGAGTGCTAACTTAAGGGCCTCAGTGTAGGAGGCGGTGGTGGAAGAGGTTAACCAGGTCATGCAGACGATCTTACCGTCTGTGGTGACTGAAGTGATCAAAGCTGTGCGAGTAGGAGAAAGGAAGGAGAGGAACAGGTCCTCGGGAGGGAGAGAGCAACCGGAGACTGAGACGGTTGTCTCAACTGATGAGGAAGAAGAAGAGCCTATGCCTGAGGCAGCACGAGGCTGTAACTACGGGGCATTTCAAAGATGCAAGCCCCCGAATTTTGACGGAAATGGCACTGCTGCTGCTGCTCACCGGTGGGTGAGAGAGATGGAAGCTGTACTTGATATCAGCGAGTGCTGGGAGGATCAGAAGGTGAAGTTTGCCACTCATTCATTTGTGGACTCGGCTCTGTGCTGGTGGGACAATATCGTCCAAGCCGAGGGTAGTAGGGCAATTGGAAGAATGAGGTGGCCAGAGTTGAAGAAGCTGGTGATCGAGGAGTTCTGTCCTCATAGGGAGCTCGACAAGGTTGAGAGGGAGTTCCTGCAGCTGGAGGCGGGAACCATGACGCAACAGCAATACACCACTAAATTCAACGAGATGGCACGGTTGGTTCCAGATCAGGTGACACCTCTGTTGCGAAAAATCAAGAGGTATATTCAGGGCTTGTCGGCGGATATCCACAGGCATATGATCGCCGCCCGGTGCATGTTCAGGTCGGTGGTTGATTTGGCGGGTAGGATGTACGATGAAAGGGAGGTGGTGGTGGCTGAGGTGAGTAAGAAGGGTGGTGGTGACCGGAACTGGAATGGGAAGAGGTTTGGACGTGGCGGGGCCGCTCCAAACAACAAAGTTGCGAGGGTGGATGACCGACATGTGGTCACACCCGGTGCGTGGTTGAAGAGGTGTGGCAAATGTGGGAAAGAGCACACCGGAGAGTGTAGGTTGGGATCCAATGTCTGTTTCTGATGTGGGAGGATAGGACATGTGGCGAAGGACTGCAGGGTAAGGAGGTGTTATAACTGTGGCGAGGAGGGCCACATGATCATGGAATGCAAGAAGCCGAGGGCTGAGAGTTTCGGGGTGAAGAAAACAGCCGAGACTGAAGGGAAGAAAGCTAGCACCAGGGCTTTCACGATGACCAGGGAGGAGGCTAGGACGGACCCCGATGTCATGTCAGGTACGTCTCTAGTAAACCAAACTCTTGCTTCTGTGTTATTTGATTCTGGTGCTAGTAAAAGTTTTATTTCTGCTGCCTTCTATGCTAAATTGCCTGTTAGTAGTAGGAGTATTGATGAGCCCTTCGATGTAGAAACTGCCATAGGTAAGTCTACCAGGATTGTTGATCTAATAGAAGGTTGTGATGTAGAACTAGAAGGTCATAAGTTTCCTGCTAGACTGTTTGTGATGACCTTAGGCGGGTTTGATGTAGTCCTAGGAATGGATTGGTTGGCGGACTACGAGGCGAGCATTGTGTGTCGCAAGAAGACGATTAATCTGACAGCGCCTGACGGGAGTTTGGTGACGATCTACAGTGATCGAGTTACGACTATCCCGAAGGTGATTTCGATGGCGGTGGCGGGAAAGTGCACGAGGCGTGGATGTAGTGCCTAATTGGCCTACGTGAAGGATGTAGATACGCCAACACCACAACTGTCGGATGTACCGGTTGTGTGTGAGTTCCCAGATGTGTTTCCTAAAGATTTACCAGGTGTGCCACCGGACCGTGAGATCGAGTTTCAGATCTACTTGATACCCGGTGCCTAGCCTGTTGCTAAGGCACCATATCGGTTGACTCCGACTGAGATGAAGGAGTTGATGGAGCAACTGCAGGAGTTGCTTGATAAAGAGTTCATTAGACCAAGTATCTCTCCATGGGGTGCTCTGGTCTTATTTGTGAAGAAGAAGGATGGTAGTATGAGGATGTGCATAGACTACCGCGAGCTGAACAACTTGACAGTGAAGAATCGGTATTCATTGTCGAGGATTGATGACCTATTTGATCAGCTCCAAGGTGCCAGTTGGTTCTCGAGGATAGACCTTCGATCTGGCTACCATCAGTTGAAAGTGAAGGAACAAGATATTCCTAAAACAGCTTTTCACACGCGTTATGGACACTACGAGTTTCTCGTTATGTCTTTTGGTTTAACAAACGCGCCAGCTATTTTTATGGACTTGATGAATCGAGTGTGTCGGCCGATGTTGGACAAATCAGTGATTGTGTTTATTGATGATATCCTGATCTATTCGAAGAGCGAGGCGGAGCATGCTGGTCACATTCGGGAAGTGTTAGAGACGTTGAGAAAATAGAAGTTGTATGCCAAGTTCTCCAACGTGTTCTGGTTGCGCGAAGTTCAGCTTTTGGGTCATGTGGTGAATCCGGAAGGATTATGGTAGACCCGGCAAAGGTGGAAGCGGTGATGCAATGGAAGTCTCCAAAGATGCCATCCGAGATTCGTAGTTTCTTGGGGTTGGCGGGATATTATAGGAGATTCATTCAAGACTTCTCTAAGATAGCTTATCCGTTGACTAAGTTGACCTGCAAGGATGTGAAGTTTGTATGGGGTCAAGATCAAGAGAATGCTTTTTAGGAGTTAAAAATGAGGTTGACTCAAGCTCCTGTTTTATTATTACCCGAAGGAAGCGAGGACTTAGTGGTCTATTCGGATGCTTCTTACTCGGGGTTGGGTTGCGTGTTGATGCAGCGAGGAAAGGTTATAGCTTATGCATCCCGACAGTTGAAAGTTCATGAGGTTAATTACCCTACTCATGACTTGGAGCTAGCAGCTGTGGTCTTTGCACTAAAGATTTGGAGGCACTACTTATACGGGACGAAGTGCACAATCTTCACGGACCACAAGAGCTTGAAGTACTTCTTCGAGCAAAAGGACCTGAACATGAGGCAGATGCGATGGTTGGAGCTCATAAAGAATTATGATTGCGAGATCCATTACCATCCGGGCAAGGCCAACGTAGTAGCGGATGCCTTTAGCCAAAAGGAGAGACCCGAACTGATTCAAGTGAAGGCTTATCAGTTGATTATGACCTCTGATGTGATGAAGCAGGTCAAGGAATTTCAAGATGAGGCATTGAAAGAAGATCGTCTTAACTCCGAAAGGATGAGAGGTATGGTTGCGGAGTTGGGTGAAAACACTCTTGGTGTTAGAACCCGATTCGGACAAATGTGGATCCCTCGTTACGGGGATTTAAATGGGAGGATTATGGATGAAGCTCATAAGACTCGATACTCCATTCATCCCGGTGCTACAAAGATGTATCAAGATATGAAGAAAGATTATTGGTGGCCGGGTATGAAGCACGATGTAGCGGAGTATGTAAGTAAGTGCCTTACTTGCTTGCAAGTGAAGGCAGAGCATCAGAAGCCGTACGAGAAGATCCAACCATTGGATATACCGGAGTGTAAGTGGGAACATATCACCATGGACTTTATCACGAAGTTACTGCGTACCGTGAGAGGGTATGATGCCCTATGGGTGATAGTTGATCGTTTAACGAACAATGCTCACTTCCTACCGATCCGTGAGACATATCCATCTGAGAGGTTGGTGGATTTGTTCATTAAAGAGATTGTGACTCGTCATGGTGTGCCGGTGTCTATTGTTTCCGATCGTGACACCCGGTTTACATCTAAATTTTGGAAGAAATTCCATGATGCTATAGGGATGAGGTTACACATTAGCACGGCTTATCATCCACAGATGGATGGTCAGTCAGAGAGAACCATTCAGATGCTAGAATATATGCTTCGGGTATGCGTCATTGACTTTGGAGGATGAGTTCTCATACAATAATAGTTATCATACCAGTATTGGTATGTCCCCTTATGAGATGCTATACGGTAGGAGATGTAGAACACCCGTTTGTTGGGGTGATATTGGCCAGAAGGAGTTGGGAAGTATTGAGGTGATTGAGGCTATGACTGAGAAGATCGAAAAGATCAAAGCCTTTATGAAGGCAGCCAAAGATAGGCAGAAGTCGTATGCCGATAAGAGACGTAGACCGATTGAGTTCAAGGTGGGTGATAGAGTTATGTTGAAGGTCTCACCTTGGAAGGGTATCATTCAATTTAGAAAGCGGGGCAAGTTGAGCCCGAGATACATAAGGCCTTTCCGAATCATTGCTCGAGTAGGAGAGGTGGCCTATAGGTTGGAGTTACCTGATGAGTTAAGTGGAATTCACCCGACATTCCATGTATCTCATCTGAGAAAGTGTTTAGCCGATGAAGATATGGTCGTACCACTGGAAGATATTGAAGTAGATGAACGGCTCAATTATGTGGAGCAACCAGTGGCGATCATTGATCGTAAGGAGAAGAAGTTAAGAAATAAAGTGGTTCCCCTTGTGCGTGTACAGTGGAAGCACAGAAAGGGATCCGAGTCTATGTGGGAGACTGAAGAAGAGATGAGGCAGTATTACCCACTTCTGTTTGAGGAATAACAGGTTTTGGGGACGAAACCTATATAAGGGGGTGGACTTGTAACACCCGGATATTTTTTTAAAGACTAGAAAGGAAGAAAACACAATTTAACCCAAGTTGAGGGCTAAATGTGTCAAAAGGACAAAAAGTATAAAAACTTGGTACAAAAGTGGGCATGGCCGCCCACACTATCTGCACACCACTTTTCATTCGGATTTTCTAGAGAGAGAAAGAGCAGAATTCGGACTTTGAAGAAAGAAGAAGGAGAATTCGAATTCAAGGTAAGAATTCATCATTTTAAGTTGTTCTCGGCCGGCCTATGCCTTGGTTGTATGCTTATGTGCGTATGTTGTGCTCGGGTGTGTGTTTTTGGTGGGTTTTTAGGTGTTTGAACTCATTTGCAAACGGGTTGAAGAAGTCATACTCGAAGGTTGTCAAAGGTGAGTTCTAGAACCCCCTTTTTACTTGTTTTAATTGATTTTGGGGCTGGAAATGCATATATGTATGTTTTTATGAAATGGGTTTTATACCCGTATGAATGTGTATGTGTGAATATGGGTGGGTTATGATTTGGGTGATTTATGATGTTATGATGCTTAGAATGCTTGAACTAAGTTAGAACATGTTGAATTGGTGATGTCTTGACTGATTCTGATGTTATGAGTATGAGTTGGTTGCCCATGCGCCTGGATTTGGCCCATGCGCCCAAATAGTATCCATGCGCCTAGAATAGGCTGAATTTGGCTAAGTGTCCATGCGCCCAAAACTGCCCATGCGCCTAGGCATTCATACGCCAGCATAGTGCCCATGCGCCCAGAACCTTTCCCATGCGCCTAAGTGTTCCCCTGCGCCTAGAAGGCCATGCGCCTGCATAGTGCCCATGGGGGAAAGGTTAAGTGTAGGCTTTGACTTGGGAGGTTCCCGGGGGTGATGTAAGTTGACTTTATGATGTCATATGTGATGTGATGATGCTATGTATGGTATGGTTATGTTTATGTTATGTTCCTTATTATGTATATTATTTCCGTGGCTTTACGTGGTATGATTATGAAAGTAAATGAAAAGCATTATGTAACGTAAAGCGGAAGATAATAAAAAAGAGGAACGTAAAGAATGAAAGAATGCATGCATTAATGAAGTAATAAATGAATGGATAAGTCTTGCCCCGGAACAGGTGCCAGGCTATATGCGTTATGGAAGTCTGATAAACTTCGGCCCAGTACCCGCTTTATGCCTACGTTTGGGGTAAACTTATGCATGGACCTTGGTTGCTTGCCCCGATGCTGGTGCCAGGCTATGTGCGTTATGGAAGTCTCTTTATCAACTTCGGCCCAGTACCCGCTTCGTGCCCCCGTTTGGGGTATAGCATACAGGTGGAATCTTTGTCGCTTACCCCGGTACTGGTGCCAGGCTTTGTGCTCAATGAATGGAAGGTTGATAAACTTCGGCCCAGTACCCGCTTTGTGCCTACGTTTGGGGTATAGCTGATGACATTGATCCGGAAAGAATGAACGAAGGAAGGTTAATGAATGAAATGTACGGAATGAAAGTAATGAATGGTAATGGAAGATAATAATGATATTATCTATGTGTACATATGTTGTATGATCGCGTATGAAAGTAAAGAATGGTTTTAAACGAAAGAAAAGTATTTTATTTTATAAAACTAGAACTCACTCAGCGACGCTGACTTTTATGTGTTTCCAGTTGGCAGGTGAATGTTGCTGAGGATGGCATGGGGCAGCTACTTGGATTATTTTGGATGGCATCCATTTCGTATTATGATAATATTTTTGTGATCTAATGCAAATTATGACATTTTGTAACAGTTAACTACTATGTATTATTTTGCAAAAGCAATTATAATGAAATGGTTTAAAATTATTCTGCTGTAATGTTTTAGAAATTGTAAAAGTAAATTATATGTTTTATGTGCAATGATTGTCCAACTGTGAGCGTCCCAGGATCGGGGTCTTACAATATGGCCTTCAAGAAGATCAACTAGATTCCAAACTTTTTGCTTTCTGAATTGCTAAAGCTCTTCTTGCATTGCTTCAATCCAGCTGTCGTCTTTCAATGCAACAGTTATGTTGGGAGGAACCACTTGTGATAGAAAATAGGAGAACAGACAAATATTAGCAGCTCCTCTTGACTTCTAGTGCTTCTTTCATTAAGATCACTAATAATGTTTTCTATAGGATGATACTTATGAATTCTTGTTGTTGGAATTGATTCAACTGGAATGGATGATTCCAAGTTAGTGATGTTGGTTGATGGAGATGGATTTAGCTGAGATGGGGAATCAACAAAGTGATCAAAATCCTCATCATTTTGGTCTTCTGATTCTAAATGAAATCCATCTTCATGATTTTGTGTTTCCACAGATGTAGGTATAACTTTCACAGCAGTTACAGGAACAACTACGGATTTTGTAGTTTGTTGATCTGCAGATGTGAATGTTGTTGGAATGTTTTCTGATGAATTAGGAACTTCAGTTGAAGAAAATGAATCATCTCCGAAAGTATATGGAACATCTATGGATGTAGAAGGAACTTCTGCGGATGCATTGTTAACTTTTGCAGATGCATTAGTAACCTCTTCTAAAGTTGAATTTCTATTTCCACCAGAATTGTCATTACTTGTTTGAGATAAAGAGCCTGGATCAGCAACACTTGAAGTGTGTGAATGAAATAATCTTGGAGGTTCAGCATTCAGTGGCACTTCACTCAAACTTAGAGGTACATAAGGATAACATGTATCCGTAGGACCTGCAACTTTCAAATAACCAGAGTTAAATGAATTTATTAATGCATCTATATCAAACAACCAAGATGATCCTTTTATAGATTTTGGTAATAAGAATTCATCAAAAGATACTTTAGGTGTTTCCTCCATAATGTTGTGATGTGGAATGTAGACTCTATATGATTTAGATGTTAATGAGTAACCAACAAAGAAACCATCATAAGCTTTTTCATCAAACTTTCCTAATTGATCTTTGGTGTTTAAAATAAACACATGACACCCAAAAGCTCTAAGATAACCTATAAAAGGTTTTCTTTTAAAGAAAAGTTCATAAGGTGTTTTATTATGTTCTTTGACAATTAAAGTCCTGTTTTGAACATTGCATGCTGTATTCACTGCTTCTGCCCAAAATGTTATTGGAAACTGTGAATCAGCTAGCATTGTTCTTACTGCTTCAATTAGAGTTCTATTTCTTCTTTCAGCAACTCCATTCTGTTGTGGAGTTCTTGGTGCACTGAATTGTCTGGCTATGCCTTTGTTCCTGCAAAAGGAATCTAAAATATGATTAACAAATTCAGTTTCATTATCACTTCTTAAAATTTTGATTTTTAAATCAAGTTGATTTTCAATCTTAGTGATAAATTCCATTAATGTTTATGATGTTTCACTCTTATGTTTTAAGAAAAAAACCCATGTGAATCTAGTGAAATCATCAACAATCACCAAACAATATTGCCTTTTACCAATTCTCAATACATTAGTTGGACCAAAAAGATCCATGTGTAGCATTTTGAGTGGTGTTGTGTTTGTGTTGATTGTTTTGGACTTGTGTGACACGTTATGTTGTTTTCCTTTATAACAAGATGAACAATGATTAGAACAGTAAAATTATTTGTTGGGAAGGCCAATGACTAAGTCATTTTTGACCAACTTATTCATGTTCTTCATGTTTGAATGAACCATCCTTCTATGCCACAGTTGAGCTTCATCTTCTGATGACTTAGAAATCAGGCAAGTTTCATTGTTTGTTAGAGAGGTGTTGTTCATATCCAAAACATATGTGTTGCCTTTTCTTGGTGCTTTAAGAAGGATCCAGTCTACTGGAATTTAAAAACTTGGCTTAAGAATGTAACAATAAGTGTTATCAAATAAAGTGGTATAATTTTGATCACAAATTTGAGATAGACTTAACAAGTTGAAGTGCAAATTTGCACAAAAGTTTACTTTCTCAAATTTGAGTACACCATTTATTACCATTCCTTCACCAACAATTTTACCTCCCTTCTTATTCCCACCAAATTCCACATTTGTGGCATTTTTATGTTTGAAATCATGGAGGAGAGAACAGTTTTCTGTCATATGCATGAACAACCACTGTCAACATACCACTTGTTGTCAGTCCTCCATGGATGTTCCTACACAAATAATGAAATCAATTAGAAAGTGGAGCCCAAGCCTTAATGGTCTTGGGCTTGCCATTATTATCTAGGATTGTTACTCTATCATGAATGAGCCTAGATGTCTCAAGATTGTTTTTACACTCAATTGATTCATTATGTTCTGTTTGGGGTGAGCATGATTCTGTTGAAGATGAACTTGAAGCACTTTGATCTTGATTCACGGCCACTTCCTCTGGCACCTCTTCTTTCAGTGTCTTTTTCTTTAAACTTGATCCTGGTACTTGACTTGAAAAGGTTTCTACATCTTTTGTCTTTGATTGGGGTACATGATTACCCTTTTCAAAGTGATCAAAGAAGGCTTCATCTTCCTGCAACACTACCTTCTTGTGAGGAGTCTTGCTTTGAGATCGTTGCTTCTCCTTCTTCTTCTTTGATTTATCATCAGCAGATGTTGGTCTCTTTGTCTCTGAGATCTTCTACTTTAGTTGCTGCTGCTTTTGGTTTGAGACCTTTGATTCATCATTCTCAGAAGATTGTGAATCTGATTCAACATTCTCAGCTTTTGCTTCTTTGGAACCTTTGATTTGTTCTTTTTGTTGAAGAAGCATTCTTGAGTGGAATGATTGTTTTTGTTGCAGATGGTACAGTGTTTGTTGAAGTAACAGTCAGAAGTCATATGATTGTTCATATTGCAAATGGAGCAATAACTGCCGAAGTAACAATCAACTGTATTATGGTTGCACATGTCACACCACTTGTAATATTTTTCTTCAGCTTCACTCTCAGACTCTATCACCTTCTTCTTCCCCATCTTAAATTCTTTTTCAAACTTTGTAGCTGATGAGTCTTTACCTTTTTCTGACATGATGTCAAATGGTTCTTGTTTATGAGGATTCACCATTCTCTGTTGTTTCTTGACTTTGTTGTCACTGGGTGATTCAGCAGATGATTTCTTCTTCCATAGATCTTCTACGGAAGTAGATGAATGTTGCTTTTGTAGTTTTTCTACGGAAGTTGAATGTTTTGGAAGAACAGTTTTCTTCCTTTGCTTTTCTATGGATGGTTCTAATTCAACCTTTTTCTTCCGTGGATGTTCTGTAGAAGTGATTTTCTTTTCTTTTGTAGTTCTTTTTGATGACTGATGTTTTTGACTTTTGTTGAGCTCCTGAATCCCTTCATTCAACTGACCAATTTTGGTATAGATCGTCTTCAACAAATTTCTTTGTTTTGGGGGATAAGGCAGCTTGATCTCATCAAGAACTTTGGGGATTAAAGGTTTAGTTACCATATTCTTTCCCTTACCCAATCAGCATTAGGCTCATCAAATTCATTCAAGTCATCACACTTATCAAAGTCAAATTCTGAATCAGTTTGTTTTAAACATTTTGATTTAGATGACCCAATCTTAGTTTCACTCATCTCAGTATCTTCACCATTTACCAAATTATTAGTTTCAATTTCTGGTTTAATTTTGGTACTTGATACAAAATGTTTTGATAGACTGTTGGTCATTGACTCAGGTAAAGTGGTGTAGTTATCATTTATAGGAGGTGCAACAGCATTAAAACCCAACCCATACCTTTTCTTTGATTCAATATGAGAGTTCAAGAGTTTTTTATATTGCTGAGATGATAATTGAAACTTCTGAAGTTTCACTTTAGTATATGCATGATCAGATAGTGATTTTGTTAAAGAGGTTGTCAGATGCTCAACTTGTGCTTTCAAATTATAATTTTCAGATACAAGGTTATCCAAATCCTTTTGTAAGGAGGTGATTTTGACCTGATATAATTTATGTTCTCTCAAATGAGATTCATTTAAAATCATTTTTTCTTTGACTTTATCAGCTAATTATTATGCATGGACTCTGTATCTTTCAACCTCTTCAACACAAACAAGTGAACATAATCTATCCCTTACCTTTGTGGCCATGGGTGGAATTTTGTTCTCCATGTTTGCCATCAGTGCTTGATTTTCCTCCTACACTTCCTTCTCATACATGCTCCAGTCATAAGTACCATTTAGTGTTACCGGTACCTGCTAAAGAGCTTGTGGCTGGTGGGGATGAGATTGTTAGTTGAGGTTGCTTGAAGCTTCTATGATTTGCTTGTCTTGTGTCTGTTGTTGATTGCTGATTGCTGATTGTTATTGCATTCCCTTGAAAAGTGACCATACAAATTGCATTTGTAACACCTCACTTTTGATTTGTCAACACCAATTTTAGTTGTTCTTCCTGCCACAGACAATCCCTTGTTTCTTTTCATATATATTTTGGCTCTGTACGCAATCATGGCCATTTGCCATTGCAGATCCATTTCCTCTACTTCATCAGGATGAAGTTCTTCAAGGTCTTGTTGATAGATGTGGGCAGGAGTCAAGGTACTACCCTAGTAAGCTTGAAAGCTTGAACTGAAGGTTGCCTTCTGTTCTTTTGATTCTAGAA
The DNA here is from genome assembly GCA_025506505.1 of Flaveria sonorensis. Lineage (NCBI taxonomy): Eukaryota > Viridiplantae > Streptophyta > Magnoliopsida > Asterales > Asteraceae > Flaveria > Flaveria sonorensis. The sequence goes on from CM046428.1 coordinate 45,949,429, forward strand.
CCATAGTAATTGGTTCAGATTGGGTATTGCTTTTGTTGGTTGATGATCCCTTTGCTGCTGGACTTTTTGAATCATCAGATTTCCCTTTTGCTTTCCTGTTTAAAGTGTTTTGAGAGTTTAATTTAGAGGACTTTGTAGCATAGAAACCAGTTTCTTCTTCATCATCACTCTCAATATAAGATCTTTTATCATCATTAGAGATGAATGCACTTCCAACACCCTTTGTTTCTTTGAATTGATATGGTGCTATTGGTGCTTTTACACTCTTGTTTCTTGTTTTCTCATCCAACTCCAATGCTTCTACCTTTGTTACCAAAGTATCTAGTCTAATTGCCTTTAGATCAAAGGAACTTTTGAACATAGAGACAATTTGAGTCCAACTTTTAGGCAAGGAGTGGAGCATCTTTCTGTTCAACTCCTCATTGCTATACTTCAACTCAAAGATATTCATCTCAATAATAAGTTGCATGTATCTGTGGAGTTGTTGAGGAACAGATTCACCCTGAATATGATGAAATGTCTCATACTGTGAACGGAGAGTATCCTTCCTGATGCTTCTGATCTCATCACTTCCCTCACATAAAGTGTGAAGAATTTTCCATAATGAGTTGGCTGTTTTGTATGATTCACATATGATTAAGAGGTCTTCAGGTAAAGCCATAGTAAGCATACTATAGGCCTTGATATCAATTTTGACCTTCTTAACATCATCAGGAGACAGATCTTTCAAACTTACGGGATGATTATTGTCCTTGTAATCAGGTCCAAGAGCAGGTGGAATGTAAGGACCTTCAGTAATGGACACCCATAAGTCAAAATCAGTATAATTAACGTGGTTCTTAAATCAGATTTTCCATGTTTTAAAATCAGCTTTGTTCTTCAACTTTGGATGTTGGTACGCTGAGCTAACAATTGAATTACTCATTTCAATTTGCTTGTTAATTATCAAATTATCAACAGATCTAATACTCTATGAATGTGAAGAGTAAATGAAACGCAGACACACTCACACAGTAATAACAAATCACTGATAATATTGATATTCAAATCGACTAAAACAAAAATTCCTTAGAATTAATTACTTCTGTTGTGAATGGACTAATTAATAACCCACTCTTAATTAAATAAGAAGTTGTGGTCAAAATTAGTGAAATCGCTCTATATATTCATAGTTAAGTTGAAATTAAGATGTTAGATGATGATGGGTTTTGTTCAAACTTGTTTGAACAGCCTTGGGATATTGCACAATAACACAAATCCACGAATCGCAAGAGATTCTGATACAAATCGAAATTAATCGAGCAATGGAACAGTGATTAATGATCGATATAACAAGGTTTTGATGATTTAATGAAACAAAGATTCAATTAAAATAATCAAACTGATAGATCAATTGATCTAGATCAATGAGCACGAGGCTCTGATACCACCTGTGAATCCATGGATCGATACAAGATTTATCAGTTTGATTTAGCAAATAAAGATTGTCGAATTATCAATACTTGTTGTTTAATTAATTGTTTATGAAATTGAAATTGACGAAGAACAGATGAAAAAAATTGAAAAAAGAATAAAATAATGCAACAAAAAGATTTTTTCAATTGATCTTCATTGATAATAAATCGATTAAAATTGATATTGATGCTTGGATGACAGAGTAATCCCCTATGATGTTCTTGGTGTTCTTGTGATTGCTATATTGCTATATTGATCGATTGATTGATTGATATCATTTTTATGAATATATGAATCTTTATTTGTGTATCGATATCTTTCAATCTCTCTCTAAATGAGTGCACCCATGCCTTATATTTATAGGCAGAGGGATTCACTTTAAACAATTAAAAAAGGAATATCCATTATGTGACGTGGAATATTTGCTTCTGACAGTTGTACAGTCTCCCGAGGCCATTGACTTGATGACATCACTCTGACAGATTGACTTGTTGACTTTGTGTTGAGTACTTGATGATATGAGATCATACAAGTATTTTGTTCTTTCGTAGGAGTTGAACTTCCGTAAGAGTTGGTTCTTTGTTCTTGAACATCCTCAGGAGCAAACTTCCTTCTTTCGCAGCAACAACTACTTGATCTCTGGACTTGTTCAGTAGATGTTGTGCTTCCGCAGGAGATCTACGGATGCATGTTGACTTGTTTCTTTTATGATCCACTGAACATCTACGGAAGAACAAACTTGTTCATCCGTAGATAGTTCTTGTACTTAGTCAATTTTTCCAAATTGACCAAGTATGATGTTTTCCTGCAATTACACATACAATCAACACACATAATAATATGGGTTAACATATATATATATATATATATATATATAAAAGGATATAGAATTACAAATGTTCATTACAAGAGATGAATAATCATCTAAACCTATACAATGGATCTAGACCCAACAGAATCAAGAGAGATAGGGAACACAAGGTGTTGAAACTGTCTCAAAGCTCTTACTTGGAGAAGGTACTGAATAACTCTAGAATAAATAAGGGGAAGCCAGTAAATGTTCCTATTGGTGCTCATTTTAAACTGTCAAGCTCTGATTGTCCTAAGTCAGATGCTTAGGTTGATTATATGAAGAATGTGCCTTATGCTAATGTGGTTGGGAGCTTGATGATGGTGAGTACAAGACCAAATATTGGCTATGCTATGAGTTTAGTCAGTAGGTACTTGTCTAATCTAGGTAAACCTCATTAGGATGTTGTGAAATGGATCTTGAGATATCTCAGAGGTACTAAACACTATGGCTTAGTGTTTGGGAATCATGAACAATGGGGGAGCAAACGAATTGTTGGTTATGTTGATTCAGATTCTGCCAAGGATCATAATAGGGGTAGATGTATTACTGGGTATGCATTTCAGGTGCTGGGTAACTTGGTTAGTTAGAAAGCCCAGTTACAGCATGGAGTGGCATTGTCTACTACAGAAGCTGAGTATATAGCTTTGACTAAGGCAGTCAAGGAAGCTATATGGTTGCATGGTTTTATTTCTGAATTGGGAATTGATGTTGCAGACTCGGTGGTATACTGTGATAACCGGGGTGCAGTGCAGTTGTCTAAGAATATCATGTTCCATGAGAGGACAAAGCACATCAATGTGAAGTTGCACTTCATAAGGGATGTGGTGAATGCTGGGAAGGTGAAAGTGGAGAGTGTGTCTACTTTGGAGAATCTAGCAGATGTGTTTACTAAATCTCTACCTGGTGTTAAGTTCAACTTTTGCTTGGATGCATTGGGAGTTGGTTAAATTCTTGTTTTGATTTTAAGGTGGAGATTGTGAGATATAAAAGTCAAAATAAGTGTTTCTTCCGAAGATAATAAATCTTCCGAAGCTTAACATATTTCTTTCGAAGCTTGGCTGAAATCTTCCGAATGTTATGTTTGCTTCGGAAGTGTTCTGAAGCTTAATCTATTTCCTCCGAAGGTTAAACTGATTTCTTCCCAAGCCTATCAGAATCTTCCGAAGGTTATTTTGCTTCGACAGTTTTGGTGAGTATTGGAAGTGTTAGAGTTTTGCTTCGGAAGATATCCAAATGGTACTTCCTGCTTCGGAAGAATTAGTATAGGATCCTAATTGTAAATTCTCTCAATTAGTTGTTGAGTGTGTAATGTGACCGTTATAGTTCGTTGGTCATTTATCACTATAAATAGGGATCCTATGTAATCAGTAAGATATACTCAAAACACTTAAAAATACACAGAATCTACAGAACCTACAAAATTCACATTCACTTGTAATCACTAGAGAATAAAAGTTCTTCTTATATTCTTGAAGTTAGTCTTCTTCATTCTTGTTATTGTTGAATTGTGCATTTTTGTACTCAATTGTATAACGAAAACAAAGCTATTATGGCTAATTTTTAAAATGATAAAACTTTTATTCCTCAATGTTTTTGTTCCAACACTTAATCAGTCGTCAATCCGTCGAGAAATTATTACTAACGGCCTCTAATTAGCCGACAAAGCTTCACGGATAGTTTCCAATTGGTGATGAACATCACATCCTATTTTCAGACGGATTTACCTGTCGGTGATGTACTAGTTGTTTATTAGTGTATGAATCAACACACTCAAATATCAATTTACCTTAAAGGGATGGTCTAGATGCACAATGATAAGCATAATGGATGTTCTACTGAAGAATAAAAGAGAGTTAATGAACAAGTTGGATAATTTTAGCAAGAGATAAGAGAAAGATGAGCTCATGAAGAGAGAAGATACGAGGAATACGTTGTGTTCTAAATAATGTATGTATCGTGATCTTAATAATTGGTTTAAGAAGGTTATTCACAAAAAGTGCCATATCTGGAATCAGTATTTTTAATTCAACCTCTTAGTAAAAACTCTACGCATAATGTTTCAAAGCTTACAATAAAATAAGATATATATCAACAAAATGAAATACACGGATCAATATACAACTATGTATACGGTATTTATATATTTTTCTACAAGTAGAAAAAAAAAGGAAAGGTGTTTGACAAGGTAATGAATTAAACTTAATCAGCACAAAATTGATACATATCATCCATGGTAGGCAGCTCTAGTAGCAACTTATCAAGATCTCTAAACGACATCCCTTTTTGCAACATCGGTGAACTCATATCACCACCACCACGTCGACCACCATCAACACTGCCATCATGTGATAGTTTATCATTTAGAGACAAGGCGGGGTTGGGTGAATCTTTACCGGTGAGATGTTGAACCACAGATTTAAAGTTCATGGCATCAGTCTTGATATACTCGGTGTTTATTATCACCACCTTGACGGGGTCTCCTCTTCTTGATCTTGACATGGTTATATTGTATTCTTGATTAATCGTAAGCGAATAATTTGATAAAATATCAATCTCCACGAGACCTTGATGAAAAAAGATTCAAAATATGATCGATATAAGTTAATTTGTATACAAAGCAAAATACAAAAAGATGATAGAAATGAATATATTATTGTGTTTGTTGGTTGGTTTATATAGGAATGTGTTGAGGACCACTTTTGAGGGGAGGGGGTAGGAGGGGTCGAAGACTAAAGGTGCTCAAGTAAAGTCAATTGACATTATTTTCCTTCAACAATCTTTCAATTTTCATCTTTCACCTTTTAGTTTCATTTTTATATTATGATCCATTATTTTGAATTGTTAAATCTTTGGCAAACGTGTTGGAGATAATTTGGAATGGTAATGGGTTGTGTATGCGATGGATTTTGGTAATCATAATCCTAATCTAAAGTCTCACATATGTACCATTCCATTCATCTGGTGTATCTGTTTTTACATGATGGGATGCTTATTGTCTGAAACTTGATCTTTAACTCATCACGAGAACGACTTGAAATATAAAATATTTAATTATAATTATGATATATAGTCTTATCATTTCAATGATTTTAGCTTTCTATAACAACTTAAACATACTATCTATTATATTTTTAAAAGTATTATAAAATATGAATATATCCGATTAAGATGCGAGTAAACGAGTTCAGGTAATCGGACAGGTATCACCCAACATTGTACCTGTCTCAAATCCATGAATAGTTTTATACTTACTCCCATACTTGAATATACGTTCCAAAAGTTTTTAGTTTTTTCCCTAACCATTGAAGATTTTTCAAATTTAGTATCCGATATAGGTTTTCTGATTCTGTAAATGCAAATCTCATATAGTAAATATTTTCATTTCAAAACAACAATTAAAACCTAGTGGTTTTACCTTAAATGGAAAGATCAATTATATATATTCTAATTACCAAGTGATTGGTACACATTTTTATGCACGAAGTAGAACCGTTTAATTCTTTTATATTTTTATTTTAAACTCAATATTTTTACATTTTTTACAATTTAACTCTTACAATTTACCACTTACAACTTTGGTCATCTATACTTTTCATCTTTTACAAATTTTTCATTTTGTATTTTACTCTAAATTTTGACAGTTTACACGTCGTAAGGTGTGCGTGTATTTAAATTTGTTACGCCTATTTTTTCCCGTTTAACGGCCTGTCGTAACGTGCGGGTGTTAAATCGAGTTAGTTATTATTTTTAATGTTTTAAGTTTCATGTGCATGGTTCAACATTTTTACATCTACTTTCTGGTTTAATTTTCTTTTCTATATTTTCATTTTTTTAAACATGAGATTTTCCGATGTTAGTGGTCGTTGATGGTGATGTGACATTAGTGCTGCTTGATACAATTTATGCTACCCGTCGCAACACGGAGGCTTAATACTAGTTTAGTTCAAAATACAAAAGTAATTTTGTATTTGAGACCATATTCATATTAACGTACTGATAGAAAGAGTATCATGTTACGTCTAGATTTTAAAGAGATTCACTTTAACCATGTAGAAAGATCCCATGTAGTCATGCATACTGTGTATAATGAAAGGACTATAAGTGAAAAATAAAGATTGATTGGAAGAAGATGACCGTTAATGTTGAAAAACAAAGCAGTCTAGAAGGACCAAAAACCTAGCCGTATAAAATATGGATGTGGTCAAGCCACGATATCAAATATCAAATATCAAATACTATGGTCCCTCGAACCTTCCCATGCATTTCACCATCGAACCTAGGTTGTATTATTTGTCACAATTGTCAATAAAGTCTATCTAAAGACCGCACGATGACAATAAAAATAAATATCTTACGATATAAAACTCTATGATGTCCTCTTACTCTTCGCGCTTTGAACGAATCGCTTTTCTTTAGTATTAGCATGGATGTAATATTTCTTATTTTAGCAAGGTATTATTGATGAAAATGATTGTTTAATTAGTGATTGGTACAAGTTGGATTAATATTTCTTATTTTTGCAAGGTATTATTGATGAAAATGATTTTGTTTAATTAGTAATTGGTACAAGTTGGATAAAAAATGATAGTTGACTTTATCGTTTTTATTGACCAAGCGAAGTAGTGTGAAACCAAGCCTTTCTTAGTATTTTTTTCTTGTATAGATTTTTTAATAAATAATTTTATATATAATAATATTTTACAGTATGTATTGACTCACAATGAGAACATTCTATGGATTTTATGAATTCACCATTTGATTTAATAGCCATATCCGTTCTAGAATATGCACGGAACGACTTTTACTTAGGATGAGTTTATTATACAAAGTGTATTTTTGCTACAAAGTGTAAGAAGACATAATGAGGCTAAAAAAGTCACAAAAAATATTATATCTCACAATATAAATCAAATTTCAAAAAAGTACTTCGCAATCTCTGTTCCTCTCGTCGTCCTCTTTCAGAAAAAAATAAAAAAACTAAAATAAAATTTCATTGTGTCTTTTATGACACAATGACGTCATTGTGTCTTTCATAATGACACAATGACGTCATTGTGTCTTTCATAATGACACAATGACGTCATTGTGTCATTAAAACGTCCGAAAAAACCTGCTACGGAACTACCGAGTAGGGGCAAAAATATGATAACTAGATAGATAATTTCGAGTGTGATAAGACAAGAAAAAATCAGACAATGACTAGAACTATACTATCTCATTAAACGTCGAATATCCCTATGATGCTAGCCAGTGAAAAAATACAAAGTGTATTTTTGCTACAAAATATGAGAATACACAATGAGTCTAAAAAAATCACAAAAAAAATTATATCTCACAATGTAAATCAAATTTCAAAAAAATATTTCGGAGTCTCTATTCCTCTCGTCGTCCTCTTTCAGAAAAAAATAAAAAAAAATTTCATTGTGTCTTTTATGACACAATGACGTTATTGTGTCATTCATAAATAACAATAAAAAAAACGTTATTTTTTATTTTTTTATTTTTTGTTTATTTTTTTTTCTTAGTGAGGACGGCTAGGGGAACAAAAGCTCGAAATTATTTTTTTAAAATTAGATTTAGATTGTGAGATATAGTTTTTTTGTGACTTTTTTGACTCATTGTGTCTTCTCACACTTTGTAGCAAAAATACACTTTGTATTTGAACCTCTACTTTTACTTAAAACAAATAAATTGTGTTAGTAATTAATAAAAATAAAGCACAATTAGATTATGGTATATCACATAGATGAATAACACATAACATGCGAATGATATTACTAATACATAATGGGGAAATGTTTAAATACAAAGTTTTCTAAAACAAAAAAAAATATAAAAAGTAATCTTAACCATCCATCTATTTAGTCAATGGTTGAATTTTTAAAATTTCCTCCATTTTTAGGAATAACTACTTTTGTTGAATTTTTAAAATTTCCTCCATTTTTAAAACGTTCATAACTTTTATGTACGATATTATTTTTTTATAAAAATTACACGAGTTAATTACATGATTGGTCCCTTTGCTTTACCTATATTACATTATTGGTCCCAACTTTTGAAAAATTATAGGTTTGGTCCTAACTGTTTACTATATCGTAACACGATTGGTCCTTAGAGTGGATGGCCGTTAGTTTTTCTAGTTAAGTCAATGTGAAATGACCAAAATACCCATTTTATTTTTTAAAAATTACAACATTATAGTTATTAATTGTTAAATACTAGAAGTGGGTCCAACTCCTTCTTCTCCACTTCTTCTTTCACAATCCAACCCATTCACCACCACTGGCTGCCACCATCGCCAACTAATGCAGGTCCTACTCTACCCCACATCCATCTCCCCTCAATCTCCATCGCCACCAGCGCCACCACCCCAATCCACCACCATCTGAAATCCCTAACATCACCATCTTCTCCTACACCCGTGAACATAAATGGTGTCTGGTTGTGCAGTAGCTTTAAGCAGATAATCAGTGGCCCAATGGATCGTAGTTTTAGCATTTCCTAACTCGCTTTTCATCATACCACCAAACTCAAGCACACTCCATGATAGCATTGTAGTGGTGAACGCCATCGAAAATCCAAACTTCATGTTATCTCCCGCATCATAGTACCCACCTACTAAATCCACCTGAATTTTCAAACCACCACACAAATCAGTCATAAAGAAGAAAACCCATGACGAATTTTCAATCTTTATGCATAAATAATGAAGAAAGTTGCATACTTTCATGGTGGATCCATCGGAAAGTCCTGAGTTTCTTCTCCAAGTCATTCTTTGGTTGGGTGAAAGTCTTGAGTTTCCACCCACCATAGTAACCCAATCCAGCGCCCACCACCATAACCTAAACCACCGCCTACTAGTCACCATCTCTAATTGTTCATCACCCTCACATCGCTACCAATCAAATTGAAAACCACAAATGGACCCAAATTCCGACTGATGAGGGTGATAGTGTCGGTGTGTAACGCCCGAAAATTTCAGGAAAAAAAAGAAAAGAAAAGTAAAAAAAGCAAACGAGTTATTATTTCAAAAAGCGAGGGTTAAAAGTGTACAAGGGCCAAACCAGCCCATAATGGGGTTTAAAAAAGAATATGGCCGCCCATACTTCCTATCCCACGCACTAACTTTCGGCTAGAGAGAGAAAGAAGCTCCCATCCGGTTCTAGAGTGAGAAAATGGAGGAAATCTTCAAAAGGTAAGATTTTAAATTGTTTCCTTCTCGGTTTCAGTCGGCTTTAAGCTTCTGGACCAATTTCTATGTGTTTCTATATGTTTAGTTGCTTGTTTTCGTGTGTTTAGGCACCAGACCTCCAGGTTGTTTTCGGGTTTGTTGTCGTTCACTCAAAAGCTGGTTAAGGTGAGTTCTAGATCCCCTCTTTTACATGTTTCTACTTGTTTAGGGCTGATATGTGTATTACAAAGATGTTTTTAAACAAAAAATATGTTTTTTTATGAAAATGATAACTTTATACGAATATTGCATGTGTTTCCATGATTCTATGATGTTGAATGGTTGTTTGTTATGTTTTAAGTGTGAAACTGGTAGATCTATGCTAAGAATACACTTAAGATGATTTATGGAACTGGAATTTACATAAGTAGAACATAAGCATCGGACGACTGTCTGCTGTGGGCTTTGAATGTCCGCCGTGGACACTTAGGAGGATAATTCATGTCGTCTGTTATGGACATTGTACATCCACTGTAGACACTTAAGTATGCATGCATGTCCGCTGTAAACACTTAAGTATGGATGCATGTCCGCTGTGGACACTTAAGTATGCATGCATGTCCGCTGTGGACATTAGTCATCCGCTGTGGATCCTTTAAGTACTTTAGACTATTTAGTGTGGACAATGCATGTCCGCTGTGGACACTTGGATGTTTAGTTTATCCGCTGTGGACTTTGGTCATCCGCTGCGGACTTTGGCTGTCTGCTGTGAACACACTTAGTGTTTATTCATCCACTGTGGACTTTGGTCATCCGCTGTGGACACTTAACATTTAAGTCATCCGCTGTATCCTTTATTCATGCGCTATAAACACTTAGGTTTATTTTGAAATTTTGGGAATAGATTTTCAATGCTAAGTACTTATGTTTAATGGAAGTTCATGCTTGTTTTAATGTTTCTAATGTCTTATCTACTTGTGGGCTGCTGTTATGAATTATATTATTTCATGTTATGTATTATGATGTGACTTTATGTGGCATGATATGTATATGTACATAAAGTATTATGTAATGAAAGTGAAAGATAACGATAATGAAAAGTAGAACGTAATGAATGAATAAAAGTCTTGCAAGCAAAATGATGGAGGTTCACAACTCAATGAGGTAGTTGTTTGCTTAACTATGTGTGGTTTAGCTAACCCTTGATGATACGCACAGGGGTCCAATCCTTGAGATTGACCAAGATGTGATGGGATCCTTGCCACTTACCCCGAAACTGTGTTAGCTTCGTGCACAATGTTTGGGGGGTTTATTTATAAATCTCGGCATAATACTAGCTTCGTGCATAATGTTTGGGGTTTAGCATATGGCAGGATCTATATAAAGATGAATGATGTTAATAAAAGAAAGTACGAAAACGAACGATGATGAAAGATAATAAATTATTATTATCAATATGTATGTATGATGTATGATCACGTATGAAAGTAAAGGATATGATTATACGAAAGCAATGTATTTTATTATAAACTAAAACTCATTTAGAAATGCTGACTTTTTATATTCATATTAGTTGGCAGGTAATTGTTGATGCTGAGGAGGTGCAGGCATGGATGCATAAGCTACTAGGGATGATCCGAGTCTGGCATCCATATTTTTTAGAATGATATTGTATTAATACAATTTTTTAGATGTAAATGAAACGATGTGATGATTTGACATAATTTAATGTATTAATAAAAAGATATATTTCCGCTGCAAAATGATGTGTTTTAAGTGTTTTATGCGATGATTGACCAATTGTAGCGTCCCAGGAACGGGGCCTTACAAGTTGGTATCAGAGCCAAAGTTTAAGAGAATTGGATAAACTATTTTCAAAAACCTAAAACTTAAGCTGAGAATAGGACGAAAGGGAAGGGATGCCAGTCCTAGTAGCTACATGCCTGCAGGTAAAGGTTTTATGTAAACGTTTTATGAACGTTAATGGAAAAAAGAATTATGTGCGCATGTTATGTGATTTATGTGCTTTTAGTAGATTCGGATACTGATGTAGTCAGGATAGGAAATGCTTGGGGAATGAAGAATAAAGTAAGTGGCTAAATCATAACTGGCCACTATAATTAGGGACTTACTATACTTGACATAATCTGAGCTATTACCTTGAATCACCGTGTTGGTGTTTGAATCTTATAGTGCTTAGAGATGGCTGGTGGTAGATCTTTGAAGGCTTCCCGAGGTGGAGTACGTGGTGGACGTGGTGCTGGGTCGTGTGTCACGAGGAACAGGGCTAAGACTGCCGAAACAGCACCAGAAGAGCTCGAGCTTCATCACCATGAAGGTGGTGATGAGAGTGCTAATCTGAGGGCCTCAATGAAGGAGGTAGTAGTGGAAGAAGTTCATCAAGTCATGCAGACGATTCTACCGTCTATGGTGACTAAGGTTATTAGGGAGGTAAGGGAAGACGAGAGGAAGGAGGAGGAAAAGAAGAATAACGCTAGGCGAGGGGGCGAAGAAGGAGGTTTAGGGGAAAGGGAGCAACCTGAGAATGAGATGGTTGTTTCCAATGATGATGAGGGGGAGGAAGCGGTGTAGGAAACTAAAAAGGGGTGCAATTATGGGGCATTCCAGAGATGCAAACCCCCGAATTTCAATGGAAATAGGAATGCTGCTGCTGCTTACCGATGGGTGAGGGAAATAGAGGCCGTGTTGGATATCAGCGACTGCAGGGAGGACCAAAAAATGAAGTTTGATACCCATTCGTTTGTGGATTCGGCCTCATGTTGGTGGGACGACATTGTCCAGGCCGAGGGTAGCAGAGCGATTGGAAGAATGAGGTGGAGTGAACTAAAGAAGCTGGTGATTGAGGAGTTTTGTCCTCACATGGAACTTGACAAGATTGAGAGAGAGTTCCAGCAGTTGGAGGAGGGAACTATGACGCACCAGTAGTACACGACTAAGTTTAATAAGATGGCGAGGCTGGTTCCAGGTGACACCTGTGTCACGAACAATCAAAAGGTACATCCAAGGTCTGCCAGCGGATATCCGCAAACACTTGATCGCCGCTCGACCAGGCACGTTTAGGTCGGTGGTCAATCTGGCAGGGAGACTGTACGATGAGAGAGAGGAGGTAACTGTGGTAGAGGTGAGTAAGAAAGGTGGTGGTGACAAAAACTGGAACGGGAAACGATTTGGCAGTGGTGGTTTCACTCCCAAGAACAAAAAGGCAAGCGTGGATGACCGGAAGATGGTGACGGCAGGTACAGGGATGAGGATGTGCAATAAGTGTGGGAAGGAGCATGCAGGGAAATGTAAGTGGGGATTGAACATCTGTTTCAAGTGTAGGAAGGCAGGGCATATGGCAAAGGATTGTAGGGTGATGATGTGCTACAACTGTGGCGGGACAGGGCATATGAGTAGGGACTGCAAGAAGCCGAGGGCTGAGAACTCCGGGCGAGGCAGGGGATCGAGAAGAAGAAGGCGGGGTAGAGGGCTAAAGCCAGGGTATTCACTATGACCCGGAAGGAGCTAGGGTGGACCCCGACGTGGTGTCAGGTACCTTCCTAGTAAACCAAACTTGTGCTTCCGTGTCTTTTGATTCTGGTGCTAGAAGAAGTTTTATTTTTGCTGCCTTCTTTGATAAGTTGCCCATTAGTAGTAGAAAGATTGATGAGCCCTTCGATGTAGAAACTGCCATTGGAAAGTCTACTAGGATTTCTGATATGGCAGAAAATTGTGACATAGAGTTGGAAGGCCATAGGTTCTCTGCTAGGTTGTTCGTGATTGCCTTAGGTGGATTTGATGTAGTCCTAGGGATGGATTGGCTAGCAGCCTATGAGGCAAACATCGTGTGACGATTTATGGCGATAGAGTCAGTTTTAAGTGTGTAACTGGTAGATCTATGCTAAGAATACACTTAAGATGATGTGTGAAACTGGAATTTACATAAGCAGAACATAAGCATTTGGATGACTGTGCGCTGTGGGCTTTGAATGTCCGCTGTGGACACATAGGAGGATAATTCATGTCGTCCGCTATGGACATTGTACGTCCATTGTAGACACTTAAGTATGCATGCATGTCCGCTGTAGACACTTAAGTATGCATGCATGCCCGCTGTAGACACTTAAGTATGCATGCATGTCTGTTGTAGACATTTGTTGTCCGCTGTGGATCCTTTAAGTACTTTAGACTGTTCGCTGTGGACAATGCATGTCCGCTGTGGACAATGCATGTCCGCTGTGGACACTTGGATGTTTAGGTCATCCGCTGTGGATTTTGTCATCCGCTATGGACTTTGGTTGTCCGTTGTGGACTTTGGCTATCCGCTGTGAACACACTTAGTGTTTATTCATCTGCTGTGGACTTTGGTCGTCCGCTATGGACACTTAACATTTAAGTCATCCGCTGTATACTTTATTCATGTGCTGCGAACACTTAGGTTTATTCTGAAATTTTGGGAATAGAATTTCAGTGCTAAGTACTTATGTTTAATGGAAGTTCATGCTTGTTTTAATATTTCTAATGTCTTATCTACTTGTGGGCTGCTGTTATGAATTATATTATTTCATGTTATGTATTATGATGTGACTTTACATGGCATGATATGTATATGTACGTAAAGTATTATGTAATGAAAGTGAAAGATAACGATAATGAAAAGTGGAACCTAATGAATGAATGAAAGTCTTGCATGTAAATGACGGAGGTTCACAACTCAATGAGGTAGTTGTTTGCTCAACTGTGTGCGATTTAGCTAACCCTTGATAATGTGCACAGGGGTCTAATCCTTGAGATTGACCAAGATGTGATGGGATCCTTACCGCTTACCCCGGTACTGTGTCAGCTTCATGCACAATGTTTGGGGGTTTATTTATAAATCTTGGCACAATACCAGCTTTGCGCACAATGTTTGGGGTTTAGCATATGGCAGGATCTATATAAAGATGAATGATGTTAATGAAAGAAAGTACGAAAACGAACAATGATGAAAGATAATAAATTATTATTATCAAGATATATGTATGATGTATGATCATGTATGAAAGTAAAGGATATGATTATATGAAAGCAGTGTATTTTATTATAAACTAGAACTCACTCAGCAACGCTGACTTTTTATATGCATATCAGTAGGCAGGTAATTATTGATGTTGAGGAGGTGCAGGCATGGATGCATAAGCTACTGGGAATGATCCGAGTATGACGTCCATATTTATGAGAATGATATTGTATTAATACAATTTTTGAGATGTAAACGAAACGATGTGATGATTTTGACATTCCGCTGCAAAATGATGTGTTTTAAATGTTTTATGTAATGATTGACCAATTGTAAGCGTCCCGGGAATGGGGCCTTATACGGTGTGACAGTGGTGGTGTGTTGGTGGGTGGAGGTGCGGCAGTAGAGCTGCGAGGGAGGTGAACGGGGATGGTGGTGGTCGAATCGAAGGGTTGTTCCAGCAGCCGGTGAGCCAGGGTCACCGAAGGTGGGTGGAGGCGAAGGTGGTGTAGCTGAACGTGGAGGTACAGCTGAATGGGGAGGTGGGACACACACATTTAATATATATATATATATATATATATATATATATATATATATATATATATATATATATATATATACATACCATATTTTTAAATTTTGTCTTTTGGTTTAGGGGTATTTTGGTCTTTTCACATCCACTTAACTAAGAAACTTAACAAAAGTTAGTGTCAGAGACCAAACGTGTTACGATATAGTAAACAATTGGGATCAAACCTGTAATTTCTCAAAAGTTGGGAGCAATATTGCAATATGGACCAAACACAGGAAGCAATCGTGTAATTAACTCAAAATTGCACCATAAAAATGGGTGGTTTTTATCTTTAAAACGAGTACGTATTATTATATAAAAAGATAAAAAAAATTTACGTTAGTAAGCCCGTATCATGTTATTGTGTCTTTAGTGCAGTTCATTGTGTTTTTTTGTTAGTTATTGTGTTTTTTTGAATAATATTGTGCTTTTCTAAAACGATAAATTTTAAAAAATATAATGATAAAATAATATTGTTATGTATCTCTAATATGTAAAACATAATAATAAATTAACAACTAATTAATCTAATACATTAAAAACAATGATAAAATAATACAATGTCCTATTGTGTCTTTTGATCGTCATTGTGCTATGTTGAACACTATGAGTTTTGAAAATTACATTGGTGAAATAACATTATTATGTACTTCTAATGGTAAAAGACAATGATAGATAATTAACAAGTTTATGTAATCTACTAAAAAATAATGACAAAAATAACACATTGTGTTATCTTCAACACTATAAGTTTTAAAAAATATATTGGTGAAAGTATATTATTATGTACTTCTAATTATAAAACATAACGATGGATAATAAGTTTATAACATATAAGAAAATAATAAAAATAACATAAAATAATCTAAAACATAAAACACAAATGATTAATACACATAACAAATGATGTAAAATATATGACACAATGAATGTTTAAAACACAATGAGCTGATGTATTTGACACAATGACTAAAATACTCTCCTTCTTAAAATAATAAAAGGACACGTGTCAAGCCTACAATCATTCTTAGCATTTTTAGACTAAACATACTTTTTAGTATAACATTACCCTACATAATGGAAGCCCTTAATGCATTGATTTATTAAACATAATGATGGATAAAAAGTTTATAATATATAAAAATAATAATAAAAATAACACAAAATGATTTAAAACATAAAACACAAATGACTAATACACATAACAAATGATATAAAATATATGACACAATGAACGTATAAAACATAATGAGCTGATGTATTTGACACAATGACCAAAATGTTATCCTCTTTAAAATAATAAAAGGACACGTATCAAGCACACAACATTTTTAGATTAAACATACTTTTTAGTATAACCCTACCCTACATGATGGAAGCCCTTAATGCATTGATTATAAATACTTAATGCACATCGTGTTGATGGTTAAATGATTTATTTCTTAAATCATGAGTCTTTTTATTTTTATATATTAATCCAAAATTCCTCTCTTAAGTTTCTTGTATTTTCAATTCTGTTTCATATTTTTTGTAAGACTTTGAGACATGTTACTTTGATCCTTTTGAGTTTGCAAAGCTTCAAGATTACATGTTGTACATTTTTATATAAAAAATCTAATTTCCTACGTCCTTACTCTTATGTGTGTGTCGGTGTAAATTCGAGTTCATCTATGTTATGACGTAATTTTTTTCGGAATTGAGTCGGGTCAAATATAAAACGTTTCATGCTAATTTTTATGTACGTTTTGAGTTGGACTACGTTTTGACGTAAATTTTATTTGAAAACGAGTGATGTGAATATAATATGTTTTTGTTCACCGATATATATTCGAGTAACTCTTTGTTCGTAAATGTAGTTCACAAACGAGTCGAGATAATCGTAGTCTATAAATTATCACATTGTGTACGACTTTGTCAACCATAAATTATACAAAATATATTCGACTAATCTCTCGATTTTGAACTAGATGTGATTTCGATTTTTACTAGATGATACACATTCTACGTCGACCCTCCGGAACAAATTTCAATTTGCTTCTTGGTCTAAGTTTGTTTTCCCTTATTTTTGTTCTATGTCCGTAATATTCGACACGTTCAAGTTTAAATGCTAATAATGTCTAAAAAAGCACAAGCAAATAAGATTGTGACTTGTAAATGTGAGTGCCCGGCGGACTAGTAGAATGATTCCACTCGAGCTTCGCTTAACAACACCAGTTAAGATGCCAAAGGAAGGAAAGTCTTCCTGTAACTATCTTCTGGTGTGAAAACAAGTATCGGCTATTGGAGATAAAGCAAAGTAAAGAGAGAGGGTTGGGGAGTATTTTGTGTACAGGAAAATCGATCCCTCTTATCTTGTATTAATATTATTGCATGATATATGTGTAATATGTTATGGTGGTGTGATTGGTCACAAAAAGTTTGTTACACGAGTGGGCCCTACCATTTATGGGATCGGAGGTATGTTTTGAATGATAATATAACGAACAAAAGGCCATAATTATAGGCACATACAAATGTTTACAAAGGAAATACACGAGCTGAATCATGCTGGAGTTAGCTGGATTTTAGTGAGATTGATCCTTAATTTTGGGACATGTTGTTTGACTTATCTAAACTTAATTGACTTTGAACTTGGATCCAAACCTAAATTTACAAAACAAAAATATGAACATCCACCAGCTTGAACTTGGGTAAGGTTGTTTAGGGAGAAGTGGCGTTGCTAGCGGTGTTTGGAAGACCATATCGGACTGGCCGGTCTGACCGGAAATCGGAAGGGTTACCGAATTGGTCTGCATCAGTTCGATTTAGAGAGTTTCGACCGCCGGTTCGTCCCGAATCGGTGGTCGGACCGGATTTTGGTTTTTTTGTTTATTTTATTTTTTGGATTTTAATGGGTAAAAAGAGGGCGTTGAATAATAAATTGGTATGTTGGACATAAGATTATTGTTAAGTTTTATATATAACTATAAAATACACATATAAATTTATGATATTGAAATATATATATATAACTTTATATAATATCATATATATATAATTATAACTTCATCCGGTTCTTAAATCCGGTCCGACCTGTCCGATCACCGGACTAGTAAGGCGTCCGGTTTGACGTACGATCTGATTCTGTATCATACAAAAGATTAGTTTCTAGTTTGGAACTCATCTGATTTAAACATAAGGTAAAACCGTAAAATCTTAAAATGAAAGCGGGATGTAGCAGCCACCACTTGTATCATTGGCTTTCAAAACTATGCAATTATACAGTAGTCATGCATCACTCGGTTGTACAACACACTTTAAGGATGTTTTATATGGTTTTTAAGGTTATGGTAATATCAAAAGATGGTGGTAATTATGCAATTGTTAGAAACAATTTTTTTAGATTTAAATGGTATAATATCCTCTCTGTTTATTTAAAATATATGTAACTATTTCTTTTACATTTTTTATTACGTATGTGTGTACGTACATATATTTGTGTGTGTTTACGTACTGTTCCTACGTGTGTACGTACAAAAGATGGGAAGGTTCTACGAAGGTTAGTGTTTGTGTATCAAGTTTGTCCACATCTAAGTTATTTGTTTGACTTTCTTAAGTGGCGGGCAAGTCAAACCTCTAACTTGCCTAATTAACTTATATTTCAAAAATTTTGAATTAACAGGGGACCATGTTACCACAAACCATTTAATTTAGTGGTAGTCTAATGTTTTTTTAAAGAGAGGTTGTGAGTTCGAGTCTTGACGTCAGCTAAATGCCGGGTTTTAGCGCATTGGGTCTTCGGGTGGCGGGTTTTCTCCGGAATTGATGTTTGGTGAGTTTGAGCTACCGAATGTTGTCTGTGCTCGCAGGCGTATGAGATGCCTTTTCGCTATTGGTTTACCCTGAGTAGCCGAGTTTTATCAGTTGACCATTAAAAAAAAAACAGGAGATCATGTTGAATAAGATACATCAAAAATTAACTATATAACAATTAGGAAATGGATTAATAAGTAAAGTTTTAACTCTTTACCACAAACCCTTAGCTCTTTATAATAAGATACATAAAAAATTATACACATATATATTTAGCTAAGGGATGAACGGTTCTTATTTTGTATTGGTTTATTATTTGCAGTTTTTTTGTTTGCCGGTTTAAGCTGCTCAACACAAGTGAAACAAATTTTTAATGTCTTCTAAAAGGAGTTTATATAAATATTTCTTTTCTTCTTTTTTTATTATTTTGAAATATAATCCTAACAAATCCGTGTTTTTTTTTCATTCTGTTTTTACAGTTTCTTTTTCATTTTTTTTCTTTTATTCTTATTTGAATATTTTTAATTTATTTTAATTCTTTATTTTTTTTTCATTTATGTAATTCTTCTACACCACCAACTTTTTTCAGTTTTACACTACTTTAAGTTTTTAATTATTTTTTTTTTATCTTTATGGTTAATTTGATTTTGGGATTATAAAATCGATCATGTTTATTTTTTACTAAATTAGCTTTCGTGTTATTCAGTGTTCATTTTCATAGCGACCTAGGATTTTCTTAAATTTCAAATATTCATTTGCCATCTTTTATGTTTTTTTTTCTTTATTTCCTAACCATTTTTCATTTCTTTTACTTTTTATTCTTTTTTCCGTACATTTTATAAATATTCATCTTAATTTGTTTATAAACTACATGTCCTTTTGTTATCTTTACATTATTTTTATCTTCTTATTTTCTTACTTTTTTTTATATTAGACTTCACAACGTGATTAGTTTTCAACGTTTTCATATACATTTTACTAAGCATTAGCCCACTGAAAGTCACAACTATGCCCGTGGCGAAGCGAGGTCCTATTATTCTAGTTATATTAACAAAAGGCAACTACATGTACAGTAAAGTGCAAATAGAAATGCTTAAGATGCCATAAGTTAATGCGTGGTACTTTCCCATAATTCATGTTCTTTAATCTTAAACTAGTTAAGTCTAAGCCGCGCGTTGCTGCGGCAAACGTACTCATAAATTCGTCTATGAAGAAGGGGAATTTGGATCCTAAATATACAGGAAAAACATGGCTTTTGCAAATCATAACATGGGTTTTGCCAATCATGTGTAATAGTAACACTCGATGACAAAAAGATGACTCAACATAAACAGATGGATGTTGTAATAAATCTGCAAATCTGTTTGATGTTAGATGGTTCCCCACTGTTAACATAAAGCAACATAAACATATGGATGCTGGAATAAACCTGCAAATCTACATAAAGTTGCAGATAGACGTGCAAATAGATGTCAAATACATGCTGTTTGATGCCGCTCTTTCTTTCTTACCCAAGCATTTCAGTACTCACTTGGAGAAAGTTACCAGTGGTAATTACATTTCCTTACAAAGTCACAATCTTCCTTACATATTTCTAAACCTATTCTATAAATGGCCTATACAAAAGATGTTGAATTTCCTTGTTTCGTATACAAAAACAAAGGGCAACAGATATTTTTGTCTTACAAAAGTTAGCCTATTCAAAGTTCCCAAAAACAGTACCTATGTTCAAATGATTAATTGCATTCCAACTTCCTTTTTTTTGCACACAAAATACGGCCTGCAAATTGTTGAAAGTGCAAATGGTTTAATTTGCAAATGGGGTATGATTGAAAAAAATGTGTAATTTCATACCATCAACATGGATGCATACAAAAGATAGGCTTGTTTAAGAACCTTCGTGATCTTTCTAAGGTTCTTTAGCCTTTTGTTTCTGGCGCTAGTCAAGACCTGTAATTTAAATAATGTACAGAAATCAATTTTCTTTTGTAATATGGGGATAAGGTTAAGTCTAATTCAATTCCAAAACAATCAAACATGGAGAATATACATTTTTCTAATGCAATGCTACTTAACTAACAAACATGTAATAAACTATTTTGTTGTACCTTGTTCACGGGTTCTTTTGGGTGTTTTTACAGATGGAGTGTTGGGTATGACTGTAGAGGAGCTTGTATCCTCTGGAGTGACTGCTGTCGGGGTTTTTGGTGCCTTGTAAGCTTTGTTAACTGTAATTTCTTCGTTTTGGCAATCGGGCTTCAATTGAATTTCGAAGATGAAGACTTTGTTAATCAGATCAGAGAGTTCTTTCGGGAGTTTTTTTTGGGTCATTGTTTTCCCCAGTTACGACCATGTCATAGCATGTTTTGCCGGTAAGCGATGTAACAATGTTGTTGAAAAACAGGGCGGCTGCATTGCAACTTTCGTCAGCGATTGTCGCAGTGAATCTATAGCTGTTATGGGACACGAAGAAGGTTAGATTTGTAAGTGTCTAGTTTCTTATGTAAGAGCTATGTTATTCCAATTTAATTACCAGTATGAATGTTCGTCGCGAAAGCCATGCGTAGTACAGTAGTATTGGTGCCCAGCCTCGTACACTTTGTTCGAACATTTTATGCATGAGGGATAAAACCAATCTTTTCCATTTCCTAAATGAATCTCCTCTATCTTAGACAAACACATGCAAGTTGTCATCTGCAGCCACAAAGAGAAATATATGCAACTAAAGATAGTACTCAAAAAATCAGATTGATTAATGTTAATAGATAAAACGAATATAAAGTTTCTTTTTAAGACATGTATTACCTTTTTCGTCTCTTGAAATTGATTCATAATCTCAGAAAGCTATCTAAGATTTGACTGTGCATATTCATTTCTACCTGGAGGTGATGGCATTTCATGTGCGGGTATGTGCTTGAATCTAATTTGGGAAAACAATTAGTTTGCAATACAATCAAAAATATGTAGATATTTACTATACCTTTGGATTAGGGTTGGAAGTTGAGTTATGCATGGATTCACGTATGTTTCAGATACAACTATTGAGCCGAGTTGTAATTGACCTATGTGAAAAGCATTTTAGTGTTGTATCATAGTAATGTATTTTGTATGTAGTTTTAGTTGTTAATTGTATATTACCTCCGAACGTGGAAACTTTTAGAGATGTGATCGCTATGATTGCAGGATCTTGGTCATTCTCAGCTGCTTTTCTATTGAAAGTTGGTGCAATTTCTTCCCATAATGCAACAGGGATGATCATCCCACTGCATACATAAAGAAACTGCATATAAGTTATCATTTTTTTTTCACAAACTGTATAAAATAAATTATAGGGAAAGGACCATATATAATAAACTAAACACGTGATGATGCAGGTCGTAACCATATGACTATGTAATTTGTCAGACTTCAATAACGGGTACCTTTCATCTTGTAATCGTACACGTAGAAGAGTTTTTTTGGTGCGATTCGGCACCTCTGTAGCATCAACGTAGTGGCCTATAAAATCTGCAATAACAATAGTTTTTAAATTTTTTTATAAGTATATAAGATTAAAAGAACAAACACGCACCTGTAAGAATCCTGTTTTTGTCAAGAAGCCGTGCATGGAGATCTGAGTATGGAGTGAATTCAAAGTAGTATGCTGGTATCGTGTCTTTGTCACTACGTAAAAACGTTGCGGATTTGCCAAAAAAAATCATAGCATCTTGATTGACAACCTTGTTGGATGTTTTTCCTTCTACACAAACGAAACCTGAGACTCTATAGCAAGTCTTAGTTCTGATAATGTCATTGAAGTGGGCTGCACTGTATGCATCAGTAGCAGCCTCTATAGCGTCTCCCTGAAACATAGGTTTGAACAATAGCAATATATTTAAAGTGAAGTATTAAAAGTAGAATTCAAAGAATGCTTTACAACTTACATGTTCGTCTACAACTAACAAACGAAGCTCAGAACGTTAGAACATCTTCCATTTTTTTATGATTCTGATTTCAAGAGTGTTTGTTTTGCATTTTGGTGTGAGATCCGATATGTTTTGAGTGGTCATGTTAGCTTTCCTGCATGTGATTTATTTCAGATTAAAAGTTTGAGTAAACTATATTTTTTGTCATATTAGTAGGGATTTCTTCAGATGGTTCAATGTAAACTTTTAAAGCATCAGGTGAGGTAGAGGTTGAGAAAGCTACATATAATTGAATGACTCATTTATGTTAGATTTTTGCATTTTGGTTTAAGATCTGCTATTCTTTGAGTGGCCATGTTAGATTTCCTGCATGTTATTTATTTCAGCCAAAAAGTCTGAGTATGTGATATTTTTTGTCACATTAGCAGGCATTTCGTCATATGGTTCTATGTAAACTTTTAAAGAATCTGGTGAAGTTGATCGTGAGAAAGCTACATATAATTGGCCATGACTAAAAACAGGTTGTGGTAGGTAAATGCCAATTTTATTCAAAGATTGTCCTTGACTTTTGTTTATTGTCATTGCATAGCATAATTTAATGGGAAATTGTTTTCGTTTGAACACAAATGGAAGCTCTGGATCAGTGTGTGTTAGAATAATTCTTGGTATGTACACCTTATGCCCTGCTGCTGTACCAGTGATAACCTGTGCTTCGAGGACCCTTGGAAGCATTTGTGTTATGATTAACCTTGTTCCATTGCAGAGACCAGCAGTTTGGTTCATGTTTCGTAGCAAGATAACGGGTGTTCTAACCTTAAGTTTCAAACAATGTGGCGGTAATCCATTGAAGTTCATCTCATTTAGATACTCAGTTGGATACAGAAGGTCAAGATCACCGCGACTTTTTGAATGAGGCACGACTGAGTCAGTACTCAAGTAAGTGTTGCAGTCACCAGAAGACATGTTTAGAATCATCATGTTCACCATATCAGCAGTTTCATTTTTTGGACAAACGATTGCCTTTTCAGAAAGATTTTCAGGTGTGGGCTTTTCAAAGGTTTCATTATCATATATGAACTGAATAAGGTTATGCAAAGATGCATCAGTATGAGGTATCAGAAATTTCTGTGGGATTTCTATAAACCTAGCATCACTAGAGTTGTGTGTATCTAATGTCCCAGCTGTCCCTTTCCTATATCCAGAAGCCATGATGCAAAAGTTACGGTATCATCAACACTAGATGTGTTTTGCCTTGAACGATGTAAGCGCATGTTCTCCGTTAGCGTGACAACCCTAAACGTACTCCATACGTACGACCTATGTAACGAAGATGCTATGATCTGTTGTTTACTTGCTTTACGTTTTACAGGCAATGTTTGTCTAAAATCACCTCCTAACAGCAAAGATTTCCCACCAAAAGGCAAGGCACTATTATCAAGTATGTCTCTGAGAGTTCTATCTAATGTCTCAAAACATCGGCGATCATTCATTGGAGCCTCATCCCAAATTATAAGCGACGCCTCAATCAGAAGATTTGCAAGTTGTGTGTTTTTCTTAACGTGACAAATGCTTTCCTCTGTCATTTCTAATGGTATTTTAAAACGTGAGTGAGCAGTTCTACCGGACAACATTAGCAAAGATGCAATCCTAGAGGCTGCAACTGTGAGCACAATCTTTCCTTTGGATCGCAAAACATTGATAATCATAGTGCATAAGAAAGTCTTTCCCGTTCCTCCATGACCATAAACGAACATTAGAATTTGCTTGTTGTTATTAATTGAAGTGATCATATTCTCATACACATATAGTTGCTTCCCTTAAAGACAACTCTTTTGACGTTCATGTTCTACAGAAAGTCTTTCTCTGTCATAGTTTCTTTCTTCCATTAAAAGCCTATTTTTAAGCCTTCTAAGTAATTCTGGACGTGGAGATGGTAAG
Source organism: Flaveria sonorensis (assembly GCA_025506505.1). Lineage (NCBI taxonomy): Eukaryota > Viridiplantae > Streptophyta > Magnoliopsida > Asterales > Asteraceae > Flaveria > Flaveria sonorensis. The sequence continues at coordinate 45,974,116 of CM046428.1, forward strand.
CCGTAATCTGCAAGAGATGATGGAGTGGCATTCGAGTTTAACAGCAGTTCAACTTCATACAAAACATACTGTTGAAGATCTTCGGCGCTGATATGTGATTCCGAGTAATTTTGCGTCATTTGAAGCTGGCATGCAACGTTGTCAGTCATACGCTCCCACTGTCAGTCCCACAAGCTAATTGGACTTGAAATCTCACAATAAAGCAACATGTGAGTAAAAAGAGACCTCAACTCTGACGCACTCGCCCATGTAGCAGCTTCTTCAAAAGCCGGGCACCACTCACTGTCATCTTCAAGCAAGCCTAGGCTTTCGCAAGCAGATCGATAAGTAGAATGTGTTCCTCCACAAACTGTTCTAATGTCCGCAAAACTCCTACATCCAACTTGATAGCCTAACAACAAACGTAAAAAAAACAACTCTCCGTAGGTAGGATGAACATAAATGAGTCTTCCAATAGTGGGGTTGTTATCTCTAACTCTACGAAGCCATCGTTTCCTGTTTTTATCCCATCTGTACTCTGAAAGGTAGTCAACGTATCTAAGATGCCTGCCGAGTGTGTCAATTTCATTGTTTGCTAGCCATTCTGTCAACGTGGTTCTTTTACTACATGCATTGTCAATAATCTCCTGCAAATTATGATTATCTCTAAAACTTACATTTTGCATGTTTTCCAAGTTTACTGATAGAACTTGAACGGCTGGGTTTCTATGGTGAATTGGAAAGTCGAGGATTCTCCAACATGCTTCGTGTGGACATATAAAGCAACCGTCAACGTAGTTTTTAACCTCATCTATAGCAACGTTAGAGGTAGACGTTCTCTTAGAATGGGCTGCATCAGATTTTGTGATGGTGAATCTAACACTGTCAGCACCTTTGGATATGTATTTAAATAACTATTTAATCACCATATTCCAACCACAATACTCAACATTAATATGAGCATTAAATCTTACGCACAGGTCTTTATTGTAAGAAACCACGTAGGAGTTGTCAAGTAAGATCCCCCCTTTTTCTATAGTAACGGCATTCATACGACGTCTACAATGAACATAACCATTCTTGTCAAACGTAGTACTTGACCTACAGGCTTTAGGGAATCTTTTTGAACAACTACTATTAACCATGCATGGAGCATAAGGTCTAGCCAAACCACACGGTCCATGCATCATAGAGTCTGTGACAATTTTATGCAGGTCTGGTGATGATATAGGATCAGGTATCTCAGCAGATATGTACTGATCAACCTGGCTGCTCTCATGAATTTTGAATGGCTCTGTAACCCACAAAAGCATATGACAATATGGAAGGCCTCTTTTTTAGAACTCAATTGTATACAAATCTGGGACTACCTTACCAAAAGGACGTTCTATTCTCAAGAAATCAACCATTTCCTTCACTTTGATTAGAAAAATTCGAGCAACGATGTCAGGTCTATCATGAGGTTTGAGTGGTGAACGGGATGCGAAATACCTCGTTATCTCTGGCCACCTTACATTACAAGTGAAAGTGATAAAGTACTGGGGGTTCCCATGAACGCGACATATAGCAAGTGCGTCTTGATAATGTTTGTACATGTAACGCGGACCACCAGTGAATGAAGCCGGAAGGACAACACGTTTTCCAATAGACCGACCCTCAGTATCCCCTCTCAAAACTGCGTCATGAACACCTTGAAGGTACTCCGTTCTGAAAAGATTTTGATTGGATCTTATATAATCTAGTCTGCCCTGTTCCATGCATATGTAAGCATCGACCAAAAATTGCTGGAAAAGGCGACCTCCATTCAATTACAAAGAATAGACATCGGGAAGATCATGAATTAGGAAGCTATAGTACATGTTCATAGATAATTTTTTATGATCGCCTATGTGATCCTCGGCGAGTCTAAGGTGAGGAGTCCATCCACTGTCTCCATACAAGAATAGCAATGGATATTGCAATGGCATGTATAATGGATGTAACTTATTTATTTGTTGAGGAAATCCATACTTAGCATGAATCACAATATCAAATTCATCTGAAGGAGGGGAACTATCAAGGACGATCGCTCCTAAAGTACCAGCAGCAGGAGATTCATAACACCGTTCATTTTGAGAATTAAAAAGTCTAATTGAAAAGTTAGGAATAGAGGGCTGATCATAGAGTTCTCTTGCAGAACGGAAAAGATTGACCAAGGCATTAAGATCATCTAACAAAGATAGAAGAAGTTCAACAATTTCGACACGCAAACCTGAACATTCGTCCCCTCCAAAGAAACGCAACCTATTAGAAACTTCATTCTTAGTGTCGTATACATACATCTGCAAAAAACATGGTCTTTTATCAGGTGGAGGACATAATGTTCCAATCCAATGACACACTTGTCCTTCAACTCTAAACACATAAGGACCTGATCCACTATTAACCGAATCATCAACTCACGCTCCAAAAGAAGTCATCGCGACCATCGAATTATTAGCACGAATGTTATCAAGAAAATCAGCTCGCTTGAAAAGTTCTTTCACAATCATAGGTAGATCCCTAGGCAAAAGCAAACGTACACGACCACTCTTACAACATTGATTGTACTTAGGGTTTCTATTCCGTGGAACATAACTCACACGTTCTGCGGACCAAAAAGATGCTCCACAAAACTCGCACAAGTATTCAGGGTCACCAGAATCAGCGTATGCATATTGTCGACCTAGAGATGTGGAAGAGGCACTCGTAGAATCTGACATTTTAATTTGATAAAACGCTAACTGCTATTACAAATAACACAACGACTAACACTACCTACTACTACATTATTGTCATGGGATCAAGCTAAAGATAAGATCTAAACAACTATAACAGAATTTTAAGCAAACATACACATAGAGAGCGCTAACAGGCATACATTATGGTAAAATAAGGGAAAATCATAAAAGAACGACAGTCATATTATTGCTTAAACAATGTACCTATCATAGACTATTCTAATTTTGTAAAACAAAACAACAAATCAAAGCAAAACAACAAAACAAAGTAAGGACATAAGGATAGAAACTAACCTGTAAGGTAGTGCAACAGCTATAATATCTGACAAAAGCCTACAAATCATTTTTAAACAAAAAATAAGCAGGATTCGAAGGTAGCTTAAATTTAAAAAAGTAGCTACTTTAAAATTTATATTAGTAGCCCTAAGGTTGTCAAGGTATAGTCTAAACAAAATCAAGTGGCATATTTCATGACTTTTTTTATACAAATAACATAATCTGTGAAGATTGTATTTTTCTAGTAAACTGGAATCCAAAACAAACAAACAAATCAAAATACATGAACAGCAGCACAAAGATAAGCCCAAACTGAACAGTAGCATTTTATAATCCATTTTTTGTATATTATATATTATGTATATGTCGGTGGGGATTTTAAGTCAACAAAACATTAATAAATAAAAAAATCCCGAACCAATAGTGAAGTAATATCTTTCACCTTAATGTAAAACATATTTAGGGTAGTTCAAGTTTCTATTTTTTAAGCCATTTATAAATTATAAATAATACATGAACATAAGATAGGTACAGAGGTATGAATATATATGCCGAAAGAGATATTATTTTAATAGTTTTCTTATTTTAATCTATAGTTATATTCCAACACTTTTATATATTTATCAGCGAAATTTGAAAGGAACCGACATTGCTACTTATAAATACTAAGTTTTCACTTCACTCGTCTCTTCAACTTGAACTTCACAAGTTTTCACTAAATCATAGTATATATATTGAGTCTTGATGGCCTCATTCAACCAAGAAATAGGCAAGAAATAGGCAAGAAACAATCTCATGGTAGTAATTACATATTATTTTTATGCATTAAAATTTCAAATTAGACAGCTAAAGTACATACCTTTATGTGGGATACGATGTTTAGATGGAGTTGTTGCAGGAACCAAGGCTGCTGTATTAGCTGCAATTGTCACTGCTATTACATACCAACTAACATGAAATCTTAACAAAGTCAACTTTAACATACCTTAAAAACAACACAAACATAAAGCCAAGTGTACAGCAACCTGCCAAAAAAAAAAAAACCAACATGCAATCCTAACATCAACATATTACACAGACAATCCATTGCAGAGAAGTTAACATGGCAAAAGCATATGAATATAAAACCACTCAACCATAGCAATCAAGAACTCATCCCTAGAGAACAACAGTGAACAGTAGACATCAAACTAACAATCTTTAACAACACACCAGAACATTCAAAAAGACTAAGTTATCACCTCACTCCTCTCTTCAGCTTGAACTTCACAAGTTTTCACTAAATCATACTATATATATTGACTCTTGATGGCCTCATTAAACCAAGAAATAGCCAAGAAACAATCTCATGGTAGTAATTACATGTTATTTTTATGCAATAAAATTTTAAATTAGACAACTAAAGTACATACCTTTATGTGGGATATGATGTTCAGATGGAATTGTTGCAGGAACCAAGGTTGTTGTATTAGCTGCAATTGTCACTCCATGCCTGCAGCAACCTGCTAATAAAAAACCAACATGTAATCCTAACATCAACATATTACACACAAATAGACATCAAAGTAACAACCGCAAAAGATTAAACCCAAAGTAACAACACACCAGAACATTCAAAAACAAAAGATGAGGAAAAAAAAACAAAACCTTAACAAAAATACACAAACAATCAGCGACAGAAGAACTAAAACAGAATAACCTAAACGAACCAGAAGCGCAGAACACAGTAAACGGTGAAGAAGGGAAAATCAAACGCTATTCTAACCAAAATCAAGCACAAAACGGGATGAAATCACTAAAACATCTGGTGCGTGGAAAGAACAACATAGGAACCAGAGAAGACGCGAAAATCAAGCGGATTTTGCTTCACCTGAATGCGTGGAAAGAACAACACAGGAACCGGAGAAGACGCGAAAATCAAAGGGATTTTGCTTCAAAAAAGGCGATCGTAACCCAACCACAACCCACTTTAACCATTAAACACAAAACGTAATAAAATCACCAAACACGAGCCGGAAGCAAGCATGCATTCGAAAAGAATTGTCTGACCTGAAAGCTTAGAAAGAAGAACACAGCAATCGAAGAAGAAGCGAAACTGAGACTGAATTCGGTTTAAAAAAGGCAAATGTAACAACACGTGAGCTGCACGTGGTAAACCACTAACTTGAAGCACCGACATAAGAGATTAAGGAGAATAGAATTTAAGATGATTTATCACTTGAACCCCTCAACTACTCAACTATGTACACATAAATTCATCATTTTTGATTTTGTCCCTTACTAATTTAACTTGGTTTTATTTAAGTTTACATCCAAAAACTAAAGTCTCATTTTTCCTTTTTATAAGGTTTCACAATTATAAATAAAACATAGTACCATAGTGACATTATAATACACATCAAGCAGCAAAGTCAATGGGTTTTTAACGGCCTGCTACGTGTCATCATCTGACCAGCAATTCACTTATATGTCATCAGATGGTGCAAAACTTAGTAAAATTGATAGAGTGCTGGTTTGCTCCGACTTCTGGAATCATTGACCACAGGCAGCTTTAATGGCTTTGCCAAGGAGGCATTCAGATCATTGCCCACTAATCCTTAAAACAGATGTTGGAGATTTCGGCCCTACTCCTTTCAAGTGTTTTAATTCTTGGCTTGATACCCCGGGGTTTAAGGTAATGGTAACTGAAGCATACAAGAAAGCTGATGTAACGGTCTCCCTGATAGGAAGTTTTTCTTAAAACTTAAAGCTGTTAAAAAAGCAATAAAAGAATGGAGAAAAGGAAGGAAAGAAGGTGAAATGGCAAAGCTAGAGGATCTAGAATCAAAAATCTTAAACTTGGAAATACAAGCGGAGGTGAGACAACTTTCAGGTCCTGAACTGGAGAATAGATTATTATGGAAACAGGAGGTGAGACGTATGGAAGCATCTAAGAATAGAGACGCCATGCAAAAAGCTCGGGTAAAATAGATTGTGGATGGGGATGAGAACTCAAGTTTTTTTTCACAAGGTGATAAAAAGGAATATAAAAGCTTTAAGGATTGATGGTTTGGCAATCAATGGAAGGTGGTCCACGGAACCTAGGGAAATAAAGCAGGAGGTTTATAAACACTTTAAGGATAGGTTTTTTGAGCAAAGAATCAATCGACCGTTATTTGCGAACAACCGGTTTAAGGCCCTCTTCCCTCATATTGCAGAGACACTGGTAAGGCCTTTCTCTAGTTTAGAAATTAAGTGTGCCATTTGGGAATGTGGAGGGGATAAAGCCCCGGGTCCTGATGGGTTTAACTTTAACTTCATGTAACACCCGAAAATTTATTAAAAGGAAAAGAAAAGAAAAGTATAAAGAAAGAAAGATGATGTAACTCAAGTTAAGGGGCTAAAGTTGTGCAAGTGGCAAACTTTATTATAATTGTGTTTAAAAAGGAGGGCATGGCCGCCCATGCCCCCACTTACTTCCTGTTCTCGGCTGCAAAGAAGAAAGAAGAAGAGTTTCATCGGTTTTAGAGAGAGAGAAGAAGAAGAATCTGCAAAAGGTGAGTTTTCTTGGGTAATTGTTCGGTTTCAGTTGGATTTTCGAGTTCTGAACCGAGATTTTTGGTTTTTAGCGCTCGTTTTCATGGATTTTAGGTGTGAACTGCAGATGGGTCTCGGGTTTGCAGTGCTCTACTCAAAGGCTGTTCAAGGTGAGTTTCTGGATCCCCTCTTTTTACTGGTTTTCTAAGTGTTTGGAGCTATTATGCATACCGAGCAGAAGTTTTTAAAGCAAACCGTGAATTTTCAGCATCATGTTCGACTCTGCCTTATTGATGCTTGTTTTAGAAATGGTTTTTGGGTTATGTTTGATGTTTAGCATGTTTTAGTGTTGTAGCATGGTAGATTTATGTTACGATGTGTTAGAACGATGTTTGGGTGTTGTTTGTAGCATAGGTTATATTTTCAGATTGTTTTCCATGCGCCTAACTGACCTCATGCGCCTAAGTGTTCATGCACCCCAGCAGTTCCCATGCGCCCAGAGTTGCCCATGCGCCTAAGTGTTGGCCATGCGACCAAGTAGTGCCCATGCACCCAGAGTTGCCCAGGCGCCCAACTACCTCATGCGCCCAAGCAGGGCTCATGCGCCCCAGCAGTTCCCATGCTCCCAGAATGTGCTCATACGCCCAAGTACCCCATGCGCCCACTGCTCATGCGCCTAAGTGTGGCTCATGCGCCCAAGAAGTATTCATGCGCCTGCATAGTGTTCAAGCGATCGCATAGTGCTTATGCGCCTAGACTGTTTTCATCCGAATTTAGATGCTCATGCGCCTAAGATGTTCATCCGCATTTCTTGGTAGACTTAGGTATTTTTGGGAATTCTGAGAGGTAGGTGGTTGTGCTAAGTTCTGTTGTGATGTGATGGTTATGCCGGTTGTGTTGTGCATGTTTGTGTGTTGCTGATGATGTTCGTGTTATGTATGTTGTGGCTTTACCTATTATGTATGAGTGCATAAGTTAAGTATTATGTAACGAAAGTGAAAGATGACAAGAATGGAGGTAATGAACGATGAGACCTTTGACGCCCGCCCCGATACTGTGTCAGCTTTCGAGCATGAGTCGGGGGTTTGTTTACAGGCCCCGGCACAGTAACAGCTTTCGAGCATGACTCGGGGGTATGGCGTGTGAGAGTGATGAGATCTTTGTTGCTCACCCCGGTACTGTGTCAGCTTTCGAGCATGAGTCGGGGGTTTGTTTACAGGCCCCGGCATAGTATCAACTTTCGGGAATGACTCGGGGGTGTTGCATACGAGATGGGATCCTTGTCGCGTACCCTGGTACTGTGTCAGCTTTCGAGCATGAGTCAGGGGTTTGTTTACAGGCCTCAGCATAGTATCAGCTTTTGAGCATGAGTCGGGGGTATTGCATGAGACAAGATCTGGATGATGGTGAGAGATGTAATGATTGAATGATGTTGAATGATGACGAAGATAATAATAATTATTACCGAGGTGTACGTATGATGTGTGATCACGAACGACTGTAAACTGTTTGTTTTAAAAAAAGTAAAGTATTTTAATTATAAAACTAGAACTCACTCAGCGTCGCTGACTTTTTGTATGCATAATAGTTGGCAGGTTTTTACGTGATGCTGAGGAGGTGCAGGTATGGATGCATAAGCTACTGGGAGCGTTTCGAGGCTGGCATTCACATTTTGATATGATGTTGTATTTTGAAATTTACATGAATGATTTTTAACTTGTAAGTGAGAAGTTTTTAAATTCCACTGCGATAATGATGTATCTTTTAAATGTTTTTATGCAATGATTGACCAATTGTGGGGTTTCCAGAAACAGGACCTTAAAAGTTGGTATTAGAGCCAAAGTTTAAGAGAATTGGGTAATATTTTCAAAAGAACCTAAACTTAAACTGAGAATGGGACCAAAGGAAAGGGATGCCAGTCCTAGTAGCGACATGTCTGTAGGTAAAGGTTTTACGTATACGTTTTATGTAAGTTAATAAAAAGGGGAATTATGTGTGCGTGTTATGTGGTTTGTGTGCTTTTGTGTAGATTTAGATACTGATGTAGTCAGGATAGGAAATGCTTAGAGAGTGAAGAGTAAAGTAAGTGGCTAATCACACATGGCCACTATAATTAGGGACTTACTATACTTGACATAATCTGAGCTATTACCTTGAATGACCGTGTTGGTGTTTGAATCTTGTAGTGTTTAGTGATGGCTGGTGGTAGATCTTTTGAGGCTTCGCATGGTGGAGGTCGAGGTGGACGTGGTGTTAGACCTCGTGTCACGAGGAGCAAAGCTAAGACTGCTGAGACGGCTTTTGAAGAGCCCGAGCTTCATCACCAGGGTGGTGAGGATAAAAGTGCTAATCCTAAGGACTCAATGAGGGAGGCAATAGCAGAGGAAGTTCATCAGGTCATGCAGACAATTCTGCCGACTGTAGTGACCGAGGTTATTAGAGCTGTGAAGGAGAATGAGAAGAAGGAGGTTGAGAAGAGGAAGACGGCTAGACGAGGAGGTGAGGAAGGAGGTTTAAGGGGAAGGGAGCAACCAGAGACTGATATGGTTGTCTCTGGCGACAATAAGGAGGAGGAAGTTGTGCAGGAAACTATGACGGGATGCAGCTATGAGGCATTCCAAAGGTGCAGGCCCCCTACGTTCGATGGTAACGGAGTGTTGCGGCTGCTCACCGGTGGGTGAGGGAGATGGAGGCGGTACTAGATTTCATCAAGTGCCGAGAGGATCAGAAAGTAAAGTTCGCTACCCACTCATTTGTGGACTCGGCCTTGTGCTGGTGGGACAACATTGTCCAAACCTAGGGTACCGGGGCAATCGGGAGGATAAGGTGGAATGAGCTGAAGAGGATGGTAATTGTGGAGTTTTGCCCTTATAGGGAGCTTGACAAAGTTGAGAGAGTGTTCCTGTAGTTGGAGGCGGGAACGATAACGCACCAGCAGTACCCCATGAAGTTCAACGAGATGGCAAGGCTGGTGCCAGATCAGGTGACGCCTGTGTCACGAAAGATTAAGAGGTACATTCAAGGTCTGCCGGCAGATATCCGCAGACATCTGATCGCCGCTCGGCCAAGTACGTTTAGGTCAGTGGTCGATCTAGCAGGGAGATTGTATGACGAGCGAGAGGCGGTGGCGATAGTGGATGTGGAGAAGGAGCGGGGCAATGTCAGGAATGGGAATGGAAGGCAGGACAATGACGGTGGATTTATGGCTGGAGGTAAGATGATGAGGGTCGATGATCGGAAAATGATAACTGGGAGAGAGGTAGTATGTAAGAAGTGTGGTAGAGGCCATGAGGGGGAGTGCAAGTGGGGACTGAACATCTGCTTTCAGTGTGGGAAAGAGGGCCACAAGGCGAGGAACTGCCACATGGCTAAATGTTACAGCTGTGGCGAGACTGAACATATGAGCAGAGATTGCAAGAAGTCGGGGGTAGAGAACTCCGGTGCAAGGAAGGGGTTGAGAAGAAGAGCAGAGGATGAAGGTTAGAGCATTTGCTATGACTGGGAGAAGCCTAGAGTGGACTCTGACGTGACGTCAGGTACGTTTCTAGTAAATTAAATTTGTGCATATGTACTTTGATTGTGGTACTAGTAGTAGTTTCATTCCTGCTGCCTCCTGTGATAAGTTGCACGTTGGAAGTAGGAAGGTCGGTGAGCCCTTCGATGTAGAAATTTCTATTGGTAAGTCTACTAGGTTACCTGATGCCCTAGAGGATTGTACGATAGAATTAGGAGAGCACGTGTTTCCAGCTAGACCGTTCAGGACAAACTTAGGTTGACAGGTGTACGCCTTCGGATGAATTGGCTGGCAGCCTAAGAGACAAACACCGAGTGTCGCAAGAAGATAGTTTGATCAACCGCGCCTGGCAAGAGTTCGGTGCCGACCTACGGAGATGGAGTAACGATGAAGGCCTTGCCATGGAAAGGGGATCATCCGATTCAGAAAGCAAGGAAAGCTAATACCGAGGTATATAGGGCCATTCCGAATTACTAGTCAGGCAGGAGAAGTGGCCTATGACTGGAGTTACCCGATGAGTTAACTGGAATTCATCCAACATTCCCTGTATCTCGTCTGAGGAAGTGCTCAATCAGTGAGGATATGATCGTGCCACTAGAGGATATCGAGATGGACGAACGACTCAACTACGTGGAGCAACCGATGGCCATTACTGGTAGAAGGGAGAGAAGGGCTAAGGAGAAGGATGGTTTCACTTGTGCGAGTACAGTGGAGCCCAAAAAGGGGTCTGAGCCTACATGTAAGATCAAAGAAGAGATAAGATAGCATTATCCACAACTGTTCGAGGAGTGACAAGTTTCAGGGACGAAACCTATATAAGAGGGGTGGACTTGTAACACCCGGAAACTTATTAAAAGGAAAAGAAAAGAAAAGTATAAAGAAAGAAAGGTGAAATAACTCAAGTTGAGGGGCTAAAGTTATGCAAATGGCAAACTTTATTATAATTGTGTTTAAAAAGGAGGGCATGGCCGCCCATGCCCCACTTACTTTCTGTTCTCGGCTGCAAAGAAGAAAGAAGAAGAGTTTCACCGGTTTTAGAGAGAGAAGAAGAAGAATCTACAAAAGGTGAGTTTTCTAGGGTAATTGTTCGGTTTCAGCTGGATTTTTGAGTTCTGGACCGAGATTTTGGTGTTTAGCGCTCGTTTTCATGGATTTTAGGTGTGAACTACAGGTGGGTCTCGGGTTTGCAGTGCTCTACTCGAAGGCTGTTCAAGGTGAGTTTCTAGATCCCCTCTTTTTACTGGTTTTCTAAGTGTTTGGGGCTATTATACATACCGAGCATGAGTCGGGGGTATTGCATAAGACGGGATCTGGATGATGGTGAGAGATGTAATGATTGAATGATGTTGAATGATGACGAAGATAATAATAATTATTACCAAGGTGTACGTATAATGTGTGATCATGAACGACTATAAAATGTTTGTTTTAACAAAAGTAAAGTATTTTAATTATTAAACTAGAACTCACTCAGCGTCGCTGACTTTTTGTATGCATAATAGTTGGCAGGTTTTTGCATAATGTTGAGGAGGTGCAGGCTTGGATGCATAAGCTACTGGGAGCGTTTTGAGGCTGGCATTCATATTTTGATATGATGTTGTATTTTGAAATTTACATGAATGATGTAATGAAATGATATGTTTTAACTTGTAAATGAGAAGTTTTTAAATTTCGCTGTGATAATGATGTATCTTTTAAATGTTTTTGTGCAATGATTGACCAACTGTGAGGTTTCCGAAAATGGGGCCTTACATTTCATCAAAGATTTTTGGTCAGTCATGGAGGAAGATATTGTCAAACTTATGGAGCACTTATTCTCAGGTGGCAAGTTATCACATTGCTGCAATTCTTCTTTTATTGCACTAATCCCAAAGAATTCAGATCCTCTTGCTCTCCAATATTTTCGGCCTATAAGCCTAATTGGATGCATCTGAAAAATATTCTCAAAGGTGTTAGCAAATCGTATTAAAAAGGTGATTCACCTGGGCATTAGTGATGAACAGTCGGCTTTTGTGGCGGGTAGGAATATTTTAAATGGTCTTCTTATTGTTAACGAAATGCTGGCTTGGCTAATACAAATGAAAGGTAAGGCGATTTTATTTAAAGTTGGTTTTGAGAAAGCGTATGACATGGTAAATTGGGGTTTCTTAGATTCGGTAATGACAGAAATGGGTTTTTCCGAATTATGGAGGAAGTGGGTCTCGGCCTCCCTTGAATCGGGTATCGGGTAGGTCCTCGGTGTAAACGGGTCACCCACGGAGGAGTTCCAACTTTCAAGAGGTTTACGACAAGGTGATCCATTATCTCCATTCTTATTCATAACTATTATGGAAGCTTTATACGTTATGATGCACACGGCGGTTGAAACTGGTGTATTCCATGGAATTAGACTACCTAATGATGGGCCTATATTATCACACCTATTGTATGCAGATGATGCTTTGATCCTCGGGGAATGATCATGTGCTAATGCAAAGAATTTGGCTAGAATGCTAAGATGTTTTAATCTCTCTTCGGGGCTAAAGATAAACTTCCATAAAAGTAGGTTATATGGTGTTGGTGTGGGTGTATTAGAATTGGAGAATATGTCCGGAATTCTTCATTGCCAACCGGCTAACGTTCCTTTTTCCCATCTTGGTGTTCCGATTGGTGAAAATATGGGTATGGCAAAAAATTAGCAACCGGTGATTGAAAGAATCACATCAAGGCTCTCGTCGTGGAAAGCAAAGCATTTATCTGTCGGAGGGAGGTTGACGTTGATAAAAGCGGTGTTAGGAAGTATTCCATTGTATTACTTGTCGCTTTTTAAAGCACCTATGAAAGTTATTAATGCTATTGAAGGTATAAGAAGGAAGTTTCTTTGGAATGGAGTAAATGGGAATTCGAAGATAAATTGGGTGGCTTGGGACAAATTAACAGTAGCCAAAGAGGTGGGTGTGTTAGGGGTTATAAATACTAGAGATGCAAATCTTTCCCTTTTAACTAAATGGAAATGGAGGTTTAAAAATGAGAAGCACTTATTATGGGGGACGTGCATTGCTGCTATTCATTATAACCAAGAAAACATTAATCCTTCCTATTGAAACTTTTGGTCCATGGTGTCTGGAGACAAATTATGAGGTCTGAAGCGGACTTTATTAAGGAAGATATTTCATCGAAAAACTAATAAAAGGTAATGTTGGATGTGGAGATAAAGTCCTATTTTGGCTTGATTTTTGGCGGGGAGATAGGTGTTTCAAAGATAAATTTCCATTGTTATTCAACATAGAGAAGGAAAAGTCGAAAGTGGTGGGGGATCTTATGGTCAAAAGCTCAAATGGTATTCATTGGAATTGGAAGTGGAGGAAGGCCCATCTTTCGGAAGCTGAGATAAAGGAACTTACCCATCTCTCAGTTTTATTGCAAACCTTCAATGCTCATAGTAGGGAGGATATATGGACTTGGTTAGGTGATGACTCGGGTGAATAATCTTCGAGGTCCTTGAGAAAGATTATAGAAGCGAACCACACGATACTTGATCTGTCGCCTATCCCTTGGATTCCTTGGGTGCCGCTGAAAGTAAACGGGTTTGCGTGGAAGGCGAAATTGGGAAGGATTCAAACAAGAGTGGCGCTGGCCGAGCGGGGAGTAGTGCAACCATTCATCAAGTGTAATTTCTGCTTCGGCGTGCCAGAATCAACGGATCATGTACTAATTAACTGTCCGTTTGCAAAAACAATTTGGAGAGAAATATACAGGTGGTGCAAATTTCCTTCTGGAGGAATTGGTGCAGTCCGGCAATGTGAGGAGATAATTCATGGATCGGATTTCGGAACCAAGGATGGTAAGGTTAAACATTGCATTGGGTTGGCAACATTGTGGTTTATATGGAGGGCAAGGAACGAGGCAATATTCAAAGGGGAGCATATGTCCATTTCAAAGGTGCTGGAAAATATTAAAGTTAATGCGTTCTTGTGGATAAAACATAGAGCTACATCGTTCAATATTGAGTGGCGCCATTGGTGTAACTTTTCATTATAATTGGTGTATGTTGTTGTTCCCCTAGCATCTTGCTGGGTGGTTGAGTAATAAAAGTATTTTTCAGCTGTTCAAAAAAAAAATTAGGTTACTTTAGAATCCTAACTTCAAAATTAGAGCGAGAGTAACCGGTAACATATGTAGTATGTTACCTTTTACTAGAGTAAGGTGTGTTCGAACCTTGTTGAATGCAATCTTTTGTTGTTTTTTTTCCTTTTAGTTTTGTTATAACTTTTTGTTCAAATTAGTTTTTTTATAAATCATTAAGCCGCAACATGCGAGATATAATTCTATCTATGATTTAATCTTCAAAACCAAAATACATCAACTTTATATGATTTTTATGTTCATTACCACGTTAATGTCATCACTGCTACTCGTCTTATGAAGTTAACAAAGTCGCCGCAACGTACAGTGTTTTAATTCTAGTTCTATTACAATAAAAGTTTTTGGTTTTCTTTATTATTGATAATGTTAGTTTTAGTAGAAGTAGGGTTTTATAAGGTTTAAATATATTTAAAGGTTTCATTAAACAACCTATTGTTATAAATATTATTTATTATGGTTATCAACAATTATATAGATAGACCTTATTAGAGATATACTGTAACGCCCGAAAATTTTGAAGAAAAAGAAGGCAGGTAAAGTTCTCGCGCGAAAGGAAGTTCTCGCACAAGAAGTTCATGCGAAAAGCTTAGCTGGGTATAAATAGCTGAGAACACCCAGTCTGACTCCATTTCGCGCGAAAAGTTCAGCTGCTAGAGAGAGAAATCGGTTGTGTAGAGAGAGAAAATGAAGAATCCAAGTGTTTAAGGTATGTAACTCGTGTAGTAACTCGTGTTATGTACTAAGATTTGATTATTGATAAATATAACGCATGGTTATGTAGTTTTCGCTCGGCAAAGGCTTCGGGAAGGTTGCGTTTGTGCTAGAACTTCAAGAAGTGAGTTTCTAATCCCCTTTTTACGCAAGTTTTATGTTTTGGGGCTATTATGAATACTAGAACGTTTGAATGTGTCTGTTCATGCTTTGTATGATGTTGTTTAAGATGTTTGCATGTTAGGACAGCCTTAGACACGGTAAGTTATGATTGGGAGGGAAAACCTGTAGTTTTTCGCGTGAGCAGTTTTGATGTACGTTAAGATTTTGAATTCTAGAAAGTTTTCGCGCGAAAGGTGTAGTTTTCGCGCGATATGCATGTTTTCGCGCGCAGGTAGTTCTTGCGCGATTTGTAAGTTCTCGTACGACATGTGGTTCTCGCGCGACTTGATGGTTTTCGCGCGATAGGATGGTTCTCGCGCGAAAGAGGGTAGTTCTCGCACGAGATGTTGCTGGTCTATGTTAAGTTTTCGCATGCTATGCTGTTATGTGTGATGCGTTATCTTTTCACGTTAAACACTTTTTTTAAAACTATATGCTTTATGATGTGACTCTAATTGATATGTATGATTATGTAAGTAAAGTATTACGTAACGAAAGTGAAAGATAACGATGATGGAAGTGGAAGTAATGAATGAATGAAAGTCTTGCAAGCAAATTGAAAGGAGGTTCACAACTCATTGAGGAGTTGCTAGCTCAACTGTGTGCGGTTTAGCTAACTCATGAGGATGCACACAGGGGGGTCAGTCTTTGTGACTGATCAAGACGTACGAAAACGGGATCCTTGTTGCTTGACCCCAAGACGAAAGTTGCTTCGTGCACAATGATGGGGCGTAGCCTATGGCAGGATCTAGATTAAAAAAATTGAAAGAACGAAAGAAAGTACGAAAATAAATGATTATGAACGATGATGATAAGATAATAATAATTATTACCAAGATGTACGTACAATGTATGATCATGAACGAAAGTAAATGTTATGTTTTAATGAAAAGTAAAGTATTTTTAAAATATAAACTAGAACTCACTCAGTGTAGCTGACTTTTGTATGCATAATAGTTGGTAGGTAACTGTTTGATGCTGAGGAGATGCAGGCATGGATGCATAAGCCACTGGGAATGATTTGCGTCTGGCATCCACATTTTTGGAAATGATTATTGTATTAACAAAATTTTGAGATGTAAATGAATGATTTGATGTATTGACATGATTTTAATCATGAATGAAAAGTTTTAATTCCGCAGCAAATGATGTGTTTTAAATGTATTATGCGATGATTGATCAACTGTAAACGTCCCGGGAACGGGGCCTTACATATATTTATCATGTTATTCAAATGGTTGTTGGAGTTATAAAAGGATTATGTTTTCTACTCCTATAAATACCCTTTGTATTTTATTTGTAAACACCAATCAATAATATAAACATCTCTCTCCCCATATCTCTTTCTCATATTGTTGTTGCTATTAGGCTAGTTTTACAACACGTTATCAGCACAAAAGTGCTCTATTCTAAAATCGTAGTTCTTGGTGTCGTCTACAATCAAAATATCTGTTCCATCAAACTATCATGAAGAATATTTGATATTGGTCACTCTGTCCATTCGTATATAATTCGATGAACAGGAGTAGTGCAAATCTAGATCGATTTTTCGTTCATTAATCAGGTAATGATTCCTATTTCAATCATATATTATATCCCTTCAGTTCATACTAATAATGGTTTTTTGATGGTATAAAGTGAATGTAGTTTTAATTGAATAATATAAAATTTTAAAAAATACAAATTGTTTCATTCTAAACGCTAGCAATTTGTTTATCCCATCCTTGTTTTTGTTGGGTTTCTTCAATATTGGTTGTTTCATCCAAAGCCCTAGTCATAAATTAATGCAAATCACATAATTGAATGTTTTGTTAAAAGTTATTATTTAATAATATTTATATATTATGAGTATTTAGTTTTATCAATTTACTAAGATAACTAAATTAGCTCGTACAATTACATTGAGAAAAAGCTATTAATTTATGTGTCAAGGGCACGAGTCTTAAATTTTATAAGAATTTATTATTCTATAAATGCTAAAAAGTCAAGAAGTATATTGTAACAATATTAAGATAATATTGATTCAAAATTGTACACCCGATTCAATCTTTAGATAAACTAACATTTTAAACTAGTCGAGTAACTTTTAAGATTTTAAAAGTTCATAAATATTGTTATGTTTGAAATTCAAACTACAAAGGCTTTGTGGTGAGACAAATTGATTTGAGATTTATACAACTGAATATTAGTTCGTCTTTTGTAGTATGGGTTGATTTTAGCCTAAAACTGATATATGACAATGTAATGACAAACCAAACCAAACCAAAAGTTGTTTTGATTAGAATAAAGTTTAAAACAAACCATATTTATTATTATTAGCTATAAAATTATATATACAACAAGTTATACATATTTTTTTTCTTACACTTTCTATCATGAATATAGTTTATATGCATTGTTTTTATATCATCGTTCATCACAAACAAATAATATAATCATTCATAAATACGTAAGTTGTTATAGATACATAATATATTAAAATTAATCTTTAATGGTTTTGGTTGAAAGACCATCACTATTGTAACATTATATAACTTTGTTTATACAATTGTATATTATATTATTCAGATTACATGATTTAACTTTACAATATATGTCTGTTAGATGTTAAATATCTATATAAAGATTATTGGATAAGACAAATAAAAGATCAAAGTTAGTTGGCCTATTATCAGTCTCATGAAAAGAGTATAAATGTGCTTAATAAAGTACCAAAATGTCATATTAAATCTCATTATTGATTTACAGAAAGTCGTAAGATTTAATATCGATAAGTCTTGCATGAATTAGATATATAATTACTTCTCAATCCATATAATATGTAGAGAACATTTACTTATAAGAAAAATTATGGATGAAGTAAATTCTGTTTATCACACCTTAATATGCTCATGAAGTAGCAATGTTATGAAAAAATATGACAGGTTTGAAAGAATTTCATATTCTTATGTTCGAGAAAAGAATGAAAACCATTGAATTTTTTTGAATATACTCAACTTCCTATAGTGAATGTGATATATAATGATCATGGAAAATGTCATGATTACAGACATAATTGAGAAAATTATAGTGATGATCATAAAATAATGAGATTGACCACTATAGTGGCAAACTAAGAAACTAATTGTATGAGTGGTTTGAAAGGTTTCATATTCATGAGTCTGAGAATATAATGAAAAGCCATAAAACTTGTATAGTTCTACTACATCACCTAAAGTAGATGTTGTTATATTATGATCATTGTAATTGTCATGATTATGGACTTAATTTAAAAAATTGTAATGATGATTATAAAATATTGAGATTGACCAACATAGTGTCAAACTAAGAAATTGATTGCAAGAGAGTAAAATAAGGAATAGATACAAGTACTATCCATGATAGTATGAGGTGATAATACATTGCTCTCTCGTATTTCCTATATTGTAAGCATAATTATGGACAAAGCATATGTGATCATAGGCAAAGATTTATGGATCATGATTGATAATTTGTATGACCGGTTAGACCACACCGAGTCAAATATGATGTGAAAAGTATTAAAGAATTGAAGTATTTTTCTTGATAACTAAGCAAGCAATATTTTCTCTCAAGAAAAATTATTTATTTACCAACTAAAGTAAGATGTGAATCCCTAAATTCTAGAAGCGATAAAGGATACACATATCCTAGCGTATATACCATTTAGAGGTTTAAAATTGATGCATCGTCTAAATGGTTGTCAAAATCATAACTTGAATTTGCATGTGTGTGGCTTAGCTAACGAGGTAGCAAGCACATGATTTCAGGTTATCATAGCACTTTAGGTAAAAATGGTGAGTTTAATTCTCAAAATGATGATTATCGGAATAAGTATTTAACTTCATATGGCTTAAGTTCATGCACAAATTGCGTTTGTTGAGACGATCACTCAATTGATTGCAAAGCCAATAATCATGAGAGCAAATGTTTATGTTTTTGAACATGTTATTTTACATGCAAAAACATTAATTCATATCAAGTCAAAAAGTTGTAAGACTTTCTCCCTATTAAAGTTAGGTTTTGGTCAGAAACTAAATACATCTCATCTAAATTGTTTTTTTTTTTGTTGTGCGGTATATATTGCAATTGTTCCATCACAACGCATAATATTTTCATAATAAAATATAGAGTCATTATGAATAAATTTGTCTATGGCTCAATTTATTGATTATGCATTTTGATTAATCAATATTTTCAACATTAGGAGGAGATAAAAAGTAGTCGGAGAGTGAAAAGTTGTAATGATTTATCAGTGTATTAGTTTGATCCTCAAACAAATAGATACAAACCAAGTTCAAAAGATAATTCATTAGTGAATCAATTACCAGACATAATCATTAACCTGTAAAGAGTGAATAAGTCACATATACCAACTACTAATGCTTCAATTAAGATTTGTATTGGTAATAAGTCTATGGCACGTCTGAATCGTGGTAGATTGGTTGATTTCATAAATAAAATTCCTCGAAAAAGAAGCAAGTATAAAGATGGTCAAGTCAAGGTATGATATAAGGGTCTTCTACAGAGACAATAGATGTGATGGTTCTGGATGAACATCAAATATAAGAAAATAAAGAGATTTCAATAAATATATTATGTCTACAAATCATGGAATCGAAATAAAATCAACGTCGATACTACTTTATATGTAAAGCTTGAAATAATGAAAAAAGATGAGGATCAAGAACTAAAATTTGCCTTTGAATAGAAATGTATAATGATTGGCCAAAATGAACATACACAAATAAGGCGAAGTTGAATTCTCTAATATGTTGATTATAAACGAGGTCTTTTGTGTGAATGAATTATGTGAAATAATAAAAGAAAGATGCAAAGAAAATTTGATGGTACAAGGAGTTTCATAAAGACCTATAATTTATTTTGAGGAGACTCATTCTCCTCGTGGATGTAATAACGTACCAACACTCCATTAGTCTGGTAGTACAAAGAGAGAACTGATATGCGTAGTACGAATGTCATGATTCACTCGACACTAAAACTTACATGAAACTTCATGAATGATTTAAACTGCTATAATAATGTAAAGTGAGTTCTCGAGAATGCTATTATTATACATATTTGGATCCGAATGCATTATGTTTATTGCATTGAATATAACTTGAACTCCTCGTGAGTTTTGAAAAGCAGTTGAGTCTTTAAACGGTAATTGGAAACATTTTAAAAATGTAAATCTTGTACACCAATAAACACATACAAATGAAATTATATCTGTTGATGATGGTATTTCAATGAATCTATATACAAGAATGGTATGATATTTATGTTGGAAGTTTATTTGATGAAACATTTACATATGATACAAATATCATGTGTTAAAGTTGAAAAGTTTATGTGCCAAAATTCTTGATGAATGTATGCACATAAGTAATTAGTCAATACCAATTGAAGTGTGTGAATGATCGTAATTACCGAAAGCATTGTCATCAAAACTTCAAATAATGTGTTATGTAAGTGAATATGGATTAATAGTAGTCGAGGTGAGTGTGGTATAATCGACTCGATGATTATCTCAAAAATATAAATATTATTTGATGCAGTTCGTTTATGTGCTTTTATGTAAAGAACAACATTAGGTGCATAAGTATCATGTGATATGGTGATGATATGATTGTATATTTTAAATGGATTAAATGAGTTCAAATTATTGAAAGAATAATTTGAAATGAAAAATGAAGTTACTAATTTCTTATTTGATATGTTGAAATAATATTTGTGTTTTATAAGTCAATCAAACTACATCAAGAGGATGTTGAAATATTTAATATGGATTAAACCTGTCATTTTAAATACGTTAAAATGTTTTCCAATCATCATCTTTTATCAAATAAATAAAAAAAATTAATCTAGAAGTTCGTAGTTCATTGCAATTGATATATAATTGTTTCTTTCTAGTTATACACGATTAGATATATTATTTATGTCATGTCCAATGAAGAGACAATGAACTATGCTAATTCAAGTATTTTAATATCTCCAAGGTACAAAAAATATGAGTTTATATTTACTAACATATCAAAACAAGTTTAGTTAGTATTGTAGATGTATGTAATGTAACACAACATAATTGTGAATTTTGTGGTATTTATTTATAAAGAAATGCAACTGTAGTTTCAATAAAGATCATACGTTATTAATCAACTTCAGCAATTGCACATTAACGGATCAACTAGCGAATCATCGAGTTCGTAGAAGATCGGCACTCATCACTTAAATGATGCATATACAAATGAGGGGGAGTATTATTCAAGTTGTACTCTTTTTTTCTTCACTAAGTTTTATCTCATTGAGTTTTCTTAATAAGGTTTTTAATGAGGCAACATAGCTGATACAAACAGGGAGAGTTAATACGCGCTGCACTTTTTTTTGCTTTAGCTATGGTTTTGTCCCGTTGGGTTTTTCTGGCAAGGTTTTTAACGAGTCAGCATCTTCGAGCATATTAAGTTGATAACCAATGGGGAGTATTATAAATATTATGTATTGTGGTTATTAACAATTATATAGATAAACTTTATTAGAGATATACTTATCATGTTATTCAAATGGTTGTTGGAGTTATGAAAGAATTATGTTTCCTACTTTTATAAACTCCTTTTGTATTTTATTTGTAAACACCAATCAATAATATAAACTTCTCTCTCCTTATATTTATTTCTCATATTGTTGTTGCTATTAGGCTAGTTTCACAACACATATCTTTTTATATATTTTATTTATTATTACATTACAAACTAATAAACCAAGTCATGAAATTTGAACAGCCTACTTTAACGTTCATGGAAAAAGGGGTAAAACTTACTGAAAGTTAATTATGTTACTCTTTCATTCATAATTACAGTTTATAAAAGATAAAATGCAAAAGAGGAAAAAACCAATCACAACTCTTATTTGAAAAGAAAAAAACAAAAACAAAATCACAATTCGTTAATTTTATAAAAATGTCTAGAAATTCAATAATTGAAATTTAGTTGAAATATCATTTATTCATTGTAGCAATTGTGGTTTTTGAAACTTGTTTTAGGATGATAATTAGACAGATCAGGTACTTCTGGTATCATATTTGATTATAAAACTTATTTTGAGTTAGATCTCATCGTTAAGAGAACTCTTAATACTCATTATTCATCTTGTTTGTGAGTTTTAGTTTTCACATCAAAATCTTCATTTTCTTATATATTTGGATGTAAATATTTACACATTAGAATACAATCACATAAAACTCGATCTCAAACCTATCGTAAAACTGATATGAAAACTACCTAAAGCTCAAGTATAATTCTATAGTTTCAAAATTTTAATACTTTGTTTCCAACAAGCTTAACGTCACATGATAATCCCCGAGGCTGTCATGACCAATCGAGCAACAGAATGTATAATTAGAAACTACATATATTTAACCAAAAGTCATGTCTATCATCAATGTGCATACATGAATCGATCAAAGCTAAGTAACATGTCTAAATCCAATACATTACAAGCTTGACATCAAAACCAAATAAACACAACCAAGTTGTTGGATCATGTTAGGATTAAGAAAAAGATAGTTGCAGTGGTAATGATTAACAGATGTGAAATCAAGGCTAATAAGAACAATAAAACAATAATACAATTTTACTTCATATACTTTGTATATTTCACTTAATCGATTGCAGATTACAATACAATATCAAATTGCAAGTATGGAAGCACAACTTATCAACTATTACATTGAGATGTTATACATACTAAGAATTAGAGCAGATTTCAAGTAGGCAACCGGGTGAAACAAACACCAGAAAAACTAAGACATTTATTTTAGGGTTTGATATCGATGACTAACTACAACCATTGATTTACACAATGTGGAATACCATGATTGTGTCCTCTAATTGGTTTACAAAAAGTAGGAAACAAGACAAATAAATCATTATTGCAGATGAACGGAGGATCTTTTTTCTAGTATAAAGTTAAGGCTTTTCCACTACTTATCAGAATTAATACATGACAGCTCATCGAAAGTTAACTATTCATCAAAATCGGATGTGTTGCTGGAAGTGACCAGTCTGTCGGAAGTATCCTGATCTTCAAAAGGAGTCTGGGTATCGGAAGTAGAAGACTCTCGTAAGGTCATAGTTTTCAGCTAATAGCCATGTCTTCGGAACTTAGAATACATTTCTTTAAATGCTTTGATTTTTCGAAAGCAGTGTTTCAGTTGACACTTTGATCAATAGATAAATTAGGTTTTGAGTAACATAAGCCTCAAATATCCAAACACCCAGTGATATTCTCTGTAGCCCAAAAATAAAATTTTCAAACTTCACATCACAACTATCAAATTTAGGACATCATTCACCTATTTTGAACATGCTTCATGCAACTCCCCTAATTAACCTCAACAATCAAGGACATGCAATGCTCAAAATAAAATGTAAACAAACAAATTAGTGAACTAACAACTTTAACCACACAAAATGAAAAGTAAATAAGTAGGTAAGGGGGTGTACATTAAACTAGCCGCGCACAATCAAACCTAGCATTTAAGTGCATAGCCTCCTCGTTATGGCTTAGAACGTAAATCCATAAAACCCAATCCTATTATTGTAACGAGTCTAATAAAAATGGCAAGTATATATTATATATATGATGAATGGGTTTCCTTATGAGGGGGTTGGGGGTGCGGTCCCGGCTAGAACTCGAATTGATGGACCCGACTAAGATAACACTTATCTAAAAAGCAGTGTCGTACATTTTGTTGGTAATTTTAGTGTTATCAACGAGTAATTTAGTGTATTGGATTAACTTGTTGATTGAGAAAATAATATTAGAGATTAAAAGAGTTAGGTGTCGCGGGAGTGCGAGTTCCGTTTAGTTCGAAATGTTATTTGGATGTTGTAATTAATATTGGGCTTAAGTATACTTAGGTTAATTAACATTAGTTGGGTTAATTAACATTAGGCCTTTTTGTTTGGGCCGTATAAGACAATAAGTTTATAAATTGTGGTTTTGGACTTTTGGATGAGTGGTCACAAAACAAAAAGAGGGAAACGACAGAAGGTTCCATGGCCTTTTTTTTATTTCTTTCACTCGATCAAAAACAAAGAGAAGAAGAAACATACGGTTACAAGAAGTTTCAAAAAGAAACATCATAGATTCAAACAAATTCGACTCCTTCCAGAATTCTCTGTCAATCCGATAAATCAATCGCGAGTAACCCGTGAAATAGGTTTATCTGATAGTGTTTCACGATTCAGAGATTGATCCAGGTTTGGTTATTTGAAGATTACATTCAAGTTCCAGAATTCGTCAAGTATCAGGTTTGCTTATTTGGTTAGTTTTCTTGTTCTTATTATGTTTGGTTTCTTGTTCTAGACCTTCAAGTACAACAAAGATAAACCTATTCAAGGTTATGTTGATTTGAATATTTGCGTTTTTGGGTTTGTTTGGGTTATGTTCCATTGTTCCTGGTTTTTGTTTCCGTTCTCAAGGAAGGGTCTATTCGACTGACAACATCGTCTCCGGTTAAAGATTTCTGGAGGATTGGTGGTTAATTGCTTGTTTTCCTCCGGCGAACTTTTCCGGTGGTGAAAATTAGTTTTTATTAACCTCCGATGATGGGAGACTACAGTGGGAAAACTTAACGTATTACAAATTACCAATGGATTCAAAATCCATTAAGAATTCGGTTCGACCCGTTTCGTATCTGATGGTAAACGGGTCGGGTGTTAACCTGATCGGAGATCACAATTAAAGTTTTGTTATCGCCGGAAGTTTCAGATTCCGATCACCGGATGATGAAGATTACAAACGATGGTAATCTCGTTGTTATGCAATATACGAATAATAATTTGGTGACGGATTTCATGACGTCGGTGGATGGTTCCCGGACTCCGTTCTAGTGCGGGTTTGTTCCGCCGGTGGTTGTTCATGTCCAGAGGGGTTTCATGGTGCGCTGGCGATAAGTTCCGGTTGCTTGTTGTCAATTAATTCACTGTTGTTGCCGAAACACTGTGGTGGTGATCGGAGCCAACCGTTGGAGAATAATATTTATGTTCCGATTGGAACTGGTATGATATATTTTCCAATTGATTTCACAAATCCAATCAAAACCAACGTTAAATTATCATTATGCGAAGCAATTAGCAAATTGTTCATGTTTAGCTTTTTTAATCAAAGCAATTTCTTTATCAAGAGATCAAATAACTTTGTGTCGAGAAAGAACAAAGAACTTTTCCAATGTTTTAATTGGATTAAACTGAATATGGGCTAAAATTGTTACACTTGATAAAATGGGAAAAGGCATAATTCAAAACATTGATATAATATATATGCAGCCTATTGTCTTAAAACTTTATTCGAGTATTCTTCAAATAAAAAGGTTTCTGTTGGGTTTTATTGTAATCATTTTAAATAAGCTTTCTTTTGGGAATTATTTGGTGCAATTTGAATTAATCTTGATTGGAATTTAGTGATGTTAGTATAATGTTGTTTTACATTGAAATGAAGGATACGGGGGAGGTAGAATTAATCCTTAGGATAAGGATTAAAAGAAGCACTAATGGTATCTTCATAACATAGTTTTATTATATTGAGAATGTGTTAAAAAATCATTTTAATTGTTCTCTTGTGAATACCCTCATAAATCTTAGCATTAGGCTTGTGACTAATTCAAGTAGTTCAATGTCACAATTAGAGTATTCAAAGGCCACTGAATGTCTGATTATGTTATGATTAGCAAAAGGCATGACATAGCTTTTGCTATTAGTAAGTTGAGCAGATTTACTAGTAAACTTAGTGCTCAGCATCAGCAAACGGTACACAGATTGTTTAATTACCTAAAAGAAATCATGAATTATGA
Source organism: Flaveria sonorensis (assembly GCA_025506505.1). Classification (NCBI taxonomy): domain Eukaryota; kingdom Viridiplantae; phylum Streptophyta; class Magnoliopsida; order Asterales; family Asteraceae; genus Flaveria; species Flaveria sonorensis. Next base: position 46,000,031 of record CM046428.1, read on the forward strand.
TTTGTATTATTAAGGTTTTCCTTCGGTCATAAAAGGGTATTTAAATGCAAGTTGTATCATGAATATGAAAGATTATTCTTCTACAAGTGGATAGGTATTCCTTCTTGATAGGGAAGTTAAATATTATGCTTCAAAGAAGCAAACTTGCATCACTAGTTCGCCAATGGAATATGAGTTTGTAGCTTTAGCAATTTGATCTTCAAGATTCCATTGTGGTTAAAACTGATATCACCGATCTCTATCAAATGTGATAGTGTTGCTTAAGGATTATAGTCAGATGTATAATGAAAGGTCTAGACATGTATGTATTATACATAGCATGATTTATGAGCTCATCATGCATGGTGTGATGTCTTTTGAATTATTAAGATATAAGTATATTTTGACTGATTATCTAACTAAAGAGTTAGGAAGAGATCTCGTAAATAAATCAGTTACAGTGATGGGTATAAAGTCTAATTTTAATATCTTACGTCAAGATGCCCAATTCCCATCTAATACAACGTTAGATGCTGAATTCAATGTGGTAAGCTTGTCATAAAGATGCTGGAACACATTAGCATAGTCATCCCAAAGTATGTGTTCAAACTGTAAGATAAAAGAGGTTGAATTTAATTTCTTAATAGTTCATTGATAAATTACAGTGCAGGTGCAAGAATAATGAACTACCTATAAGAATATAAAGTTTAGCCGCTTCAAGAAGCTTTGGACTTGTCACACCCCCGCTTATAGCGGAAACACGAGGATGTAACGGATGGGATCGTAATAACACATTATTAGTTAATAGAGATGCATTAAACGATGAACAGTCAACGTGTCATGACGTCACCCGACACAAATGGAGACGTGTGTTGTGGCTAGTCAATTCCACGACAAACATAGCCAAACACACAAAAGAATTGTAAGTCCCACAACCCGGGAGCAAGTGATCAAAACATGAATAACAAAGAAAATCCAATGTAATTGTCAGAGACATCCAACAAGTTTAAAATGCAATCCTAAGGTCGTCGCTAAGGCAGCATCCCTAGCTATCCTCAATGATTGTTACCTGAAAAGATATGCTCAAAAAGGTCAATATATTGTTGGTGAGTTCACAGGTTTAACTAGTAATAATTGATGTTGTGTAATAGTTTTGTAGGACATAGTGTAAACAGTTATAAGCAAGTAATATCGCATGTAAACATAAGCATCACAACTAAACCTACGACGTACACACAGATCTTGTCGGGACATATTCACCCTAGGGCCCGTCCCTGGCCACTGTCAGTCCCAACTAGTATACCAACAAACAAGGGTGGGGGTGTCACCCCAATAGTACTATCAATACATGTCCGTCGGTTCCAACACCGAAATTAAATAGTTGTGAATAAAGAACCACACAACATACTCATGCATGTACCAGATATAAACTTACAAAATAGTAAACGCAACAGTCCCAAAGAATAAATGAGTTCACAGCATAAAAAGGGCGAGCATACTATTCCCCCAAGTTTGTAAACAATTGAAATGAAAACGGGGCCGCGAAAATCACCTTGAATGTGATGAAATAAAATGAATAAAGGCTTCAAAGAATGAGAGCAACGCATGATCAAACACCTATAATTAATTGTAATTAAAGTCTTAAAATGCGTCTAAAAAGAAAAGGGTACATTCGGTCGGTTTCGGGTCGGTTTGGGTTTGACGCGCGACACACACGCAAATAGATATATATATACAACACACCCTATAATAATAACATTAATGATAATGATAGTAATACTAATAAGGATATTATTATTATTATTATTAATGGAATAAAATGATAATTGTAGGGTTTTCATAAGTTTATCAGAGTCATTTTATCCTTATAAAATAAAAACCACAACGAAAGTGGAAGAAAAACTTATTACAGTTAATATATATAAACCAATTTATATATCTGTTAAAAGAAAACCAGTAATGGATTGTTATATGAAAAATCATGCTTACAAACAATCATAGGGTGTTAAGAATTCTACCTCTTGAATGATACAGAGGAAGAAGATCTTTGAACAGCAGCTTTCAAAGAAGGAAACCTCAAGCTTGTCTACCCCAAGCTTTCAACAAAACACCAGGTTGCTAAGATTTTTCTTGAATCGGGTTCTATTCTTGGTTTTCCTCGACCGATCGAGAGAAAATCTACAGTAACACACCGATTGCACCTTTGTGTGTGTTGTAGGTTATCAGATAGAGTGGTTGAATGTAATCATATATATTACACGTCCTATGAAACTAAATTTCAAAGTGAGAGAAAAGTGGGTGGAACCCATCCCTTTAACCCATCCGTATTTCTCTAATATTCATCCGCATTAATAAATGCGGATGAACAAACTCTATCCGTATTTGTAAATGCGGAAGAAGAAACTTCATCCGCATTTCCCAAATGTACATTCGCATTTGTAAATGCGGATAAGTAACTCCAGCATTTCCAAAATGCACATCCGCATTTGTAAATGCGGATGATCAATTTCATCAGCATTTCCTTAAATACTCATCCGCATTAGTAAATGTGGATGAGGTAATTCCTTCAGCATTTCCCCAAATGCACATCCGCCTTAGTAAATGCGGATGATGAATATTCATCCGCATTTCCTCAGTTATACTTCCGCATTAGTAAATGCGGATGAACAAAAGAAATGCGGACAAAACACTTGTATTGTTTGTTCAACCATTTGAATAACAATACATAGTACTCTCTCTTTGGAATAAATTATCCATATAATTTATTCATAACACTAGTTAAAATATTTAGAAATCCAATTTCTAAATACTTCAAGTGTTAATATTTACTTACATGATCATATCATAAAATAAATATTGTAGGTGTTTGCCTAGCTTGTTATTGGGTATGACCCGATTTGGATCATAACATACTAGCCACATCAATTCAATATGTGTCTTGGGCAGACTGTTCCCAACAATCTCCCACTTGCACAAGTTACATAGAGAATTGATGCAAGCAATAAATACCGCCTAACAACGGTTTACTACCCCTAATACGCATCACTAAGTGCTATGCAATAACATCATCTTCCTCGAGTTCCTTACTTGATAATGATTTAGGCGAATCTATCATTTATCCTTTTGTTACAAATGTCATGTTAAATCCAGAGACACAGAATGACCATTCTCTGTTGATTTAACTTAATCAGGCCTTAGACATCATACTCTCAATGAATAAGATGAACAAATTCCATCTTGACTACATATGTTTCTCACAATCACCTTGTAACACACCTGAAACTAGCCTTATGTACTGTCCATTATTTTAGAACAGCGAAGAACTAGATCAAAGTATAACATTTGGTGAATATCGAAACCCAATATGTATCTCAGGTCGGAGGATACAATGATATTCGCCTTTACTCAAATTTACTTATGATTAATTACATAATTCCATGCAGTAAAATTTGAGAGCGGGACTGTCCAATATTTGTATCCCATAAATATTTATGAACATTGATAGCAACCTCTTGCTCTATATTCATACCTTATAAATATCCAGTAATCCAAGTTCATTATAGTCTTACTTCATATTTGTTCCCACAAATATGACCGGCTACGGACATTTGGAATAATAAACATATTCATGGATTTAAACATGCTAAAATGGAACATAAGTCATAGTATTATAACCATATATAAAAACGAGTCAAAATAACAATTGTTCCGATATTTAAATACTAAATATATCAAATCCAATCACTAGAATATCGAAGTCCTAAGGCACAAGTATGACTTTCATGCTTTGGCCTTTCAAGGAGCTTCTTGAGTGGATCCGTAATATTTTGATCAGTGTGAACTTTGTGAATACATATCTTTCCTTTTTCAACTTCATCCCTTATGTAGTTGAATCTCCGCTCAATGTGCCTTGTCTTTTGATGTGCACGGGGTTCCTTAATTTGAGCAATCGCACCCTCGTTATCATAAAAGATCTCTAGGGGATCTTGAATGCTAGAGACAACCCCTAGATCGGTAATGAATTTCTTTAACCATGCAGCTTCCTGTGCTGCCAATGAAGCGGCAATGTATTCTGATTCTGTATTAGACAATGCTACCACATCATGCTTTGAACTCTTCCTGGACACTGCCCCTCCATTCATAATGAAGACATACCCCGATTGTGATCGAGAATCATCTCGATCAGTTTGGAAACTCGCATCCGTGTAACCCTTTACAACGAGTTCCTCTTCATCAGATCCGTATATTAGAAACATATCCTTAGTCCTCCTAAGGTATTTCAATATACTCTTAACAGCCATCCAATGACTATTTCATGGATTCTGCTGATATCTGCTTGTCATGTTCAAAGCGCATAACACGTCCGATCTAGTGCATATCATCGCATACATGATGGATCCTACAGCAAATGCATATGGGATTTCCTTCATCCTTTCTTACTCATCCTTTGAGCTTGGACATTGAGATGCACTCAATGTTGTCCCTCTTTGAATAGGTACCAAACCTTTCTTAGAGTTCTCCATCTTGAACCTTTTCAAGATTTTATCAATGAATGCACTTTGGTTTAAACCTATCAACCGCCTTGATCTATCCCTATAGATCTTTATTCCTAAAATATAGGCGGCTTCACCAAGATTTTTGATGGAAAAACAACTTCCAAGCCAGGTTTTAACACCTTCCATGGTTGGAATGTCATTTCCAAACAGTAATATATCATCAACATACAATACTAAGAATTTGATGATGCTCCCACTAGCTTTTTTATACACACAAGCTTCATCAGCGTTCTTGATGAATCCAAACCTTTTGATCTCTTCATCAAAATGTTGATTCCAACTTCTTGATGTTTGTTTCAATCCATAGATTGATTTCTTTAAATTGCATACTTTATTAGGATATTATGGATCAACAAAACCTTCGGGCTGAACCATATAGACATTCTTTTTGAGATGTCCATTAAGGAAAGCAGTTTTGACATCCATTTGCCAAATCTCATAGTCATAATATGCAGCTATGGCAAATAATATCCTAATTGACTTTAGCATTGCCACAGGCGAGAAGGTTTCATCATAATCAACCCCTTGAGTTTGAGTGAAACCTTTTGCTACAAGTCTTGCTTTATAACTATCCAAGTTTCCATGCATATCAGTTTTCTTCTTGAAAACCCACTTACATCCAACCAGTTTGGAGTTAAGCGGTGGCACAACCAATTCCCACACTTGGTTGTCATACATGGATTACATCTCTACGTTCATGGCTTCAAGCCACTTGTCATAATCGAAATTGTACATTGCATCACGGTACGTAGTTGGTTCATCAGAGTCAACTACATAGCATCCATTCATGAAAAATCCATATCTTTTGGGTGGATAGCTACTTCTACCAGATCTGCGAACATTTTGTGTGTATTGATCAACCACTTGATCATTATCAACAACCTCTTGTTGATTGCTAGTATCAACCAACTATGTATCGGCTTGTGGTTCTCGATCCTCATCAAGTTCCACTGTTCTATCGGTAGTTCCTTCCGTAAGGAATTTAGTTTCTAAGAACTCAGCCTTTCGAGCAATAAGTACTTTTTGCTCTATTGGATTGTAGAAATAATATCCCATCGAGTCCTTGGGATATCCTACAAAGATACACTTAGTGGATCGGGTTTCTAACTTATTTGGGGTGTTTTGCTTAACATAAGCCTCACAACCCCATACCTTTAAATATGATAACGATAGAACCCTTTCATGCCATATTTCAAAAGGTGTCTTATCCACTTTCTTGGTTGGGGCCATATTCAGAATACGGGCTGCAGAGAGCAATGCGAAACCCCAAAATGACAGAGGTAGTGTGCTTCTAGCCATCATAGATCGAACCATATCCAATAGGGTTTGGTTTCTCCTTTCATACACACCATTATGCTGTGATGTTCCAGGTGGAGCAAGCTGTGAGACAATCCCACAACTCCTAAGATGATCTTGAAAGGCATCACTAAGGTATTCACCTCCTCTATCCGAACGAAGAACTCTGATGGTTTTGTTAAGTTGATTTTCTACTTCATTCTTGAAGATTTTGAACGTTTCAAAAGCTTAATCTTTGTGTCTCAACAAGTAGACATAACCATAACGACTATAATCGTCGATGAAGGTAATGAAGTATCTTTCACCATTCCTTGTCATTGCTTTAAAATGACCACATACATCCGAATGTATAATTCCTAATAAGTCTTTTGCAATTTGGTTAGTACCATTAAAGGGTTCATTGGTCATCTTTCCTTGTAAACAAGATTCACACTTATCAAATGAACCCTCTTCATTTGCTTCCAAAAGACCATTCTTTTGAAGTGTTTGAATACGATTCTTGTTTATGTGACCAAGACGACAATGCCAAAGATATAATTCACTTAAACCCATTTTAATTTTCTTGGTACTCGACTGGTATAACGAGTTATTTTAGGATGAATCATCATGAACAAATTCATAAATACCATTAAAAGGCATAGCCTTAAAATAAAATATATCATCCATAAATACACAAATACCATCGTTTACAAACTTTAATACATAACCATATTGTTTTAGAAGGGAAACTGAAATTATGTTCCTAGTCAAACTAGGAGCATACAAAACATTCTTCAAAATGACTTCCAAACCACTTAGAAGCTTCAAGATATAGTCTCCTTGGGCTTCGACATCAACCTTTGCTCCGTTGCCCATATAGAGACTAGTATCCCCTTTCTTAAAATGTTTATTTCTTTTGAACCCCTGCAACAAATTGCAAATATGAGTTTCACATCCGGTATTTAATACCCATGTGTTTGAGGAAATAACATTAAGTTCAATATGGATCATGAAAGTTGTACCTGAGGTCTGCCCAGCACCCCTCTTGTTTCTCAACTCCTTAAGATAGATTGGACAATTCCTCTTCCAATGTCCTATCTCACCACACTCAAAGCATGGATCGTTCTCCATAACCTTTGGCTTCTTAAGCCTCGGTTTTGGTGGTCTCGCTCCTTGCCTTTGGCAACATTTGCCTTGGGTTCGGGGTGATGCCTCTTCTTGTTGCCACCCTCATTGATCGTGAGAACTGGTAAAACCCTTTTATCCATCCCTGCCTCGGCTGTTTTGAGCATTGCATGAAGTTCCCTAATGCTCTTGTCCCATCCATTCATGTTATAATTCATGATAAAAGTCTCAAACTTCTTGGTTAGACCATTGAGGATCAAATCCGTGGCCAACTCTTTTGAGACGGGAAAATTTAGCCTTTCGAGGCGATCAATGTGGCTTTTTATCTTCATCACATAAGATGACACAGATTGGGTTTCTTCCATTCGACATGCATGAAGCGCTCGAACCGTTTCGAACCGCTCTACCCTCGCTTGTTGAAGGAACATTTCCTTCAGCCGGGTAATCATGTAGTATGCCCGTGATGTTCAAAATACTTTTGAAGCTCGGGAATCATGGTTCCCAACATGAGGCAAGAAATTTGCACAAAATCCTCAGTGTGCTTAACCCAATCCTCGTAGGCATCAACATCATCAATGTTGGGTTCATCGGGAATAGGATCGTCCAACACATATGATTTCTTTTCCTGCTTAAGAACAATTCTCAAGTTTCAAAACCAATCCATGAAATTATTGTGGTTTAGACGATCCTTTCCAGGCTAGTTCTCAGTGGTAGGTTATGGAAGGTCGGGGAGGTAGCGTTGTTATTATTAGCGGCCATTACTTCAATATAAACAAAGTTCAATTTTAGTATTTATAAAAAAGACATTTTAACTATTAATACCCTTTCATGTCTCATAGAAAATTAATAATTAAAATCTAGAATCCAACGTTACATTCAAATAATGGTTAGATGACCTTTATCCCATTATTTAAATTAACAAGGTAGTCAACTTTTAACAATTGCAACCCTTTGCAACTTCTAGTTTATGGGATCTGTTAAACATCTTTATATTTAGTCGGCATGTTTAATCCCATCAACACCATTGTACGCCATGCTTCAGTGACCCTATTCACATGGTTTCCAATTCAAGTCGTCCTACTTACACACACGTGTGAGTTTACACATACAGGTTGTTAGATGACCTTTATCCCACAAATATGCTAAACCCACCTCAAACACACAAGTTCCCTAAATGTGGTTAGGTAACCTTTATCCCTCAAATAGTTCCCAAGTGATTCGAGTGTTGTATAAAAGGATGGTATTAAAATTGTTTAAAAGGGATTTTGTTTCCATTAATTCTAGCATGTGAAACCAATTTCCAAAAAGGGTTAATGTTTTCATAGCTAGTTTAATACCATCCTTTTATACAACACTCGTGGATGGTATTAAACTCGAGTGAAACCAATTTCCAAAAAGTTCTTTTAATAAAACCCAATTTTATTGTGAAATTATTAACCTTTAATAAAACCATTTTATTACCCAGGTTAATGTTTCCAAAAGAACCGATTGAAGCTTGTTGTTGATTTGAAATTGTTTAATAGTACATATCCAAATATCACATAAACAATAAATTAAATCAACCATACAAACAACACATATAACAACAAGTTCATAACCATAACCAACTAATTTTAACATCACTTGTTGACCGAAACAAGTGAGTTATTAGGTCCTTCCTAAGGGTAACACTTGTGTCGGTGAACTCCCACTTGATCCCGCATCCAAATGCTTCAAGTGTCCACTTTGTGTTGTGATTCTCCCATTTGATTTGGGCTTTCAAATGGACTTAAATTCTGCACCAAACCCCTTTGGGCCTTCAAAATATGTTTTTGGTTATTGGGCTTAAATCCCATTAAGAGCTATGAAGCCCTTTGGGCACAAAATCGGCCCAAACCGAAAAACATTCTTGTTGCATTTTCTTTACAAAATTATATATCCTATATACATTTTCTAGTAAAAGTGAAAAGCAACTAATCTATTTATTTTACATACCAAATGAAAATAAATAAATTACATAGCCAATAGAAAGAACAAATAAATTTAATTATAACAACCCTTCGAATAATCAAATACAAATCACAACACAACCAAACACAAGGTCTCAGTTAGGTTATGAACGTCAAGATACATATCCAAATATGTAAGCAAAACCCCTAGAGTATTCCCCTTGAATCACAGACTTTCGGTTAATGTATAAACAAATCGAAAATCATGATTCTTGTCCAAACAACTTAAATCATCCAAATGATTAAGATTTTTCAAGATTACAATATGCATGTAAAGTAGAATCTTGAAAACAGGGGAAACATAGACCTGAATTTTCTGTCTGTTGGTGAATAACAGCAAGAAACCGAGAATTCAGTCCAGATGAAGTATGTATCCATATAACCGGCTCTGATACCACTGTAGGGTTTTCACAAGTTTATTAGAGTCATTTATTATATAAAATGAAAACCGCAGCGGAAGTGGAAGAAAAACTTGTTACAGTTAATATATATAAACCAATTTATATATCTGTTAAAAGAAAACCCGTAATGGATCGTTATATGAAAAATCATGCTTACAAACAACCATAGGGTGTTAAGAATTCTACCTCTTGAATGGGACAGAGAAAGAAGATCTTTGAACAACAGCTTCCAAAGAAGGAAACCTTCAGCTTGTCTACCCCAAGCTTCCAACAAAATACCAGGTTGCTAGGATTTTTCTTGAATCGGGTTCTATTCTTGGTTTTCCTCGACCGATTGAGAGAAAATCTACAGTAACACACCGATTGCACCTTTGTGTGTGTTGTAAGTTATCAGAGAGAGTGGTTGAATGCAATCATATATATTGCACGTCCTATGAAACTGAATTTCAAAGTGAGAGAAAAGTGGGTGGGACCCATCCCTTTAACCCATCCGTATTTCTCTAATATTCATCCGCATTAGTAAATGCGGATGAACAAACTCTATCCGCATTTGTAAATGCGGAAGAAGAAACTTCATCCGCATTTTCCAAATGTACATCCGCATTCGTTAATGCGGATAAGTAACTCCAGCATTTCCAAAATGCACATCCATATTTGTAAATGCGTATGATCAGTTTCATCAGCATTTCCCTAAATGCTCATCTGCATTAGTAAATGCGGATGAGGTAATTCCTTCAGCATTTCTCCGAATGCACATCCGCATTAGTAAATGCGGATGAGGAACATTCATCCGTATTTCCTCAGTTACACATCCGCATTAGTAAATGCAGATGAACAAAAGAAATGCGGACGAACAAAAGAAATGCGGACAAAACACTTATATTGTTTGTTCAACCATTTGAATAACAATACATAGTATTCTCTCTTTAAAATAAATTATCCATATAATTTATTCATAACATTAGTGCAAATATTTAGAAACCCAATTTCTAAATACTTCAAGTGTCAATATTTATTTACATGATCATAACATAAAATAAATATTATAGGTGTTTGTCTAGCTTGTTATTCGGTATGACCCGACTTGAATCATAACGTACTAGTCACATTAATTAAATATGTGTCTAAGTAGACTGCTCCCAACAATAACAATAATAATAATAATAATAATAATAATAATAATAATAATAATAATAATAATAATAATAATAATAATAATAATAATAATAATAATAACAATAACAATAACAATAACAATAACAATAACAATAACAATAACAATAACAATAATAATAATAATATAATAATAATAATAATAATAATAATAATAATAATAATAATAATAATATAATAATAATAATAATAATAATAATAATAATAATAATAATAATAATAATAATAATAATAATAATAATAATAATAATAATAATAATAATAATAATAATAATAATAATAATAATGGATTAAAGAATGCCCCTTCAGAATTTCAAAATATCATGAATGACATAATAAAGATTTTAAACATGATGTCTCAAAACAGATGTTTGCCAGATGGCAATCACATCTTGCGCCATTTGATCCGGTAAGAGAAGAAATTTCAAAAGAATTTCTCCAACCCAAATGGGAAGTATCTCTTGACTATGAGCCAAGGTTGATCCTCATTGTAAAATGGTAGATAAACCTTTAAATGAAACTATTCTTATAGAAACTAATTTTAGCAAAGCTAATAATTTTTTCCCATTCTGGGTTTGTTATTGTTAAGCAAGGAAGGTTTTGAACCTTTTGCTTAAAGTAGACTGGACCATGAGCCAGACTAGATTGAACAATTCCCTGAGCCATTCAAGAGGAATTATGCGTATGACGATAATTGAAATTATTGAAAAAACAATTAATATTCAGATCCAAATAATAGGATCATATGACAATATTCAAGAAATAAAAGAAACTCCATTTATATCGGATAAAGCTAAAGATTATGCTATTAGACAAATTAATTATAGAATACGATCTTTAAATAAACAACTTAAAGATTTAAAATATAAAGAAATAATACTTTCTTGTGGATAAATAATCTTTATGTTTAAGCTTTCAGGAATGATCCATCTAGTATGGATAAATTTATATTCTTTTTTATATTTTTGTAAATCTCTTTTTGATAATAATTTTATTATCATTTCATCGGTATTTAAGGAAAATGTTTCCTCAGTTGTTTTAACAACTTGTTTTAATCCCAATTTTTCAAAAGTTCCTAATTTATAAATTAGTTTGTAATCAATCTTTGGAATAGTCCATTTATTTAATAAATCTAAATTGTGAGGAACCGCCCACATTAGCACCTTAGATGGGCTGTAACCCTATCCCACAATTCCTTTTAATTTGTTACCTTCATCTGGAGTTTTAAGATCTCTTTTTTATATTGATAATCTGTTGAGCATGGTGATGTTTCAACACTTATGTGTTTAGCCTCTTATTGAGGCAATCATACAAATATAAATATAAATAAAGAAAAGAATAGAAAATTACCAGAAATAAAGCTTCAAACTTTAAAAGCTTCAAGTATTATTGCAGAATTTTGTTTTCAAGAGTGGGAGAGGAGTATTACAAGAGAGAGAGAGAGAGAGAGGTGGTTCTAAAACCGATGCCTTTCCTACATACCAAGTCCTCCTTTTTATAGAGGCTCTAGCACCGAATATCTTTGCGAATATTCGCTTATAATTGCGTATGACGCGTTTGGTATTACAAGTCAAAAAGTAAATAGTAAAAGCTACAATAATGTAGTATACAAACAAAATAGTTTGTCGGCCAATTATAAAGATGAATTATTGGTCCTTCTTTTTCTTCCTTGTGGGGCCTATTGTTTTAATTGAGCTTTTGACTTCCCAGCCGATTTTGCTGGTGTGAACTCTCTATCTAGTTCTGCCATCATTTGCTCATAGGCTTCTTCGTCCAAGGGTTCATCTTCTTGGCTATCTTGTAAAATCTGAGTATCTTCTCCTATCTGTGAAGAGTCTGATTCAGACATTCTTGAGCTTGAAGAAGCTTCTTCTTTTCTGAAATTCTTGGCTATATCCTTCTTTATTTCTGTAATGTATTGTTGCATTATTTCTTCCTCACTGATATTATCAGTGCCTTTCGTCATTTTTAGTTTCCTAACAATATGTTGAAAAGGGCTAGGAGCTTCTCTTTGTTGATTAATTTGTTGTTGTTTGCTATAAAGCTCTATGGTCTGCTGGATTTGATCCACTGTCTCTTGGCATTTAATTTTGCCATCTTCCTTCTTCATCATTTGTTTCCAGAATTTTGTCTTATAAGTTCTTTTGATACAAAAAATATTTTCACTGGTATAACCAGTTTCTGGAGTCCATTTCCATATCCATGGGATACTAAACTGGACAAAATAGTGTAATGAGGCCATTCCCTCAATAATATTATTTTCATGTTGAGCTTCTATTAAGGCGGGTGATAAATCTACCCACTGGGAATATAAAGTTTTAAACAATTTGGATTCTCCCATAAAGATTTCAATAGATGGACCGTATGACTGCCACCATTTATGAAACCAAACCGGAATGTCCGATTCATATATTTTAGAACAAATTTTTATAAACCACGAATGTTTGTGATTCTGATTATCAATCAGAAATACTTTATTAAAAGCATTAATGTAATCCCAATAGTTATATCTAATGGGAGTTCTAGTTTCAGGGTGCAAAACTTCCCTGTCTTTAAAGGAGATATTCCCCAATTTTCAACAGATATTATCTGTTTAACCACAATTTTGCTGAAACTTATAATTTTATTACTACCCATATAATGAGTAATTTCGCAGGATTCTGCTTTGAGGAGTTCCTCATAATATATTCTGGACTTATATGTCTCAGAGGGATAGAATCCTGAATCAAAATACCTCTTGATTATAAACCAAGGCTGATCATTCCATTTTTTATCTTTTTGATCTAAAAGGAGTATAACATCCTTTTTTGGATTATTAATCCATTCTTCATCTTCACTTTCATTTATAGTGACCTGTGCATATGATGCTGTTTCTTCAGAGATATGTCCCTGTGATGCCTTATAGGCTAAAAACTCTTTATAAGTTTTTTCATCAAATTGAGGTTTTGAGGAGGATGATGCATATGATGCACTATCCATAGCTATAAGCTTCTTATTACCCATTTGATGGATAATTCTTTCTGTTCCTCTCCCTCTATAAGAGGAAGTTCTTCCACGGCCTCTGCCTCTATCCCTAGGGATCATGGCTGAAATATTTAACCACAAGAAATTATTATTTCTCGATGTTTTAAATCCTTTAGTTGGTTTTTCAAGGATTTTATTCCATATTTAATTTGCTCAATAGCATGGTCTTTTGCCTTATTTGACAAAAATGAGATTTCCCTTATTTCTTGAATATTATTATATAATCCTAATATTTGGATTTGAATATTAATCTTTTTCTCAATAATTTCAAATATCGCTGTGCGCATAATTCCTCTTGAATGACTCATCAATTTAGATATTCACTGGTAAGAAAATCAGGTAGACTGTTATCAGTCCCCTTTTTATAAATAATTTCAAAATCAAATGGCGCAAGATGTGATTGCCATCTGGCAAACATCTGTTTTGAGACATCATGTTTAAAATCTTTATTAAACATGTATTTGGCTGCATTACAGTCAGTTTTAATTATAAATTTTTTGTTGAATAAATCATCCTGAAATTTTAAAACACATTTAACTATTGCAAGAATTTCTTTTGCAACAGTTGCATAATTCTTTTGACTTTCATTCCATTTTCCAGAATGAAATCTAACAAGATATTCTTGTTTGTTAATTGGAGATACTTGTTTTAATATACCTCCGTAGCCTATATCTGAGGCATCAGTTTCAACAATTTTTTCCCATTCTGGGTTTGTTATTGTTAAGCAAGGAAGGTTTTGAACCTTTTGCTTAATCTTTTGTACTGCTTTAGTATGATCGATAGACCATGGCTTAGGATTCTTCCTTAGCCTATCGTATAATAAAGCCGTATCTTGTGCTAAATTTTTATAATAAGGAAGAATATAGTTTAAACTTCCAAGAAATCTTTGTAATTGGGTTTTGTCTAAAATCTCATCTGGGAATTTAGACGCAAATTCAATACTTCTATTGATCGGAATTATATTTCCTTGATCAATATTATGACCTAAAAATCTGACTTTAGTTTGGAAAAGAGACATTTTTGGTCTAGATATAACTAAACCATTCTTTATAATTATATTTTTGAATATCTCTAAATGTTTAAAATGAGTTTCAATATCCTTTGAAAATACAAGGATATCATCAATATAAACAATTATAAACTCACTATAAGGAATAAAAATGTCATTCATGATATTTTGAAATTCTGAAGGGGCATTCTTTAATCCAAATGGCATAACATTCCATTCGTAATGCCCAACAGGTACTGTGAAAGCAGTTTTATACCTGTCTTTCTCTTCAATTTGTATTTGCCAGTATCCTGACTTTAAATCAAATTTAGAAAATATATTTGACTCATATAATTTGTCTAATAAATCTTTTTTATTAGGTATAGGATACCTAATCCATTTTAAAACCTTATTTAGCGGTTTATAATTAATTACCAATCTGGGTGTACCTCTTTCCTGTTCGGAATGTTTATTAACATAAAAAGCTGTACATGACCATGGAGACTTTGAATTTCTAATTAAATTCTTGCTTAAAAGAGATTTTATCTCTTGTTTACATAATTCCATATATTCAGAATTCATTTGACAAGGTCGAGCCTTGGTCGGAATCTGACTTTCATTAAAGTTTTCTTCATATGGAAGTGAAACAATATGTTTCTTTCTATCCAAGAAAGCATTGGGATGATCATCACATATTTGTAGACTAAACTGATGTTCTATAAGTTTAATCTTTTCTTGTAATTTTGGATTATTTAATCTTTCTTGAATATTTAAAGAAAATATTTCTTTTTGTAAAAATTCAATTTGATTTATTTTTGCTTTTAGCAATTCTTCTTTTAAATTATTCAATGTCTTTGTTATTGGATTAGAAATAAATTTAAAAACAATTTCTTTTCCTTCATACGTACCAGTTATTCCAGTACGGTCAACATTTTTTAAAGGAAATATTTTATCAAAGAAAGGGCTTCCAAGTATAACTTGGTTACCTAAATTTTTTACCAATACAAAACTTGTACTAATACAAGTATTATTTTGACAAATAAAAGCTTGAGGGATTTTATAATTTACCTCTAATTTTCCTTTCCCAGCATGGCTGAGAGAATGTGTAGTTTTATGATAATATTTTGTAGGAATTAATCCTTCCTGTATGCAATTTAAATCTGCACCACTATCAAAGAGTGCAACTACTTCTATTAAGAAGTCATTTCCTATTAATAATTTAATTTTTCCATGCCATTTTTGAGAAGTAATAATTTCTCTTATATTTTTCAGATATAATTCTGATTCTTTTATTGGTTGTATATTTACTTTATCATTTTCTAGACATATTATTCTATTGTCTAATTCTTTATTATTTTGTTGTAAAATTTTTACTTCTGATTTTAAATTATCAATTTCTCTTTTTAATTGTTGTATATCAACGGGGTTTTTATCTTTATTTTTCTGATTTAATTGAATTTTTAATTCAGCCAGAGAAAACGGTTTTAATTCTCTAGAATTTGAACAAGAAGTACCTTCTTCTTGTTTTCCCATAAATGAAGAGATTATTTTCTCTTTAATTTGTGGATCATCTACCACTTTTAACAATTCAATTAGTTCACTCGTTAATACGTTTATTTCCATATTTTGGAACTGTGATATTATTTTATAAATATTTTCTTCTTCTTCTTTTTCTGAAGTATTATTACAACAGTTGTTTTTACAACAGTTTTCTTCTTCAGAGGAAGAGTATAGACTTTCATTTTCTAAAATTTTTAAATCTTCATTAGAAGATTGATCAGATTCGGTATCTGATTCTAAAAATATTTTTGAGATTTGATTTTTTAAATCTTCATCTTCTAGCTTATTAAGCTTCTTCCTAACCCAGCAAGTTTTTACTGTGTGACCTATTTTTCCACATCTCTTACAGATTAATTTTGACCTATAAGTCTTATACGAATGCTTATTTTCCTCGTATTTTTGAATTCTTTTATTTTTTCTATCTTCCCTTTTCCTTTTTCTTTTTTGATGTTGGTAGGGATTAGATTTCTTAATTTTCTTAGTATTATTTGAGGTTCCTTCTATACCAAATTGACTACAGAATTCACCTAATTGTTTCTTTTCATTTAAAGAATGTTTTTTAATTTGTTGGTTTAATTTAATTTCATTACATAAATTTAAACCTTCTTGAATACAAGTTCCTATTAACTTGCCGTAAGTATAATCATCATAATTTATACTTATTCCTCCTTTTCTTAGGTTATTCCTAACTCTTTCTGCAAATAAATACGGAAGACCATCTACGAATTTTGACTTCCAATGTGAGCTATTAGACTCAGGGAGTTCCATAACTCTACTTAGGAAAGTATCTTTATACCACCTAAAAGATGTTAGGGTTCTACACTTCAGATTTTGTAGAAGAGTCCTAATATTCTTTGAATTATCAGACCATCTGCCTGTAAAGTGTTCTATAATATTGACTATTAGTGTATAAACTGAGTTGTTTTCAACAACACCATTGTCCTCTTTTGTACTATTAAGGATCTCCTGTCTATCTGAATCTGATAGATAATTATCCCACCAACCTTTAAGTTGGCCTGTAAAACCTGATATAATCATCTGAGCTATTGTCTTAATTGTATTTTTATTGTTTTGACAAATAGTGCTATACATAAGCATCCTATGGACAGTATTATAAATCTGTCCTTCTGTTTGACCATCTATGTTCCATTCATAGATCATTTTTCCACTATATGAATTACTAATTACGTATTCTTGTTCTTCTATTAGAACATCCTGTGGTGTAGGCCTAGGATAATAATACATCCTCTGAGTTGGCTTATCAGCAAACTTAGATAACTTCATGATCTCATCATTGATCTTTTGCTTATAATCTTCTTCTTTTAGACTATCTTCAAAATCTGATAATGTATTTATTTTTAAATTTTTTAAAATATTAATTGTATCATTTAGCGTTTGCATTGAGATTTCTTCAGATTTTATTTTGAAATCTGTTACCTTAGGAGGTAATTGAATGCTAGGAGTCGCAATAGACTCTTTATTTTTTATCTGATCATTTATTATGATACTTTGTTTTTCTTTTAAATGGCATAATATTTTATCCATTTTCTTAGAAATATCCTGGAGTTGTTCTCCAATTATTATTAAATAAAGATTTGAATAATTTTGTTGTTTTATTAAACCATTTATATGAGAAATAGTTGTCTGCAAGGTTTCACCTTCCAGAAGTTTTTGAAAAGCTTGATAGTATCTTTCCTCTCCTTGTTTTTCAATTTTAAAGCCATTAGTAGGAGGGAAAACATTTGATACTATGTTTCCATTAATATTAAAATTTCTTTCTATAACAGAAATAATACTATTAGTATATTTTTCAATAAACCATGGAACAAAAGGTATGATCTCTTGTTTCTCATTTAATTCATTATAAAATTCTTCTTTGAAAAATTCTTTGTTTGTTTTTTCAAAATTTTTGAAAAACCATGTCCTGAATAATTCCCATTTGGGTTGGAGAAATTCTTTTGAAATTTCTTCTCTTACCGGTGATCCCGGAGTAAAATCTAATTTTTCTTTTTGATTCATAATTATACAAAATTTATTTCTGATTCGGTTAGTTCCGGATCTATTCTAATTCCTCGAACTATATTATCCGAGTTTATTCTTAATTCATCTATTTTTTTCTCAGGTAATTCTTCCCTGATTCTAGATGTGGATGCCCTAGAAGGACTTCTAACTGTATAATCTACAGGCGAAATATAATAGTGTGATGACACTGATTTAGACAAGGAGGGTTCATATTTTATTTTATTATTTTCAAATTGTATTTGAACTGACCCTTCATTAGTTTGTGATATATTTATTGGATTATTATCAACATATTGTTGAGATGGGCTAGCTTTATCTAGTAGCCAGTTTTCTGGAAAATTAATTTCTTCCCATTTTATTTTTCTTCTGGTTGTAATATTAGCTATGCTAAAATTAGTTTCTATAAGAATAGTTTCATTTAAAGGTTTATCTACCATTTTACAATGAGGATTAAGCGTAAATAAAGGCTTATAATAAATTCTATAACAGATGCATATTACCTCTGATCCTGGTACATAATTGTAACCATGTGTTTTGACATTCAAAGTTAAAGCATCTAAAATATTAACATCAGACAATGATAATTGCAAATTAGGGTAAACATTAAAGTAGACTGGACCATGAGCCAGACTAGATTGAACAATTCTCATAAGGGATTGTTTTCAATTTAAGTTTCTAGCATCTCTAAGAGCTGCTACAAAACTTTCTGGTAAGCCTTCTAAAGTTAAAGGCTTAAATGCAATTTGCAATAATCCTATATGGATAAATTTATATTCTTTTTTATATTTTTGTAAATCTCTTTTTGATAATAATTTTATTATCATTTCATCGGTATTTAAGGAAAATATTTCCTCAGTTGTTTTAACAACTTGTTTTAATCCCAATTTTTCAAAAGTTCCTAATTTATAAATTAGTTTGTAATCAATCTTTGGAATAGTCCATTTATTTAATAAATCTAAATTGTGAGGAATATCATATTCTTCCTCCATACTGTATTTAACAGTATCTTCTGTTTTTATAATATTCATATTTGAATATCAGAGATTAAGTGTTGAAACAAAATAATAATAATAATAATAATAATAATAATAATAATAATAATAATAATAATAATAATAATAATAATAATAATAATAATAATAATAATAATAATAATAATATAATAATAATAATAATAATAATAATAATAATAATATAATAATAATAATAATAATAATAATAATAATAATAATAATAATAATAATAATAATAATAATAATAATAATAATAATAATAATAATAATAATAATAATAATATAATAATAATAATAATAATAATAATAATAATAATAATAATAATAATAATAATAATAATAATAATAATAATAATAATAATAATAATAATAATAATAATAATAATAATAATAATAATAATAATAATAATAATAATAATAATAATAATAATAATAATAATAATAATAATAATAATAATAATAATAATAATAATAATAATAATAATAATAATAATAATAATAATAATAATAATAATAATAATAATATAATAATATAATAATAATAATAATAATAATAATAATAATAATAATAATAATAATAATAATAATAATAATAATAATAATAATAATAATAATAATAATAATATAATAATAATAATAATAATAATAATATAATAATAATAATAATAATATAATAATAATAATAATAATAATAATAATAATAATAATAATAATAATAATAATAATAATATAAAATAATAATAATAATAATAATAATAATAATATAATAATAATAATAATAATAATAATAATAATAATAATAATAATAATAATAATAATAATATAATAATAATAATAATAATAATAATAATAATAATAATAATAATAATAATAATAATAATAATAATAATAATAATAATAATAATAATAATAATAATAATAATAATAATAATAATAATAATAATAATAATAATAATAATAATAATAATAATAATAATAATAATAATAATAATAATAATAATAATAATATAATAATAATAATAATAATAATAATAATAATAATAATAATAATAATAATAATAATAATAATAATAATAATAATAATAATAATAATAATAATAATAATAATAATAATATAATAATAATAATAATAATAATAATAATAATAATAATAATAATAATAATAATAATAATAATAATAATAAAATAATAATAATAATAATAATAATAATAATAATAATAATAATAATAATAATAATAATAATAATAATAATAATAATAATAATAATAATAATAATAATAATAATAATAATAATAATAATAATAATAATAATATAATAATAATAATAATAATAATAATAATAATAATAGTGATAATAATAATAATAATGATACGAGTAATAATAATAAGGTAAAACAATAAAAAAACACACAAACACAAACACAACACACACATATTACACACACCTGCACACACTCACCAACACACACATCCACTACACCCACACACCATTCACGCATTGGAACACACACACAATGCACATACTAAACACACATAAAAACACACACACACACACTCGGTAAATATATATACATGCCCACACGATACGCATATATATAAACGCAGCAAACACACACATATATATAAACCCGAACACACACACACGATCGACAAACATATACACCCACAGCAGCAGCCGAAGGCAGCTGTGTGGTGTCTCTCGGCCAACCACACACTCTACATACACACACCATCGCGCACACAGGCTGCTGTGTTTTGTCCCTCTCGGACGCCACACACACACACAAGCGCCTAATACACACACGCACAACGACACACACACACAACGCACATACACACATATACGTACGAGCAGCATACATGAATATACATAGACACATACATACGAACGCATACAACACGAACCCGACACAACCGAACCGGTCCGAACACCGCGGAACGAGACGAAACGAAGTTCACGACAATCGATTACCTGCGAAACGACCAAACGGTAAGACGGAGGCAACAAACGACGGCTCACGACGGCAAAACGAGGTTGATTTGGTGGTTCACGGCGGTAGGGAGGGTTACGGCTTTAGGGTTACGGGAGGGGTCGATCGTTTGGGTGTTGATATATATAGTTTTTTTTTTTTTTTTTTTTATATTTACGATTTGAACCCCCAACTTTCAACTAATTAATCCCCCAAGTTTGGTTAAATTACAAATTAGACCCTGAACTTTAATTATAATACTATTAACATTAATAATAATATTAATAATAATAATAATACTAATTGTTATAATAATAATAATAATATTAACAATATTAATAATAGACATTATTAATATTTAAAAGAAAAGAAAAATAATAAATAAAATTAATTATACTATTAATAGTTAATTTTATCATTTATTATTTATATAATATTAGGTACAACGCGTAAGACAAATAAGACGAAATTCGGTTCGACAAAGTATTAGTTACGCAAAGATAAATATATAACACAAGGAGAGTTAACGAGCTTAACGTTAATTGACAGACCTGTTAGTGACGGATGTCACAAGACTTGAGCTTTAATATATTCTTTGAAGGATTAGGACATAGGCTAGTAAAACATTATGTCAAGTGGAGTAAGAATTTGTAAACGTATATGTATGTTACCTACAAGTTTTTAAATGGATAACTTGGGTTCAATCCATTGTGATACCCGGTTATTCTAATATTTGTATCGTGTAATGTACTAAAGTGAAAATTCAATCCATAGGACATTTTCATTTATGTATACGTTTGTGATTCTATGAGAATGGTTAAGTTAATCATGGATATCACTAAAATGGGAGAGGATTGTTGGTAATTTTAGTGTTATCAACGAGTATTTTAGTGTATTGGATTAACTTGTTGATCGAGAAAATAATATTAGAGATTAAACAAGTTAGGTGTCGCGGGAGTGCGAGCTCGGTTTAGTTCGAAATGTTATATGGATGTTGTAATCAATATTGGGCTTAAGTATACTTAGGTTAATTAACATTAGTTGGGTTAATTAACATTGGGCCTTTTTGTTAGGGCCGTATAAGACAACAAGTTTATAAATTGTGGGTTTTGGACTTTTGGATGAGTGGTCACAAAACAAAAAGCGGGAAACGACAGAAGGTTCCATTGCCTTCTTTTATTTCTTTCACTCGATCAAAAACAAAGAGAAGAAGAAACATACGGTTACATGAAGTTTCAAAAAGAAACATCATAGATTCAAACAAATTCGACTCCATCCAGAAATCTCTGTCTAATCCGATAAATCAATCGCGAGTAACCCGCGAAATAGGTTTATCTGATAGTGTTTCACGATTCAGAGATTAATCCAGGTTTGGTTATTTGAAGATTACATTCAAGTTTCAGAATTCGTCAAGTGTCAGGTTTATTTATTTGGTTAGTTTTCTTATTATGTTTGATTTCTTGTTCTAGACCTTCAAGTACAACATGCCGTTCAAAAAAATATATATATGATGTGATAAATTAATGACTAGGAGTGAGATTTTCCTAATGCAAGGGTCATTATGCTTGAGGGTTCCTCAAGTAGCAATACTCACATATACAAGTGATGATTGTGCTAAACATAAACATGGACCATTCTTAAACAATAGACATGCCTTTAATAGAAGGACACCGCAATAAAACATTTAATAAGTGGTATTGAATTCCAAAATTAAGTCAGAAGAGAAGCACACAAGACTCACTGAGTTCGAATATGGATGCTGAAATACTTGTAGGATAGTTTGTAAAATTTCCTTTTGTAGGAATCCCTAAGTTAAATATGAATGTGTCACTAACTCCATGTACTAAATGCTAATGGACAACTTAACTTAGACAAGCTCATGTCATAATCTTAAGTTTCTAAGCTACTTATAATAACTCTCGTGTGCTATAATAATTAAATTAATGAAGATCCTTACTATTATAAGTAAGTTCATTTAAGGTTTCTAATAACGTTCCTATATTTGTTAACTTTGTTAATCTTTGGTTGTTAAGTTACAAAAATAATTTTATTCATTAAGTCTTATTTAATGTCTTAATTTTATATAAATTTTATTATTATATGTATGATCTATTTAATCATCAACTTTCTAGTGGTTTGGGGAGGGGGCGGGGTGTTCAGAGTTAGTGGTTGTTAGGGGAGCCTTACAACCTAAATGTTGTATGTTCAAAGCTCACACAAGACAACATTGGTCATAGTCTAGTAACTAGTTATTTAAAAATAGAGTAAATCACATATTATGTCCTTTGGGTTTATAGCTACCTAATTTAATTAAATGTTATTCTTTTAAGTTTTTCCATGTTATGATTTTTTTCTATTAGATGGGTGTAAAATGATTAAATTACTCTCAATAAATAAAAAATAATAATATCAAATTAACAAATTAAAAGGTAACAGTTAAAAAAACAAAATATGTGGACCTACCACATATTTCAATCTATTTCTTTCTTTAGAGTATTCAGATTAGCATCTTTATTCATATTCTTATCTTTAAATTATAGATGAAACATAAAAAAATATATATATAATTTTACACATGCATTATATTTCCATTCTCATTTTTATCCCTTATAATTTTAAGGGAAACCATAATGATCCCTCATATTTAAGGGTTACCATTCATCCTTCAAATTTGTTATTTTATATTTTTATAAGCGGTTGTAAGTGGAAGAAAATAAAAATAATAAAAAATGAATAATTAAGTATTATTTAATTAAAATAAATTTAGATATGGGAAATTAATGTGCGGGAATTTAGAAAATAAATAAAATTTTTAAGGGATGATTTTTATTTTAGTTTAGAAGGATGAGAATGGAAAAACTACTATGAACATTCTTATTTTTTTGGGGCAAACCTCCACCTCCCCATACCCCCCACCACCACCATTTGCGGTTAAGAAAAACACACAACCAAGATACTTCTTTTTCATCACATGAATCTAACTTTCCACCATCTTTTGAAACCTACCTAAACACCCTACGCCAACTGCTCCCATCTAAAACTCACCAAAATGTTTTACTTTTTTGGATTTCAAGATTTCCTTAGTGAATCTAAATGAAATGCGACAAATGGTTTTAGTTTAATGTTTTTCGTTCTGTTTTACGTTTTTTATCATTTTGAGTTATTTTATTGTTATTTTTAATGTATTTGATTAATTATTTATTATTTTATCATTATGTTTAACATACTAGAAGTAGACAACAGTGTTATTTCACCGTTATGTTTTTTTAGAATTTATATTTTAAGAAAAACACAATAACAAAAGAAAACAAACATTAAGTTGCACTAAATACACAATGAAAAACAAAACTCATACGGACTCAAAATAGTAAAAATAAATTTTTTATGTTTTTATATAATGGTATTGTACTCATTTTGAATATAAAAAACACTTATTATATGGTGTAACTTTTATAAAAATAATATTGTATACATAAGTCATGAAGGATTAAACAAAGTGGAGTATTTTAGAAAAATCAACAAAAGTGGATAAGATCACTCCTCACACTTTCTAAATTTAATACCTTTTCTATTTGAACTATTTCGATGCTTACTATGCAAAAAAAAAATTTTTTTCCCTGCGAGAATATAAAAGTAAGAATTAAGAAAAAAAACATATGCTAATTGATATGTTATTCTTATATTTTTAAAAGCATATGTGAAAATTAAAAACATAGCTAAACTATATTGAGTTGATCGAGGAATACATAAAGTAATAATAATGGATTGATTGAATAAAAACCAAAGGAAAATTATAACTTATTAGTTGAGGAAAAAACTCATTTTAAATCATTTATTTTATAAAATATTTTTCCTTCAACATTTTTTGAGAAAAAACTCTAGTTTTTTTTATGTTTTCTTAAGGTTTTTTTGAAACTCTAATTTTTATAAGTTTTCTTAGGGGATTTATAAATGCATCTATATTTAATGAATTAATTATTATTGTTATTCATTAATATTCAATTTAATGGTAATAAAAAACTAAAGTTACTAGAAAAATATTTAAAATTCACATTATGGTCACAAATATATAATTTCAGAAAAATATTGACGAGTTATATAATGATGGGAATGTTATAAATATTCTATAAATGTTATCAATACCACTTATAACTTCTAATAATTATTCATTTCTTATAATGTTTGTATTAATATCATATATAGCCCTATAAATAGCGTCTTTTGTATTTGATATATCATATCAATATGAAAAACTTCTATCATATCTTTTTCTTCTTATGATCATATATTTCTTGTGTTTATATACACTCTATATATTAGTTGCTAGTAGGTTGGTGTTTCACAATACGTTATTAGCACAAATTGGTAAAAAAAAATTCTTTGTTCTTGTCTTGATTCATTCAAACAAAAATCCATATTTTAATTCATACAATTTTAGATTATGTTTAGATTTATTATCATTGTTACTCTTTAATTCTCTCATTAAAGATCCATATTGTAATCATACTATTTTGGATTATATTGAGAATTATATTTATTATTTTTGTAAATTATTAATAATATGTTCTTAAACAAAGAAATACTTTGTTTTGTGAAATTCATCATCTTTTACTAATAAAGATTTTCAACCCGAATAAAGAAAACATATATATGCTTTTTTGATGATTATCTCAAACAATAATGTTAAATTATTATTTATCAACAATGAATTGATGTATATTTTTTTCCAAAAGATTTTTGATATTAGTTATGTTTTACATACCATACCATTAAAGTTTCGTATATTAGTAAATTTACTTATTAAGTTCTTTGTTATGAAAAGTGACTAAAAAGGAAAAGAAAAGTATTATAATTATAATGATAATTTATTATAAACTAATAATTATGATGTTTCATTTTAATAGTATTTAATATAATATAATGTATGGTAGTTTCAAATATGATAATTATTATATTAATTACATCTAAAATGATGGTTACATATGTTATACATGTATTACTTAATTTTTAATTGATTTAATTAGAATAATATAATTATTTTAATATCCATTTATGACATTAACATTAAAAGATGATTATCAATATTACTCAGATTATAATTATTACATAATGTATTCAAAAATTATATATTTTTTTTATAATATTGGTTCACTTTCAAAATATATGAAAAATATGATAACTTTGATTTATCATTGTCTAATTGAATAAATCATATTGTGAAGATTTTGAAAGTAAGATAATATAATAAATGCAAATCATGAATTGATTAATATTGAATAAATGCAAATCATGAATTGATTATCATGCTCTGAGTTTATAAATCGTAATATTATTATAAATTGTAACTTATGCTGTTAACTTAATTTGAGATTTACGTTATATTCTACAAATAACTAAATACGACAAATACTTTGAAATGTCAAGATAAACTAATAGTTGTCTTTGAATAGTCACCTCACTAAACTTTATTTATAATTATTGATTATAATATTATATAACCAAAAACAAGTATGCCACTTGATTGGTTTATAGTTAATGTGATTTAAACAAATTATATGTATTATTTGTAATAGTTTGTTATAATTTACATATGAACATATTTTATAATCGTTAAATATTAATAACTTTTTTATACAAAACATATGAAAAATGATGCCTAGTGTTCTTTTTGCAAGAATATCATAAATTTTATTTTATTAAGGAGAATATAACAACGCATATTACGTGCTTTTACTTTTAAAATTGTCTTCAACATGTTAAATGATGATAGAACATATGATTTAATAGTTGATATTCTTAACATGTGTAAAAATTAAATTGTATGCATGATGATATGTTTGATGTTAAAAATCACATGATTTTAATTTTAAGGTATGTGCATTTTATGACGTATTAAATAAAGAAAATAAAATGCTAACTTTTGTTTTGTTATCAATCTTGTAAATGTTTGTACATATATTTTGCTTTTAGTAAGCAATCCATTATTTTTTTGAAATTAATTTGTGTAAAAAAATTACACCTTATGTATTATACTTCCAAAAGCTCATTATAAACTTATAGAAAGTTGAGAGATTTTGCAAAGTTAAATGAGCATAACTAAATAATTACTGCATCTTAATTGATATGTGATGAGAATATTATTTATGAGCAAAGGTTGAATAATAAAATTTTCATATATGCTCTAGAGTGGTAATATTATTGAAAGTTATAAAACCACCATGAAAGTTGTGTGGTTCTAATCCATTCTCTGGTGCAAATGTGATTTATATAATAATCTTATGATCAAGTAAGTAATTGAGAAAATTATAATGGTGATCATGTTAATAAGATCAACTATGTTAATAATAAAATTAACCAAAAGAAGTGGTACACTAAGGGAGTGATTCTATAAATAAAATATAGAATATATTTGAAATAATAGTACACTATTGTCATGTGTCTTATACCGTGCATTAAACAAGCACGAAGATACATGATCATAAACTAGAAGTTTTAGAATCATGAATATTTAAAAAAGGGCATGACCAATTATACCATCCCGAGTCAATGATGATGTAAAATGTATTAAAGAACCAGAGATTCTTCAAACTGATAAATTATACATGTAATGTTTGCTCTCAAGAAAGGTTAGTTATTTACTAACTAGAGTAGAGAGTGAATCCCTAAATATTATGAAATTGATAAAAGTTATATATCATAAAGAGTATTATATTTAGTGTTTTAAATCGATGCATCACCTAAATGGTTTCATAATTTGACGTTTGCGTGATATGTAACTTAGCTAATAAGATAGCAAGCATATATTCTATAGTAACATATTTATTTTGGTAATATAGCAAGATTAATCTCAAGTTACTAATGATTATTGGAATAAGTAGTAAATATCATATATATTCATACAAAAATTGCTTTTGTTGAGATAAAATATAAACGTCCAATTGATTGCAAAGCCAATAATAAGGAGAGCAAAACTTCATGATCGTGTTTGGGACCATTACTTACATATGTAAATAGTAATTCACATCGGCCTGTGTGTTGTTGTACTACTCCTCGTTACAATTAGTTTTTGGTCAGGAACCACATACATACTGTGACAACTCGAGTTTTCAGGTTAACGTCATTTCCATTATACAACCTCTCTCCACTATTTTATGAATTAATCAATTTACTATCAAGTGTTAATGGTGGTTATTATAATTATTATTAATAATTATCTATTAACAAACTAAAACTTAATTTACTCGAAATACACACTATGTAAACTTGAGGGACTAAATTTGGCAACTTGCAAAACTTGAATTCCTTTAATCACCCAACCCTCCCATAACCGACCCCTCATCCCGTTCACTTCTTCGACAACCCTAGAAACCTCGACGGCAACACCTTTTCCTCTTGGCAACACCCATACGCAGCCCCCACGTCGGTTACTCAACTCCGACAACCCTCTCCACGGTCGAGCGGTACCACAGCCAAACAGCTTCCCCCGCCTTCGACCGCGAACATTTAAAGAACCAATTGTATCGGCAGCCGTGAACGGAAGTCGAAACAGCCTCATACCTCATTCGGTATGATCCCTCGATCCTTAATCATGTTCATATTGTTACGGTTTTGAGTTTCGGTTATGGTTTCGATTTACGACTCAGGGTTATTTGATCTTGTGTTTTGCGTGTATGTGTGTTGTGTGTGTCAAGCAGTTCTTCTTCAAGGCATATATATATATATATATATATATATATATGTTTATGCATGTGTATGTATGATCTGGGTAGTCGGTTGTGTTGTTGCCATTATATGCGTTCTTGGTTGTATATATGTATGTATATGTAGCCATGTGTGCTTCTGCATGTTATGATGGTGATCATGGTAGTTCTGGAATGTGTTGTTTATGTATATATCAATAGATTACAAGTTGTTGTGGTTGTTGCTTTGTGTGTGTGTTTTCTGCGTTATTGAATGTGTGGGTGTGTGTATTATGACGTGTGCATGAGTATGGTTGCAATGTGTGAGGGCTGTTATTGTTTGTGGTGTGGTAGTAGATGATTTCATGGGATGTCCAATATATATTTATATATACGTATATATTTACATGAATAGGTTTTGTGTGTGTTCTTGTGTGATGGTCGTGTGTGTGTGGGCATGTATATATGGGTGTGTGTTATGCATTTTCGTGTGTGTAGGTAATCATGAACTGTAACCATTTTAATGATGATGTATATATGGTCGTATGTATATCTGAGATGTTATGTGTGTGCACTTGTGGGTATAGTGGTTGCATGGGTCAATAATATGTGTGTATATAGTTTTTGCAGGTGATTTACTTGGTTCTAGCATGCATATATATATATATATATATATATATATATATATATATATATATATATATATATATATATATATATATATAAATACGTGTATATATATTTTGGTTGTCGTGTGACCGTGTGTTCTGTTGGGTGGGTACTCAATTATGTACGTGTGGATGTTTTAGATGCATAAGTATTCATGATGTGCATGTTAATGAATGGTGTATGATGATCCATGTGACCTCTCGTATTTTTCTAGTTAACGTTTGTTTAACGTCGTTATCTCTTGTAAGGTTATTTATTTTGAGTTATTAATGCAAGTACGAGGTTTCATTGTATTTGTAATTCTTGATGAAATTAAACAATTGGATAATTAATAATAACAATAATAATAATAATAATAATAATAATAATAATAATAAATAATAATAATAATAATAATAAAATGATAAAATAATGTTAATAAGTATTAAAATTATTATTAATAAAAGAAAAATAAGTTTATAAAATTAAAAACTTATAAATATATGACTGGTACATAAAATAACAAAAATATAAATTACAGGGGCTAAACTGTAATTAATTTAAATTGAAACTTAAACTTTTGTTTTAAGTTAACAAAACATAAACCGCAGGGACCAAATGGGTAACATTTTAAACCCCCCCCCTTTCTTTTCCCTCGATTTTCCGGCAACCCTCCGGCCAACTCAGGCCAACACGCCGGCGAGCCCCAAAACCCCCCCCCCCCCCCGAACAGAAGCCTTTAACCCTTAAATTGATCCCAAACGACTCGAGAATTCATTTCGAACAAGAATAAGCATATTAATTGGACTTTAAACCCGGCTATAACCACCCTCGAACCTGAAACCGATCCCCATCATTAACCGAATTCGTTTCGATAGTGAATCGAGATATTAACCCAATTAATTAAGTACATACGGTTACACAATCAAATATAAATCAATGATGAGTTTAATTCTACTTGAAACAACAAATTACATATCAAAATCGATTAGTAACGCTCGGAATAAATGATAGAGCCGTTGGGCAACAAATCGACTGAATAAGGACTATAAAACAGAGGGGAAATACTCAAAATGAATCCTTTTAACTCTCTGCAACTTCAATTTCTCGAAAAATTTACACACGCATAGCAATTAAATCAAGACCGGTCGCGAACTCGGATTTATACGTACAACATCAATTCAGGTAATTAAACTGGCGATTTAGGGTCGGTTTTACATGAAAAACAAAAGCCCTATGTTAATTTCTTTATCAACTTCGAATAGTTGATCGATTTCTTCGATTTCAAATTAGGGTTCTTCGGGTGAAAACTGGGGGTTTTCTGGGATTCATGTTTTAAGTATTCATTTCTGTTCTTTGACACCAAACAGGGCCTTGGCCCGGTGGTTTGAACTTTGTTTGGTGTGGTAGGGGACCCGAGTTCAAACCCGAGTCCCTGCCTTTATTTTTAAAAATGGTTTTTAGGGATTTTAAAATACAGAAAATATCTAAAATTATTATAATCATAAAATCATTTTTAATCAAAATAAAATTATTTTCTTTTAATTTTTCTTAGAAATACAATGAATAGATTCTTATTCTTTTATTTTAAAAATTATAAAAATTATTACTAAATATAATGTATTATTAATTTTAAATTATGGTGAAGTTAATCTCCTTTATTCCCAAGAATTTCAATTTAATAAATTCTTCATTTTTATAAAATATATTTATATATTTAATTATATATTAAAAAAAATAAAGATATATATGTACATATTTAAAATGTGCATCTATTGTGTTTAAAAGAATTATTTTAATCATTTAAATCTATAAATTTACTATTTATCAAATAGTAAATAATAATCCTTTGATAATAAAAACTTAACTTTTATTAATGATTTTAATCACTAAAATTCTTAGTTAATCATTTAAATATTAAAATAATAATAAATTACATATACTTAATAACACAAAAATCATGGACTAACGGTTTATATATATAATACCAAAATCATCATGATTAACTTAGTACGGCTTATTATTTAGGTGATCGATATCGTATCCTCGATATTATATACAAGGTTTCTTATTTGTCATCCTTATTATCCATGTGAGTTTTTCCATACCCCTTTTATATATTTCACACTTTGGGGTGAAACATGTTAACCTTATGATAAATGCACTTGTAAACTCGTTTGAATCTTGTAAACACTTGGGCAATTCTTCTTATTTGTCTTGGTTAGTTGAACTCTTGTAATTACCATATGATGACTATAATATGTACAGTCATTAACTATTGCTAGTCTGGCGACGTCATAGATCTATGGGCCTGACAAGCCTACTTGGTGTTAAACGAAGTACACTTAGCTAATCGTTTAATCTTGTAATCTGTCAAGGTTTGATTGTTACATTTATTCATCCATCCCTAGTTACTTTATTTAATAACCTATGACATAGATTGCCATCTTTTACCAATATTATGTTGACCTTTTATTTTTAACATGTTTCAGGAAATGATATTGTGTAGCATGCCTTGAAGACTTACATACATCTAGGATTGGACCTAGACTAAAATAAAAGACATTGATCATTTTGTGACTTTGAATTTCTTATGTATTTTTGGATGTTTGAACTTGCTATATTTCTTAAATGTATGTCATGAATATTGATTTTTAATTATATTGTCATTTTAAATTAGCGTTGTGTGGCATGAACAATCTTAACCCTCACATCTCAACGTTTTCGCCGTTAAGGTTGGGGTGTGATAGATTGGTATCAAAGCCCATAACTATAGGGATTTAGGTTATTTGAAATGGTGGCCTAGACTATGGTTAAACTAGGGACTCTTTTCATGACAATTGCTATGATCTTGTAAGTATGCTTATATGCCTATTATGATGCATGATTAATTTCTTATGTGTTATTTGCTTACATTTAGAAATAGTGCCTTAGGAATATGCCTTGAACCTTGTAAACCCCAACTTTCTAATCCTCTTCTTATGCCTCTACGTTCTACCGTGTCTAATCTTTTCTAAATCTTATTCTCGACTATGTGTGGAAAACTACGCATCCTATCGAGTGGAAAAATTCTTTAGATGATACGTCTAAATCTTGAAAAATCTCATCGAGGTTTTAATTCTAATAGCCTTAGGGAAGTGTGTGACACATAAACACCTGTATTCTGGATTTCCTAGCAAAAGGCCCTCGGGCTAAGACAAGCATTTCGTATAAATCTTATTGCGAGACCTGTTATGCTTACCTGGGGATTTCTGGGATGAGTGCTAAATTATGGTCAACATACACATCTTCCTCGAGATAATTGGGATTAAGTCACCTCGACGTGTCCATGTTCCTATTGGCTATGTGGTACTAATTGGAACCATCCCGGCTATATTTGTAAAATATCTAAAATTCATGTGTTCTTTGAACTAATTTATCTTTAATACTAATATTTCCTTTATTTATCTTATAGAATGTCTCGCCATCAAGGAAAGCGTGCTACCTCCGATCGTAAACTCGCTGCAATGATCGCCCGGCAAATGGCTGTCGTACTTCCGACGATGGTTGTTGAACTTAGCAGCACCCTAATGGCCAACAACAACAACAACACCAATGGAAACAATGGTAGTGGTGACAACAATGGTCAAGGGGAAAATAACAACAACCAAGGTGGAAATAACCGTACCTGCACATTCAAGCACTTCAACTCGTGCAAACCCACTAACTTTAGTGGAAAAGAAGGAGCCACTGGACTTCTCGAGTGGTTCGAAAGTATGGAAAATACGTTGATCGTCAGCGAGTGTCCCGATGAACTCAAGGTCCGCTATGCTGCAAGTGTCCTTCAACAACGGGCACTCATATGGTGGAATAGTGAGAAAAGGAACTGAGGTACTGAAGTTGCCTTGGCATTGTCTTGGGAAGAATTTAAGGACATAATGATCCAAAAGTTCTGCCCGAGGAGTGAATTGCAAAAGCTGGAGGAAGAATTTTGGAACCTCAAGCAAGATAGCGGGAACCACTTGGCTTATTCCACCCGACATCATGAACTGAGCATGCTCCTACCTCACATGGTGGATACCATGCCCCGTAATATTGAGAAGTTTATTAAGGGGGTACCATCTCAAATTCAAGATGCCGTGGTGGATAGTAGGCCCACAACTTTGGAGGAGGCGATTAATATCACCGCCCAGCTCACTGAAAACCATATTAGAGCTGGTACTTTGACGGTGAAAGGTGCCAAGACTGCTGTTAAGGTGACTCCCGAGGCTACAAAGGAGGTGAAGGCCGAGTCCTCTTTCAAAGGCAAGAAGCGCAAGTTCACACCAGCTCGTAATTATGCGGTGATAGCACCAAATGCCCCTCAAAGGCAAGCTGTCCTTGCAAATCAAGCCCCTGTGGTGAGGGCTTATACTGGGCCACACCCGATGTGCAGTACTTGCAAGTACCATCACGCGAGTAATACTCCTTGCCGAGTTTGCTCGTTGTGCGGGAAGTATGGGCATCTGGTGGCTACTTGCCTTTGTGCTCTGAACAATGCTGTGTTGGTGACTAATTGAGCCTACAATAACTGTGGCGAACCTGGACATTTCCATCCACAATGTCCTCGTAATGCGGGAACTGTGCCACCGGCTCGAGGAAGGGCTTTCAATATCAATGTCAACCAAGCTCAAGCCAACAACGACATGGTGAATGGTACATCATTAATTTCTTTTAATCATTCTTTTGTCTTGTAAAATCCCTACCTGCGTTCATTATGCCAATAATAGGTTATTTTTGAGCAGGTATGTATCTTGTAAATAGTCATTATGCTTCTGTACTATTTAATTCAGGTGCGGATAAGAGTTTCGTGTCTTTAGAGTTCGAGCCTATTCTTTCCAAGCCGCGTTCTAACTTAGAGAGATCTTTTGAGGTCGAAGTAGCCGATGGCAAGTCTATCAAAGTCGGCGTCGTGATACGCGATTGCACCTTAAGTCTTAACGAGCACGATTTTCTCATCGACCTTATTCCAATGCAACTAGGGAGTTTCGACATCATTATCGGCAAGGATTGGTTAGCCAAGCAACACGCGGAAATTATATGCTTCGAGAAGTGCATCCGATTCCTTTACCATCAGACAATACCTTAAAGGTCTTGGGGAAAGATCATCCCAAAGACTTAAACTCATGTCTTGTATCAAGGCCCAAAAGTGCTTAAGTAAAAACTACGTAGCTTTTATGGCTTACGTAGTCAACACGAAAGCCAAGCGTAAAGAACTGAAGGATATACCTATCGTGCAGGATTTTCCCGAGGTGTTTCCCGAGGATCTTAGTGGGTTACCTCCCGTGCGAGAAGTTGAGTTCAAAATCGACCTGATTCCTAGTGCAAATCCCGTGGCTAAGTCGCCTTATCGTCTTGCACCGTCTGAAATGCAAGAACTAGCTAGTCAACTGCAAGAGTCGACTGATAAGGGTTTCATTTGACATAGCTCTTCACCATGGGGTGCACCCGTGCTTTTCGTGAAGAAGAAAGATGGTTCTTTCCGTATGTGCGTCGACTACCGGGAACTCAACAAACTCACTATCAAGAACCGATATCCTCTTCCTCGAATTGATGATCTCTTCGATCAACTTCAAGGAGCTACATAATTCTCAAAGATCGATCTGCGTTCTGGGTATCATCAACTACGTGTTCACGACAATGATATTCCAAAAACCGCCTTTTGTACTCGATATAGACATTATGAGTTCATGGTTATGCCATTTGGCTTGACTAATGCACCTGCTGTTTTCATGAATCTCATGAATCGAGTATGTAAATCGTATTTGGATAAATTTGTGATCGTGTTTATAGATGACATTCTCATATATTCCATGACAAAGACCGATCACGAGTCGCATCTACGTCAAGTCCTCGATCTTTTGAAAAAGAAACAACTATATGCCAAGTTCTCAAAGTGCGAATTCTGGCTCGAAGAAGTTCAATTCCTAGGACATGTGGTCAATAGCCAAGGAATTCACGTCGACCTTGCAAAAATAGAAGCCGTGAAGAATTGGTGTGTTCCTACAACCCCAATGAGGTTCGTTCTTTTCTGGGTTTAACGGGTTATTACCATAGGTACATTGCAAACTTTTCGAAGATTACTAAACCGCTTACGGCGTTAACTCAAAAGAATAGACTTTTTGAGTGGGGACCCGAACAAGAAGATGCTTTCGAGACTTTGAAACACAAGCTATGTAACGCTCCTATCTTAACTCTCCCCGATGGAAACGATGACTTTACCGTGTACTGCGACGCGTCTAGTCAAGGCCTTGGTTGTGTTCTCATGCAACGAGGCAAGGTCATAGCTTACACGTCAAGGCAATTGAAGGTTCATGAAGTGAACTACACAACGCATGATCTCGAACTTGGTGCCGTGGTATTTGCTTTGAAGATTTGGCGACATTATCTCTATGGGACACAATGTATAGTCTACACCGACCACAAGAGTCTCCAACATGTGTTCAATCAAAAAGATCTCAACATGAGGCAAAGACGTTGGGTTGAACTAATTAGCGACTACGACTGCGACATTCACTATCATCCTGGAAAGGCGAATGTTGTAGCCGACGCGCTGAGTGGTAAGATCCACAACAAGATTGTCTCGCTTCAAGAAATCCGAGATCGAAGGCAATGGTTTGACATGTTAGGGGAGTTTGACACTGAGATACATGTGGATGTTAACGAGGCCACTATCATGCTTCAAAACATAAGGATTGATAGTGATCTCGAGTTTTGCATCCGCGAGGCTCAACGGGCGGCGTTAACTGAGGAAGAGAAAGATGACGATCTGGCATCTAACGTTCGGTCACAACTGGAAACAAAATCGAGCGGCATGTGGTATTTCTTGAATTGACATTGGATCCCAAATCGTGATAATCTCCGTCACTTCATTATGAACGAAGCTCTTCAAACCTGATATTCTATTCATCCCGGGTCCGATAAGATGTACATGGATCTGCGTGGCCAATATTGGTGGCTGGGAATGAAGAAAGATATCGCGTCTTATGTTTCCAAGTGCCTCACATGTGCAAGAGTCAAAGCTGAACACCAACGGCCTAGTGGTTTACTTGAACAACCTAAAATCCCTATGTGGAAATGGGAACACTTATCCATGGATTTCATAACCAAGTTACCACGTACCTCTCGTGGCCATGATAGTATATAGGTGATCGTTGACCGTTTGACCAAAACGACACATTTCATACCAATACGAGACACCTACAAGGTTTCAAGATTGGCTCATATCTACATCGATGAAATTGTGAGTCGTCATGGTGTGTCGTTGCATATTATCTCCGATCGTGATGCTCGTTTTACTTCGCATTTCTGGTCTTCTATGCAAGAGCTTTTGGGTACTCAACTGGATTTGAGCACGGCTTACCATCCTCAAACGGACGGTCAAACCGAGTGAACAATCCAAACCCTGGAGGACTTGCTGCGTCTTTGTGTCCTTGATTTTGGTGGTGACTGGGATACGCATCTGCCGTTAGGGGAATTTTCGTATAACAATAGTTATCACTCGAGTATCAAGATGGCACCATTCGAGGCTTTATATGGTCGTAAATGTCGTTCTCCGATCTGTTGGACTGACATCGGTGAGAATTTCATCACTGGTCCTGAACTTGTTCAAGAAACGACCGACAAAGTCTCCAAAATCCAAAATAACCTTGAAGTGGCTAGAAGACGTCAAAAGAGTTATGCCGATAAAAGACGCAAACCGTTGGAATTTCAAGTCAGCGACATGGTTCTTCTTAAGGTCTCTCCATGGAAGGGTGTCGTTCGCTTTGGAAAGAAGGGTAAGTTAGCCCCACGTTTTGTAGGACCTTTCAAGATTCTGAAAAGAATTGGGAAAGTGGCTTACAAACTGGAACTACCTTCCGAACTTAGCGGGGTTCATCCTGTTTTCCATGTCTCAAACCTAAGGAAATGCTTAGCCGATGAAAGTTTGCATGTTCCTTTGGAGGAAATCCAAATTGACGAGTCGTTGCATTTCGTTGAGAAACCCATCGAGATCATGGATCGAACGTTGAAGAAGACCCGAACATCTACAACACCGATCGTCAAAGTCCGTTGGGAAAACAAACGTGGAGCTGAGTTCACTTGGGAACGCGAGGATCATATGAGAAAGAAATACCCTCATCTTTTTGCTTAGACTAGTCTTTAATTTCAGGACGAAATTCCTTAAAGTTGGGGAGACTGTGACCTCTCGTATTTTTTCTAGTTAACGTTTGTTTAACGTCATTATCTCTTGTAAGGGTTTTGTTTTGGTTATTAATGCAAGTACGAGGTTTCATTTGTAAGTTCTTGATGAAATTAAACAATTGGATAATTAATAATAACAATAATAATAATAATAATAATAATAATAAATAATAATATGATAAAATAATGTTAATAAGTATTAAAATTATTATTAATAAAAGAAAAATAAGTTTTATAAATTTAAAAACTTGTAAATATATGATTGTACATAAAATAACAAAAAATATAAATTACAGGGGCTAACTGTAATTAATTTAAATTGAAACTTAAACTTTTGGTTTTAAGTTAACAAAACATAACCGCAGGGACCAAATGTGTAACATTTTAAACCCCCCCCCCCTTTCTTTTCCCTCGATTTTCCGGCAACCCTCCGGCCAACACGCTGGCGAGCCCAAAACCCCCCCCCCCCCCGAACAGAAGCCTTTAAACCCTTAAATTGATCCCAAAACGACTCGAGAATTCATTTCGAACAGAATAAGCATATTAATTGGACTTTAAACCCGGCTATAACCACCCTCGAACGTGAAACCGATCCCCATCATTAACCGAATTCGTTTCGACAGTGAATCGAGATATTAACCCAATTAATTAAGTACATACGGTTACACAATCAAATATAAATCAATGATGAGTTTAATTCTACTTGAAACAACAAATTACATATCAAAATCGATTAGTAACGCTCGAAATAAATGATAGAGCCGTTGGGCAACAAATCGACCGAATAAGGACTATAAAACAGAGGGGAAATACTCAAAATGAATCCTTTTAACTCTCTGCAACTTCAATTTCTCGAAAAATTTAAACACGCATAGCAATTAAATCAAGACCGGTCGCGAACTCGGATTATACGTACAACATCAATTCAGGTAATTAAACTGGCGATTTAGGGTCGGTTTTACATGAAAAACAAAAGCCCTATGTTAATTCTTTATCAACTTCGAATAGTTGATCGATTTCTTCGATTTCAAATTAGGTTTCTTCGGGTGAAAACTGGGGGTTTTCTGGGATTCATGTTTAAGTAGTCATTCTGTTCTTGACACCAAACAGGGCCTTGGCCCGGTGGTTTTGAACTTTCTTTGGTGTGGCAGGGGACCCGGGTTCAAACCGAGTCCCTGCCTTTATTTTTAAAAATGGTTTTTTTAGGATTTTTAAAATACAGAAAATATCTAAAAATTATTATTATCATATAAAAATCATTTTAATAGAAATTAAATAAAATTATTTTATTTTAATTTTCTTAGAAATACAATGAATAGATTCTTATTCTTTTATTTTAAAAATATAAAATTATTACAAATATAATGTTTATTAATTTAATTATGGTGAAGTTAATCTCCTTATTTCCCAAGGAATTTCAATTTAATAAATTCTTCATTTTTTATAAAAATAATTACAAATTAATATATATTAAAAGAAAATAAAGATATATATGTACATATTTAAAATGTGCATCTATTGTGTTTGAAAGAATTATTTTAATCATTTAAATCTACAAATTTACTATTTTATTAAATAGTAAATAATAATCCTTGATAACAAAAACTTAACTTTTATTAATGATTTAATCACTAAAATTCTTAGTTAATCATTTAAATATTAAAAAATAATAAAAATTACATATACTAACAACACAAAAATCATGGACTAACGGTTTATATATATAATACTAAAATCACCATGATTAACTTAATACGACATATACTGGTTTACTATTATGATACCACTACGCCTCATTCGGACCATTAATATAGAATTAGCGAGGTGATTGTTAGTAGATTTACTGGGTTTGACAAACCCCACCCGGGCTAGTCGCGCTAGCTTGACTGGAGGTCAAACGGGTGAATGGTTAGCTTTTTTACTGTGTTGTGGTTTGGGACCCACAGCCGGGGCATTCATTACATTATTACTGTCAGTTCGGTCACGAAATTCATACACATAGTGACTTGTTGTAGGCTAGCTACCTACATATATGCTTTGATTACTGAATCTGGATTTCATTACTATTACTTACTGTTTTTTGATAAACATGTGAACTCATCAACCTTGTGTTGACACTTTAGCATGTTTCTTTCAGGTTTTTAAGGTGCACACGATTAGGAGCATCTCACTAATGCATTCATCATCGTTGGGTCTAATGAACGATTTATAAATTCCTATCCATTATACTTAATTTGGTTTGCGTGTGTCTGCGCCATTTGATTTACAAATTATTATGCTTCCGCAATTGTTTTGTATAACTCTGTTTTTGGTAATCTCAAATGTTACGAGCAATTATGTTTTGTAATTAATGTGTCGTTTGGTGAAACTAGTAGCTGAGATCCTGGTATGTCACGCGCCTAACGGTAATACCCCATTTGTGGAAATTGAGGGTGTGACACATACCATCTAAGGTTATTATGTTGTTTAATATATTAAATAAATGTTCCATCAAAACGCACAAAGATGGCACCTAAAATGAGGCTGTGAATGCATATTGGGTATGAATAGCTTTCTATAATTACGTAACTCGAAACCATTAATGAGAGATGTGACACCCCGTGTCTTCAGGTTAACACTATAATATTAGTCCTCTTCATCTAATCGTTTTCTGTTGTTTTTCCATACCAATGGTTTATCTTGTTTGAGTTCTTTCTTTATAAAACTAACAAGATAATTAAACTTAAATTATTTAAACCCAAATACTTAACTACTAAACTTATGTAAATTCTTGAGCACCTAAACTAAATAAATAATTGTTAAACTAATAACAAAACAATTTAGATTATCCTAAACTTCATCCAAACTAAACAACCATCACCGACCTCCCCTCTACCACAGTTGGTTCGATGAAAACCCCCTACCCCACTATCTCATCTTCATTCACCTTTTGATCACCATTGATATCCCAATTTAAATTCCAATGAGTTCTCGTCTCTCGGCAGCCTCTTCTTCACGAATGATCATCTCCGTCCGCTTTTCCCTCTGTAACCGCAAGCACTCAACCACCGACACCGCCCTGGCAGCCACGAAACCGATCCAGCAGCCCGTTCGGTATGATTTTTTCATCTCATCGTCCTCTCGTTTTCATTATGTTACGATTTCAGATTACAACTTATGCATACGTTCATGCTCTCAGATCTAAGGGTTGTGATGCTCGGTTGGGTTATATGATTGGTGTTTGTGTGTTTATGTTACTTGATGTGTAATTGATGTGTGTGTTGTGTAGGTAACTAGTGGCTGAGATCCTGGTATGTCACGCGCCTAACGGTAATACCCCGTTTGTGGAAATTGAGGGTGTGACAGATTGGTATCAGAGCCCCAGTTATAGCGAACTAAAATATGCATTAATTTGCATTGCATTTTAGACTATAGCAAGATTTGCATTAGTCACACACACGTAGATTATTAAGTTATACTTGCTTGTTTTGCTTGCTTGAGAATTGTTTGCTTTGGCATATTCCTGTGAGCGTTCGACTACAGGGATGATGTCTTCATCTTCATAGGCTAATTCTAAGGGGGAAAAGGCCAGTTCGTCCTGATTCCCCGTTGTTATCGCCTGTTTCTTAGCGCGGGTGACTCCGAATTACTATGAGTCACGAGAAGGTTAACTACGATTAATGATTGACCTTACCTTTTACATCATACCTTTTGAAATTGGATACGATACCATTGGTATCTGACTTGGATGGTTCATCGGGAGCATGTTCTGCCTCCTCTTGAATGCTTTCTCAAACAAGGGCTATTTCTGTCATACTTTCTTTACCTACCTTGCCACTTCTCTTCCCTGCCCAGTGGGGCAGGAAATAGCTGCACTGGCGGTCATCATAGACATTGGGTGATAACTTATCAGGGTTTACTTACGATAATACTATATTACCCATCTAACCTTAGTACATCGACGGTTTCTTGCCCAAGTGAATGTTTTTTTTCTGATTCCTTCGTACAACCTTGGTTAATTGACCTTTGGTTTAATGACAATATCTTTGATACTTCTATCATTGATACCACTCTGTACTTGAAAAGGTATGTTAGCTTGGATAGGAGAAACCAGGGGTGACCATGCAAAGCAAATTACCATTACTGGTGCACACATAATTGTAATTTGTCATGCATGATAAGTCTGGCGAACTCTGTCGGATGATAACGGTCATAGTCAGTACAAAATTTCATTTCTACACTTTGGGACTAAGAGTCTCGATTCTCATAAAACTTCACTATTGATATGGAAACAATCCTTCATTTCTAATCGTATGAAAGTTCTCATCTACCTCGAGCCTTAATGAGATTCATATTATGGAATTAGTCCTAGTCTCTATGGGATGTTGCTCTTTCTAGCATTTCAGTAATCGTGCAATACTATCTATCTACAACGTGCGTGGTCCTCGAAAGGTAGTAACAAAGTGATAATACTCTCTGTATATGTATTTTCTAATCATGGGATTGACCTTAAGATTAGAGTCTTGGCAGATTGAACATTCTAGCATT
Organism: Flaveria sonorensis; assembly: GCA_025506505.1. Classification (NCBI taxonomy): domain Eukaryota; kingdom Viridiplantae; phylum Streptophyta; class Magnoliopsida; order Asterales; family Asteraceae; genus Flaveria; species Flaveria sonorensis. Next base: position 46,042,162 of record CM046428.1, read on the forward strand.
CATTTCTTTGGTATTTATCATGTTTTAGCATGAAATTTCCTGGTGACTACATTTGGCGTATGATCGATTGGCAAGGTGTTGGACGACCCGATCCCTTACCTCTCTGTGTTTCCACTTACAACAAGTGCATCTAACATCGCAATGGGCCATGCAATAAGAATATCTGGTGAGCGTTGTAGGAAATTCAGTTATACCATTAAGCACCGTTGTGTGAACATTCTGGCCAATTCACCTCAGCCCAACAAGCACAAAGAGATGTTATGAGTGTGGACAGTCTGTGTATTTCAATAGAAACTATCCAAGGATCAAGAAGAAGAAAAAGCGACAGAAATGGTTGTTTCGCCTCAATATTTTTTTTTATTCGGGTGCCGATAGAAGCTACGTATCCAATAAGTTTAGTAATCTGCTAGGGGTAGTGTCTACTGACTTAAGTTTTGAAATTACCATGGAGATAGCTGATGGTAGAACTACAACGGCTACCTAGGTATATAGCAGATGTAAACTAGGTTTAGCTGGACATTCATTCGATATGAGTCTGATTCCTATCACACTCAGTAGCTTTGATGTTGTGGTTGGTATCCAAGAACCAAGTAGAGGTCATTTGTGGAGACAAACTCATTAAGTTACCTCTTCCTAGTGGCGAGACACTTGTTGTGGAAGGTGACAAGAGGAATGCTGTGGTCGGTGTCATCCATACTTGAAAGCACAGAAATGTCTTCGGAAGGATAATTCACCCTCCTGGCATTAGTTACAAAAAGACAGTGGATGAGAAGAGCAGGACATTCATTCGATATGAGTCTGATTCCTATCACACTCAGTAGCTTTGATGTTGTGGTTGGTATCCAAGAACCAAGTAGAGGTCATTGTGGAGACAAACTCATAAGTTACCTCTTCCTAGTGGCGAGACATTGTGTGGAAGGTGACAAGAGGAATGCTGTGGTCGGTGTCATCTCATACTTGAAAGCACAGAAATGTCTTCGGAAGGGATAATTCACCCTCCTGGCATTAGTTACAAAAAGACAGTGGATGAGAAGAGCATTGAAGACATTTCAGTTGTTAGAGACTTCCTATAATTATTTCTAGAAGACTTACCTGGCCTTCCTCCACAAAGGCAGATAGAGTTTCAGATGGTGTTAGCACCAGGAGTTGCCCCTATCACTCGGGCGTCGTATCACTTGGAACCGAATGAGCTACAGGAATTGTCGAAATAGTTGCAGGAACTATTAGACAAGGGATTTATACGCCCTAGTTCTTCATCTTGGGGAGCACCTGTGTTATTAGTGAAGAAGAAAGACAGAACTTTCCGTATGTGCATTGGGGCTACCGGGAACTATACAAAGTCACCATAAAGAATCGTTACCCTCTTCCACGTATCAACGACTTATTTGACCAACTACAAGGATCGAGTTACTACTTAAAGATTGATTTGAGATCTGGGTATCATCAGCTTAGGGTTCGGAAGAAGACATATCCAAGATAGCATTTAGAACTCGGTATGGGCATTTTGAGTTCACAGTCATGCCATTTGGATTGACAAATGCGCCTGCAGTCTTTATGGACCTCATGAACCATGTTTGTAAACCTTATTTAGAAACGTTTGTCATCGTATTCATCGATGATATACTGATTTATTCTAGAATTAGGGAGGAACATGAGGAACACTTAAGACTTATTCTAGAGCTTCTTAAGACAGAACAGTTATATGCCAAGTTCTCTAAATGTGACTTCTAGATGAGAGAAGTATAGTTCTTAGGGCATGTAGTTAATGAGAATGGTATTCATGTTGACCCGTCTAAGATTGAGACAATCAAGAATTAGGCTGCACCGACGAAGCCTACTGAGGTGCGCCAGTTTTTTTGGATTATCGGGTTATTACCGACGTTTCATAGAAGGATTCTCAAAACTTGCACAACCCTTGACTGCCCTAACTCATTAAGGAACGATGTACAAATGGGGTAGTAAGGAAGAAGCGGCTTTCCAAGCGCTTAAAGACAAGGTGTGTAGCGCACAATCTTGGCATTGCCAGAAGTAACGGACGACTTCGTGGCGGTGTATTATGACGCGTCAATCCAGGGTTTGGGTTGCGTGTTGATGCAACACGAGAAAGTGATAGCTTATGCATCAAGACAGCTTAAGGTGCATGAGAAGAACTATACAACTCATGACTTGGAGTTTGGAGCTGTGGAATTTGCACTCAAGATTTGGAGGCATTATCTTTATGGAACTAAGTGCACGATCTTCACTGATCACAAGAGCCTTCAGCACATCTACAAATAGAAGGAACTGAATATGAGACATCGACGATGGCTGGAATTACTAAATGATTACGACTGTCCGATCAAGTACCATCCGGGAAAGGCTAATATAGTAGCCGATGCCCTTAGTCGTAAAGAAACCTTGAAACCTCATCGTGTCTGTGCGTTATAGCTAATCATTCATTCCGATTTACCATTACAGACTAAGAATGCCCAGGTTGAGTCATTATAAGAGTAGAACATCAAGTCAGAATCTCTCCGAGGAGCTGAGAAATTATTTCAAGAGAAATCCGATGGGCTTCATTACTATGAAAATCGGGTATGGATTCTATTGTTCAAGAATTTCAAGGAATTGGTGATGGATGAAGCTCACAAGTCCCACTATTCGGTACATCCTGGATCTGACAAGATGTACCAAGACCTGAAAGTCATTTACTGGTGGCCTAACATGAAAGCTGAAATTGTCACATACGTGTCAAAGTGTTTGACATATTCTAAGTCAAGGTGGAATATCAGAAACCGTCGGGTTTGCTTCAACAACCGAAGATTCCAATGTGGAAGTGAGAGAACATATCTATGGATTTCATTACCAAGTTACCTCGTTTGCAAGCTGGAAATGATACTATCTGGGTGATAATGGATCGTTTGACTAAATCAGCGTATTTCCTAGCCATTCACGAGAACTATAAGATGGATAAACTGGTACAAATTTACTTGAAGGAGATAGTGTCTCGACATGGCGTGCCGCTCTCGATCATCTCTGATCTTGATGCATGATTCACTTCGTACTTCTGGCAGTCACTACAAAAGTCACTAGGCACTCGTTTGGATATGAGCATGGCTTATCATCCACAGACAGATGGTCAGACAGAAGACAAGATTCAAACCCTAAAAGATATGCTTAGGGCATGCGTTATAGACTTTGAGAACAATTAGGAAACCCTTCAACCTTTGGTTGAATTTTCCTACAACAACAGCTATCATACGAGCATTAAAGCTGCACCATTTGAGGCACTTTATGGTACAAAGTGTAGATCACCTCTCTGTTGGGCAGAAGTGGTGATAGTCAGTTAAGTGGTCCTGAGCTATTCATGAAACCACAGAAAAGATGTTCAGATACGTAACCGTTATGGCTGCAGCTCAAGATCGTCAGAAAAGCTATGCCGATCAAAGAAGGGAAAGCCCTTGGAATTTCAAGTTGGTGACAAGGTTTGTTAAACGTTTCACCTTGGAAAAGTGTGATACGCTTTGGGAAGCGCGGGGTGAAACTAACAGTTGAAATTATGGATAGAGAAGTGAAGACCTTAAAGAGCAGCAAGATTCCTATTGTGCGCGTCAGATGAATACAAAGCGCGGACCAGAGTTAGCTGGGAACGCGAAGATCAGATGAAGAAGAAATACCCGCAACTGTTCAAAGATCAATCATCCACTTCTTAAGGTATCGTTCTTAAGATATATTTTTCCCTTAATTTTGAGACGAAATTCCCTTCTACAAGGGGATGATGTCATAACTCTGGCGAAACTTTACATTTCTTTTTTTGGGCTTGTTTCAGAAATTCTAGAAACCAACCCTAGCAAGCTTCTAACTCTCTTCTGTGTTGCTATTAAAATCTAGTGTTCTTCATGAACCTGATGATGTTCTATGTTCTAATTTTAGAGACAAAAATTCCTTCAACAAGGGGATGACGTGACAACTCGAGTTTTCAGGTTAACGTCATTTCCATTAAACACCCTCTCTCCGCTATTTTATGAATTAATCAATTTTACTATCAAGTGTTAATGGTGGTTGTTATAATATTATTAATAATTATCTATAAACTAACTAAACATAATTTACTCGAAATACACACTATGTAAAATTGAGGGACTAAATTTGGTAACTTGCAAAACATGAATTCCTTAATCACCCAACCTCCCATAACCGACCCCTCATCCGTTCACTTCTTCGACAACCCTAGAAACCTCGACGGCAACACCTTTCCTCTCGGCAACACCCACGGCCCCCACGTCGGTTACTCGACTCCGACAACCTCTCCACGGTCGAGCGGTACCACAGCCCAAACAGCTTCCCCGCCTTTGACCGCGAACATTTGAAGAACCAATTGTATCGGTAGCCGTGAACGATAGTTGAAACAGCCTCATACCTCATTCGGTATGATCCCTCGATCCTTAATCATGTTCGTATTGTTACGGTTTTGAGTTTCGGTTACGGTTTCGATATGGGACTCAGGGTTGTTTGATCTTGTGTTTTGCATGTATGTTCTGCTGCGTGTATGTGTGTTGTGTGTGTCAAGCAGTTCTTCTTCGAGGCATATAATATATATATATATATATATATATATATATATATATATATAATATTATATATCTATAATATATATATATATATTACACGTGTATGTATGATCTGGGTAGTCGTTTGTGTTGTTGCCATTATATGCGTTCTTGGTTGTATATATGTATCTAATGTAGCCGTGTTTGCTTCTGCATGTTATGATGGTGATCATGGTAGTTCTGGAATGTGTTGTTTATGTGTGTATCAATAGATTACAAGTTGTTATGGTTGTGCTTTGTGTGTGTGTGTTCTGCGTTATTGAATATGTGGGTGTGGTGGTATTATGACGTGGGTGCATGAGTATGGTTGCAATGTGTGAGGGCTGTTATGGTTGGTGGTGTGGTAGTAGATGATTTCATGGGATGTGCAATATATATAATATATATATTATATATTACATGAATAGGTTATGTGTGTGTTTTTGTGTATGGGCCGTGTGTGTGTGGGCGAGTATTTGGGTGTGTGTTATGCATTTTCGTGTGTGTAGGTAATCATGAACTGTAACCATTTTAATGATGATGTATATTGGTTGTATGTATATCTGCGATGTTATGTGTGTGCACTTGTGGGTATAGTGGTTGCATGGGTCAATAATGTCTGTGTACATATTTTTTGCAGGTAATTTACTTGGTTCTAGCATGAACATTTATACATATATAAATACGTGTATATAGATTTTTGGTTGTCGTGTGGCCGTGTGTTTCTGTTGTGGGTCTCAATTATGTACGTGTGGATGTTTAGATGCATAAGTATTTATGGTGTGCATTTAATGAATGGTGTATGATGATCCATAGTCATGGTTGGTTGTGTTGTGCGAATATTTATGATTTGTTGGCTATGTGTGCGTGTTATATATCTATATGGTGTATGATTTTATATGTATAAATCTTAAGTGTTTAACGTATGGGTTTAATATAAAAGTCTTATATTAAAAATTATAGATAGAGAGTACTTTTATGTATAATCTGGAGTATGCTTGAATAATCAAACTTTATGCTTGTGCGAGTTGTGAATGATTGAGCTTGTCTGGGTATGGGGGGATCCAATCGCTAACCTGCACCGTAACCGGCTTATGAAACTTGAAACCGTATAGTTCGATTAATTAAAGTTAATATATATAACCAAGTATTAAATGCAAATTCAAGTGTTCGGGTTAATTAAACTATTGTTCTCTTCATTATTACTTGTTGCTGTGCATCCAAGGTGAACTTACAGCCCCACTTTCATACTATACTCTCTTTTAGGGGAGAGAAACATACTGTTTTTCATACACTGTACGGTACTTTAGATTGGTAATACTGCATATACTGGTTTACTATTGTGATACCACTACGCCTCGTTCGGACCGTTAATATAGTATTAGCTAGTTGATTGTTAGTAGATCTACTGGGTTTGACAAACCCCGCCCGGGCTAGTCGCGCTATCTTGACTGGAGGTCAAACGGGTGAATGGTTAGCTTGTTTTACTGTGCTGTGGTCTGGTATCCACAGCGGGGGCATTCATTACATTATTACTGTCAGTTCGGTCACGAAATTCATACACATAGTGACTTGTTGTAGGCTACCTACCTACTTATATGCTTTGATTACTGAATCTGGATTTCATTACTATTACTTACTATTTTCTGGTAAACCTGTGAACTCACCGACCTTGTGTTGACACTTTAGCATGTTTCTTTCAGGTTCTTAAGGTCCGCACGATTAAGAGCATCTCACTAATGCATTCATCATCGTTGGGTCTAATAAACGATTTATAAATTCCTATCCATTATACTTAATTTGATTTGCGCGTGTCTGTGCCATTTGATTTACAAATTATTAAGCTTCCGCAATTGTTTTCACGTTTACCGTATAACTCTGTTTTTGGTAATCTCAAATGTTACGAGCAATTATGTTTTGTAATTCATGTGTCGTTTGGTGTAACTAGTGGCTGAGATCCTGATATGTCATGCGCCTAACGGTAATACCCCGTTTGTGAAAATTGAGGGTGTAACACATACCATCTAAGGTTATTATGTTGTGTAATATATTAAATAAATGTTCCATCAAAACGCACAAAGATGGCACCTCAAATGAGGCTGTGAATGCATATTGGGTATGAATAGCTTTCTATAATTACGTAACTCAAAACCATTAACGAGAGATGTGACACCCCGTGTCTTCAGGTTAACACTATAATATTAATCCTCTTCATTAAATCGTTTTATGTTCTTTTTCCGTTACCAATGGTTTATTCGTTTTGAGTTCTTTATTTTTATAAACTAACAAGATAATTAAACTTAAATTATTTAAACCCAAATTACTTAACTAACAAACTTATGTAAATTCTTGAGCACCTAAACTAAATAAATAATTATTTAAACTAATTAACAAACAATTTAGAATATCCTAAATATCATCCAAACTTAACAACCTTCACCGACCTCCCCTCTACCACTGTTGGTTCGATGAAAACCCCTACCCCACGATCTCATCTTCATTCACCTTTTGATCACCATTGATCTCCCAATTCAAATTCCAATGAGTTCTCGTCTCTCGCAGCCTCTTCTTCACGAACGATCATCTCCGTCGGCTTTCCCTCTGTAACCACAAGCACTCAACCACCGACACCGCCCTGGCAGCCGCGAAACCGATCCAACTGCCAGTTCGGTATGATTTTTTCTTCTAATCGTCCTCTCGTTTTCATTATGTTACGGTTTCGGGTTACGACTTATGAGTACGTTCATGCTCTCGGATCTAAGGGTTGTGACGTTCGGTTGGGTTCTATGATTGGTGTTTGTGTGTTTATGTTACTTGTTTTTGCTGCCTAAATCGTGCGGGTGGGTGGTCAAGCGTGGGTCTTGAGGGTAGGATTGTACGTACATGCATGTATATGGTCGTATGTATGTGTGAGATGGCTTTGTGTGTTGAGCATAGATATAGATATATTTGAATATATGTTCATAATGGAAGTATGTATATGTGCAGTGTGTGTTCTTACGAGAGTATATATATATATGATTGTTGTTGGTGCTTGTTCTCCAAAAGCTGTTAGTTAGGTGGGTTCTTAAAAAATAATAATATAAAGGGTGTTGTATGTATTTATAATATGGCTCTTGTAATGTTAATGTATGGTTGAGTATAATATGTTTCATATGTGTGGATTTATGTGACATGTATGGGTGTGTATGTGCATCTCATTAATGTGTGCTTTATCTATGTTATAAAATATGTGTGGATAATATATTATGTATGGACGTCTATACTATATTATATGTGAGTTTATGAATGTATAGTTGTATAAATTACCATAAGAGTGCTACCTTTGGTCGTTATGCATTAATATAAATGGGTTATGCATTAATGAACGTATAGGGTTTTATTATATAAAGTCATGTAATTGAAATGTATGACGAGTACCTTTATACATGATCTGGTATTAATGAGGATAATTGGGTTTGTGCATTAAAGGTGTATTGGAATATACTTGTGCTTGATTGGGAAAGGGGGAAATGTCGATGACCTATACCGTAACCGAGCCGTGTTCGCGAAACCTTACAGTTTTAATATTAATAATTAATACTAAAAGACATTAAATGATATCCAGGTGTTCTGGAAATTTAATTGCTTGCGCTCTACATAACTTTATTGGTTGTGCTAGTTAAGGTGAGTTTACGGTCCCACTTTACATATATTCTTTTTGGGGAAAAGAAACATGTTCTTTTAACGTTCATTCATTTGATCAGTATTATTGTATTATCACATGCTTACTAGTGTTGTACCAACTTAAGTCCTCACTTTCGAACCGTTAATTTATGTACTTTAGCAAGGTAATTCTAAGTAGATCTACTGGGTTTGACAAACCCCACCCGGTCTAGTCATGCTATCACGACTGCATGTCAAACGGGTGTTTAATTGACCTAATTTATGTTGCTGTGGTCTGGTAGCCACATCCGAGGCATTCATTTACATTGTCAGCTTCGGTTGCGAACTTCATACACTATGTAACTTGTTATGTAGACTAGCTATCTATCGATATTACTTTGTTTACTGGATCTGCTTTCGATTATATTACTGTTTCTCAAAGCCTATGAACTCACCAACCCTGTGTTGATACTTTAACATGTTTCTTTTAGCTTTTAAGGGTGTGCACGACTAGGAGCATCTCATTATTCCATTCACCATTGAATTGTTTAATTGATTTACAAATTTCTTTTACTTGTGTTACGCGTGTTTTGCGCCATTTGAATTATGAATTATTACGCTTCCGTAAATGCTTTCATGAATTCATTATTAATCATGTTTTGGTATTTTCTATTAATATTGCACAACTATGTTTTGTAATTATTGTGTTGTTTGGTGTAACTAACGGCTGAGATCCTGGTATGCTACGCGCCTAATGGTAAAACTCCATTTGTGGGAATTGAGGGTGTGACAGATTGGTATCAGAGCCAATGGTTATAGAAAACTAAAATAAAAATTTGTATCTCATTTGCATTGCATTTAGACTATAGCCTGATACCTTAGTTACACAAATATAGACACGTCTAGCTTTGTTATCTGGCCTTGATTGTTTTGCTATGCTGGATTGCTTGCTATTGCTCATTCCTATGAGTGGTTCTTTGGAGGATTGGCTTCATCTTCTTCTGCACCCTCTTCTTCTTCTTGGGGAAAAAGGCCTGTTTGCTTTGATTCCATACCTCCACCCATGGGTACGTATGAGTGGCCCATGCGCCCTAATAACAATGAGGAGTTTGACTATGACCCACCTTTTGCTTTACCCCAGTACCCCCAGTTCATCGATGGGAGTACTACCCTCACTACATGACCATGCTGATTCAGGAGATGAATGTTCCTCTGCCTCCTGAACGTCGGCTCCGAACTAGGTCCGTCCCCCATAGGAGCCCTGACGCCCCGAGCAGGCCATGGATGCTATGGTAGCCACTCTACATGTCGAGCGCAAGCGTGTTGCTGAGTTGTCGGACGACAATAGGGCACTGAAGAAAGGAATGCGGGAAGCAACAGGAGAAATCAAAGAATTGAGGGCGTGACAAGAGATTTACTTACGACTAGGTTTATTGGTTTTCTTATTAAAGAATCATCATTCCTAACATAAGGGGGAGATATAATGCACTTGGGGAATGAAATAAGCTGAAATGAATTATCAATATCTTATCTTGATCCTTAAAAACTAGAAGTTCAAAGGATAATTCATTTTAAAAGATTTATGAATTGATTACCAAACATATGCACTGACCTTAAAAGGGTGACAGTTATAAATATCAACTACTAATGCTCCGATTAAAATTTAAATCCTAGAAAGGCAACCACGTATTGGTAATAAGTCTAAACCATGTTCAAATCACGGTAAACTAGTCGATTCCAAAAATAAAAATCCTCGAAAATAAGAGCAAAAAATTAAGATGGTCAAGTCGAGGTAAAAGCAAACGTGTCTCTTAAAAAGAGATTAGACATAATGGTTCTAGAAGAACCTCAAGTATTTGAAAATGAAAAGATCTAAATAAAATATATCATGTCTAGAATGTATGGAATCGAAATAAAATCGACGTCCATGATAATTTTGTATATAATAGCGCATGAAATGATGAAAATGAAAGGAATCAAGAAATAAGATCTACCTATGAATGAAAATAATTGGCCAAAATGAAAAAACACAAATTGGTAGAGGTAAAATTCTCTAATGAGATAGAAAGTTATTGGATTTGTTGTCCATATACATGAAATTGAAAAATATATTGGATATACGCGAGGTCTTTATGCGAAAGAGTTATGTGAAATAATGCAAGAAATTAAGCCAAATTTATGGCACAACGAATTTCGTAAAGGCCTATAATTGATTACAAGGAGATATATTTTCAATTGAAGGATGCAATGTTATTGCAACATCTCATTAGTCTGATAATATTAAAACAGAATCGATATGCGTCTTGTGAATGTTGCGACTCACATGATAATGAGATTTACAAGAAATTTGTGAAGGATATAAAGTTACAAATCATGTAAAGAAAGTTCTGGAGAACAATATGATTTTTAAGACAAATACAGATTTGAATATGTTATTATAATTATATGTATACATTGTTGAGTTGTGTATACCTGAAACTCCTCATGAAAGTTTCCTAAGATAGTTGAATCCTTAAAATGTGATTCATGAAAAAGTTTGATAAAACTAAAATTTTGTATTGAGTTACAAGTTAAACATCTTTAAGATGTAATACTTGTACACCAACAAACAATTATATTTTATGATTATCATATATTGTTAAACAAGAAATTTGTACAATATGAATCCTAGAAATGAAACAAATAATGATGAAGTCATTGTATATGATGTAGAAATTGACTTGCGAAATGAAAAAGTTATATGTCAAAACTTCTAAAAGGTGCTTGACGTACATAACTCATCAAAATGAAAGACTTCTATGGCGGTTTGTAAATACCTGAAGCAATAAAGTAGAGAAATGTATAAAGTCAAGTCCGATGTGCTATAATCGACTCATTGCTTATCTCAAAAGACTTTTATGGCGGTTTGTAAATGCTTGAAGCAATACGTTGATGCATTTGATCTTATGAAGAGATTTCAAAGTTCAAAATTCTAATAACGAATTTGAAATAAAAGATGATATTGCATCTATGTATTAGTCGGCATATGGAGTGTTTTTTGTGCATAACTCAATTTACATAAAAACGATATTGAAACTTTAATATAATCCGGTTATAATTATGCTACGACTAATAATTAGTCATGGCGAATATGTATAATTGATTCAACGAATATCTCTGATCACCTCTTATAAAATGTATTAGATTATATATTATGTTAGCAATTAGTATATTATTTTATGGGTTAGTTTGTTTCTAGAAAGCAGATATGAAACTCAGGTAGAACTAGTATTTGAATAACATTAAGGTATGGAATATATGAGATTATACTTTCCTAACACATCCAAACAAGTTTGTTTAGTTTTTTTATGCAGGGAACGTAAAACAACAAGATCATGGATCTTATGGTATTCATTACGAGATGAGCCACTTTAAGTCTTGCATGAAGATAATTCATCATTGCTCTGCATAAGGAGTTGTCATTGAAATATCAAGCGACGAATTGTTAACTATAGAAGTCTTAAAAAATAACTTGTTCAAGTTCAAAACTCACCAATTAAGGTTATATACATCAGGGGAAATAATACACGCTACACTCTTTTTTCCTTAGCTATGGTTTTGTCCCACTAGGTTTTCTTAGCAAGGTTTTTAGCGAGGCAACATCTCTAAGCGTATTGATTACCAAGGGGGTGCTTTGTAAATATTTTGTAAATATTTTGTAACTTCTCAATAATTATTCATTTCTCATAATGTTTGTATTAATATCATAGCCCTATAAATAGTGGCTTTTGTATTTGACATATCATATCAAAATGAAAGAGTTCTACTCTTCATATCTTTTTCTTCTTATGATCGTATATTTCTTGTGTTTATATACACTCTGTATATTAGTTTCTAGTAGGTTGTTGTTTCACAACAGGAAAAGTATTCAAAGACACATGGTGTATGGGAGTTAAAGGTAGTGCATGTTAAACATAACTATTCACCCGCATCGTATATGGAGGGTCATGCGTATATGATGAAACTCGTATGGTGCAGGATCTAACCAAAGTTAAATCTAAAACCACGTGATATTCTGACAAAATTAAAGAAACATAATTAGAATAACGTGTCTTTTTTAAAGACAATATCCAATGCTCGTTATAAGTTTTGGATTACTGAGCAAGCAGATAGAACGTTGATGTAGAATCTTATGCACACTCTTTCAAAATTAAAGGGTACATTTTTTCATGATATTAAAACCAAAGTTACTACTGAGTTGGAAAATTATTCTACATTTATCCAACATCATTAAGTATGTGGCTAGCATTTTCAAATGTGGTCTTGATGGATGCCACATCAGACAAAGAAGTATATTATGTATGTTCTTAAAATTGTTGCCGTTGCTTCAACAAAATAAGACATTTTATTTTGCATTCATTAACAACAAAAAAATAAACAATGAAAAGATGAACAACTACACTTGGGCATTAAAGTGTTGAAGTCGACTATTAACGAATCTTTTTCCCTCTTGTTATTGTTAGAGTTAGAGGTTCACTTTAATGAAAGCGTGTGAAAATCTATTTTCACGAAGTTATCATCTACTTTGTAAATGGCATATCAAAATTGATGTTATAAAACATTGCAAGACATGTATCAAGTCACATCTCTTTTCTTAAGAGGTGGAACATATTAATTGCATCTCAAAAATAAAATACATTTATGATTGGCGAAATTATGTAGACCTTGAAGAATTCAGGTATTGTTCATGTATATTTGGAAATCTTATTATGTTCAACATTTATTTATTCAACCAAACTAATTTAATTCTTATTTGTGTGACATCCTACATAAATCTCATGTCGGCGTGGTCAGGAGAGATTCATGTTTCATAAGTAATGTCTGGCATCTAATATCACCAACGTGTTTTGAACGCATTGGCTGTAAAGAGAAATCCACAGTTAAGCGTGTTCAGGTGACAGCAATCCAGGGATGGGTGAACTCCCTAGGAAGTTTTCACCCGGGCAACCAAAAGCAAATCCATGAGCTCTTCGTGGGTAAAGCGAACAATATTGGTGGTTTGAGGGACCGGGTGTTACATAATGGTATCAGAGCCACTCCTATGCTATTCGGGATGGTAGGACAAACCTCACCGAGGATGGTGAGTTCTCGGGCTCATCGAGGACGATGAGTCCAAAGCGGGGGGGGGGGGGGGGGGGGGGGGGTTTGATTGTGACACCTTACCTAAATTCCATATCGGTCGTGGTCAGGAGGGATTCCTGGTTTGTAACACCCCAACCGATGGCGGAAACATCAGGGCGGACGCAATGGGAATCGATTGTTCATAGCATATGGAAACTAAATAACTTGAAAATAATATTAAATGCCACTTTCATTAAAGAGTACCAATACAATAAAATGAAATCCAAAAAAAACATAACAAAATTTGTCTTTTATTTTGTCTAAGTCCGGGTCCTAGATGCTCATGAAGAAACCACTAGCTAGCTTAGCCTGAAATCATGTGAAAAAGTAACGAGCCAGCTAAAACTAGCCGGTGGTAGTCACGGTTTGCATATATAGTTATATCGATTTAATGTTTGAATAATTCAATTCACATGGCAATGTCAAGACTATTGATGCATTAATGAAACATAGAAGATAAATCAACACAATCAATCTTAATGACTGAATCGACTTAGTCCGCTGACGAAGTCAAGATAGAATATGTGAATCCGGTTTCAATCACCACTCGAATATTCATATGGGGTGGGTTTGTCAATCCAATAGATCTATCATTGTTATCGTGGTTGCATGAATTAATGATCATGTTTTCATCTAGTTTAGCCAACTATGAACACATTATTGCAAGTAAAGACATAGCACGTATTGAATTGAATTTTATAAATGAAGTAAAAACGAAATAACAATGCTTGATTATAATATCACATGATTTCCCCAAAATATAAACACACAAAAAGAGGGCAATGAATACTCACTTGGTTGATGAGATTTGGATTTGAACGTAATAGGTTAGACACCAAAGATTTCCTTACGATTAACCTACGGAACGGTGTCTCGAATTAGAATGATAATGATATGGGAATTCAGGAATGAACTAGGATTTCCATTGGGATTTGGGTTTTTTTTATAATTGGTTTAAAGATAGTGTATTTATAAACGAAACAGAACAAAAAGGAAAATGAAAATGTTAATGAATAATTAGTGGAATTATTATCTCAATGTTTAATAATTGATTAACTAAAGGTTTAAGTTTTAAAGAAAAAAAAGAGAAATAGTTAATTTGGTAATTAACTATGATACAATTTGGTTAAAAACAATTAATTGAATAATTAATTATTTAAAGTATTTGCAAAATATCGATTTAACAATGAAAAAAAATGCGTTAACTTTAATAGTTTCTATAATTTAAAAAAAAAGAATAGTAATAATAGTTGATTAAGAAAAAAAATTAAAAATAAAAAGAATCCCTAACAATTCTCAAATGTTTTAGCTAACAAAATGATTTTTATGTTAATAAGCAATTTCTGAATTTTAAAAATATATAACTGAAAAACTAATTAAATGGTAGAAAAACAAAAAAAAATGGTGGAGGCCCGGTTCGAACCCGGGACCTCAAGGTTGGAAGGGGTGGGGTTTACCAGTTGGGCCAAAGCCCTTAATCTGTCAAAGAACTCGATTTGGTTCTTAAAAATCATGTTTTAGAGTTTTCCCCAAATCAACCAAGAACCCTAGAAATCGATTAGCTTCAAATTGAATACAAAAATGAAATCAATAGGCTAATTAAACATGGGGCTTTGTTTACCCATGTGAAATCGAGTGTGTAAGTGTGTTTAATTACCCGAGATAATGTGGAGACCGATGGGTTTGAGCAGGTCGCGGCTGAACACAGTCCTGAATCGATATATGTGTGTGTGTTTAGATCAATTGTGGGAGCGAATTCGAGAGTTTACCCTCTGTTATATAGGTGTAATTTCAAGGAGTTCGAACCCAACGAGTCCCCTGTTATTCTCGGAAATTTGCACCCAATCTCGTGATTGTCCGAGCGGTTACAGCTAGATTAACCTAAGTACTATATTTAGAACATGAATTAACGCGTAAACGATCAATTTGTCGAGTCAATTACACAGGTTTCCACTTCGAATTGGTTTAATTCATGTAAGAGGAATTTCGGGTTCGTGAATACGCGCAACCAATTTAAATTTCCGAATTGGATTGGGTCTTGGGTTCGAATCACTCACGCGTGATTGATGGGGGTTTTTAATTTGACTAAAACCACATTTTGCGGGGAAATCCACGCTAGCCGGAGGTGGCCGGAGCTGGTGGTCGGAGGGGAGGTCGACGGGAAGGGGAGTTGGGTTGGGTTTTAATAAATTACACTTTTGGTCCCTGTGGTTTGTATTGTTATCATTTTATGCCAAAGTTGCATGAATCAAACTTTAAAAATTTGCTTTTTCAACCTAAAACTTTATAGGATCAATATGAAATTAAAAGTAGATTTTATTTTTATAAAATCTTGGAAAACTTTTATATTTTGTAAAACATTTAAATGTATTTTATTTATTTTCAAATTAAACTTCATTAGTACCAATATAAGTTTATAGATATACTATAAGTTTATAATTCGAATTAAATGACAACACTAATGCGTTCGCATCACATAAACGGGTTCGGTTTACAATCGAAATGGGTCAGATGTTACAATCTCCCCTACTTTAGGAAATTTCGTCTCGAAATTTGGTCACGAGGAGGCTGAGACGAAGAGGTGAGGATACTTGGATTTCATTTGGTCTTCACGCTCCCAAGTGAACTCTGGCCCACGTTTAGACTCCCAACGAACTTTGATGATTGGTATACGACTGCGTTTGAGTTGTTTGACTTCCCGATCCATAATTTCCACTGTTTTTCAATAAAGTGCATAGATTCATCAATCTGGACTTCATCGAGTAGAATGTGGAGATTTTCATCGGCAAGGCATTTCCTGAGGTTCGAAACATGAAACGTCGGATGTACATTGCAGAGTTCTTGGGGTAGTTCGAGTTTGTAAGTCACCTTTCCAATACGTTCGAGCAATTTGAATGGACCCACGTAACGAGGTGCTAGCTTCCCTTGCTTTCCAAAACGAATCACTCCCTTCCAAGGTGATACCTTAAGAAGTACGAGATCACCGACGTTGTATTCCATGGGTCTTCGCCCTTTATCAGCATAATGCTTTTGGCAATCTCTAGCAGCAATCAAGTTATCGCGAATCTTATGAATTTTGTTAGTGGTTTCCTGAATGAGTTCCGGACCGATGATTTGTGCTTCACCAATCTCAGACCAGCATATAGGAGACTGGCACTTGCGCGCATACAAGGCTTCAAACGGTGCCATCTTGATGCTGGTATGATGGCTGTTGTTATACGAGAACTCGATCAAGGGAAGATGAGAATCCCAAGAGCCGTTTAAATCAATAACACAACCTCTTAGCATATCCTCAAGAGTCTGTATCATCCTTTCAGTTTGACCTTCGGTTTGGGGATGATAGGTTGAGCTGAGATTGAGTTGGGTTCCCAATGACGATTGGAGACCTTGCCAGAAACGGGAGATAAATCGACCATCACGATCGGAGATGATGTTTAATGGTACTCCATGACGGCTGACTATTTCATTGATGTAGATGCGAGCCAATTTCTCCACTCGATAATCTTCGCGAATCGGTATGAAGTGTGCCAATTTGGTCAAACGATCAACGATAACCCACACACTATCATGACCACTCGAGGTACGTGGTAATTTAGTAATGAAGTCCATAGATATATTCTCCCACTTCCACACAGGGATTTCGGGTTGAACAAGTAATCCAGAGGGACGTTGATGTTCGGCTTTGACTTTTGAACAGGTGGGGCATTTGGATACATACTGAGCTATATCCTTTTTCATGCCGGGCCACCAGTATTGATTTCGAAGGTGCGCCGGGATGAATGGAATAACGAGTCCTGTGAGCCTCGCTCATAACGAGAGTTCGAAGATTAGTTTGGTCGGGGATCCAGAGGCGATTCAGGAAATATAGTAACCCATCGGGTTTAGTTTCTAGTTGAAGTTCAGTACCGCATGACATTTCGCCATACATGTTGCCTTCAGTGACTGACTCGTGTTGAGCCTTGAAAACACGTGTTTTAAGGTCGGATTGAATGGTAACGCTTTGTAGTATGACATAATACTTACGACTCAAAGCATCCGCTACGACATTCGCTTTCCCAGGATGGTAGCGTATCTCGTAGTCATAGTCGTTAAGTAATTTAACCCATCGTCGTTGACTCATGTTCAGTTCCTTTTGGTTGAAGATGTGCTGAAGACTCTTACTGTCGGTGAACACCAGGCACTTGGTGCCATAAAGGTAGTGTCTCTAGATTTTGAGTGCGAACACCATAGCACCCGATTCGAGGTCATGTGTTGTGTAGTTCTTCTCATGGGTTTTGAGCTGTCTCGAGGCATATGCTATGACTTTTCCTCGTTGCATGAGAACACAATCGAGGCCTTGCTTCGATGCATCGCAATAGACAACGAAATCATCATTGCCATCAGGGAGAGTCAGGATTGGGGCATTACACAACTTTAGCTTGAGGGTTTGAAAGGCTTTATCTTGATCTGGCCCCCATGTAAACGGCTTATCCTTATGAGTTAAGGAAGTGAGGGGCACAGCAATCTTTGAGAAATTTGGAATGAACCGACGGTAGTAACCGGCTAGTCCAAGGAACGAGCGGATCTCGGTGGGAGTCTTGGGTTCTACCCAATTCTTCACCGCCTCAATCTTTGCAGGGTCCACATGAATTCCTTTATCGTTCACGATATGACCAAGAAATTGGACTTCCTTAAGCCAGAATTCACATTTAGAAAATTTTGCATAAAGACTCTCCTTCTTCAGTAGTTCAAGGATCAAACGAAGGTGATGCTCATGGTCGGTTTTGGACTTTGAATAAATAAGGACGTCATCGATGAACACAATCACAAATTTGTCTAGATACGGCTTGCACACACGGTTCATCAAGTCCATGAATACAGCGGGTGCATTGGTTAGTCCGAATGGCATTACCGTAAACTCGTAATGACCATATCTCGTGCGGAATACTGTTTTAGGAATATCATCGTCATGCACTCGTAGTTGATGATAACCTGACCGAAGATCAATTTTGTCGAAATGAGAGGCTCCTTGAAGTTGGTCGAACAAATCGTCAATTCTTGGTAGAGGATACCGGTTTTTGACAGTAAGCTTGTTAAGCTCCCGATAGTCGATGCACATGCGGAATGTGCCATCCTTCTTCTTCACAAACAAGACTCGGGCTCCCCAAGGTGAGGAACTTGGTCGAATAAAACCCTTATCAGAAAGCTCTTAGAGTTGGCTAGCAAGCTCTTGCATCTCAGATGGTGCAAGACGATAAGGAGATTTTGCTACGGGAGTTGCGCCAGGCACAAGGTCAATACGAAACTCGACTTGACGAACGAGGGAAGACCGGTTAGGTCTTCAGGAAATACTTCTGGAAATTCTCGAATGATCGGAATGTCCTCAATCTTCCTAGATTCCTCATCCATTTTCACAATGTGGGCTAGGAAGGCCACGTAATGCTTGCGGAGGTATTTTTGGGCTTTGGTGCATGACATGAGTTTAAGCCCTTTGGAAGGCTTTTCTCCGTAAATATTTAGGAAGCTTCCGGTTGCAAGAGGAATCCGAATGAATTTCTCGAAACAGACCACTTCTGCATGGTTCTTTGATAACCAATCCATGCCTATGATGACGTCAAAGCTTCCAAGTTGCATGGGTTTGAGGTGGATAGGGAATTCGTGCTCACTAAGATTAAGAGTACAGTTTGGAATGACAGAATCAAGGGTGACGGATTTTCCATCGGCAATTTCTACCGTGAATGGTTTCCCTAACTTAGTTCGGGCATTAACAAGTAAGGCCTCAAATTCTAGGGATACAAAACTTTTATCAGCACCAGTATCAAACAAGACTGAAGCATATTGGTTATCGATTAGAAACGTACCGTTTACCACGTCGTTATTGGTTTGAGCTTGCTAGGCATTGATGTTAAAAGCTCGCCCTTGTGCTGCAGGCACTGCGTTGATAAGCTGAGGGCAGCGGTTACGGAAATGGTTTGGATCTCCGCATTGATAGCATGCACGACCTTGAGCAATTTCACGAGGATGTTAGAGGATTGGCGCCTTAACCGGAGTCTTAGCAACATTCTTGCACAAGTTGAATGTATGGCCGAACCGGCCACAGTTGGTACACTGACGGCACTGAGCATGAGTAGGATGGTGATACTTGCAGACATTGCATTGTGGGAAGGGTTCGGTGTATGGTTTCTTTGTCGAAACTTGGTTAATGAGAATCGCTGGATGAGTCGGAATGACTTGGTTGACGGGAACAGCGGGAGTAACCACAGCATAATTTTGGGATCTAGCCTTCCTTTTCTTGTTCTTAGAAGTTTCAGGCTTGTCTTCCAGGATTATTAAATGGGAGTCCTTTCGGTTCTCTTCCTTTCCCCCTTTCTGGTTAAAGAACCAGCCTTGACATGGTTGTCGGTTAGCTGTGCAGCTAAATGGATGGCATCTTCCAAAGTTTGTAGGGTTTTTTCCCCACACAGTGTCTTGAATCTGCATAGGAAGACCACCTATGTACTTCTCAATAGCTTGAGATGATGGAGTAACCAGGTGAGGAACCAAGAGGCTTAACTCGTAGAAACGGTTGGTGTAGGCCAGGTTCTCACCACTTTCTTGAGCTAAGTCCCAGAACTCGGCTTCTAATTTCTTGATTTCATTCCTCGGGCAGAATTCCCGAGTCATGAGTTCCTTAACTTCAGCCCAAGTCAAGGCTAGAGCAGCATCAGTCCCACGGGTTCGTTTCTCCCCGTTCTACCAAGTAAGTGCCCTCTTTTTAAAGGACACTAGTAGCGTAGTGAACCTTGAGATTCTCGGGGCACTCACTATTAAGGAACGTGTTCTCCATACTCTCGAACCACTGTAGAAGGCCAGTAGCACCTTCGGTCCCGCTGAACTTAGTGGGATTGCAAGAACTGAAATGCTTGTAAGTACAAGCACGTGGGGGTTAGGGGCGACAGGGCTCGGAGTAGGATTCCCGACTTGATTCAGATGGGTCAGGAGGGTTGGTATGACCGCAGCAACTTCCCGGGCTACAAGGGCAGCAATCTTGCGGCCGAAGTTTCTAGATCGCGAACGGAGTTGAGAGAAGACATTCTGAAAGATAATTAAGAAAGATTTCGTGAGAATTGGGTAATATTAGTTATACTTCATGAAATCTTCGATCGAGATTTTAGCATAATAACAATGAGATGTTTCGAGTGTAATCATTTGGCTCGCAAGCCAAGGTGAATACGTTGACTAATCAAAGTATTGGGTCAACCACAACTTTAATGAAGACATGCGTACCTATAAGAGGACACTCACCCCAAGGGTTCCTAGGTAAGGTAACGGATCCATCGGTTGATTTGGATTTACATGAGTACCTTGCCTAGATAGAACACCCCGAGATACAGGCATCCTACTTTTCCAGCATTACATGTGTTCAGTTGTAGGACACAGACTTTGACGAGATTCGAAAACCATAAATGTCAATTCAAAATTTGAAAAAAAAAAATTGAAGAAAAATCTTATGATTTAGGCATACCATGCCTTGGTATGCGTTTTGAGATTTGGGTGTGTATTTGTCATAATCAAGAGTGGAAGAACATTTACAAAAGGCATCAAACCTATGAAAGTGTTTAACAGGTAAGGCACGTAGAATTTCTATCTAACTACGAGTGGACTCGTAGGTAAGGTACTTAGTTATAGTCTAGTTCATTCCATTTCTAATAACCTAATTCCCTATAACCATGGCTCTGATACCAATCTGTAACACCCCAACCGATGGCAGAAACATCGGGGCAGACGAAATGGGAATCGATTGTTCATAGCACATGGAAACTAAATAACTTGAAATAATATTAAATGCCACTTTCATTAAAGAGTACCAATACAATAAAATGAAATACAAAAAAAACATAACAAAATTTGTCTTTTATTTAGTCTAAGTCCGGGTCCTAGATGCTCATGAAGAAACCACTAGCTTGCTTAGCCTGAAATCATGTGAAAAAATAACAAGTCAGCTAAAACTAGCCGGTGAGTAGTCACGGTTTGCATATATAGTTATATCGATTTAATGTTTGAATAATTCAATTCACATGGCAATGTTAAGACTATTGATGCATTAATGAAACATAGAAGATAAATCAACACAATCAATCTTAATGACTGAATCGACTTAGTTCGCTGACGAAGTCATGATAGAATATGTGAATCCGGTTTCAATCACCACTCGAATATTCATATGAGGTGGGTTTGTCAAACCAATAGATCTATCATTGTTACCGTGGTTGTATGAATTAATGTTCATGTTTTCATCTAGTTTAGCCAACTATGAACATATTATTGCAAGTAAACACATAGCACGTATTGAATTGAATTTTATAAATGAAGTAAAAACAAAATAACAATACTTGATTATAATATCACATGATTTCCCCAAAATATAAACACACAAAAAGAGGGCAATGAATACTCACTTGGTTGATGAGATTTGGATTTGAACGTGATAGGTTAGACACCAAAGATTTCCTTACGATTAACCTACGGAACGGTGTCTCGAATTAGAATGATAATGGTATGGGAATTCAGGAATGAACTAGGATTTCTATTGGGATTTGGGTTTTTTTTTATAATTGGTTTAAAGATAGTGTATTTAGAAACGAAACAGAACAAAAAGGAAAATGAAAATGTTAATGAATAATTAGTGGAATTATTATCTCAATGTTTAATAATTGATTAACTAAAGGTTTAAGTTTTAAAGAAAAAAAAAGAAATAGTTAATTTGGTAATTAACTATGATACAATTTGGTTAAAAACAATTAATTGAATAATTAATTATTTAAAGTATTTGCAAAATATCGATTTAACAATGAAAAAAAAATACGTTAACTTTAATAGTTTCTATAATTTTAAATAAAAAAATAATAGTAATAATAGTTGATTGTGAAAATAAAAATAAAAATAAAAAGAATCCCTAACAATTCTCAAATGTTTTAGTTAACAAAATGATTTTTATGTTAATAAGCAATTTCTGAATTTTAAAAATATATAGCTGAAAAACTAATTAAATGGTAGAAAAACAAAAAAAAATGGTGGAGGCCCGGTTCGAACACGGGACCTCAAGGTTGGAAGGGGTGGGGTTTACCAGTTGGCCCAAAGCCCTTAATCTTTCAAAGAACTCGATTTGGTTTTTAAAAATCATACTTCAGAGTTTTCCTCAAATCAACCAAGAACCCTAGAAATCGATTAGCTTCAAACTGAATACAAAACTGAAATCAATAGGCTAATTAAACATGGGGCTTTGTTTACCCATGTGAAATCGAGTGTGTAAGTGTGTTTAATTACCCGAGATGATGTGGAGACCGATGGGTTTGAGTTCGAGCAGGTCGCGGCTGAACACAGTCCTGAATCGATATATGTGTGTGTGTGTTTAGATCAATTGTGGGAGCGAATTCGAGAGTTTACCCTCTGTTATATAGGTGTAATTTCAAGGAGTTCGACCCCAACGAGTCCCCTGTTATTCTTGGAAATTTGCACCCAATCTCGTGATTGTCCTAGCGGTTACAGCTCGATTAACCTAACTACTATATTTAGAACATGAATTAATGCGTAAACGATCAATTTTTCGAGTCAATTACACAGGTTTCCACTTCGAATTGGTTTAATTCGGGTAAGAGGAATTTCGGGTTCGTGAATACGCGCAACCAATTTAAATTTCCGAATTGGATTGGGTCTTGGGTTCGAATCACTCACGCGTGATTGATGGGGGTTTTTAATTTGACTGAAACCGCGTTTTGGGGGGAAATCCGCGCTAGCCGGAGGTGGCCGGAGGGAAGGTCGACGGGAATGGGAGTTGGGTTGGGTTTTAATAAATTACACTTTTGGTCCTTGTGGTTTGTATTGTTATCATTTTATGCCAAAGTTGCATGAATCAAACTTTAAAAATTTGCTTTTTCAACCTAAGACTTTATAGGATCAATATGAAATTAAAAGTAGATTTTATTTTTATAAAATCTTGGAAAACTTTTATATTTTGTAAAACATTTGAATGTATTTTATTTATTTTCAAATTAAACTTCATTAGTACCAATATAAGTTTATAGATATACTATAAGTTTATAATTCGAATTAAATGACAACACTAATGCGTTCACATCACATAAAGGGGTTCGGTTTACAAATCGAAATGGGTCAGATGTTACATGGTTAATAAGTAGTGTCTGGCATCTAATATCACCAACACGTTTTGTGCTCATTGGCTGTTAATGAGAGGGGGAATCCACAGTTAAACGTGCTCAGGTGGCAGCAATCTAGGGATGGGTGACCTCCTGAGAATTTTTCACCCAAGCAACCAAAAGAAATCCGTGAGCTGCTCGTGGGCAAATCGAACAATATTGGTGGTACGAGGAACATGGTGTTACAATTTGTATTTACTTCTCAGTTGTTCTTAATTATTGCATAATGTCTAGCTGGACAATTTTGAAGTTTTGTAACTGTGGACAGATAAGCAACTCAACTTTGAAAATTCAACTACTAACAGAGTTGAAGGTTAACACGCCAAACTAGATTCAACAAAATGTGATGTAGACAGATTAATATTTGCTATCAAAGACGTCATAAAATCACAATAAACAACTATTTTAGACAATCTTGAAAGAAGTAGAATTGTTTACAAGCCTAAATATAACAAATCAATACTCAAACAATTGCATGGTTTTGTTTCGCACCATGCTATTGATAAAATCTTAGCTGAAGTTTATCGGTCATATGGCTTTATGCTAACTCCAGAAAATTATGGTTGCTATAATGTTTTGATTTACCATGTGCTCATGAACTTGCAATGTATGTCGGTGCAGGCATATATGTTCTTAAATAATCGATTGATATTACACCCTTTTCAATATAATCTTAGATTCAATTTATTCGAATGTAGTGTTGTCTATTCCATTAATGTGCATTGATCATTTTTGGACAATGTTTGATTTGTTACCATCCATAGATGTGGATCATGACGATATAATTACGCTAATAATGTGGAAATCTTAAGAGAAACCTACAACAAATAATCAAACCCTATGAAACTCAACTTAGTAAGACAACGGACAAATATGATTGTTGACTTTATGGTTAAGAAAAATAATCATGGGGCCTAAATATAAAGCATGTTAATCCTTTGACTAGAGTTCTTTACAGACAGTATTTTAGACATATTAAATTTTTGTGGGTTAGATAAAAATTACATGAATCAAGAACTAGCAAGACATAAATAATTTTTAATGGACTTAAATGAGGAACCACCGGAGCAAGGTTTTTACTCGATAGAGTTAACCAGTAGAGCATAGACTAATGAAAGAAAACCTGGAAATCTTTCACCCTTACATCACGTTTGTTCAAGATGTAATGGGTGATGAAAATTGTGGATTTCGCGCGGTAGCCTAGCCTGCTTGTCTCGGGTATGGTGTAAACCAGTGGCTCTTCATTATGGAAAAACTATTAGATGATTTATTGAACAGATACAATGCCTAAGAAACAATTTTAACTATTGGAACTAATGAAGTATACACTTCATTTTTGTTCTAAAATTCACTTGCATAACCAGAACATTGGATGGTTATGCTTGAGACTAGTATTCTTGTTGCCAAAAAGTTTGGTGTCATCCCCCATTGTTTAAGCAATCAAGGTTGCATAACTTACTTCCCTATATGGAAACGTTTAGAAGAGTTTCATCACCAGTAGAAGATTACAATTACACGTGTATGGTAATCATTATGTAAAAGTATAATTAGATGGAGAATACCTAATGCCTTGTATTTTGGTACAGTGGGTCTGTCACAAAGCCTCATCTGTAGTTGGATGGCAAACCATGTATATGTGATGCCTAGAACTTTATAAACAACTCAATCATTATAAACCCAGGAAAATTTTGTACACATTCAGTATTAATCGTTAATTTTTACCTTCTATTTTTTTTTTTGTTATTAATTATATTTATATTAATGTTATATGTTTATTTTTATTATTATATTTATACTAAACTAGTAGTTTGACCCGCACGCTGCAGCGGGAGGGACGTAAAAGCTCAACAAACGTTAACCTACTGCTACTAAAATGAATACAAATCCTAGGGACAAGTTAAAAAAAACTTAAAGAAAGAAGATTTAGAGTCCACTTAAATACTACATTTGTGTTTTGACAATTGACATAATTGTAAAAGTACTCGAGAATTTCAAAAGCTGCAACCACATGAGACTTTCTGGGGTCACCAAACCAAAATGACATGCCATTATGAATCGATGTTCTTGACGACTCTATACCCATCAATGAATCTGATAAAATTGTACAAGAATCAACACAATTAAAGGGCGCTTATTAATTAATAAATATTGATCTGATTGTTTCAAAAGCAAATGTTCAAAAATGGTCTAACCTGATCAACGATAGATTGTATACAGAATACCCGTTTGGTCAAGACACGTAAAAAGTAGAAAACAAGACAACTTAAAAAACCATCTAGAAAGCATAGTTGTAAAAGTAGGACAACAAAAAAATAACAAATAAGGCATTACAGTAAATCTATAAGTCATAATGTTAAATGACAAAAATATTTAAAGTCAAGAATAAATGAAAAGCAGAGCAGTGAAGTCAAGTTCCAAAAGCAAAAAAACATTTGTCTTGATGACATTGAGCTTTAAGCACAACTATAAACAATCAACTATATAGGTCCCATACAGATTAATGGATACCACAATTTATTCTTTGTATTAGTTCAAACTTAAAACGGTGCAAAGAATACAAGAACATACAAAATCGTCACTTTGATCTTACCTCAAACGTAAACGTTGTGACCAGAAGCATTTTATGTTACAGTAAACCTATTGATAACACAAGTTAGTAAAATTTCAATCCTGAATTTGCTATACGTATAAAGTTTATGAATCTACCGATTACACTTACATCAAGAGCCCAAGGCTTTAGACTGTATAAAGTTTTATGTATCTACCAAGTACACTTATACCAAAACCATATAGAAAATGGCACAGCCAAGTAGTAAGCCTGAAGTAAGACATCACAATAATAATCTACTTATGTTACAAGATTTGCAAATTGCTTGAACTAAGACATCATTATAATAAGCTATTTATGTTTTAAGATTCGTGAATGGTGAAGTTAGAAACACTTTAGAAAGATAATAATCTGGAAGTGAAGGTAATGACACAACAGTGTAGCATAGCTATATGGAAGAAGGGGCAAACTGCATCAAATAGAAATGAACTTCACACTTCTTCCTAATGATGGCAACCAACCTCAAATTTTCTTCCTAATGATGGCAGCCAACCTCAAATTACTTGAATTTGAATGTAAACAAACTAACAGCTTATTACCGGTCTTAGCAAACATTCTCATTCTAAACTGATTTTACTTACAATCAAAAAAATAATTTGTGTACAAGTTTGAAAAAAGTTCTTTTACAAATTATATTTATAAAAAATCATCAAATGAAAAATCAGATGCTAGCATGGCATGTACACATACTAAAACGACAAGTAAGATGCCACGTTAGCAGTTTTTGAAAAATAAGCAAAAAGATAAAATAAAAAATGACTTGCTACAGGTTGAACAGATCATCCATTGCTAAACTGGTAATAAACGTAACTTGGCTACTAAATGAGTAATAAAGTGTAAGTCGGTTTCTGTTTTGCGCAAAATATAGAATTGGTTGTTTAAATCAAGTTCGTTCCTAAGTCTGCCGTAAAAGAAAAGCTCAAAGATGATATTTTTAATTTATTGTGTTTAGAACTTTTCTTAGAATTCCATTGATGCACTTGGTTATTTTCAATTTATTATCAAAAAAAATATATCTCCAAAGATGTATTTCATTAACACCTTTACATGTATTACCATAAGAAGAAATAATGATGATAAAGTGTTTCATTACCTATGAGGCAAAAACTGAATACAGGTTATTCAGTAACAACATGTATAAAGTATATAAAATCAATATATTTGTGAGATTTAGTGAGAAATTATATAACATATTGAGTCCTAACCCGGTAGAGACTAAAGCAATAAAAATCTTGTTAACACATATCCCAAATCACACTTGAAGATTAGATGTCACCGATAGTACCTCAACGCCTTGTTGGTCGCTATAACCAGCTCTATTTTGTTCTAGCAAAGCCTACAGCATATCACAAGTTGCAACTTATTACACATAACAGTTAAAGATTAGAGCAATTGCATACGAGACCCACACACATTAGTATATCACATATGCTAATTAGTCTAATGATTTACAACATAGCTGTGGCTTGATGAACTCAAAGAGTGAAAGAGGCTAAAAATGATTAATTACTCTAATGTCATCAAACGTTCCTTTGACCAACTTTCCATTCAATGAATCCATTAAATGAATCTGGTTTAGTATTAACATATGATCCACCCAACCAAATAGCCTAAATTAAAAGAACTAATCAATTTATCACTACATGTTTAAAGGCCCAAACATGAATAGAGAACAAAATCTGGGTGCAAGAAATATAAACGAAACTTAACAAAATTCATCAAATATGAAAAATTTATGTTCATACAATCTAAATATGAAGGCAAACTTCATTCAAAGAGACCAATGATACCTCCTCTTTATTCTGCAAACCTCCTTTATATTCTGCGGGTTTGAAAATTAAATTGTTATAGAGAAATAACAAGTGAGAGATTACCAGATTGACATAAAAAAAGTAATATGTGATACCTGAAACTTGAATATTATCATCATTTTGATCAAGATAAACTCTAGTCCTAGAAACCCTCTTAAAAACATTGCATCCAGAACCAAAATCAAGACAAAGCCATCCGCTTGCAAGCATTGATTCACCCATTACAGCTACTGGTTCTTATTAACTAAGGTTAACTAAGTTTGGCATACACATAATAATCATATTACATGTTTTGATGTTTTTTAGCCTTACATTTAAACAGGGAAACAGTGATGGTAAGATGGTTTTATTTCTTCATTGTAACAGGTACCACATCTAATTGTTTAAGTTTGAATATGGTGTCTTGTTCAAGCTTGATTATGCTGTCGTTCACTATGTTTGGCAATGGGTCACAAACATTAACTAATTTTGGCTAACCTAATCCAAACATGAAATAACAGACAAAAGTAAGCAAGGTTGGATTTGAGCATTATCTAAAAACAAATGAAGCCTACAACTATTAACACACAAAAATTATACTTACATAATTCAATGAATTAAACTAAAAAGAATGAGATGCAAGTGACTAATGAATTGACGCAATCACAAGTTCTAACCTCATCCATTCCAATAGAAAAACCATACAACAGAAGACAAAAACCATGCAATACACCAAAACCCATGCATTGAGATGATGGAAGTAAAAATTGTGAAGGGCAGCACAAAATTTCAAGAATCAGTCACCTAATCAGGTACTAAGGATATAAAAACAACAAAACAGAACCTAAAAAATATAGATCAGCAAAAAAAACAAACCTACGAATCAAAGGCATTTGGAACTACATATACATGTGGGAAGGTGCTTGAATCGAGGCTTCAATTGCTGAAACGAACCGAAGCGAGGGAATCATTGTATGTAGGGGGAGAAGGGAGTGTAACGGGCTGCAGTCAATTGGCGTTGATTAGGTTGTGGTTATTGATGGGAACCGGCACACGGAAGGGGAAGGGGTAGTAATTTACAATGGGCCGGAGTTCGAAGGGATTGAGGCACATCAAAACCGCGTCTTCTGATGAAAATGAGCAAATTACTCTTTTACCCATCTTTTATGTTATAGTAAAATAGATAATATATGGATTTAATAAGAATATGATATTAATTATCGGTAACTGATTGCATTTAGCCGTTCAAACTAAATAAATTGGTTGCATTTATTAAGAGTGGGTGCAGATGATGAATATTATAACTAACTGCGTTTATTAACAACTATTTATTGTTATAGTGTTTAGACTAAGGTGCAAATAATAACACTCTTAAGGTGAAGACGATAGTCATGCCACGAGTGCCCCATTACACCATATACCAACAAATAAAAACATGTCATATCAAATTACGTCACACCATATCACAACATAAAATTTAAAGGGGGCAGTCTTGCCTTTACATGCCACAACTATTTTTTTAAAACAATAACTTCATAAAATTTAAAAAGTTATAAAATAAAATTAAAACTACATAAAAATAACAACATTAAAAATAAAAAATATTTAAACTAAAAATCTATGAATCAAACTTTCAACCATGTAGCTAGACAATTTGTTGTTTGCGTTCTAGGACATTTTTCAACATTGGCTTAGGAACATCGTTATGCGGTTTAAAGTGAAGGCCAATTTCAATTTGGTTACTTTCATACGAAATGTGTCTCGTTTACTTTTTATGCTCCATTTCTTTCTCCCTCGGTGCTTTGTAATCGCTTATGGCCTCATCTAACGTTATCTTTCTAGAAGACACCCCCGCTTTACTGTCTTTATATCTCGGGCCGGTCAGTGTTGCGTTTTCGCTGAGGTTGGGGAGGGGGCTTGTAACAGGCTTTTGTGGTATTTTTGTTGGATCCTGTAATGTATAAATAAGTAAAAGAGATTTTGATATTGGTGTTTAAAATTTGGATAATTGTTGTATTTATAGTTTTTGAATTATTTTAAAAAATGCCAGTAGGTGGGGGGGGGGGGGGGGGGGGGGGGGGACGACTAGTTGCAACGTCCAAATGGGGGCAACGTCATGACAAGTGTATACTGTGAAAATGAAAACTTCGACGTGAAGAGGGTGGCGGCGGCGGTGCTGCGCGCGGCACCGAGGCTCGTGTCAATGTTTTCGAAACCGGAACGGAGAGGTACCGATGACTCACAGGTTCAACGTCAGACAGGTCGGATCGATCTGACAGAATCTAAGAGCCAGATGACGTAATAATAATATTCATATTCAAAAAGTATTACATAAAGTTTAGATATTTATACGGTTAGATAAAAAAATCTTGCAAAAACTATGTTGTTTCAACTATTAAAATACGATATTACCTAAAAGAAACTATTCACAAAAACCTTCTTAGATGAGCTGATAAGCATGCAATGTTTATAACCGAGAGGTCCCATGTTCGCATGGGAGGACTTAGCTTGAACGGACCAAAGTCATATGAATACAGTGAATTTCCACGTGTATATGAAAATGTATATATGAGTTTTTCGAGTCACACCATTGTGTTTTTTGAACGTTGACTCCATTAGTTATAAAAAGAAATATATATAAACCCAGAACTTGAAAAAAACCTATGAGCTAATTAATTAAATAACTAAATAACTTTACTCCCACTAAAGAGTTGTTTCAATAAGCTTTTGTCGAATATGTAATGCTATGTTTTAAAAATGAAAATTGATAGGGAACAATATAGAATATTTTATTTTATTTTCTAATTAATGACTATCATTTTTATATTATGTGCTTTTTACGTTCAAAATGATACTTTTTATAGGTATTTTATTTTTATTATATGACCATCCTAACCCAACCCGAGCCGGCCTAATAATTTTTATATCCACTTCTATATAATTGATGCAATTAAAAATAATAACTCCATTAAAATATATTTCAATATCTGCTACTGCTTCAAACCTCTTCTGGAGAATTTTTAGAGTATATTTTCCGGTTCTTCTTGCTTACAACTTTGTACATTGGTCCAACATAAAGAAACAAGTGTATCTTTCCACTCAATATATGTGAAACCAAGAAACGATCTCACATTGGTAGAGTTTCTAACTCAAGATGTTCACCTCACCTTATAAAATGAGAACATAGTGAAGAATTTCATCAAGACCTGAGTCACCCAAGATTTGAACCGATGGAAGAAATTGCTAGACCGTATGAACCGGCCGCTTAACTGGAACATAATTCAAAAGTAGTAAACCGGACCGATTAACAGAACCGTTGGCGGTTGGGCCGGCTAAACTAGCTGGTCTGGTACGGTCCACTAAACATTACTTGTTGTGGGCTCACGGTGAGCACTTCCCGCCCACCCTTATATTTATACTAAAAAATATTTGGTGTTAATGAGAATATGATAATTAATTGTAGGTAATTGTTGAGAGTGAGTATAGTTGATGAATTTTATAGCTAATTATATTTATTAACAACTATTTATTGGTATTTTTTAGGCTAGGGTGTAAATAAAAAACACTTTTCATATTTGATATAATATTATATTAAATATTAATGCTTTATTTTTTAAATTTACATATACAATCCTTGAATAAAGATAATTACATAAATAATCCTTATACTATTAACTTCTTACATTTTTAATGTTAATAGTAAGGAAAATATGACAATATTACTTAAAACTAACAAGAAAAAGTTATCACTAGTTTGTAAAAGGAAATGAAGTGTGTAAAAGCTTCAAAAAAAGGACACTGAATGTAATTAGTGAAACCAAATGACATAACTTTTAATTTGCTTATTAAATATACCGTTTAATATCTTTAAGTCAAGTATAGGCTTGTTATATTTTTAAAATTTTTTAACATTCGTTATGGGCACTAATTTTACCACTAGTTAGTTAACAGGTTATCACAAAAATAACGGTTAACATTAATCTCTATCATTTCATATTATATATATATATATTATTATATATATATATATATATATATATATATATATAATATGTATGTATGTATAGGTTATGATCTTTACAAATCACTTTTATTACAGAACTAAAATAATCATTGATTTACATAAATATAAATTACGAACCATTGATTTACATAGATGTAAGTTAGGGCTGGTAATAATTAGTGTGTTACATAGTTTATTATTCATGTCTAATATACACCTATGTAAAAGAGTTCAAATATCACCGGACTTAATTACATGTATGTAAATTAATGGTTGTTTTGGTTATGAAAAAAAAGTGGTTCTGTAGTGATCCTGACGCTATAGGTGTATCGGTATATATATATATATACTAGGTTAGTACCCCGTGTATTACACGGGTTGAATAAATAAAATATTAATTAAATAGTTATTAATAAAAATTAGTAATTATAAAACAAACTTTTGATATAAGATATAATTGACATTACGTACGAGTGATAAAAAGACGATATCATTTTTTAAACTTTTATTTAATTTTTCTCAAAAAAGTTGGTTTTTAAATAAATTGTTTCAAAACAATCTGTATTTAAAAAAAAGTGTCATTTTTAATAATTTATTTATTATAACTTCAAATTTTAGTTAATTTTGTTTCATAAGAATTTTATTTTTAAAGCCACATGTTTTAATGTACATTGTGTTTTTTAAAAGTTTGATATTTGTTTGTAAAAATTTCTTATTTTATAAAAAAATTATTATTTTACAAATTGCATTTGTAGAAAGATCTTTTTTTAATTTAACAAAAAAATATTTTTTAATATGAAAAGAATTAAATAATATCATTTGTAGTTAATGTGATATTATTAGGAGAGAGAAGTGAGAAAATAAAATTTAAGGGATCTAAAATTGTGACAAGTGGCCTACTAAATCTTTCTTTTATTAGTATATATAGATATAGATGTATATATGTAGTCAGGATCTTTGCGAAACCACTTTTAATTACAAAACCGAAAAAACTATTGATTTACATAAATATAAGAGGTAATTACATGAAAGGTCCTTGTGGTAGGTTTGTTTTACTTTCGGTTCTCAAGTTTAAAAAACTACAAAGTCGGTCCAAGGGTTGTCAAAACGTAACACAAAAGGACCCTACAACTGACGTGACGTTAAATATCCCGTTAGTTTTTTAAAATGACCAAAATACCCTTATTTGTTTGTTTGTGTATTATTAAATTAAAAAGAATATATTTAAAAGTGATGGGTCCCACTCATAGCCTTACCCCACTCTTACCCATCTTCTTCAACCATCCCCCTATTAATCTCTTTCTCTCTCACCGGCCCACTCCCCATTCCTTACCCCCCCTACCTGTCGTCTTCTTAGCCCCCATCTCCGGGAACGCAACCGACAAATTCCGGCAAGAACACCAACGACAACCTCGAACAACACTACCACCAACAACCACCTTTCACCACCACCTGGAACCAAACGTCAACCACTACCATCACCTGAACCCACCCGTCGAGCTCCACACCACACAACAATAGAATCCGATAACCACATTTCTTCCCACCATCGTAGCCCACCTTGATGGTTGTGCAAGTGCCAGTTGCGGGCGGTACGAGTGCTGGAGACGGCCGGTAGTGCGAGTGCAGGAGGCGGCCGGCGGTGCGAGTGCCGGAGGCGGCCGGCGGTACGAGTGCCGGAGGCGGCCGTCGGTGCTAGTGCCGGAGGCGGCCGTCGGTGCGAGTGCCGGAGGCGGCCGTCGGTGCGAGTGCCGGAGGCGGCCGTCGGTGCGAGTGCCGGAGGCGGCCGTCGGTGCGAGTGCCGGAGGCGGCGGCGGTGCGAGTGGCGGAGGTGCGAGTGGCGGAGGTGCGAGTGCCGGCGGGGCGAGTGCCGGAGGTGCGACTGCCGGAGGTGCGAGTCCGGTGGGAAGCTTGGAAGGGAAATGATTCATGTTCATGTGGGCCCTACTTTGTTTTGTTTTGTTAGGTAATTTTGTTTTTGAGTTTTTTAATAAAGGGTATTTTGATCATTTTAAAAAAATTAACGAAAAAAGATAATGGCCATCCATAACGGAGACCTTTTGTGATACGTTTTGTCAAACATTTGGACCGACCTTATAGTTTTTCAAACCTGGGAACCGAAAGTGAAAACATGTCTAACCACAGGGACGTTTCATGTAACTAACTCTAAATGTAAATTAAGACCGGTGATATTTAGCTATTTTACATAGTTTATGATTATAGATCAAGTATCATCGGATTTAATTTACATTTATGATTAGCATGGAATAAGAGCCAATCTTATGACCAAACTCTAGCAGTTGTCACTTACAATCGTAGTTCCTCTCTTAAGTCGGTAGTTTCCCACCCCTATGCTATTCTTTAGATCTGATTCTTTTCTTCCTCAATCCCTGCTACCATGGATACTAAGCTACACCCTACCATCAACGTTGTAAACATAAATGATTTCATCCCTTTCATGTTAGAGATGGAAAGCCGCTATTATAATTCATGGGCCGAACTTCTTAGACTTCTCAGTCGTGACTTTGAGGTGGCCGACCACATTGATCCTTTGGTTGGAGCTTTTGTTGCAACTCCTCCTTATTTTGACAAAGAAAAGGATTGACCCACTACCTCTGTCTGTATCTTAGCTGATGATGTTACTCTTTGGCAACGCTTAGATGCAATTGTGATATGGATATATAAAACAATCATTAATGATTTGCTACATACGATTCTAATACAATAACATCACAAGCCTGGGGTGCTTTGGAAAATATTTTCCAAGATACTTAGAGTCCAAGAGCTATTAATCTGGAATGCAAATTTATAAATAAGAAACCTGATAACCATGTTTTCATGCCTTCTTATTGTAGACACTAAAGATGTTAGTAGAGTAGCCTGCTAATGTTAGAGCACCAGTTACAAATCAGCGCCTAGTTCTACAATTATTGCAGGACTGAATGAAAACTTTAAGGGCATTTCCATATTCATCCAGCAATCAAGTCCATCACCTGATTTCTATGAGGCAAGGTCTTGATTGATTATCGAAGAAACCTATTAATCTCATCAAGATTTTAACGCCGTTTAACCTCCAATAGGGTATGCAATGCACTCAACCACCCACCAATTCCAACCACCACATGTTCGCCCTAAACAACCTATCTTTTAGCTCACAGCGATAGCATGAGTTTTAGAACTGCTACACTCCTCCTTGTGGTCATGGTGGATGGGAACGTGGTCAATCAGCCAACCACAACCTTCACCTTGTCACGACCCATAAATCGATTGCCTACTTCGGCAACTTGGGCTTTTTGCCCGAAATCCCAGCTGGGCCTTTCCCCTATGTCTATACTGGCCAGTCATATGTCCACAACACCCTCCTATCACTCTACCTCAAAATCCAGTCCTAGGAATCCTTGGGTGCCACTCGACCTAGTAATATGTAGGCTTTGAAGATAGCGAAACACTTACAAATCTTTATTAGGCTTTTCACATGATGAGTTTAAACCTACCTAATTAGAATTGTTACTTAGATTATGTGCAACTTTCCACATGATTCGCTGGCTAGGTAACCTCACGTCGTGTATCAATAATGGTCTTTTTTCAAAATACTATTGTAGGTAATGGCTTTAAAGTTCTAATCCATGATACATGACATCAAACTCTCCCCCTTCCTTCTTTGAAATAAAACAATGTCCTTAACATTCTGCATCTTATTAAATACCTTTTATATGTTCGTAAATCAACAATTGATCGAGTTGTTGGACCTATTTGGTTTTGATGTAAAGGACTTTCCTTCGCGGAGACATCTTCCAATGTGATAGCAACACATATATCTACCCTTTTCAGATTTAGTCACCCTACCAGCTTACAAGCGCATTAGATTTTGCTTTAGTCTTTCAAGATTCAAGACATTTGAAATTCTCTTCTAGGACAACACTCCACTTTTATTTTAAATTCTTTGAACCCATGTTTCACCATTAATTCTAGTACTAAAAGCTTTTCACTTTTTCCTTCTTTTGTTATAGGCAAACAAATTAAGTTATCACTTTTTCCTTCTTTTGTTACAGGCAAACAAATTAAGTTATCACTTTATTATTCATCATCTTAACTATTATTCATTTAGCAAGGTCCCATCCACCAGCCTTGTCACATGAAGCCTCATTGATCCACAAATTTTTTTTTTTTTTGTTTTTTTTTCTGAGGACAAATGTTGTTAATAATTTTATTTCTATAACATAACACAACCAAGAGTGGCGCTGTTGGTTGAAGTCCTGTGTTTATAGATAGGAGACGCGGGTTCAAGCCGCGCCTCCTCCACTTTTAATTTCTTTTGTTGTTTTAGACCTCTTTTAGTATTTGTTATATGTTTTTATTTAAACTATTCTTTTACTTTTCTAATTTATATTTTATCTAAATTCGTTTTTTAATTATTAGGTTGTATGCACATAACAAAGTTTGAGTACTCGCGGCAACGACAATTAAAACTACATTAGTATCATCGTACGACTCCGTCTGAGGCATAAATCTTTCGTTTAAATTTACTCTACTTTACAATGCTAATTTCCACACTCCATACTATAATACAGTATGTGGTCTGCACTACGAAGCTACGTGCAGTCAACCAATTTAGTAAGGTTAAAGGGGGCTCTATCGGCCTTGCCACATGTAACATAATCACCGGGCCACAACCCAATTTTTTTTCCTTTTTTTTCTCTTGAGTTTAGACCACGTAAATAATTTTCTTTCTAGTGTCAACTTTAGAGTTTGGAGTGGTTCAACTAGTTGGCGTGTCTGCCTAGATGCGGCAGGTCTCGGGTTTAAACCTGCTCTATGCATTATTTAGCCTTTTTTTACGTTTCTTACATTATCTTTGTTTAAATGTTTTTCTTTTTCTTTCTAATATTATTTTCATTTAATTACTTTTTCTAATTATCAGGCCACATGTGCGTAACGTAGTTCGAACATACGTCGCAATGTTAGAGTCATCATACTATTCTGTCGCAACACACAAGCTTTACATTTAAATTTCTATTCTAAAATTATTATTTTGAAAGAAAAATTTTGATCATTCGACGGTATAATTGACGTAAACTTAATTCGCAAATCAGTTGGATCGATTATAGTATATACTTTATCACACCGCATATAGCACCACCGTAGCGCGCGACGGTTAAAGAAACCGGTTATACGTACTTACCATTTCATATTGTGCATACCGACCAATGGACACCCATAATTCTAAGCTCTACTGGAAATCGATATTATCTTTTATTTTTGAATGACAAAACAAATGTTGTGTGGACATATCCTCTAGCTAAAACTACCTTTGTTCAATTTCATAATCTTATTAAAACTCAATTTAATTACAACATCAAGACAATACAATGTGATATAACATATGAATTATGAGAGTATGACAATTATTAGTTTTGCAAATTCTGTGCCCCTAACTACATTTCAATCCCTTCCTCTTATCCACACACTTCACCTCAACATTATAAAAGGAAAAAAAAAAAAAATTCGCTCCATAAATAGTATTATTTGCACCCTTTTAGTCCATTCTCATGTTCCCGAAAATTTTTGGCTTCATACCCTTCAACATGTCATATCTCTCAAACGTTATCCCCACTCATCTCTTACACAACCGTGCATTTAATTACACTTACCTACGTGTTTTTGGGTGTTTATGCTATCCTCTTTCCCCAACCATAATTCATAAATTCAATTAAAGATCTATATCGTGTATCTTCCTTGGACACCATACAAACCATTAAGGATACAAATGTATTAAACACTCGTCAAATGTTTATATCTTGACATGTTATCTTTGGTGAATCCATCTTCCCCTTCTCAAACACTCACTCTACCAACCCTAACACATACAAATTTCTCACCACAAACTCAGACCTTCATCCATTATTCTAGCCAGCTAGTCAACCCACTAAGCAACCCTCTACAGATCATACTCATAGGCCCCCACACCTATTCCTCAAAGCCCACTAAAGTCACCTTCCTTAAAAAACATATTCTCGAATTGAAATCTGATGGTATTTTAGAGTGATTGAAAGCTTGTTTGGTTTTTGATAGCAAGTCCCAAAAATTTAGAATTGATATGTGGTGAAACATTCAGCCCGATTATCAAACCGGCTAATATATGAACAGTTCATGCACTCACAATGCATCTAGAATGTGTTTCTACATAGTCATCTCAACGAAACCATCTACATGTACCAACCACTGGGTTTTCGTGATGCATGATACCCAATTAAGTGCGTTAATTTATTGAAGAAATCCCTTTACGGGTTAAAAGAGGCACCAGACGCATGGTCCCATTGGTTTGCTGATTATTTTCTATTATGGGTTTTCATCACATCAAAAGTTATGACTCTCTTTTCATCACATTCAAACAGGCATCACGACTGATATTTTACTATACGCAGATGACATCATTTTACAGTTAAAAAATGACTTCATTATGTTTACTTGTTCTAATGCACTCAACCATATCTTCATGAAATTATTAGTTGTTGAATTTGCAATGAAGGATTTGGGATGTCTTAGTTACTTTCTTGGTATTTTAGTAACCTGCGGTCATGATTCATCATTTTTAACTTTATAGAAGTATGCCACAAAGATACTTGAAAGGGCTAGTATGGTTTCGTGTAATTTGTTGGCAACACCGGTTGACACAAAATGAAAATTAAATTCCACTTTAGGTTTAGCTCTTAATGATGAGGCACTCAATACCGCCACCTAACCGACGCCCTTTAGTACTCACATTCACTCATCTAAATATCAGCTACGCAGTTCAACAGATCTATATGCACGTGTATGTACCCTGAACCTGTCATATTAATGCTTTAAAAAAGGGATTTTATGCTATATTTAAGGAGATTTATCATATGGACTCTTTATTCATTTGCCCGGAAACATGACGATCCACTTCTAGGAATTGTGTCTATTTAGGTGACAATCTATTTTCTTGATCCGTAAAATGAGGTTGATTCTATCCTGCTCCAGTGCTAAAGCTAAGTACCCAGGTGTTGCTAATGTGGTTTCCCAAACTTGCTGGTTACACAACCTGTTGTTAAAACTCTATCACTCACCAACTCATGCCACAAGTCTCATGTGGCAATATTAGTGCAGTCTACCTTTTCATGCAATCATGTTCAGCACCAACACAATAAATATATTGAATTGGATACACACTGTCCGTGAAAAAGTTACACGGGGCCAAGTTGAAGTTTGCTGGGTGTCATCAGGCTATCAGATTATCAATATTTCACAAAGAGCTAGCCCCACTACTACAAAGGATGACGTGCAAACGATGACGCGTGAAAAAAGATGACGCGCATTTTCTTTTGTCATAAAAATTTTGTCGTATTTTAAAAACTTTATAGAAAAAATGACACGCGTTTTTGCGTGTCATCTTTTTCTGTCATGTTTTAAATCTCCCGCTCATATTTCAAATCCCCCCTAATAGATGCTAATCGATTTTTGCCCTGGTTTTCACCCTTCTCCGCCAAATCGCCCCCAGCCTCCATCCAAACGACTGTCCAATCTCGCACCTCCATCCAAAACCGTCGACCATATCAGCAAACCCTCGCACCCTACACCCCTCGGCCACCGCCTATGCCCCTCTCTCGCCGCCTACACCCCTCTCTCACCGCCTATCGCCGCCTTCGTCGCCGTCTACGCCCCTCGGTCGCCGTTTTGTGCTTTCTTTCTCAGCCCCTTGGCCCATCGCAAAGGTGCTTTCTTTCTATCCCCATTGTTGTTTTAC
Organism: Flaveria sonorensis; assembly: GCA_025506505.1. Lineage (NCBI taxonomy): Eukaryota > Viridiplantae > Streptophyta > Magnoliopsida > Asterales > Asteraceae > Flaveria > Flaveria sonorensis. The sequence goes on from CM046428.1 coordinate 46,081,879, forward strand.
TTGTTTTAGTTACAGAATTGTGGTTGATTGTGGATGTGTTGTGGTTTAGGGTTTTAAGGTTGAGTGTAGTAGTTTTTGAGGATTTTGTTTTGTGTTTGTTGTTTTTAGGTTTTTGAAGGTTTATTCATCTTGTTTAGGTTGTATTGAACTTTGTGTGTCTTATTTAGGCTGTGTAGAAACTAATAACATCTTGTGTTGATGGTTGTGTAGACACTAATGAGTAATGGCATCTTATTGGAATGTGGATACTTTAACCTAACATAGAGGTGCACAAATCGAGTTGGATTTAAGAACGTTGTGTGTATTATTTTGGTTTAGTAGAAACTAATGACATCTTGAGTTGATGGTTGTTTGTTTTGTTGGATTAGTTATTTTGCATTAAGGGTTAATTAGGCTATTATTTGGTTTATTTTGTGAACTGTGATGCATATTTTGAGACCTAACTCCCGTCATTAAACTTGATTATAGTTTCTATGATGGTGACAAACTAGAACAAAGGTTATGGATAAATCATGGATTTTAACTGATAGATTGTCAAATGCATACGACAAAGGTGTGGAGGACTTCTTAGAGTTTACGCAAAGTAATAATCCAAATTCAGATGTTATTCCATGTCCTTGTGTTAATTGTATCAATTTGTGTCACCGCTCAATTGCCAATGTGCGTTATCATCTGTTTGCCTACGGTTTTAACAAAAATTATAAGGTCTGGTCTTTTCATGGAAAAAAACTTCCAAAGGTTGATTCTAGTTGCCCTAATACATCTAGACCTTTAGAATTTGATTATACAAAGGAAATGCTATATGATGCCTTCACACATGTAGATAAAGACTCTGATTCGTTGAAATCGCTTATGGAAGAATGTGATAAGCCACTTTATGTCGGTTCAAAGTATAATGCACTTAGTGGATTATTGAAATTCCAACATTTGAAGAGCCAATTTGGTTGGTCTGATTCAAGTTTTCATGCTTTGTTGGGCGTGTTAAAAGATATCTTACCATTAAACAATTCAATTCCTAGCTCAATATACGAAGCTAAGAAGTTGCTAAAAGGAGTTGGTCTAGAATATAAAAAGATTCATGCATGTGAAAATGATTGTGTTCTATTTTGGAAAGAACATAAGGATGCTTCGTAATGTCCAACTTGTGGCACATCTCGTTGGAAAAAGAATACCAAGAACGTGCCTTCAAAAGTTTTGTGGTATTTTCCTCCTATTTCTAGATTTAGAAGAATGTTTTTGCCACCAGAAATTGCACATGACATAACTTGGCATGTGCAAGGTCAGGTCAGTAATGTTAAGCTAACTCATCCTCGTGATTCACCCTCGTGAAAGCTTGTTGACAACACGTTGAACGATTTTGGAAAAGAAAATCAGAATCTTAGATTAGCTTTGTCCGCTGATGCTATCAATCCCCACAAGTCATTAAGTTCCAAGTATAGTTGTTGGCCGGTTATCCTCATAACATATAATCTACCCTCTTATTTGTGCATGTCAAGAAAATTTATGATGTTGACTCTATTCATATCAGGGCAAAAACAACCTCGTAACAATATTGATGTCTACTTGGCATCATTGATAGAAGATCTTAAAGTCTTGTGGAAACCTAGCATTAGAGTATTTGATGCTTACATGAAAGAATATTTCAATCTAAGAGCAGTATTATTTTGGAGTAAAAATGACTTCCACGTATTTGGTAATCTTTCAGGGCGTGTTACCAAAGGTCATAAAGCTTGTCCAATATGTTCAGAGGATACTTGTTCACAATGGTTGCCAAAGTCCAAAAAAGTATGCTTCTTTGGGCATGGAAGATTCCTCCCAACTAAACACCCTTTTCGTAAAAGAAAGAAACATTTTAATAATCAACAAGAGAACGATGTTATACAAAAACCATTATCAGGTGAATAAATTTACGACTACCTGGCGGGGTTTGAGAATACATGGGGTAAGAAGAAGAAGTCAAAGAAGAAAAAAAGAAAGTATCGATGAAAGAGAGAATTTGTGGCACAAGAAGTCAATTTTTTTGAACTTGAATATTGGAAGAAACTGCTTGTTCGTCATCAGCTAGATGTTATGCACATAGAAAAGAATGTATGTGAGAGTGTTTATGAAACATTGTTGAATCTGCCTCACAAGACGAAGGACGGGTTATAAGCAAGGCAAGATCACGAAGAGCTAGGCATTAAGTCTGAATTACAAGCTCAACCAAAAGGGAATCGACTATGGCTGCCGCCTTCATGCTACACATTGAACACCTCGGAGAAAATTTTATTTTATGATACCTTGTCTAACATAAAAGTGCCCGATGGGTATTGCTCTAATTTCAAGAATCTCATGTCTGATGATGTTTCAAAGATGAATGTTTTGAAGTCAAATGATTGTCATGTACTGATGCAACAACTTCTTCCTTTTGCTATCAAGGGGGTGTTAGAAGTGAAAGTGAGGAAAAAATTTTAAGTTTGTGTCATTTTTTCAACGAGTTGTGTAGTAAAGTTGTTGATGTTAGTAAGCTAGGAAAATTGCAAAGTGACATCGTATTAACTTTGTGTTTGTTAGAAAAGTACTTTCCTCCTTTATTTTTCGATATCATGATTCACATGATGGTGCATTTAGTTAGAGAGGTGAGGTTATACGGCCCGGTTCATTTTAGGTTGATGTATCTGATCTAGTTGTTGAGACTCGATCAAAAACAATTTATTATATCGGTCTTAGCTACCTTTATTATGTAAAGATAAGTAAGGTCGTCTCCACAGGGAATATGTGAAAAGTGTTTAACGATTGTAACTCAATTAACGTAAAGACAAAAACTTTGAACTAAAGATTAAAACTTTGAATGAATTAATGAACATAATTGCTTAAAGCAAGAATCTTTGAAACTAATTTAACTAAATAATAAAAAACAATTACGTTCGGGTTTCAAGTTCTACAAGATCAATAGGTTATCAAGTGTACTTTAGGGTTGCATAACACGAATCAAGATTTTAGCTTTTGATCAAGTAATAACCAAGGAACAATCTTTTAAGACTCGTTCATTCATAAGGTTACCAGTTCATCTATATCAAGTTATATGCTACTCTCAATGAGCTAACGATGCAAGGAAACCGAAAGCTGATGATAAAGCAAATTACTTTCTTTATAAACAAATTGTTTAACTCCATCAAAACCTTCAATTAAATTCAATCACCAAGTGTTTAACCTAAAACCCTAAGTATGACTAACCATCTCACTTGTAAAGAACTATCCACCCAAAAGCAATCAAGAAGGATCTAGCCACGCATCATCTTCATTATGCCTTCGGTCTTGAATTGGAGAATGTTTGTGGATGATTTGGGGAGCTTTGAAACACCAAAAATCAGCTTAGAATCATCACGAATTGAGCTTGGAAAGTTGTTTTTTGAATTAGGGTTGAATTGTGTTTATATAGCTTGAAATTCCACAAAATCCGGAGTTTGTTAGACCACCGGCGTATGATACGCCCAGGGTCGGCGAATCATACGCCCCCCTCAGCTTCCATACGCCCAACTTTCTGTAATTTTTGTCAAATATGCCCGCAAATACACAACCAATACGCTGACCAGCGTATCATACGCCCATACCCGGCGTACCATACGCCGGTGTAGGGTTTTCTGGGCCTTTTTTTGTAACTTTCACTATTTTCAACTCCAGTCCTTGTATTTTCATATTTTTCTCCTTTTTCTCCAAAACAAGCCTTCTTTAGCTTCAATCCCTACAAATCAAAACACAACCAAAGTGAACTTGTTCCACAATAATCATGATGTAAAATTAAGCATTTAGATCAATTAAAGACTAAAATTCTGATTCGTGATTAGTATCCATTTGAGAGATACATGAAAACACTAAAAGGGTATGTACGAAATCACCATAGACCCGAGGGTTGCATTGTAGAATGTTATGTGGTAGAGGAAGTCTTAGATTTTTGCTCGAACTACTCAAAGATCCTAAAATCAATTACCAATCCTCATGAACGTGTTGATGAAAGAATCCTCACCAGCAAGCCTTTATCACGGGCTACAATCATTGTTGTAGATGCTAAGTTAGTTGATCAAGCTAATCTTTATGTATTACGAAACACTGCTGCTATGGAGCCGTATATAGAGTAACATTTACATAAAGTTGTTTGTTTTTTATACCTTATCTAATTACATAAAACTTTCTAACTTCTACTATAACCCAGGAAACCTATGTTGGAATTGAAGGATCAGAACCCTCTTGCGTCTTGAAATATTACATGGCTAGAGAACCAACACAACCGGTCATTTATTACATGGCTTAAGATCAAGGTTGAAAAATGTTTGGCTAACGAGGATGATATTTGTGACAGTGTTTGTAGGTTGGCCAAAGGACCTAGTTATGCTGTTACTAAATATAGTAGATTTGCCATAAATGAGTATCAATTCCATACAACATCTCTAGATAAATCTAAAACAACTCAATGTAGTGGAGTATCTTTAATGCAAAAGACTCCAATCCTATGTATAGCGTTGTTACTTTGTTTGGTCGTATAAAGGAGATATGGGATCTTGATTATCGTAAGTTTTCTGTTCATTTTTTCATGTATGATTGGGTTGATAGTCGTGGTGTAAAAAAAGATGATTTTGGATTTATAGTGGCTAACTTTGATAGGCTTGGTCAACAGTTTGACTGTATCATATTAGTTAGTCAAGCCAAATAAGTTTTTTATGTTCAAGATCAACAAGATAAGAATCTGGTTGTTGTTGGCTTCACACCACATAAGATGTACAAGTATGGAGAAAGTGATGAAATTGATGATGATTTCTTGGAATTTGATGGTAGTGTTGATGTTACACAAGACTCCAGTTTACTAGATCTTGATGATGACGCCCGAATGGCGAGGGCATATTAGTTTAAAGTATTTTGTTGAAAATAAAAAATTTACTTTTTTGGTATGTTTTTAGTATATTTTATATATTTTAGTTGTTAAAAACAAAAAATGGAAAAAAAAGAGAAGAAAGGAAAAAACTGAAAAAGAAGGATGCAAAGAATATTGAAAAGGTGAATGGAAAGGCTGTGAAGCAAAGAAGGATTACTAGAGTACAAAGGAAAGAAAGGATAAGGATTGAAGATAATGTTGTTTTGAAAATGACTGAAAAGATAATTGATGGACAAGTGGCGAAGGTTGATTCTATAAGAGTATAGTGTGAGCACAAACTATTTGGGTACGAAAGTTTCACTTACTTAACTTGGGATGATTTTGAAGCAGTTTTTACATTGGATGAGCTTAGCGGGGCTGTCATTACTACTTATATGATGTAAGTGTTTAAATTTAGTTTTAATATTTGTAAAACACAAGTTATTTTTAATTCTTTGTTATTATATAGGTACTTGTTTGAGCAATTCAAGAATGGGAGAAAAAAAGATCGTGGAATTTGTTTTATGAGCCCTTCTGCGAACTCGCCAGTTGAACCTAAAGCGAAATCCAAAAATATTGATGATTCAAGTAGAAGCATTGCAAATCGTTTGTCTACAAGAGGGCACAATGATATCATTCTATTGTCGTACAATCCTAGGTTTGACTTAATTGATTATCAAATTTCCCCACCGTAGTAAATAAGTTGTTTGATTTAATTTGGTTATTGGTTTTTGTAGGAAACATTGGGTGTTGGCTGTGCTAGACATGAAGCCATTCATTTGCTATTATCTTGATTCTTTAAGGGTTAGCAATATCAATTCATTGTTGAAACAAACCATTAATGCATAAGTAATACAAATTATTAAAACTTAATGTTATATTCTTTTATATTTCTTAATTAATCAACTTTGTTATAGGGCAATGAGCTTATATGCTGCACAAAGTGGATCCAGCAAGAGGCCAACTAAACTTAAATGGGTTACAGTGAGCATTTAATTCTTATTTGAAACTTGCACCTTTAGTTAACTTTATTAATAAGTTGATCATTAAAATATGATATTGTAGTGTCCGTGTCAGCCAAGAAGTACTAAACGTGGATACTATGTGCTAAAGTTCATGAAAGAAGTAGCTGATGAAGAGCTTGAAATACTAGTTAATAACAATGTAAGTAAACCATCCTACTATAGATTTTATCAATTGTTGCTTTTTAATTTATATATATGCATATATGACTGTCTATGTTGATATATATGATTATTGTTGATTTTGTGTTAATTTGATCGATTTAGTTCTAGAAGTATGTAATCTAGAGTATATAAGTAGTTGAATTTTGTTTAATTTGATTGATTTGGCGACTAAGTAGTTGAATTTTGTATAATATGCGGGACTTGGAATTTTGGGTGATTTTGTTAAAATAGAGGTTGTTAGTTCATTTGGATGGTCCAAATTCACAAGTTTAATCGGATGATATTGGTTTTTTCTTAGGTTGAAGGAGGTAAAGCCGAATACATTGATGTTGATTTGGATACTATTCACGGAGAGTGGTTGCGTTACGTTACAAATTTTATTTATGTGTAGGCCGAGCTACATTAATTATTAGACAATTACATGAATTTAGAACTTTATGTATTTGCGAGTGAAGCTAAAACAATTTAATACTTTTTGTTAGTATTTAACTAAATGAATTTTGTTTTGCTGTTATTTGACAATTATTGATTTATAATTTTATAAAAAAGCAGGTAAATTTATAATCAAATATATATATTTTATAAAGCATCTAAATTTATGACGTGCATTGCGTATCATTGTTAACGCGTCATAAAATTCATAAAGATGACACACGCATGCTCGTCATTTTATCATTTATGACTACCTCTTCCTTGACACGCACTACACGTCATCTAAAGACCATCATAAAATACACGTCATCTTCTGCCCGTCATAAATAGATGACGCGCATATGCGTGTCATCTTTTATTTATAACCATCCCTTCCTTAACGCGCATATGCGCGTCATCTAACCTCAAATATGACGCGTATTGCGCGTCATCTATTGCAGATGACGTGCATATGCGGCCGCTTGTTTTATTTGAAGATTTCAAAAACAGTCTCAACATCCTCCAACTTCCTGCTTCAACTATGCAAGCCTATTAGAGCCAAATACACACATACACACACACACATATATATATATATATATATATATATATATATATATATATATATATATATATATATATATATATGTATGTATGTCGTTATATATATCGTTATATATATGGTGGATATACATGTAGATATAGAATATATTTGAAATTTGAAAATTGTAATTCGATTATTATACCATATAGAGGCTTGTTAAAATAGAGAAACGTATTTGCCTAAAAAACATAAGAAGTGATCCTAGCCCTCTTTCACATAAATCAATGGTTAACATCAATTTTTAAAGATAAAAAATGGTCCAAAGGGAATTATGAAAAAGACAATTTTGTTGACTTCTTTGTAAATTCTCCTCATTTTTTAAATGTTTGTAACTTTTTTATACGATATTATTTTTTAAAATAAATCGTACCATAAAATCAAGTATTTTTTTTTTTAAATTTGAGTATAGTATTGCTATATTTTTTTAAACATAAAAAACAAGAGTGCTACAAAATCATATTGTTTTACATTAAAACAAAACATTATGTATTGTTTTCGATAAGACAACACTTCTATGTAGTTTAAGGTAAGACAACACGTTTTGTGTTATTTTAGGGTAAAATACCATGTTTTGTGCTATTTTATGCTAAAACATTACATAAAGCTATTGTGAAATTGTGATTTATTTTACGATAAGACAACACATTCTATGTTGTTTAACGATAAGAAAACACTTATGTGTTCTTTACGGTAAGATATCAAGTTCTATGTTATTTAGGTTAACATATCATATAAACAACATACATTTATGTGTTGTTTACATTACAACAACAGTCTAAGGTAAAACACCATGCTTTGTGACGTTTTGTGCTTCTATAACGTAAAACAACACAATATGTGCTGATTTAATGTAAAAGAGCACAAGTTGTGCTAATTTGACATAAAACAATACTCTGTACTAGTATGATGTAAAACACCACGCTCTTTCAAAATTTAACGTAAACAACACACTCTTAGCTGATATACCATAAAACAATACCCTCTATATTAGTGTACCTAAAAATAGCACACTCTATGCTGTTTTAGAGGGAAATAAGAAGCTTTGTGTTGTTTTATCTCGTGTTATGAAATCTTGCACATTCTCTTCTTTCTTTGCTCAAATCCAACACAATCGACAAACATAAAACGCAACACAACAAAAAAATAGAATTAAATACAAAACTATCTGAATACAAAAAACACGACAAAAATAAAGCACAAAACTACCATGTTTCTCATCTTTCTTATAAAGGTTGTACAGTGAACTGCTTTTAAACGAGTGGTAAAACCCTAACCCTTTATCAAAGTAATTATACGTGATAATTTAACCCTTCGTTCCCAAGTAAGGGGATGTGCTAGATTTTCTATCGCATTTAGAAATCAAAATCTTATTCTAAAACCCTTTTTTTATTTCCTTATTCTCTGTATGTGTTTTGAATCAAATTTTAAACGCTTGAAAGATTGTAAGATTCAAGAGAGATTGATAAATCGACAAAACAAATTCTAACAAATAAAGACTCATGTACATATAATATTTAATATACGAACAGATGATCTATAAAATGAAATGGGATACTTTTGTTACACTTTAAAAACTCTAGAACACAAAGTTATAAAGATGCTGAAATCTAAATATTGAGGTTAAAAACTAAGAAAGACTAGAATTCCCTTCCTATATTTTTCCTAGTATGCCACATGTCATCATCACTTTACTTTTTATCTTTTTTAAAAAAACCATTTTTTTATTTGAACTTACCTCGTAATACATGTATTTGTTTTAGATTAATAGAAAGGCAAGCAATTTAGCATATCAATCGCATTGCTATACAACAAAAGGGCACAATCTATAACTGACTATTAAGGAAAAGTTATATTTACAAATTATTGTTATTAGTTTACTATAAATATTTAAACAATAGTGAATGGATGGTCAAAATACCGTGTTGTCATTATTTAAGGGTCTTACTTTTTTTTATGAATTATTTTTACATCAATTGTTTACTATAAAACTTGAACAATCGACATAATCGGAAGAAACGCTTTACTCAACACATTGACAATATTAAGCTACAAGCCCTTTTATTTAAGGTTCTTGCTTGTTTAAAATTGTTTACATCTGCTAGTTTTACCAATACATGGACCATAGCTATAAAGGTGACTCTAACCCATATGAAGATCAGGTTTTACATATTTTAATTTATATAATTATGTTTCTAGGTCAAATCAGTCCCTTAACTCTAATTTGTCAGTTGGTACATTATTTTCTCACACATTGTAAAATAATTCGTTTAATTATCCTAAAACACGTGTAAAAGTTTATCTTAGAGACTGATACTAACCAAGGATCTCTCAGCATGCACTGAAGTATAAGGAAGTATTTTGAAAGATTTGATAATGTACAAAGAAAAATAGCTAAGTGTCAAATCTTTCGAAGCCAAAGACAGAAATCTTCTAAAGCCAAAAGTGAAGTCTTTCGAAGTTTAAAGACAAAGTCTTCCGAAGCTTGAAGACTGAACTCTTCCGAAGACTAAGAAGCCATGTGTCTACTGACACACTTTTGACAAAAGCAGACCACCTTTCCGCTGCCTGAATACTCATCAACTTATATAAGTTGATGATTACCTTTTTACTTTTGTCAACTGTACAATATGGTCTTATCTATAACTTCCTATTTTAGTACTTTTATCCTTATTGTAATACAATAGAATATGAGCTATCGCATGTCATAGTCACATGTTAAAAAGTAATATGCCTTTTGACTTTACATTGATCTTGTTGTCTAGATTAGTGTCTATCTGACTTTCAAAGTATGGCCGGTTGTAGGATGTAGTATAAATTATCTTATGTACTAGTCTTAGGACTAATCTTTGTAACACTTGTAAAATACTTGAGAGCAATATACATCATTCTTGAAAACCAATCTTTGTGTTGTTGAATGTTTTTACTTGTTTGTTCATTATTTCTTTGCCTGGTTCCCTATTTGATCTGGTAAGTGTGTATTCCCTAACTGTAAAACTGTTGTTGAACCAATAACACCAGTCCTGTAACATGGTTTTGTAAGGAATACACTTAAAGGCTGATGCAACCAAAGAGCTCTCAGCATGCATATGTGAAGTACTAGGAAAGTACTTTGGAAGATTTAATATAACTAACTGAATTATACTAAGTATCAAATCTTCCGAAGCCAAAAAACCAATTCTTTCGAAGCCAAAGATGAAGTCTTCCGAAGCTCAAAAGACAAAGTCTTCCGAAGCTCAAAAGACAAAGTCTTCCGAAGCTCAAAATACAAAGTCTTCCGAAACTAAAGATTGATTTCTTTCAAAGACAGAGAAGGCATGTCTTCTCTGACATACTTTTGATAGAAGCTGAAACACATTTCCGCTGCCATCTCTGAAGACTCACCAACTAGCATGAGTTGGTGAAAAGTCGATGCTTTTGTCAACTATAGATTAAGGTGTTGAGTCTGTAACTTTCTAATTATGTACTTTATCCTTTTTGTACTAGATAAAAATATGAGCTATGGCATGTCTAGATTAGTGTTTCTTGATGGTCTTCAAAGTATGGTTGGCTGTAGGATGTAGTATAAAGTATCTCAAGTACTTGTATTTAGAATTAAGCTTTGTAACATTTGTAAGAACTTGAAAGCAATATACATCATTCTTGAAAATCATATTATCTTGTTCTTGTAATTGTTCTCTCTTTAAGTTTTTTTTTGTTTCATTTAAGCCTGCTCCCTATTTGATCTGCTAAGTGTTCCAAGTCTCTCTACCTTGTGAAACTGTTGCATTGACCACCCTTCAACGGTCTTGTAGGTTTTATCATTAATTCTCTCAGATACCAAGAATATCTTATAAAACTTGTGTTTAACATCATATATATCACTAGTTTTAGTAAACTCGTGTATTACACGTGTTAAATAAATTAAATATTAAACCTAATAAAATAGATTAATTATAAATATGATATTATAAGATAAGATGTGTTATTAACTTTATAAACTGAGTTTTTAAACTCTTTTTTGTTTTCTCAAAAAAAAGTAAATGTTTTGTTTTAAACTAAATCGTTATTAATAAATTGTAATTTAAAAAAAATTTCATATTATAGCTCACAATTTTAATTATTTTTTATTTATAAAAGTTCTATTTTTAAAAAAAATTAATTTTAATATATTTCATATTTTTAAAAAAGTTTGATTTTTTGGAAAAAAATTTCGTGTCATAAATATTTGTCTCTTAGACAATTACAAAAATTCTCTTTTATCTAAAAATATTAAATAATATTATTGGTAATTAATGTAATAATTTAATTGGGAAGAGAAGTGGTAAAACTTAGTGGGAAGCAATGTGATGTTAGCACGTATTCCACTTATTTACTTTTTTATTAAAGTAAAAAGATTTTGAGGTAATAAAACTTTTGAATTTATATAATTCATTTTTGATACAAAATTCCCGCTCTTTAGAGTTTAAAGACATAGTTTATGGTTTTAACGTTTACTTATATGTTATCGTAGAAAGCCTCCCAAACCTTAGTAATTCATTGTAAACATAATTTCAGTATCCTAACCTATTAGAAATTCCAGATTCTGAAACGAGTTTTAAAATCTGGTTCTTGACATTTTAATGTGCACATTTCTATTTTAAATGTTTATTTCTCTAAATAATGATATGACCAACCTTATGACCTTAATAAAGCATTTTTACCATTACTCGAGTTCTTTAAACTTTATGGAATGTCGAGGTTCGATTGTGTGTATGCATGTGCTAGTTTTAACCGGTTTTAATGTCTTAAGAGATACTCATACCTTTGATAAATTTACATCATTTAAACTTAATTTAAACTATTTGGAAAATAAAATTTTAGGTTTTGACACTTAAACCTCTAGTCGTATGCATAAAGACTCGATCAAACTCGTTTAAAACTATTTTTCATGTATAAACTAACAATGGTTATGGTATAATTCTTGAATGAATATTGACCCTTTATATAAGGAGGAATCATGTTATAATTAATGAATTGCTCTCTACTTCAATTTCATAATTCTTCTCAAGTCTATCTCAAAGGTTTGGTTTATTTTCTCTTTTGAAGTTTTTTATTAAGTTTTATATTAATTTTTATTGTTATTCCGAGGGTCTCAACATTTGGTGTTGCCCTAGTCCCGACCCATTTCCTCTCTAAGCAGTGTGCGGATATATTTGCCTATAGGAGCCCCGGTTTAGGAATGGAGCGTTATATATTGTGGACCGTGTGTTTATCTTTCATTACCTCAGATTCATACAATTTCTCTCACATATAAAAGCCCTTTGATTCTTCTTGTGCTCTCTCATCTAGGTTTTCACCATATGTGTCCTGATCGTTGTTTTAGTTTTATTGTTGATTATCACATTGATAATCAACTTCTATTGTTGCTATTACGATTTTGGATATTGTTCTTTCGTTTTAAGTGTGTTCTTGTTCTATCTAAGTTCTTTATTTTGATATCTAGGGATTTTTGTTGGTCATTAATCTCTGATACCAATTCTGACATGGTATTAGAGCTCTGAGTTGTTATTACTGCATTCTTGGGCGTATTCTCTGTCTTGGAGATTAATCTAGAATTAGGGTTTCAATCTAAAGAAACCCTAGCTGTCTTGAATTGCTTTTGCATCTGCCTTTTAGATCTGATCTATTGAATTCTCAAGTAACTTTGGTAATCTTGGTGTCTTGAATCTCTATATCCTCGTAACCCTAGTATTGGATACAAGACTGGTGCCGCTAAAGAACTCTGGTGCTGGATTGTACCCCTAGAAGGTTGCTAGTTCTTGAGGTTGCTCTATTGGTATTGTGACTTTGCAACCCTAGAAGGTTGCAAGTCTGGTTGCTGATTGGTTTTTTGTCTACGGCTCTGTAACCATAGAAGGTTGCAAGTCATAGACCTGCTTGGAGAACCCATTTTTGGGTACATCATTTGTGAGGACATATTTTTTCTTTCTTTTTACTTTTTTTCATTCACGATCTTCTTGTCCTAAGCATTCTTTGGCTGGGTTAGGAGTACCAGCAATTGTGTTAAATAGGGAGAGCCACCACCATGTGTTTGTGTTGCATTCTTAGTAGTTCTCTGTGTGCATCACTTGTGTGATTCTTTATGTGTTGCATTTACTTTTGGTTAATCCTTCATCTACCACTATAAGTGATGTGAAAACCTGGATCCAACCTTGTAGTGAACTTTGTGCGCTTGTGTGAGTGTTTCATTATTATTTGTGTATCCTTTGTCTAAAAAAATGGCAGATATCTTAACAGTTGTCATCTCTGATACCCAAAGAAGTAAAGTAGATGTTAGTGGCCCATTGTTTCTACACCCTAGTGAGTCAAGTTGCCTAACCATTATAAGCATAAATTTAAAAGGAATTGAGAACTACACCATCTGAGCAAACTCTATAAAACTAAGTCTTCAAGCAAAAAACAAAATAGGATTTATAGATGGATCTTGTAAAAGACCAACAGGTGATAAAGTTCTTAGTTCCCAGTGGGACAGATGTAATTCAGTTGTTTTAACATGGATCCTTAATTCTGTATGTGGGGAGTTGTATGTTTGGCAAGTTTACTCAAAACTTGCATTAGAGGTGTGGGTGGATTTAAAGGAGACATATGATAAAGTAGATAGGAATGTTGTTTTTAATCTTTTTCTGAAAATTAATTCTGTCACTCATATTGGGTCATCTATTGCTTAATATTATCATAAACTAAATACGATGTGGAAACAATTTAATTCAATGGTTCAATTACCTGCATGTTCTTGTATGCCTTAAAAGAATCCAGTGATTTTAATCAATTGATAAAATTAATGCAATTTTTTATGGGTCTGGATGATATATATCAACCTCTAGAACCAATCTTCTAACAAGAGATCCTCTTCCCATAATTAAAACAACCTTTTCAATAATCTCAAAGGAAGAATCTCATAGAGTTACAAGTAGTTCTACAAAAACCCAAAATGTTAGTTTTATGACTAAAAACAATCAAACTTTCAAAAGCAAGAAAAAGTTTAGTCGATGTCCAAACCCAAATCTTAAATATAGCCATTGTAAAAAATTTGGTCACACTGTTAAGAGATACTTTGAAGTTGTAGGATACCCACAAGGAGATAAACCGGAACAAAATCAAACTTTTAAGAACCCCATGACAAATAATGCTAAATCTGATAAAAAAGATCCTATTCCTACTACCTTAACACCTGAACAAATTACCAAGCTTCTAGGTTTGTTGAATGAGAAGCATTCTGAATCAAATCAGGGTTCTAATTTTGGAGGTACTCAAGGGAATCTGCAAACATAAGTGTCTACAATTTTAATTGTAATCTGCCTAACTTGTTATCGAGATGGGTTATTGACTCTGATGCAAATCAACACATGTTAGTTTCTGAAAATAACATAACTAATTTAGTTGAAGTTCAAAGTCTTAACATCATAATTAAACATCCAAATGGTACAAATGTGTAAGGCCGTGTTCCATGTAACCTCACTTTTAGATTTGGATATCAGAAACACAAGTTCTCGAACATCAAATTTCATTAATATAAGCAGTGGAACATAAAATATTGCCATCATTTAAAGTATTTAGATCAGAAAGATAACTTTAACTATCTATCTTTAATATATGCCAGGATGCCAGTCTCGACCTAGATTTACTTTATCAAATTACTTAACGGAACTTTATCATAAACATACACCTTTCCATACTTTAACAATACATCTACTTAACTTTATGCTTACGCTAGGGTAAGGCTTCTTTAACTACTATAATACTTGTTTGTAACCATACTTTAGCTTTACTTTATCATTTCTTTATCAGTTACGTTATCTTTGCTTTATCTGTACTTTAGCTTTATCTTTACTTTATCTTTGAGCTTAGCACAAAGGCTTAGCCCCTTTATCCAGTGAGAATGCACAAGTCATATCTCCTATATTAGGTGAGCATACCCAAAGTATAGCTCCTATGTGAGAATGCACCAGGCATAACTCCTTTATCAGGTGAGCATACCTAGAGTATAGCTGCTTTGAAAGAATGCAACAAATGCAATTCTCCTCTATCAGTGCTTGCAAGACTCCTTTAGCGTACTTTAATGTTTTCACAGTTGTGGTTTAGCGGATAACTGTTCTTGAATTGTTATTCAAGTTCCTTAACATTTCACATGTGACTTTACTATCTTTCTTAAATCTTTAACTGTGATATTACATATACATTATTCTTTCAGCTATAATTCTCTGTTAAACTATCTTTATCGCACACTATACGGGGGTATCTATACACGTATCTATCTATGGGTTCGTGCGAGAACATCTACACCAAAACACTATAACTCGCGCGAGAACTCGTCGTGTGAGAACTCTTCAAGGCCCGACAACTTGCCATGCAAGTTATCCCCATCGCGTGAGAACTATGAAATATAACCGTTTGTCGCAAGAACCAACCATTCGCGCGAGAACTTACTCTCCGCACGAGAACTATTCAGCTGGTTGAAACTTCATCCCCAAGTTATCGATTCTTTAACTACTCTAATGCCCAAAAACGTGCTATAACAATCTATAGTATTAAGGTATGCATATTATCCCCAAAGCATGGAAAAATACGTAAAAAAGGGGGTCTAGAACTCACCTTTTGATATTTTGCACAAGAATAACATGTGTTTTGATCAGAAGCTACGTAATC
The DNA here is from genome assembly GCA_025506505.1 of Flaveria sonorensis. NCBI lineage: Eukaryota > Viridiplantae > Streptophyta > Magnoliopsida > Asterales > Asteraceae > Flaveria > Flaveria sonorensis. The sequence goes on from CM046428.1 coordinate 46,097,633, forward strand.
ATGCACCATATCATTACATACTATTCATATATGCATAAACACATAGAATATCATCGAATACATACCTTAACACCACTAGGCACCGATTTCTCTTTTTCTCAAGCACAACAGCAGGAGTTATCGCATTAAGTGGAGAAGATTGGGTGCTTGGGCCTATTTATAGTGTCTTCCACTATTCGCAGCTATTCTCACGCGAGAACTGCCTTCCACGCGAGAACTTTACTTTTCTTTAAAAATTCGGGGTGTTACAAAATGCTCTTGTAACAAAAATAGGGAATTTAAAACTATATGAAGGTGTCATCTTAACAGATGATTTTTGTTGTACCAGAGTAAACTATAAACCTTATGTCGGTACACAAGTTAATTAAAACAAACAAAGTAAGGGTTGTGTTTGATGAAGTAAAATCTCACATTCAGGATTTGCATACTAGGAAAACCCGGTGACCGGTGACCAGATGGATGGCCTCTATATTTGTGGGGACACAACAAAAAATGATAAGGTGTGTTTTAATGGCCTAAATTAAGTTAGTTTATGGCACTCTAGATTATGCCATCCTTCAAATCAGATTCTAAAAGTTCTTAATCAAACCATAGGGTCGTATAGAAGTTCTGATCCCTGTGAAATCTGCCTTAAAGCAAAACAACATAGGGAACCGTTTCCCCTCAGTGACCATAAAACTAACCTTATAGGTAAGTTGATTCACTTAGATGTGTGGAGTCAATTTAAAGTTTCAAGTAGAGAAGGATATTAGTACTTCCTCACTATGGTATATGATTTTTCAAGAACCATATGGGTATGTCTTCTAAAACATAGAGATGAAATTTTCATAATTTTGAAATTTTTTACAACTTGATCAAAACTCAATTTGATTGATCAATAAAAACAATAAGAACCAATAATGAAAGTGAATTCTTCAATCAACAAAAGACAAATTTTGTGCATAAAAATGGAATAATTCATCAATTCACTTGTACTTATACTCCTCAACAAAACAGGATAGTTGAGAGGAAACATCGTCACCTTTTAAATGTTTTAGAATTTTTTTATTTCAAGGAGAAATTCCTTTTAGATTCTTGTCTGATTGCATTCTAACAGTTGTATAATTGATCAACAGGACTCCCTTCTTGATTCTTAATGACAAATCACCATATGAAATCATGTTTGGCTTTCCCCCCTCTATTAATCACCTTAGGGTATTTGGTTATCTTTGTTTTAATACTAAATCAAAATTCAATAATAAATTTGATAGTCATGCTGAAAATTGTGTGTTTTTAGGATATTCACCTTGTAAAAAGGGATATAAAGTATGGAATTTTGACTCAAAAACTTGTTTCTTTTCTATGGATGTGAGATTTTATGAATCCATATTTTCCTTTAAAACTAACTCTACTGCTGTAAATTTTGATTTTGAAGTTGTTCCATCCCTAAATCACTTAAACTTCTTTGATGTACTTGAACAAAACATCCCAAATATTCCTAGTGGTGAGATTCCCAATGATGAGGAGGGGGTATGAGAGGGGGGTATGAGAGAATTTCAAAACCATGATCAAACTCATTGTACTGAATCCCGGGTGTTAGATGGCTAGGCTAAAGTTCAGTAGCCTCATGAGCCTGTTAAAGACTCATTTAAAGGCTCGCTGCACCACAATAGCCTCATGAGCCTGTTACAAACTCATTTGAAGGCTCGACTACACCTTAGGAGCCTCAGCCTGATGGAAGCTGTACTTTTGGCTCTGATCAGGTTAATATCATTCATGATAACACAATCTCTCCTAAGGGAATCAATGAACCACTTCCTCACCCAAGAAGGTCCTTAAGAGAAGTTCAATTTCGAAAAATTGAGTGCTTTTATTATAGAGGGCAAAGTTAAATATGGGATGGAAAGGGTAGTAAACTACTCAAATTTATCAACTGAAAATAAAGTTTTTGCCACTGCTATAAATAAATCAAGGGATCAATGCTATGAATGAGGAGATGGAGCCTCTAAATCGTAACAATACATGAAAATTAGTTGACTTACCTACTGGCAGGAAACCCATTGGGTGCAAATGGATATTTTAAATTAAATATAAGTCAACCAATAAGGTAGATAGGTATAAGGCTAGATTTATTGCCAAGGGGTACAATCAACGAGAGGGTGTTGACTTTGATGAAACATTTGCTCTCGTGGTTAAGATGGTAACCGTGAGATGTGTTATTGCTTCTGTCAAAAATAATTGGCCATTATTTCAACTAGATATTAACAATGTATTTTTGTATGGGAACCTTAATGAAGATGTCTATATGAGTCTACCCGAAGGGTATTTTTCTAAAATTGAGTCTAGAGTGTGTAAATTAATAAAGACCTTATATGGATTAAAGCAAGCTCCCAGAATGTGGAATGAAAAACTAGTTGGAGTTCTATTAGATCTTGGGTTCATACAAAGCAAATGTGACTATTCTTTGTTTGTTAAATTTGATAAGAATTCCTTTGTTACTCTCTTAGTTTATGTAGATGATATTATTATTACTATGAACGATATGATAGAAAATGAAAAATAAAAAATCTGTTGAAAACGAAGTTTTTAACTAAAGATCTGGGTGTTTTAAAGTATTTTCTGGGAGTACAAGCCATTTGAAATGATAATGGAGTTTGCTTGTCCCAACAAAAATACCGTATGAAATTGTTATCATAGTATGGACTGAGTGGTTGTAAACCTGTGAACACTCCTATCAAACCACACTATGTGATTATGAACATGTGTAAAAAGGATGAGTCTAAAATTAGTAATGTCACTGCATATTAAAAATTGGTTGGCAAACTCATCTATCTTTCCCACGCTCGTCCTGATATATGTTATCCAGTACATTTTCAAGTCACTTTATACATAGTCCATCAAATAGTCATTTTAGATTACTTTAAGATGATTAAGATATCATAAAAGTTCCCCGGGCAAAGGTATGTTAATTGGTAAAAATGACAACTTTGATTTGACTGCATATGCTGACTTTGATTGGGGGAAATGCCTAATTTCTTGCTGTATGTAACTGGGTTCTATGTTATGTTAGGCAACAGTCCTGTATCTTGGAAGTGTAAAAAGCAAAGTACAGTTTCTCGATCCTCAGCTGAAGCTGAGTATCGAGCTATGTGCGCTGCTACGTGTGAAGTTCTTTGGATTAAGAACTTACTGTTCGAGTTAAACATACTTGTTTGTTT